>OZ010583.1:99997254-100119754 GCA_963932145.1 Acanthosepion lycidas
GGATTTATACACACATCTATATGCAGATTTATATATGTATATATCTATCTATCAATCTTGGGGTACAATGGAGTCTAGTAGGATGGCTAGCCAATCCCTGTTAAAGATTTCTGCTTAGACACATTTGTGTTTCATCAGTCACCATACCTTGTAGTTCATATGGGAACCATGCTGAGCAGACCGTAGTTTCAGTTTCTGGGAGTGAGTGCATTATCTAGTGTGATCAGTACTTGAACGAAGGCAGTATGCTCAAAGCCTCAATCATAATGCCTTGTGACTTTGTACTAGCACAACTATCAATGTCTTCTGAACAAGTTTATCTGACCGATTTCCCTCATAAAGCTTAGGTCAACTTGTTGGCATGTTTTTTTAAGCATTTCCCAATGGAGCCACACACTATGATCACCTCCCATGTTGATATTATAAAGAAATCACATCCTCAATGAATCAACCAGGAGGTCTCATAGTTGGAACACTAACATTCTAATCACACACCCTTTATATATAAATATATATTAAGGGTATATATATATATATATATATATATATATATATATTGTAGTTAGTCTGGTATAAGGCCACAGTTGTATGACACAGTAAGAAACCAGGTCATTGTAGTTGTGATTGTTTGAGAGGTAAGCTTTCTACTTTCAAAGTGAGGTGCCTCAGGGTATATATATATATATATATATATATATATATATATATATATTGGAAATAAATTAAATCTGATATATTTCTAATTTATTTGTTTAAACATTGTTTTTTAAATGGATACTCATATTTGATTTGATGCCCTGTTTTTATTTATTTATTTACATTTACCAGCTTGATTATTCACGAAATCTTGTATCTTGCAGGGCACTTCTACAAAACTTCTTGAATATTCAGGACAGTAGATGTAAATAAATAAATAAACTGTTTAATAAATAAGTAAAAACAGAGCATCTACTGAAATATGAGTATCAATTTAAAAAACAATGTTTAAACAAATAAATTAGAAATATATATATATATATATATATATATATATATATATATATATATGTGTGTGTGCGTGTCTGTGCATGTAACACAGCCAAAGCCTTTATCAGATGTGGATGCGTTCATGGCAAGTGCTGAAATGACCAAAAATTAGTCAGTAGACAACAGGCTCCATGCATCTTCTGATTGAAGCATATATAAAATCATAATTTAACATTAAATTTTCTTCCATCAATCAGAATCATTTCTGAAGATGATAATCTCTGAGCAACCTGGAATAGATAAATTAGGATGAAAGCAACCTTTTCACCAGTGAAAATCCAACTGGAAAAAAAATCTCTACATTGGCAAAGAAATCCACCCTAAAGAAGACATACTTCAAAGTAACTCTGCTATTCATTGGCACTGTTATATCTTTCTTTCTCTCCTACGTATAAAAGTGAGTTTTCCCTGTCAACACTCGATTACTTGCATGCAAACACACACACATCCATATAATACAGGAGCTTTACAGACTCACTTTCAGACATGTCTACTCAGCATATGTACAAAACCTTTTATAATGTCACATATGGAACTTTAATGACAATGTCAAATATTTTGGGAGTTATTGAAATATTACATTTTTTAGGTTGTTATAACTTGGTTGTCATATTTTTTTTATTAGAAGTGAAGTTGTTTGGGGTCTTTCTCATATTAGGAGCCATCCAATAATATTTCATTTATCACATATCTCTCTCTCTCATATATATATATATATATATATATATATATATATAAATCTGATATAACTACAATAGATGTGTAAAAGGACAATATGAATAAAGACAAAAAGGAAAACTTAACTTAGCTGAAATGTTTCATTCTCTCATGGACTTTATCAAAGGAAATGAAAAGATTTTATTTTGCAAAATGTATTTATACACAGAAATAAAAGTGTCAATACTTTTTCAGAATTTTCAACTTTAAGAACACTCATAAATATACATCAGGCTAACTGAAAGTTAAGGCAAATTATGTAGGATGCGAAGTGATATAAATTAATGTCTAATAAACAAAAGTAAATAATTGTTTTCAAGATGTTTTCCTTTTCTCTTTATTCATATTGAAGATATATTTTTAGTTATATCTGAATTTTTATATATATAAATATATTATTATTATTATTATTAATAATAAAGAAGTTAATGATACATGTCTAAACTGACTAAAAGTTTTACGAGGTTAACACACCTCAGAGTCAAGATATGAATAATTGTATTATTGACAGAATATATATTTTTATAAATGCTTATTAATAAATATTATTAAATAATCATTTAAATAAGTGTTTATTTAATTAAGTAGATAGTAGGTTGTTGCAAAAATAATGTCGTTTTCTCACATATGTTAACATTATTTTTGCACCAACCTAATAGCACATAATTAAATAAATACTAATTGTAGATACCAATGAAAAGAAAACAAATGTTTTCTTTTCTATGATATTTACAAAATACTTTTCTAGCAGTGAGCAAATACTTAGATATCTATATAAAAAATATCAACTATTTATGTTTTCAGTTATCATGGGATTAACAGTTGTCTGTTATTTAAAATTTAAATTTCAAAATATAATTATTCTATTTAAAAAGCATTTATAAGAATATATACTCTGTCAATAATACAATTATTCTTATCTTGACCCTGAGGAGTGTTAACATAGCAAAACCTTTAGCTAAGTATCATTAACTTTTTTTAATTTATTGATAATAAGATATCTACTGAGCATTCTTATTGATAAAATTCTGCTCTCCATGACATACGTTAAATTACATAATTTTATATATATTAATAGGTTTTATTATTATCTATCTATATTTATATATATGTCATAGGTTGGCTTTACAGAAGGAAATGTAAAAGAGTCTACATTCATTCCAGATTCTCCAATGACTTGTAAGGTTAGTGTGGGAGAAGAAAAGTTTTCTTGCAGTGACAGTAAGGGAGTGTCTAGAAGTGGGTTTGTTCTGTTTGCATAGCACCAACTCTTGCATTTTCTCTGTGGTTTGCTCTGGAAATTGTGGCTGCCTTTTAAACATATGGCTGTATGTTCTTGTTGGCTACCTCTGTCACGTTCTGGCTGCATTTTGCTTCCAAAAGAAATGAGGAACCTTTTTAAGGAGGACTTAGATCTCTTCTGTAGGTTTTCTTTCTCTGCTCTGCTGACCAGAGACCAATTTGCTGAAAAGGAGTGTCTTTGGAATATGAAAGCCTTATGTCCTTACTACATGGCCCTTTTTAATACAGATAAGCCTTTTGCAGCATGACTGCAACGCCTGTGTTATGGTGCTAGCTGTCTTGAAAACTTTATGAAGAAATCATTTCAGTAAACATTTTGAATAATGCACAGGCAACACTAATAGATGTGTTTAAAGAGGCATGGGATGCAGAGTGGAGTAATGGATAGCGGCTTGGATTGAGGAGTCGTAGAGCCGAGTTTGAATTCCAGTCAAATCCATTACATTTACTTAGGTGCTAATACCCTTGGGAAAGGTATTCTCTTCTTCTCCCCCCAGCTATGGGTAAATAGCAGGACAGACCAGGTTCTATAGCCTTGGATGGCAACTGGTCTACCGTAGAAAGAAATGGCAACCTACTGCGAGAAAAAAAAATCTGCCTTGTCAGTCAAGTATCGAAAGATATATGATCACCTCAGTGTGTATCATCCATGGCACATAACTGACTGATTAAATAGTCACAGATGGCACTTGTATATGACTCAAGATTCAGCTCCATGTAGAAGAGCAGGCATCATGATGGTTTTCGTGAAGTTTGTTTTTCTGCCTCTTCTGAGATTTTTCGTTTTCCATATTTGTGCAGTTACTACTTCTATGTAAGTATATACACACACATATATTTATTTGGATTATACACATATGTACATATGCACAAATATATGAGAAAGAGAGAGAGAGAGAGAGAGCCTGAATTTTATTTTGTTTTTTGATTTCAAAATGATGCTCAGAAAACAATAAGAAAAAAAATATTTTATTTGGCACATACTATATTTAAAAAGTTAAATTAAAATTCCATGCTAGAGACACATATACGCACCAAACACACTTATTGATTTGATTTCATCATAAAACAGAAAAAAAAAACAATTATATAAATTGAGATGTTTTAAGCAAATGAGAAAATTGCAAGTCTTCATTAATATTCAATGGAAAAAAATAAATAGTTATTAAGCATCATTTCCAGTATTTATTCTTGTGCTGCATATTAACAGGTAATTTCCAGCAGGAGCCATTTTTCCAAGAACCATTTCCCCAAGATTACTAAATAGATTATGTTCTTTGGCTCTCATTTCTAGGGGAGCCTGAAATGCTAATTTAACATACACACAAAGTAACAAGAAATTATTCTCTCTGTGCATTGTTATTAGTCACTTATTGACAGGAAGTTATTAGTGCTTATCCACTTTAGCAAACACCTATTGCCGGAAATTATCGGCCAGCAAGCACAAGTGATAACTGCTTAAAATATACTGCAGACAATATAGAGTTCTGAAGTCATTGTTGGAGGTTTATTTATTCTGGCTATGTTACTCATCTTTGTATTTTTGCCTTGTAGTGTTGCAGTTGATACTTTTAAAAAAAATTCTTTATATGTAAATGCATTGGAAAACATAAACACTTTAAATTACCACAATTTTTATTGTCTTTAGTAACAATCTCAGTTTTAACACCTAATCTCTATTTCTGAGATGAGGTATTGTAACTCTTTACACTATTTACATTGTTTGGACTGTTGTCCTCATCTTTATTGTTATGTTCATGCACCAGCCTTCTGCAAGTGATATACATTGGAATTTAAAACCAAAGCATTTATTTTATCTACTGGGGTAGATTGTTCTAGTTCCACATGCCATGCCTTTTCTGGATATCTCAGTTTCAGTTATTTCTCTTTAGTAACTCAACTCTCCAAGTTTTTGTTCACCTCTGCTGTGGTCAGGTATTGAACTCACAACTCACTGGATTACTTCAACCAATGCTTTTATGTACTGGACACAAGGACTCATGACCCAGTAGATACACACAAAGGATGCTGAAAAAATTTGTGGCTTGAGGAATAAGAATGACTGAAAGGCATGAAAAGTACACACTTTTCATCTCCCCCAATATATATATATATATATATATATATATATATACACACACATATTTATATCTCTGTCATTATAGTTAGTAGCTTGTATAATCTGCTAACTAAGAAACTGATATTTAGTAGATCAATTTATTGATCTACTAAAAGGATGGTAAGTGGGAGGGCTGGCAAAAGAGCAGAGGATGGTAGGGGCTTATGTGACTTTAATTAAACTTAAAATGAAACAAAAATCAATAATTACATAAACAACAATCAGATGTAATGAGACTAGAGTATCAATCAACCAACCCTCATGAAATATTCTCTCAGTGGTGGGGAGGCTAGAACTACACAACGGTCTTGGTCATTTGATTAGGAAGAGGGATAATCCAACAGGAAACTTACTGCCAAGTTAACTAAGCTATGACATGTGAAACCCTGGTCTAAAGGGTTTAATTGGTAATGTGTATTCTGCTCTCCCTCTTAAAGTATCATTACACCAAGGTCTACTGTACATGTTTCTCACAGAAGTCGGATTACTTGTGACAATTGTGAAATATCCTTTTAAATTTCAAACTAATAAGTCAGAAAGTAGCACTGTTCTATATGAAACTTTTCATAAAATGAAATTGTTTAATGTAGAGAAGCAATTATTATTAATTTATATAGAAGAAGTTTTTGAGTATCCCCAGATACCCAAAATAATTTTGCCCCAGGCTTTTGCTATATGACTGACAGCATTTAAATGATAACAGAAAATTCTGACTTTAAATTTTGAAGAGCATTTAACTTAAGGGCAGGGTTTCTGGATGTTTTCAGTTTCTATAAGGAACTGGATGTATATTTATTAATATATATACTTAATAGGTCTGTTATATTACATTGAGCTCTGTTTTATTAACACCAGCACTATATGTGTGATATATTATAATTATATATATAATGTAATATAGTGTAATAGTTAGGCTGGCAGACCCAACCATATAGTTATTGGTTAGGCAAAAATGTAAGAAGATTTATAAAAGATACTTTGATTTGTGAGTTCCCTATCTCTAAATGTATGCAGTAGTTAGTAAATTTCTTTTTCTGGAAGCTAAGTTTACACAATATACAACTGCAAATAGTAATAACCAAGTTAATTTATTGATCAATTAATTTATATTCATGGATTTGAAATAATGAAAAAATAAAATATTTAGGAGACAATAAAGAAATTATTCCACTGAATGGTCGTTGACAATAACTTTAATTAAAATTCATGTATAGATTGAGTTTTCTTTATCTTTTTGCAATCTGATTTTCTACTAGAAGATATTATTCATTCTTTATTCCTAATAAATTATCTGATTTTTTTTTACTTGGTAACCACCTGCCTTAAATTAATTATAAATTTTCTATATTCTAATGAAAAAAATTAGATTACATATTATATATATATATATATATATATATATAATATAATAATATTTTTTGTTTAAAAATATGATTCCTTCGCTACATAAGTGTTCATGAATCTACTGATAAGAATTAACTCCCTGACCACTTAAAGAAAAATAGTCTAGCCACTCCCACAATAACAAATTCTGTAAAAATACACGTAAACCGAGAGATAGCTTATTCCTAAAATTTCGCTTGAAGATGAAACGGGACTAAACACCTCAATCCAACTTAATTTTATTAATTATTTGGATGATTTCGGCTCTCGTTTTTGAAACATGAGAACTCTTATGTAGCGAAGGAATCATATTTTTGAACAAAAAATATTATTATAATATAAGCTCTACTTCTGTATGGAGCACTGTCTTCTTAAAAATAAAAACAAAAATACTAAGGAACCCCGGATTATGCACCCAACGTGTTCTTTTCTATTTTCTGCATACCTGCACAAGGATACACACATATATATATATATATATATATATATATATATATATAGTTTACCCTGAAGGTCCATTTAGGTGAAACCTAGGTAGGTTTGCCTGGCTCCTTAGCATTTATACTAGTTTATTGCTTTGCTTCGTTTATTGAACACTCTATGTTTTAGTCTTTCTACTCATTTGGTGTTTTTTTCTTTGGACTAATGACTTAAAGCACTTGGTGATTTGTTTCGTCTTGTTCCGATGTTTTTAGTTCTTTCTTTTTTTATTTCCAGTTTTTTTCCTCGGGTACCGATTTGTCCTGACATATCTGCAAGTTGAGCTATCCGAAGTTTTCTAAAATGAGTACTACTATTAATATAATATTATATATATATATATATATATATATATATATATATATAAAGTGCTCACACACATACATACATACATACACACATATATATAATATATTTTCTGTTTATACATTATTTTTTTATCAATACACCTATTTAAGTAAATGCTCTGTTCTTTAATTAAACAGTATTAATTACATTTAATAGCCTGAATGTTCGAGAAATTTCTTAGAAAATATGCATTCTTTGGCAGAAATCAAACCTGCATCTTATGAGGAACCTCCATTAAGCCTGGTGTTTAGACGCAGAGAACTTTGAGTTAAGCAAATGCTTTTAAACACAACACTCTTGCTGATCTTTCTTGATCTATCATATCTGCTCTCTCTGTGTTCATATCCTTATGTAAACAATGACACTATATCATAGGAAATGGATTAAATCCAATAGTTATTTAATATATTTTCTGTTTGTATGATAATTTTTATGCATACAGTTATTTAAGTAAATGCTCTGCTTTTTAATTAAACAGTGTAAATTATATTTACTGGCCTGAATGTTTGAGAAATTTCATATGAAATATGTGTTCTTTGGCAGGAATCGAACCTGCATCCTATGAAACAAAATAAAATACTCGATTATGAATATCCATGTAAAATAACGTTTAAGTAAAACAAATTAAAATATCTCAGATTTAATCCATTTCATAAAAATAAAAATGACTTTGTTAACAGAGCAGACATAGATGTTTCGAGAATTGGCAGAAAATATGAGTTCAAAAGCACTATTTTGGGCTTTGTTTAATTGGAAGGCCTACTTAGCTGGATGGTTAAACATATTGGATCTAATGTTGGTTCCCCATGGAGGAGGCAGGTTAGAATCCTGCCAAAGGATGCATGTTTTCTGATAAGATTTCTCGAATATCCAGGTTGGTAAATGCGATTAAATAAAAACTATGGTTTAATTAAATAAACAGTGCATTTACTCGAATATTAGTATCCACTTAAAATAATGTTTAAGCAAAATAAATTTATATATATATATATATATGTATATATATATATATATATATAAATAAAAGATAGCCTGAAGATTGCTCTCATACATGTAATAGATTCTTGATCTCAGTGTTCACTTATATATTTACATACACTGTATCCCTGATATTGAGCACTTTTACTCACAAATATAACATATCTTCCAGCTATATATATATATATATATATATATATATATATATATGCCTGTAGCTTGAAATAATAATTTCCTATTTACTAGCTAGATGCTATAATCTCTTCTCAAACTTCAATTTAACTATTTAAAGCAAAAAAAAAACAAAAAAAAACAAAACAAACATGATTCCTAACTTGGCTCATTAAAATCACCAGGAGTCAAGAGAAATCAAGGATGAAAGTCATTTCAAAACACATTTGTAGAAAATCAATATTTGTTCAACAAGCAAGAATGTCTAGTTAACTTGTGTTTATAATTTAAAACTTGCTCCCATCACCCAAAAATATATGTTAATTAACATCAAAATATTAACAAAATAAACATACTTGATTATCTGTTTGTCAAATATTGAAGGACCTATGTATATTTTTGGCTATTATTTTCATCCAGTGTTTTAGGTTTGTGTAAAAGGGAAAATTTCCAGAAAGACCATTTTTTTTTATCTTATAAAAAAAAAAAAGGGAAAAGAAAAAACTCAACAATTAATAATTTTTCTCTTTTTTTTTAAATTACATAACCAACCAGTTCAATTAGAAAACTGAATATTACATGTAGTTTTTATGTATAAGGTTCAGAGTGTATCAAAATATATTGATTTTTTTTCAGACTTTTACACTAAAACTTATTTCATTTATTCATTTGAAAACAATGACTCTAATATATTATTATTTATATCATTATTAATACTATTCAGTTAGATCTCTCATTTCAGATTGAGATTCTTGTAATTTGGAGGCATTAAACTGGGACAGTTTTGAGGCATTATTTTCAACAGGGGCTATTTTGAGGCATTATTTTCAACAGGGGCTATTTTGAGGCATTATTTTAAACTAGAACAATTTTGAAGTGGCAATGTTTAATCGTTCCTTCACACTACTATTACTGTATACACTTTTGACTCCCTCAGCAATATTTATTTACAAGATTCTAAAGATTTATGAAAAAAACACAATGCAATATTTATTATTTACCTTTTATAAAGATGTATCATTTATCATTTTATAAAATAAAGTTGAAAAGAAATCTGTTTATTAAAAAATTACAAAATTATCAAAATATGCAAATCAACTACAATGAAATATTTATTATTTGCCATTTTATAAATAACGATGAAAACAAGTTTTTTTATTCCTAATTTTATAAAAGTATGAACTAAAAAACAAGAAAATTTGAATAAAAATATGATATTATCTAATTCCCTTCTGAAAACAATAAAACAAGGGAGTCAAAATGTATATAGTAATAGCAGTGTCAATAGTAATAACTATTCTTTTGGCATACTGTTTTTTTGGTGGGGTGGGGCCGGAGAAGAAGTGTTAAAGATTGCTTTTGAAGACTTATTTTAAACTGGGATAATTTTGAGACATTATTTTAAAGTGGATTCTACAAACTGCTTTCAGAATTTGTCAAGTGGGAAAAAATGAAGCAATTTCTGACCATACAGTCCAAAATTGGTGACCTGTCTCTTGAAATAGAGGTCCCAAATATATAACATCAATTGTCAGTAATGAAGTTTGAAAGTACAAGTTAGAGGAGAAATCAACCAGAAGCATTCAAAAACATTCAGAAGAACTAAGAACATTGAAAGATATCATATGTCAAGTATTAAATATGCTTTGAAGAACATACAAGAATCTTCAAGTGGTTCCCTATGATTAAAAGATGAAAATATGTTTTGACACACCCCAATAATTTCAAATTTTAGATTTATTGTTATTTACCAATATAACTGGATGGTAATTTAAATGGGAACAGAAGAATATTCCAAGTTATGAGTTTTCCCATTATTAAAAAATATTCACTAAACATATTATCATTATGTAAGTTCTTATGAGATAAAAATTTAGCATTAAACACAAAGATGAGCAAAAATGTTTTCAATAAACTTCCAGTAGTGACTTATAAATCTTTTCAGTGAAAAATGAGAGAAAAAAAAAAATGGTTTTATAGCATTATTGTAAACATAAAAAAAATACATGGTTCTAACGAAATAGACATTTACATGGTACATCATTTTTACATGGTACATCATTTTTACATGGTACATCATTTTTACATGGTACATCATTTTTACATGGTACATCATTTTTAAAAGCAAGAAAACCTTTCTTTCTTTTTTTTTTTTTTCCTAAGACCTGAGAAGAAATAAAAGTTATACAAGTAAAAGATCAAGATGCCAGTCAATATGCATCAATTTTAACAATTAGGGGATGATGGGGAAGAAAAGCAAACTAAACATAGCATCTACCTAAGAATTCTGCTGGGATGGGATAAATTCAAAATGGAATAAGAATGCATTTCTCTATCTAAGGATCGTCTTGACAAAGTACCGATAAGTTAAAGATGCATAAAAAGTAAACACAGTGCATCAAGTCTGAAACAATAAGGAAAGAATTAGACATCCATGCGAATCTAGAGACATGAACCAAATACAGGTTTTGACTAATCTAAGCATAACAAGAAAAAAATAATGTTAAAACGACTGTCTCAACAAATGCATGTAAAGAAAGCAAGGGGAATAACTGAACATTCCCAATTTTTTGCAAAGATGACAATTGTTTCTTGAAAGTATACTTTTGAAATATATAAATAAAGAAATAAATAAATGTACATATGCCGTATATATCCTGTTGATAGTCTATATCTTCGCTCACTTCTCTCCCAATAATCATCGATAAAGTTACACTTATAAAAAAAAAATGCAGAGGAAAATAAAACAAAAAGAAAAAAAAAATGAGTATTTTGGGAGAGATGAAAGCAACAACTTACCATGCTACAAAGAAATCTGGTGCCACTGGTAATTCCATCCACTACAGCAGTAATACTTTTTTTTTTATCTCTCACTTAACCTGAAATGAGAAAAAAAAGAATGTAAGTAAATAGGAAACATTAGAGAAGTTTATTTTCTTAAAATTATCTGCGTAATAATCTGCATATATATAAAATGCAAAGTATACAAGACCTGATCAAAAAGACTGGTGCTATAAAAATAAAACTACAACACATATCAGTTCATTAATCTCCTTCAAAGTAATCCACTTCTGAAGCCACACGCTTTATTCATTGTCTTCCATTAATGGAGGCATTCTTGGAACCTTTTTTTGGAGATAGCAAGCAACTGCCTTACTGCATTCACTTGGATTTCCGAGATGTCTTGAAATTTTGTTCCTTTCAACTGGGATTTGTTTTTTAAAGAGAAAAAATCGTAAGGAAATATGGCGGTTGTTGAACCTGGATGTTGTTCTTGGCCAAAAACTGTTGCACAAGCCATGATCATTGATGGAACCTCTGTACACAATTTCCTTCCAAGCACTGCTATAAACAACATTTGTAACAAAACCCTAGTATGCTAAGAATTTCAAATTAGCATACATTCCGAAAGATTTTACATATAAAACCTTATAAGTTCATTAGATTTATCAAACATTTGGAACTGATGAACATTTCGATGTGAATCTCAAACTCTTGAGTTGGCTAACCAGATAAGTCACTTAAACTTTTCTTGATTTATTGCTTATGTGTGTATGTATATATATATATATATATATATATATATATATATATATATATATATATATATATATTATATATATGAAAATATAAAAATATTGCCTTGGTAACTGTAAACAGGGATTATCAGGCCAGAAGAATATATTTTAAAAATATATTCTGATTTTAAAATATGTATGTATGTATATATGTTTTTAAAATATTATATATAAATATATATTTCTGAAAACATTGCATTTTTTTGAAGCAATAGGAATGTGGTTCTATAGAAGGATGCTGAGAATACCATGGACCAAACATGTAAGCAATAATAATGTTTTAGGGAAAATGGAAACAAAAAGAGATAACTGAAATTTCTAGGACACATAATAAGGAAAGTAGGCTTGAAAAATTTGATACTCACAGGACAGACTGAATGCACAGGAAAACAATGCATAATCTGCCTAGTGTGATTTGTAAATGGATGGCAGAACAGTGTTTAGGAGAGATAGCAAAAAAACAAAATTTATTAAAAGCTACATAGGACAGGAAATTGTGGAGAGCCATGATTGCTAACATCCTGAATGGACATGGTTCTTGGAAGAAGAGTTGAAATCATGAGCATGACTATAATAAATGAATAGAAAGATTAACCATGGCACTCATTTTGAATATTTTTTTTATATATGTAAGAAAAAAAGAAAAAAAAAAAACCTGTACATCAGAAGTGGCAAATGCAGATAAATTTTTACTCAGTAGACAATGTCTTATGATTCATATACTGAATTAACATTAATAGAATTCAAAATACAAATAAGATTGTACATTTTCCTGTAGCTTGTTTCCTTATATGGATAGGAATTAGAGACCTAAGTATTCTGACAAGATTTTGTGACATTTCTTGTAAAAATACAGTTGTTTAAAAACATAACCGAACATACAAAAGTTAAACAGAAAGACGAGGAGGAGAAAAGAAGTAGTAGTTGGAGGATAAAAAGAAGAAGAGTAGGAGGAGAACCGAGATTTTAGGTCAAAAGATATATTCTGATAGACAAAGAAATAATGCCTTGAACAAAACAGTAAACTGAAATGCTTTTCCATTATAAAGGATCAATATTCAAGCCCTAAAAGTGAAAAACAGACAGCTCACTGAATTGGGAGAGTCCAGGATGCTTAGTAATGATATGATTGATAGTCTTGAATGTTCAACTAACACCTTTGGCACACAACAAGAAAATATTATAACCAATTGTGAATGTACTGAATGAGGAATTTATATGAACTATTAAGAGTACAGATATTAAATTTTCTGGAGAAGGTAATCAAGATAAATACAAACAAACCAAAAAGAATGCTGTATGATCATTAGAAAATTTGATGCAGCTATTCAGTAAGGGGCTTTATTTCTTTTAAGAATAAAGTGAAAGGAAAGTCATTATATTATTTTTAATTTTTAATTCTATTAGCAAGTGATATAAGTAAATGATCAAAGTATTTATATAGTATATTATGTCTAAATCTAGAAGATAAATATAGAATTTCCAGTGTCTGATCAGATCAAATTATCAAGGCAGGATGTAGACGAAATATTAACTTAGATTTCAATTTATCACCAACTCAAGGAGAATAAATGTCAGTCAAAATAGCTATTTTGTAATTATCTCCCTTTAATTATTGCATTAAAAATAAATTGATCTTTAAATAGATAACTCATTGTGGTTTAGTGGTTAGCAATCTGCTCTCATAAATCATAAATACTGAGTAATGAGTTCAATCCCCTTTTGGTGATCCATGCTTGTGGCTATGTACTAAAGCTATGCTAAGCTTTGGGCACAAACACATTCATCTAATTGACCATTAGTACTGTGTAGTGAGTTTGATTCTTACTTGGTACACTATAGTTTTGGTAAAGGACAATAACTAAGCTTAGAAAAAAACAAATTGTGTTCTAAATTTTACAAATAACCTTTTACTATAACTTGTCTCTGAACAAATAATTCCATATTTCTTAACAGTTATGAGGTCAATGTTTAAGCCAAGTCAAAGCTAGAATTTTGCATACCGATTTATAAGATAGGTAGGCTGGTGCTCATCATTTGAAAGATTGGTATAACTCAAGTTGTCATTTGCTTTACACTATCATAATAACTTTTTTAGATATCAAAATGGGATGATTTGTCATGAATTAGCAGTCAACATACTAATCTAACTACTGTAGTGAATGGGTGATTTTTGGATGTTATCTTATGGCAATGTCTGTTCCCACCATATATTACTATATTTGGTTTGGGTGTATATTAGCCTTGTGTAATGATTAAAAGAAAATGCATAGAGTGTTGATAAATACAAAATAAATCTGTATATGACACAATATGATAATCCAAAAAGATAAGGTTGAAAGTTGAAGTTTTAAGAGGTTTGAGTATAAAAGACTTGGTGCATATGAGAGAGAGAGAGAGAGAGAGAGTTCAGGAGGAAGTATATATATATATATATATATATGTGTGTGTGTGTGTGTGTGTGTGTACCAAATGTAGTAGCTGCCTACTAAACAATGTGGGTGAAGGAAGGTATATCAATTTTCAACAATACCAGGAAGCTGCTTAGAAGGTAGAGAAAGAAAGGGTGTATGTTTCTAAATGTACTGTACAGTTTAGCTGATCACATTTCAGCTCTGGTTATGTTATGATGTCTGCAGCATCAGAGAGTGGACAAAATTTAATTATCGATTCTGCATTTGGTTGATTTTCCATCTAGTTATATACATCTCTAGAGATCCACTTTGAAAATGCTGCTTTGATTCTAATTGACCCATGGTCGTATATCCTGGTTGTGAAAGCTTTCTGATTGTTTGGTTGAAATATGGCTTTATGGCTTGGTGATTTTGATTATTCATCTATCTTTAGAAATGGTGAAATTTTGGTCCCTTGTTATTATTTATTTATTTATTTTTCTATCACTACAAATCTTATGCTCACTGCATGTTTCATTATTAGACTGAAGTAAGTAAATGCTAAAAAACTGTGGAATTTTTTTTTTTACTTCTTAACATGATTTTAAAAATAAACTGAAGAGTTTGATGACATAAGATTCCCTTGTCATTTTTACTCAAGCAAAAAATATCTCCTGACTCTTATATGCAAAATTGAGATATTTGACTGGCTAATGTTTACACAAAACCATAGCCTCTTGTATGTAGTCCTGGTACATAGCTTAACAATATCTTTTATTTCTATAGACAACTTGTGGTGCAAAGGGCTACACCCATACCAAGTGATGTGCAATAAGAGACTAACAACAATAACTAATGATAATATAGAACAATTAAGAGAATATGCTGTAATAAAAGTTACATAATGAATAGAATATTTGGTAAATTTTGGACATTTGTGCTCACAAAAATATGAGGCATTGAAAGGATGGTTTTCCCTTGACACTGCTATTATTTTAACTACCTTCAATCCTCAATTAATCCTTCAAAAAGCAATGATTAGAATTGTAATAAAACCTAAACATATGATGAAAGTGAATTTATACATTTTTTTGCTCTTGTGAATTTACAATAAAAATATTAAACAATGTTTATTAGATTGTTTATTTACAAGAATAATTTTATATTTACAACATTCGAAAAACTAATACAATTAAAACTAAGGCAATGCAGTATTTATCATTTTAAATAAATGTGAAAACAATTTTTCTTTTCATAAATTAACAAACATTTACTAAATTCTTAAAATATATGAAGTAACTATAAGGAAATCCTTATTTACCATTTTATAAAGTCTGAATCATTCCAATAAACAAAAAATATAAATAAATAGTGTTTATTATTTTTGTATATCAATTCTCAAGAACAAAGAAAATGTATAAATCATGGATCATATGTTTAGATTTTATTACAATTCCAATCATCGTTTTTTTAAAACAATAAACATTGCTGAGGAGTAAAGGTAGTTATAGTGGTGTTAAGGAAAGAAAAAAACTGTCCTTTTGACAACACTGTTTTTTGTGGGTACAAAAGTTCAAGTTTGCTGAATATTTGTTCTTAACATAAATCATAACAACCTCAGTGCACAATTTATTTCTATCCTTATAAAGAACTTTCAACTTTTCCCCTAAAGGAAGCAGTTTATGGCTTCCTTTTGGCATATTTAAATTTCCAGCATCAGAACTCCTCTACTTTGGAAATTTAGTTTAACTTATAAAATCATTATTTCTAGAGTTGACTGCAAAATCATGGTTATGAGGCCACTCTATATAAAACAGTCTTTTGTTATAAAGAAACAGCTAATATTAGCATTGCTATTATGGCAACAATATATTTGTTTAATATAAGCCAAAGATTAATATGTATTTTGAATTATTTAGAATTGTTCCATTGTAATACTTTAAGTAAATTTAATACATATCTCAAGAAAAAAAAAAATTCAATTTTTTATATTAATGTTTATGGTAATTTGACTGTAAATATCCTCTCTACCATATCTATTTTTGTTTAGATATAATCCACAGAAATTTAATTTAAAGAAGGTGTAAGGGTCATTACACCCATTTGCTTTGTGAATTTATCTGTGGCCTATCTGGTGATCTTGCTACCTACAAACCAGTCATCTTCGTTTAAAATATTCTTCCTTTAATTCTTTTATATTTTGGCCATAAATAATTGAGCACTGTAAGTAGAAAATTGTTTTCTATGATTAGCTAGTTTTTAATTGTCAGACAGTAAAAATAGCAACAAAATAAATTGTTATTGATCAACTAACATAAATGGTTTTTAACACGAAAATTGTTTCTTTTCTTTTTTAGTCAGGATTAACCTACATGAAAATCAGTGTTTTTTTTATATAGAGGACAGAATGAAAAGCTTAATCTTAAAATCTGTTTGTGGAAAGTGGCTTAACCTGATGTGATGCTGAAGTACTAAATCATCTTTAGTATCGGAATCTTAATTATATGGGTCAGTGGTTGAGCAAAAAAGAATAGCTTAAATGATGTATTTTATAAATCACCACCACATGCTGATTTATAGAAAGAAAAAGAAGGTTATCTTGATGCTAACATATTTTAAATTTTAATTTAAATGTTTTCAAAGTTTATTGGAACAGTTTAGACATTTTTTTGATTTCCTTTCAGTATGAGAAAGACTGGCACATTAAAAGCATATTTAATTATCATTTTTACAAGCATTTAGCAACTTTATGGATTTTTCTAATTCTGGATGCCAAAATTAATCTGAATATTAATAAAATTTATTAAAGAGTCACAGAAATAATTTTAAATATAAAATTTTTGTCAATGTTAATGATCCTTTTGAAGTTGTCCAAACAAGAATTAGTCAAAGTAACAAAATTGGAAAATAATTGTATACAAAAGAAATACTGATTCAAGGGTTTTAAAAATATAACAATAAGTAAGTAAAAACTCATTTTCTCCCTTGAGGCTGGAATTAAGTATCACAAATGGAAACAATGATTTTTATTGAGAGAAAACTTGCAAGAGATGCTAAATATTTAAGGTTATTTTTAAAATTGCTCACTATTTCTGTCTATTAATTTTTAAACCAATTTTTACCAGTCAAAAATGATTAACTTAAATATTGATTTTTATATACATCTAGAAATTATTAACTACATTAAAATATAAATAAATTAGAACTAACTTAAATAAGTATTACGATATGATATATATATAGTCAGACACATCTGAATAATGTTTCTTAGACCATTACCAAAATGTTATTTAAGGTTGAGCCAAATTGGATTTTGGGAACCAGACTTTCATTTTTAAGCAACACAAGTTTTGATACAATGTGTTGCGCAAGTATGCATATGGAAGTATTTATAAAAGGAACAATTTATAAAAATTGCCATAAAAGGGGAAAAAATATAACAAAGAATTATTAATAATATTCAGTAGAATTAAAAATATCCCTGACTCAGAGGCTTGGAGAACATCTTATTTTGGGGTTGCACACAAGTGGCAGATCTATATTTAAAGCAGAAAGCAAAGAAATATACAAGAGACCAAATCAACAATAATAGGAGGATAATTCCCATTCATACAATGGTTTATTGAGTGCTATGTATACAATACCCAAAGAAAAATGATTGTTAGGTCACACTGACTCTTCATGATTCCCAAGCTAATACCATTTAGAAGCTTCAAAAATATTGCAACAACAACAACAATTGCACTGCATACTTCAGTCAAAATTATTAGTGGTAACAATTTCCATAGTAAGAACTGTTGATAGTGAAAAGCAGGCATTAAGATGCAAGCTCTCAGTATTGCAATGTTCTTGCTTGTCCTTATCTCAAAATATAAATAACATAAAAACTACCAATGAAAAAGAGGTTCTCATTCTATATGGTGGAGACATCACAATCCTCTTTCATCTTAACCAAGTTTCTCTTCAATAATAACTTTCACCAATATCTCTAAGGATATTCTTTTCTGTCTCCTCCTCTAAGACAAAGCAAAATAAAGGAGTGTTATTTTATTCATCTTTCTTTCTAAATGACTAATATCAGAGAACATTGTTTTACACATACACACATATATATATATATATTATATAAATAATAAGAAAATAAGCTAAAAGCTTAAAATATAAAATAAACTGAGAACTGAGGCCTCAATGCCAAATTTCCACCTGACAATTGTTGCTACATGAAACTCTGACTAGCGGATTTTGATATTGATATTATATATATATATATATATATAACTGTGTGTTTGTGTGTGTGTGTGTGTGTGCGTGTTTTTTATGTTTTTCTTGGAGAATGACACATTTTCTGTTTACCAAACCATGACATTTTCAATTACCCAATCAAGTTGCTGCCAATAAAAGTCTTCAATAATGGTTCTTCCATGTTCCAGCAGCTCATAATGGACAGCACCTTTCATATTACATCAAACTTCATCAAGGTCTTTTTGGATGTTTCTCATTTTGTAGTAATCACCATCTTTTTCATTTTCTGTTGGCATGCAAGACCCATTTATCATCCGTAACAAAGCAATACAAAAATGAAAAGTTAACATTTCTGGTTATAAGATGAATGAACATAGTATTTGGTTCTCAATCAAAAGCTCATGAAGAGCCCAAATTCTCTGTTTGCAATTTCCCCCAATTAAACTATAAAATGCAATATAAATGACACCCTGTCAGATAGAAAAGGTGATAAACATGTTCTAGATCCCATTTCCTGTCATTCAACCTTGATTCTGTCTTAGTTGGTTGACTCATAATTCATTGCAGGGATATATGAAATTACTTTCTGAACATCCTATTGTATATATAAGTAATATGATAAGATATAATTTTTAGAAAATGTTATATATAGAGGAGAAAAGAGATCAATATCAGAGATAGAGCATAAGTAAATAAAGGTAGGGTCAACATAGGTATCAACACTGAATGTCACCAGTTTGTTTCCTGCTTAAACACAATTGTCAGTCCTGTTCTATACTGACAATAGTGTGTTTAGTATAAAACAGACAGTTGGTATTCAGTGGTGATACCTATGTCCACACTGCTTATATATATATATATATATATATATAGATGGCCTGAAGATTGTGTTAAGCATGAAACAGACTGTTGCCACTTGGTGCTGACCTCAGTGTGTATTTATATATATATATATATATACATTCTGTGGCTGAGCAGATTAAAAGCACACTGGGTTATATAGTTGTCTGCACAACAAGGAGGACACCACATGCTCTGATGGAAAAGAAACAGCTAATATTTGCATCACAAGACAAATGTAAGGATTTATTTTTAAACAAAAATTTTTTTAGTTTTACAGACTAACTGAAAGTCAAGATAACTTATGAAGGAGGCTATGTGATGTAATTTAACATCTAATAAACAAAAGTGAGTAAATGTTGAATTTTTTTTTATAATGTAATTATTATTTATATTATTTTAGTTTGGGATTAATTTATATATTCTATATTTTATATAATTGAAGGTTTTGAATTCAACTGTTATTTTTTACACTTTTAAAAATTTTTATAGTCATGTATTTTGGCATGGGAAAGAAGTATTTCTTTCAGGAAAGGAAATATTGGAAAAAATCCAGAGCACAGATTTATATTTTGGTAAGATTCAATAGCAAGCACTCAAATATTTTCCATCTAAGTAAGTTACTTTCTCTTTTAATAGGTGTGTCATTCTTTACATTGAAGTTGTGGTTGAATTTATTTCTTTGTATGACTAATGCATTCGATAAATGGTTGTGTATAAGATCCTTTTTGTGTTCATATATATGTTCTTTTAAATTTGTTCAATTTTAATCTCTCTATCTATCTATATTTGTTACAAGCATTGTACCAGATAAGATTATCTATGTGATTTGCAAATGTTCTTATATTCAAGATAACTAAATCAAAAAAAAAAAAAAAATGAAATAAAAAAGCAGACATTTAAATTTATTTTTTTCTCTTCTACTATTTGAATATGAATACAGTGTAGATTGAAGACACAGTTTCACATTAAATAATATCATTATGTGATAATAAACCACAATATTGAATGTTACTCAGTTATTCAAAAAACTGAAGCAGCATTTTAGAATAAAAAAAAAAAAAACTAGAATATTTATTCTCAAATAATTTAAAATATTTTCATCAATATATTTTCCTAAGATTTGAAATAAAAATATTTTCAAAGCTTTAAAACTGTCATTTTGCCCATATCTAATTCTTCATTTTTTTTTTTTTACTTCTCTATTGATATGAAAAGAAATCAGTTTATAAATACTACCAACTGAATTTTGAAAACGTAATTGTAAGAATATGTGGTGTAATTCCATTATGGGAATTTTTAATTGAATGAGTTCAAATGAAAAATTCCTTTCATCATCAAATAACATTCCTTTTGAATAAAAGTCGTTATTTTTAAAAATAGTTCAAATAAATAAACGAAAACAAATTTTAAATTGTTGCAGACAATGGCCTGCACTAAAGAGTTTTTCTTCAGATATAGAAGAAGACTTAGAAAAATTATTCCATAGAGATTTAAAGAAAAATATCAACAACATACAAATATTTCATATTTATTATTTAAAAACTTAAAACTGACTGAAAATCAATAATTTTCTTTAAAAATATTGTAAAATGAATTATAAAGGATAAAGAGAATTCTTAAAAGCCATCAATATTTCATTTGAAAATAAAGTGTAGAAGATTTAATTTCATGCATTTATTACAAATCTTTGAAATTCTAATATTTTAGAAAAAAAACAAAAAAAAACATTCTGACATGCCTGAGGTGACAAAAACATAGCTTACAAACCATATTCAACATCTTTGCATTTTAAGTGTGGTTTATGGAAATATCTTGGAATTACAGGAAGTCCCGGGTTTAAATATGATCTGTAAATCTGAGTCTATAATTGAGTTCTGGAAAAAGTTACAGAAATAAAATAGTTTGACCTAAAGAGAACTAGTATGTGCCTCATCTCAATTTTTAGCATATTATTCTATGAATCATCAGAGAAATTTTTGAATATATTTGACATATAGGTGCATTTTGTGATGACTAAAGTTAATACAAATGAACAGTTCAAAAACTAAATGTATGAATAAATATTATTGTGTACTTTTATTTGTTAATATTTATACAAAATTATTTTAACAAATTGTGTATGTAACAATAAAAATAACCTGTGTAAATTTGGTCTATTTTGTCACTCTCAAATACGTGAAATTTAATGTGTTTATGGCTCTTACATTAAGCAAATTTGTCAATGATGTTAATGCCCCTGTCAGCTGAGCTTAGAATATGCTAACTACACCCCCTGTACAGGTGTAAGATTCCCCTAAAAGCAAACGCCTACCAACTAAATACTTAAAAACTCAAATATAAATGACTAATATTTATGCATTTTCTTAATCAAGTAACGACTCAAGTATAAATAACCAATATCCATCAGGACTAATCCAAACAAATGCTTATAGACTCAAATGCAATAATAAAACAGATTGATTTCCATGCTGTTATTGTTGTGTTCATGAACCTAGAATATGCTGACTACATCTGCTGTAAGAAAGTAAGATACTTCCAAAAGGGACCACATAACAAGTAAATGTCTACAGATTGAAATATAAATTACCAATATTTATCTATCCCTGAACAAAGTAAATGCTTATAGACTCAAGTATGAGTGATCAATAATTACCTATACCAAACTAAGTAAATGCTTATAAACTCAAATATAATAATAAAAAAGAAGAACTCATCACAGACTGATATGTCCGTAATAACAAAAGTACACAGGTGTTGGCTTTAAGAAAGCTTTATTCAACCGAGAATACAAGGTTCACATATAGTGTCCTTTTATAGTCCCAGTAAACAGAAATAGCTCTCTCTCAAAGAGGAGAGTAACAAAACAAGGGGAGACCACTTTTGATTATTCATAACAATGTCGTACAATCCACTAACCTAACTATTCTGTTATATACCATCAAATATGGTAATTCAAACAATGAAACCTTTACACTTAAAAATATTAATAAAGTATGCTTTATATAGATGGGTTTTGGATTAAGTCAAATTTTTGAGCATTTGTTCTTTGTTCAAATATTATTTTATATAAAACTGAGAAGATATTTTTTTTATATTTTAAATATAAGCATTAATATTGAATGTACCCTTTTGGCGTAGTCTTTTTTTTAACTAGCAAAGAATGATTGTACGTCTCTATATACAAAGAACTAAATACAAGGTGATACCTGCTTCCTGCAAGGTAATGAATGTTATGAAATCCTGAAACAAATGCATCAATTTAACAACAATTTTAGCCAAAGAAACAGACAAACATATGAATTACAAACTGGAGATACCAAAATTAAACAAGTACAAAAATTTAAATATCTGGCAAGTGTTTTAACAGTGAATGGAATATGTGTCACCAAATACTTGGAATAGCAAAAGGTGACTTCCAAAATGTAATCACATTATTAAGAAACAAGAAAATTTCATTAGAAACAAAGAAAAGCATATTGAACTGTTATGTAATATCAGTCCTCCAATATGGCAGTGTATGTTGGATAATCTTCTTAAAGATGAAGAGGCAACAGAAATGTGTTTCTACAGAAGGATGCTGAGATTACCATGGACTGTGAACATGTGAGCAACAATGATGTTTTGGATAAAATGGAAACAAAAGGACACTTATATGTAGCAACAGAAAGAGAAAGTTGAAATTTCTAGGGCATATAATGAGGAAAGAGGCCTTGGGAAATTTGACACTCACAGAGCATAAGCAAGAGAGACAGAAGAAATTAATGCTTAACCTTTGCTAACAAGCTTTTGTAAAATAACTGGCAGAACAGCAATTATGAGAGATAGTAAAAAGTCAAACTTTACGATAAGACAAAAGATTGTAGAGAGTCCTGACTGTCCACATTCTGGGGAGATACAGCACATAGAAGAAGAAGAAGGAGAAGAAGAAGAAGAAGAAGAAGAAAAAGAAGGAGGAGGAGAAGGAGAAGAAGAAGCAGCAGCTCACTGTTCCTCTCAATATCTTCCATTAGAAAAAAAAAGTATCAATGGTCATGCAAAAGTGAATAAAAATTGATTTATAAAATATGAGCAATATGAATAAAATCAAAAATAGTTACATCACATTGAAACACTGGTTTTCGTACAATCACCAGAGTTAAGCAACATCAACCCTGGTCAGGGTGACTGATAAGGAATACCAGGTACTGTAAGCTTGAATGTACAGTTGGTGTAATGGATAATGACTCAGAATTGTTAAACTGAGAGCTGAATTCAAATTCCAGTTGGGTTTGTTATATTCACTTACACACAAATACCCTTGTATGAATCCACCTCTTCTCCTCCAAGCTATGGGTTAATTAGTAAGACATATATAACTAAATTATTATTATCTCTCCCTGCAAAAAAAAAAAAAATTCTTACAATCTAAAAATAATTTCTGGCTTTAAATAACTGGCAATAGGTGCATAAGCCACAGAAAATTAATGAATAAATAAATAAAAAATATTCTTCATAATATTGTATGCCTTGTGAGATCAATCTTATTAATATGGGAATAACAGAACACAGATCATTACTAAGATTATTTCATATTTTGTGAGTGGGTGGAATGAACACAGTTTTAGCCATTACATTAATTTCATCTTATTGAACAACTGATGCTATTTAAACTGTTCTGTTGGCAAGCATTAACTGTATTATATGATTTAAATAGTGTTCATTAAGTAACAGGTGGGGGTGAAACATTTTTTTGATGTTTTCATATTTTTGAAAATTGTTTTTATTACAATCCTTCTTGCAATTTTTATAAGTAATAAAATAAAGATCAAGAATAAAACATGAAGAAACCAAAGCAAATGTTTGCATAAGCCAAATTATATTCAAAATTGTTCTACCTCTTCAACCTGCCCACTGAGAAATCAATTTTGGAATTAGGATTAATTTAATAACTTTTACCCAAGAGCAACCAAAAATGAAAATAGGCAACCATTAATATTGTTTTGCAGATTGGGCCTGCAAATTAAGACTTGTTATGAATATTTCTATAAAATCTGACAAGGAAAATTCAAATTGGATCCTTTCAATTTAAAAAGAAAATGAACATTAATGAAAACATCTTGAAATCCCAAAAATGTAATGTATTTGTCAAAAACATGTCTTTAATTATAATTATATCAATTGTTCCTCCACATAATTCTAAAAGTAATATACATTTATTTTTCCATTTTATTTTTTAATATAAGTCACTAATAAAGTTAAACTCATTTAGTATTTGGTTGACTGAAGAATGTTTAAGTGTATTATTGCTGCAAACTATCAATTATTTTTAAATGTCCAGCAAAAAGTCAAAAACATTTGTAGAATTGTTCTCTATGCGAAACAGAGAAATATATTTTTCAAGGTTCTATAAACTCTAAAGAAAGATAAATGCTTTTTTTATTTATTTGCTGAACTTAAAAAAATATAAAAATACATTTATCATTTTCTGTGTAACTTTGAAATATACAGGATGGTCCAAAAATCTTGTCACCTCTTATGAAAAAGTAAAGAACATTAGAACAACAAGTAATAGAGTATATTATTTACATTCTTCGGACTATTATCCTCACCTTTGTTGCCATATTTATTACAACGTTTCGGCCATTGTACGCTCCGGCTTTCTTCAGGTGGTTGGAATGTCGAACTTAACCCTTTATTTCGCTCACTGGGGTAGACTGTTCTAGTTCCACGTGCCATGTCTTTAATGGATGTCAGTTATCAGTTATCTCCTGTTAATTTCTCCACTGCCTTAACCGGGTATTGAACTCACACACTCTCACTGGATCTAACCAACACCTTTATCCACTGTGCCATGTGTCCTTGAGGACATCTGGGTATGAATTTCAGGGTATTATAAATCTAATGTCTTCAGCAATCATTTTTATAAGTGCTCAGTGTGTGAGTTCAATACCCGATTAAGGCAGTGGAGAACTTTCAGAGGGAAATTAACAGGAGATAACTGATAAATGACATCCATCAAACATGGCACGTGGAGCTAGAACAGTCTACCTCAGTAAGCGAAATAAAGGGTTCAGTTCAACATTCCAACCACCTGAAGAAGGCCGGAGCATACAACGGCCGAAACGTTGTAATAAATATGGCAACAAAGATGAGGACAATAGTCCGAAGAATGTAAATAATGTACATAATACCTCATCTCAGAAATATAGACAGACTCTGAAGTAATAGAGTAAAATTACAAAGCACATATACTGGATTCAGTTTATTCCGTTTCATTGACGATGTCACACATCGAGAAGGTCTATATGAACACCATCATTTTTGTGGCACAAAATGATGTGGCGTCATGTCCTGTGTGATATTTTATGAAGATGTGCTTTGTTGATTATTGCCAAAACTCTTCGAACAGTGTCCTTCAACTGATGGGTATTCTAGTATCATTCATATGAAACTCTCTCCTTGATAATACCCAACAGAGCATTGAAAGAAAATTATATTATGTAGAGGTGACATAACTTTTGAACCATCCTGTACATCAGAAAGAGTATTATATGTCACAGTTACCTATATACTAATTTACATAGGCAGTAAAAAAAGAAAAAAAAGATGAACAGTAATTTCACAATAGGATTATTCTGCCTACCATCCGGTTCACACTCCTTCCCAGACTTTTGAACAGGAGTAGAGATTTATCACTTGTTTTTTGTTCAGGAGTGAGTTTTCGGTTCCTTCTAAAGTCTATTCATTTTCTTTCACTCCCAGTAGTCTCTTGCATCTTAGTGGCATTAAAGCCTTCCTTGGTATGAATTGATTAAAATTTAAAAAAAAAATATTTCTCTGCATTTTCATGTTTACAAATAATTCCTGAATATTAAATTAAATAAGATCCAATTCACTACTGATTAATCATTGAGTTTTATTTATCAAGAAGAATCTAATGTCAAAGTTTATTTTCCAGAAAAGTCTATGATGGAGTTGAGTGATTCATAATACATAAAAAAAATTGAAAAACAAGAACAAAATTATCCTGAAAGCTTTTAGGGAAACAAAAAAAATTAAAAAATTAAAACGAAACGAAAGAATAACAGCTGAGCAGATAGAAGCCTGAAAGTTCTTTATAATAATGTTTAGCAAGAGGCTACATTTTTGCCGTCATTTATCTGAGCCAAAATGAAAGAGCTTATGTCCATAAGAAATGGTCTAGAAATACTTTTCTTTTACTTATATACCCAAGAAGGGTATTTTTGGCTTTTCAAGATTTTTATTACAATCACAAAAATCACTAAACCTCAGAAGATAGAAAGCTATTTTTTAAAGAACTCATGCTGACACTTACACTAACCAGTGAAAAGATATTTCAGACAATTTTATATTTATATAAAATCTATCCCTGATATTGAGCACTTTTACCCATAGATAAGGTATACTTTATATCTAAGTGTAAGGTAGGTTAATACCAATGTCTAAACATTATATTTAAAATATATATATATTATGAAATGGACAAAGTTTGATAATTATTTTAAGACATTTTTTATGTTTATACATTCTTTTTATAGATACAAATATTTAAGTAAATGCTCTGTTTATAATAAACAGTATTAACAACATTTACCAGACTTAATGTCCAAGAAATTTTCATAGAAAATATGCGTCCTTTGACAGGAATCAAATCTATATCCTATATCCTATATGGAACTGTCATATAACCTGACATGCTTTTACCGATTGAGCCACAGAGGAGCATTTTGAAGAATTGTAGTTTAAAAACAGTAAAAGTGATTTTGCTAACCAAAACACTCCTCTGTGGCTCAATCGGTAAAAGCACGTCAGGCTATATGATGGTTCTGTATAGGATACAGGTTTGATTCATGTCGGATGACGCATATTTTCTATGAAAATTTCTCGGACATTCAAGCTGGTACATGTTAATACTGTTTATTATAAACAGAGCATTTACTTAAATATTTGTATCTATAAAAAAAATATATATATAATGGACTCTCCTGTCAGTTTTGATGTATGGGGATCTGACAACTTAATTGATTCAGTTATGAAATTTTGTGCGATAATCTTAAGTGGCACTTAAGACCCACTAGTGATTTACAAAGCAGACCACATATGGAGCAAGAGTAAGGATTGTGGGATGAGATCACTGTTAGATTGGCTAACCTTTTAGATCTTGCTCTTGCTTCTTGAAGATGATTCAGACAAGCTGATTGAAAACTGCTGAGTCCACTAAAACATGTTGATCTCCATTCTACCCGCTAGAGGCTAAGCGCTCAAAGGTATTATGAAGTATATTGACAGCTGACAAGTTGCTCTTCAGCTTGTCTTTGTATCTTAGTCATGGGCATCCTACATTCCTGTAGCCCTGATCTTACTTGTTGTACATTAGGATATATACATTTATTATATATATATATATATATATATATATATATATATATGTATGTATGTGTATAACTTCATTAAATATCTGTGTACATCTATTAAATATACAAAATTACATTTTGTTATAGAATTTCAAAAACAAATAATCAAGAGCATATCGAAGAAGCATATATTAATAATGTTGAAAGTTAATATAGAAAAATATATTAAATTTATTGGACATATTTGATAACATATGGGAATAGAAATTTTAACATGTTGATCAACAAGTATAATTATATGAACATATTTTTAGCATATTTTTCATTTGTAAAGTTTCTATTTTGATGATAACAAGAGAAGCCATTTCTTCTTTCATGACCAACTCTGTTGAAATGTAATTGTAGGTGAAAGACTGCAATATTTTCTCTTTTATATAATTAAATTGTTTCTTGATTTTTGCACATTCTCTCAGGCAATTTTTAGCCTTTCTATAAACAAAAATATAAGCTTGTTTGAATAACATGCACAAAAACATCTGAAGAAATCATATCTTGAAGAATACAGAATTTAAGACTTAGGAGAATTCAAAATTTAAAAAAAAGAAGTTCTGTTGTAATTGCAATTACTGCAGTTTTGGTACAGAATAAAACATACAATAAGATTTTCTCTTTTATTATACTTGTAGTTATCAGAAGTCTTGTATTTTTCCATTGTTTTTAATGGTTTATTAAAATGTGACAAAAATTTAAATTCTTTTCAATTTTATAATGGAATTTTACCAAAAATAAAAATTGCTGAGAGAGAAAAGACTATTCTGAACCGATTTGAGTGAGAATCCACTAAAAATAAAATGAATGTAGTTTTATGACACAGTGACTCTGATATCATTATCAAGTAGGTATCAACAAATTTGAAAAATTATTTTTTCTTGAGAGCTTCCTTATTTTAATATTACAACTACCAGTCATGGGTAACTTGCAACTTGCCATGGCGTAAGTCATTGTTTCTAAAACATTTTACTTCAGGGTACACTTGTAGAATAACTAAAAATTTGGGGTGTGCTTTACATTTTAATAAGGAAAAATTAGTCATGAAATTTGAAAATTGGAAAATAATAAAGATGTCTCCTGAAATAAACATTTACTTTTATGTCATTACAATGTATATTTAAGCATACTTGTAAAACCTGTGCTTGATGTACTTTGGCAAATTTTAATATTCAGTTTTATATGTGAAAAACATACTCTCATTAGCATTCCCAAAGAGGATTAGTGATACAGTTTGCATTTAAATGGATTTATGAAGAATCTGTTATTTTTTAATGTTGTAGCATACCTACAGATGATAATGGGTATGTCCCCATTCACATAAATACAGTAGTAAATACTGTATGTTGGTCTGCAGTTGGAGATTCATTGTGGAATTCACTTGATTCACTTCTAGCAGTTGACTACTACTTCTATGTGCTGCTGGCAAATCTTATATGTGTTGTTCTTGTCCTAAGTATTGTTGTTCATTACCAACCTTTGTTTGATTATTCTATTCAGAAACCTTCCCTAAGTTACAACATTTAGAGAGGCTGATAATGACAGATTTAAATGATTGTCCACTCATTCTTAAAGATTAAGGAATTCAGTGTCCAATTTAACATATCAAATAACAAAGAAACCATATGCTTGGTGCCTCTAGCTTTTTGAAAATAATTTTTTTTTTTTAAATATAAAAATAATACAGACATTTCTCTTCTTTTAATTTAGGGCACACCAAATGCACCAATTGGGAAATGCTGACATAAGGGTTAATAAACTAATTTAATGAGATTTTATCCTCATTGGGTACTCAGCACTTATGACTTTGTGGGAAATTTAGCTAAATATCTTTAACTTGCAGCAATACCAGAGAAAAGTATATTTTGCCTAGAATAGATCAAGGAATGTATAAAGTAAATTTAACACAGACATATTTCACCCACTCATTCTTTTCGTACTGGTCATAATTCTGAATAACTGTAAGAGATTTATTCTAAGCAGCATCCCCTAAAGATACTTCAGAGAAATATTGAAAGAATAATAAAAATATATCATAACCTTAAAATAATGTCAAGAAAACAAGCTCCATTTTCAGATGATTTTAATAATTTAGATTTGTATACTTTTCAAATTATTGGATGCAAGAAAATCATCAGACATACTTCAGTTTTATCATTTGAAACTTCTCTTCTCTTGCTGCCATTTTCAATTTAATCAATGACTAAACTGCATTGGCAACACATTCGAACTGATTGATCATGGGGCAAAGATCAATAACAGAAGGTTAATTTGGTCACTTGTTCAATAATTGCTGATCAAAAACTTTAGGGAGGAACGGTTATTCTCAATGATTACATTAATTTCCTTTATTTATCAGCAACGAAACCAACAAGGAGAACACATCTTGAAAGGAGAATGATTGGGCCTCTCAATGGACTGCAAATTATCAGCCACCACCATTTGCAGTCACAGAACCATGCAATATTGTCCCCATTGCTTTAATAATATTAAAATTATGCTCCATGTTCAAGGTTGATTTTACTTTGTACTTTGATAATTTAAATTATATTACAGTTGCTATTTTAAAGCAAGTGTACCCTGGATAATGTGTTGAGACAATCCTTACAAAAAAGCCGCATGAAGAAGCAATTTCATTAATCTACTTTCTTCTTCAGATTACAAAACACTGACCTCAATGATTCATCCACCCAACCACTCCAAAAAAAAAAAAAAGAAGAATTTTATCAGGTCAGAGACATATTCTTTTCTAAATATTTCCTTTACAAAACACCAACTCACTGGCTCCTACTTACTGAGATGTATAGGTACACCATTTTAAATCATATATTTCCATACATACAAATAAAGATGTGTGTGAATATAACTATACACTTTATATAGATAGGAGGGAGAAGATATTATACATAGACATATATACATATACGTAGCTATGTATACAACAAACTATCCATTAGCCTTCTAATATTTTAATCTATAATGGAAAGTTCTTGTTTAAAAGAATCAAAAGAAAGAGTTCTGCTTTCTAAATAATGAAGCTATATTTATAAGCACTGTAAACTTAAGTAGACCAGGGATGTAGATTCCTCCAAAAAGACTTACTGCTTATAAATGTCAGATAGAATAACCCTTCAGAGCAATTTCATAAGTTCAATTAATGTTATGCAAATGGAAGATAAGATTTATTTCGTATGTTACTGATGTCATATGCAGAAACATTCTTGGCAAGATTACAAAAGAGTTTTTTTCTGGCTAAGAAAGTGCATATATTGTGTTACCGGTTCTCTTCTAGGATGGCATTTTTACTGCAAATCAAAGATTTAGGAATCATCAACTCAGAATGTCAGAAAGAATACATAAGTCTTTTGAAATCAATCCTGTTGACTTTGAATGTAGCTTAAAATGATTTATTTCTAAAACCATCATCATATTCTTTGATAACAATTTTGAAAAAGTGAATTTTAATATGAGCAGAAAATGGTAAAATAACATTGTGGTAGACTGCAGTAAGAGTGATACATAGCATGCTAGCTATCAGTGGAATCAGTGTGCTGAATTGGAATTGGAAAGGTATGAATCTGTCACTTTTTCCACCCTACTATTATGGGTTAAATAGGAGGGCAAACTCATCTCTCTATTCTTGGCTGGCAACCAATCTAGGAGAAAGACAATTCTGAATTTAAAACTGGTTGGGCATGGTACTGGCATGTCTACCCCATAAAAACCCAAAAGCTGTGAATTTATTTTTAAAACATGGATAAAATCTTAGATATTAAACTAAGAAAAAAAACATACACTAATATTGATCTTTGGTTTAATTGAGAAAAAGAAAGTAGAATATAGAAAATATTTATCTTCAGTTTTGTCAAAGGTTTAGTTTGATTGTAGATATTGTGGGAAAATGAAAGAAAATCAACAAATAAAATAATAATAAAGAATAAAAAAAGAAATACATTTTCCCATGATATTAAGATGGGTTTTTGATCATCTACACAGTTTTATGATCTCACTTCTGGAAAGGACAAAACCTTTGTCTTTCCATTTTCCAGCAAAAAGCATTTAGACATGTTTTGCAGCTCCACGCATAAAGTAAATAATTTGATCATTCCAATTCACTACTAAGCTGACTTGAGTTTGACCATTTTAACTATTCTTATCCTTACTTAACCAAACTTCTAGGTCAGAAAAAGAAAATGGACATACCCATGTGACATTGAAAACTTTGTTTTCCTACACTCGCCATAAAAAGAATGAATAAACAGTCCATAGTAGAAACCCAAGTTTTTGTAGCCTTTTTTAATTGTTACATGTGAATACGCATGCCCCCTACAATATAGACTGAAAACAACATACAACCTTTAAATTCTATAATATTCTTTTTAAAAATAACTGAATCTAATAAAAATCACTTGTAAAAATTACTAAAATGAACTCAGTATTTTAAAAAAAAATGTTTGTTTTGACAGCGTCAGTATGCATGATCAATATTCACCTGTTAATTATTTTGTTGATTAGGTCTTGATAGGTTTTGTTTTGTAATGGTTGCATATTTAAATCATGTTTGGAGTCGACCAATTTTAATGGCAGCATTGTTTTTTTGGGGGACAGGGATATTTTGTGTTGGAAGGATATATATATATATATATATATATATATATATATATTGCATATATATAATTAAGATGAGTAAAAATTTTTCACTGAGCTAATTGATGTTACCTTCAGCATCCTGACTCCAGAGTATATATGAGATAATGATGTATATTTTTAGATATCAGGAACAATATTAGGGAAAAATGCATGACAAAGTGGAAAAAGTTTTCTTGTGATACGTTTTGTCCTTTAGGATTTTATCGAACAAATGTTATATGTAAAATTGTTATGTTATATGTGATGTAACAAATTTGTCTGATGAAGTCCTAAAGTATGAAATGTGTTACAAGAAAACTTTTTCCACCTTTTCATACATTTTACCCCAATAAATATATATATGTATATGTATGTATGTATGTATGTATGTATGTATATGTGTTTTTAATTAATTTACCCTAAGCAAGCCAATAATGCCACTAAGATTCAAGGAGTGAAAAAGAATGAAAAAATTTAGTAGGAATTAGAAACCCAATCCTAAACAGGGAACAAAGGATAAACCCCTACTCTTGTTCAAAAGACCAAGGAGGAGTGTGGACTGGGCAATAGGTGGACATATCTATTCCCATAATAGTTTCCATGCAGATAGAAGAGTGATTATGGTTGCATGAGATTTTCTTTCTGCTGTATGTAACTCATGGTATGCTTGGAGTTTAAGAAACCCACTCCAGAGTTGCAAATGAGATGCATCCTGTCACTATGGCATGCTAGGTTGAAGATGAAGAGAAAGAGATTTTACATTTTCCTTTTCTTTTTTTTTTTTTTAATCATTTCACCCCAAGCAAGGTGGGAATGCGACTAGTATGCAAGGGGCTACAGGGATTGAAAGTGAGAGAAAATACTGAATATGGGGAGGATTGAGGAAAGGACAAAAGATGAATGGGATTCAAGAAGATAGAAGATGGTGATTGACATTGCATTTAAATTTTTTAAGATTATAGTTATCAGGGAAGCAAGTAAACAGAAGGGAGTTCCACAGACAGGAAGTGTGAGAAAATAAACTGTCGGAGTAGAAGTGTCAGTTGTATTTAACTATTTCAACAGTAAACAGGTGGGACCTGGATGCTAATCTAGTAGCAAACTTCAATTCATGTATGCTTTATACAAAACCATCTAGCAAGCATTAATAGAGATCCCCTGGCAGACAATGTGGAATAATACCAGAATATTTATTTTCTTCATTTTTTTCTTTTTCTTTTCTTTTTTTTTGTCTTTTTAGGGTAAGTCAACTAGTTCACTCAAACTTAATTTAAATGAGTATTCAAAATTGATCTGCAGTTTCCTGCTCAAACCTTATTTCAATTGCAAGAAATCTTAACTAAAAATAAAAGCACAGATTTAGTGAAGAGCTTCTCAACAGTAAACCAAGAAGTTGTCACCCTTGTAGGAGGCAATAAGAACAAGGTTAGTTCCTTCACTTTGTTAGAAATGGCATCTAATTAAATTGTCACAATAAATTCAAGATGAACCTCTTGATGAATACTAAAGGGAAATCACTATTGATTTTTCCACTTTGACTTAATAAAAGGAACAAGTCAATTTTCTCTCAAATAAGATTAATGAAAATTAGGAAGTATTTGGGCTTTTTATTCCCTTTTATATCTATATACACACACGTAAACACTAATATATATATGTAGATATATGTTTACATGTGTGTGTATATATATATATATATATATATATATATATATATATATATATATATACACACACACACACACACTATATATTTCTGAGTTGAGGTATTATAATTATTTACATTGTTCGGGGACTGTTGTCCTCACGTTTATTGCCATGTTATCTCTTAGTTATCTCAAGTTTTTGTTGGTCACCACTGTAGCCAGGTCTTGAAATCATAAATCATTGAGTCAAGTCACTGGAGCCAACCAACGGTTTTATTAACTGGCCTATGTGTCCTTGAGCACATCAGTGTATGAATTTGGGACTTTTAAAATTTATGTCTTAGTTATCTTTTTTTATCAGTGCTCATATTGCAATTTTGTTGTTATTATTGTTTTTCTCTAGCACTATGTATTACTGGTTCCAATATTGTATTCATTTTTCTCCTTGGCTGGCTCCTCCTACAATGAAGAAGAGACTTGAAGCAACAGAAATGTGGTTTTATAGAAGGATGATGACAATACCATGGACATAATATGTGAGGAATGACAAAGTTTTAGAGATAATGGAAACAAAAAGGAATTTTATACTTAACATGAAGACAAGACAGCTGAAATTTCTAGGACACATAATGAGGAAAGAGGGCTTAGAAAATTTGATACTCACAGGATAGATAAAGACAGAGGAAAACAAGACATAATATACTTAGTGAGCTTGAGTAAATGGGTGGTGGAACAGGGTTTGGGAGAAATAACAAAAAGACAAAATTTAATAAGAACTACAAGGAACAGAAAATTGTGGAGAGCAATGACTGCCTACATTCTGAGGGGACATAGAACATGAAGAAATTTGTTCTGTTTAATTTATCTTGAGAGCTTTGTGTCTTTTTGCTCATATTAAGACTTTTTTTATTCCTTAATTTATATTCTTAAATCTTTTTCACCCTCAGCCTTTGCGTTAAAAAAAAAAATCAAAGAAAAAAACAAAGAAATAAAAAGGCTTTCTCTGCTTCTATTTTGGTTTTCTTTATCTGTTTCTACTCTTAATTATTCTCCCAGTTTTGTTCATACAATATTTCAGTCTTTTTCCTTTCTTGTTGTTTTATTCCTCTATTCTTTCTTTGCTAACTTCTTTTCCCATGTTCACTCTCTTTAATATTCCTTACTTTTTCCTATCCATGTCTTTATCTTTTCATTTCTATTTTCACTCTACTATTTTCTTATCACTTCTAAATCATTTTATTTCATAAAACTATTTTGGAATTTTAATCATCTTTTCTGTCTTCAACTCATCGATCTTTATTATTCGTTTATTCCAAACAAAACATAATCAGTGCAAGATTTCTTTATTAATCTTTTTAATCTTCCATAACAGCAACTAAACCAATTTTAAAAACAAGAGAAAAGAAATAGAAAAATTGTTGTAAGTGATCCACATATCTGAAGGATTAAAATAAGAATTTAAATTAGGGAATTAAAAACAGCAACATTTTTAATTCCACTGTTTAATCCCATCATACTTGCAGAGAGGAGAAATTACTACTGCTATTAATAATATCACAGAATTGTCTTTTCTTAAGGTTTTATTAGACATAAAAAGCCAGTTTGAATGCTCCCTTTTTTTTTCCCATTTTTAAGCCTCAGTCTGAATCCAAACAATAAAAGGGAGGTAACATAGTCCTAAGGAAAATACAAATCTAATTTCACAAGAGACATGGAAATATTTGTCTATATTTCTGAGATGAAGTATTGTAAGTATTCACACTATTTACATTGTTCAGACTGTTGTCCTCATCTTTGTTGTCATATTCACTATGATTTGGCTGTTGTACACTCCAGCTTTCGTCAGGTGATTGGAATTTTGAATCGAACCCTTTATTTTATCCACTGGGGTAGATTGTTCTAGTTCCATACCTCAAGAAATTTGGAGAATACAACAGCTGAAGCATCATGACCATGACCAAAAGAATGAGGACAATAGTCTGAACAATGTAAATAATGTATAATGAAATCTTTGGTTAATGTTTTAGTTTCCTGATCAAATTTTACATTATTCCAAAAATGATTAACACTAAATCATAGAAGTTATTCTGAATCTATTTGAACAAAATCAGTGGTATGACATATTTGTTTTGAGGTTTGTTTGATTATGGGGAAAGATACAATAATTCAGCAGGAATGTAAATTACAATAATGTATTATTGGCTATAAATAAACGAAAAATAAAATAAATATTCTTTGAAGAATAGTTTACGATTTTCCAAAATAACTATTCCACTCCAAAATTCATGCAGCATTTTTGTCCATTTTAGTTCCTTACCACTCCAAGACTAACTGGAATAATGCTCTTAGACAACGACCTAATCGGTTTTCTCTAAAAGAATGTTGTTCCACGTGTTCCCAAATTGCACCGAGACACTTTTCTATCTCTTCTCCATCCTTCCAACTAGTCAATACAATCATGGGTGTCATCCTCCAGTACACTGACAAAGTTCATCAGAATATCCAGCCAAAGTCTGAAGAACCATCCCTTTGTTTGTCTGACTTGATGTTCCTTCATATATAAATCTAATTCTGACACCTGTCTTTCACAAGTGAAATGTCCTCTCCAGCCAGATTATAACCAGTCTTTCCAATATGTCCTTTAATAGCTTACTCGCCTTGCTTCAACAGCAGCCACCCTCTTTAATCAATCAAATACATTATTTGCCAGATATTTTAGTTTTGACATTATTCATTATGTTGTCGAATCTAATACAATCATTTGTTCAATCCCCACTTGAAAATACCTGATAAGCCATCTAAACACAATCTATAACTCTCATATATATATATATATATATATATATATATATATAAATACACACACACACACATATATATATATAAAAATAAATACACACACACACACACATATTTATATATATATATATATATATATATATATATATATATATTTGCACAAGGGTGTGTGTGTATATATATATATATATATATCTCTCTCTCTCTCTCTCTATATATATATATATATATATATATATATATATATATGATGATCTGAAGATTGCATTCAAACATAAAACAGACTATTTCTGCTTGGTGTTGATCTCACTTTTATTAGGTTGGTGCAAAAATAATCACGTAATAATGTTGTTTTTTGACATTACAAAATACGTCAAAAAACGACATTATTACGTCATTATTTTTGCACCAACCTAATATATTTATATATAGTCTAACTCTGATATTGAGCACTTTTACCCATAAATATACCATACCATAAAATTATATTTTTATCATATATATATATATATATATAATATGCGAAAATGGATTGGAGAATGTAATTCAACAGAGGATTCCTTAGGATCTGATATAAACCCATGAATCTTAAATGATAGCATGCCTTTCTTTGTCAAGGAATCTATAATTTGTGCATCAGTTGATATGGTAAGAGACTTTTGCAATTTCTTTTGTCTTTCATTTCTCTTTAAATAGTCATCTCTATGCAAAGACTCTTATCCAAAATTTGTCTTGATGAATGTACCGCACCATAGAGACAGGCATTGTCAGTTTTATACATTCATACATTATCACTATTATCTTCAAGTTGTAACATTTCTAATAAAAATTCCTATGAAAAAGGCATGCCTCTGCTGCATCAACCATGGTTAATGTTTCAGTTGCTAGATTACTTTTGACAACAATTCTAATACAATTTGACTGACAAACAATGGGCATATATCTATTGTCACTTCCTACCAAAAGGAGTATATACGCTCCACATCCTGTGTAAGACATTAAACTCTGTCCAACAGAAATGGCACATAAAATCTGCTGCCACATCTCAGTTACTTTTGTTGTGGATATAGTGATTTATTAAGTGTAACTTACTTGTGGCACAAGACCAAAAGTACAGGTCACCCAGTGAGGATCAAACTCACTGCTCATTTGTAATTGATCTAACAAGACAAGCTTGCTAAGTATTACACCATGTCAAAATGCCCAACTACTGTTGTGGATATAGAGTCTTTCAAATTTCTGCCTGTTTCTACTGGGATATATTTTAACTTTTTTACATATTAATTCTGTCATAGTTTGATATTATATTCATTCTTTATGCTTAAGATTATGTACAGGAATTTTGCAACTTCTTCAAATATAACTTCAAATAGATAATGAAGTATGTCTATAACTCTGGTCTGAAAAATCTCTGCTCCTGCAAAGCAGAAATCACCAACATAGGCAGCAATTATAACCTATATTATAATAACATATAAATATTGCCTAATCATATTTTGAAACTCCTGCTCTTGATTTAATTAATTCATCCTTGAGTGTCTAACAGGATTATTATCACTTCAATCTACATACAGCATAGTGCAAAATCTCTCATAAAAAATTAGATTTTTTTTATTTCTTGGCTACGAATTTTGTTTTTATCTGTACAAAGAGAGCTTAAACAGGTTGATATTTAACATGGTTTGCATTTTGATAGTAAAGATTTAATAAATGTTTTCCTCAAATGACTTTGGTTTAATTTCAAAAAGGAATAATTCTTACTTTTACAAATGCTGAATATTGCTAGATGTATATACACAAGTTTGATTGTTATACACAAGTGTGATTGTATGTGTATATATATATATATATATATATATATATATATATATATATATATATCAGTGTGTGTATGTGTCTATATATATATATCTGTGTGTGTATGTATCAGTATATATATATATATATATATATATATATATATATATATGTATGTATTTATATATGTATGTAAAGGATTAATAAGAATAAAAGATTGTCACTTAATTGATTGATGTTACCTTCAGCATCTCAACTCCAGAGTTTCATAAGCAGACCAATAGTAAGACTTATCAAACTAATGTTTTACCATTATTATGTAGGAGGTATTTCTGTCACACCCTATATATATATATATATATATATATGTATCCACATACTCTTGTTCAAATTAATTGAAAGAAAATGAATAATTCTGTTATTTACTTTTTTCATATTTTTCCAATGAAACATAAGCCAGAGCACATGTTAATACTTTGTATGTCCATTCCACAAAGTTGTTCCTTGCAGATTAACCACAGATTCTTGATTGGATTTAAATCAGGAGAGTTTCTGGGCCAGTCTGTAGTACTTTGATTTTCTCACTGGTAAAGCTGCCGGTGGATTACTGTGGCATTACAATTTTTGTGCACTTCTTTGGAGTAATGTCCATTGCAGACAATGGCTGTAGGACAACTAATCAACAGTTGAGACAATAGTGTCTAGGCATGAGGAAAATCTGATGCAATCATGGATGATGCATATTCTTCAAGGCCAAACAAATTTCATCATACACCCTGAAAATAGATTCATATTACTGCACACCACTGCAAATGACCTAATTTGAGAAAAATAGAAATTGATTGTACCCTGTCACTCCAGTGGGTCTAAAGCTGACCATATGGTAAAAGAAAGGAAACTAAAGTGGTTGTTCCAATTAATTTGCACAAGGGTGTATATATATCCGGTATTCAAAAACAAAATAGGGTAAGAACTCTTAATCTTTATGGGTTGCTCCCCTTGGATACTCTCTTACCTAGAAAGGGATGTTCTGACCTGGAAGTTCTGAGCAGCCATTTACTTTTAGGGACACACATGGAGAACGAAGTAGTCAGAATAAAGCATTCTTTCTCCATCACTTTTTCTAAGGTCCTTAATTTAAATGTACATTTAATGCAAGTAAACACAAGAGCATCTGATAGGTAACACATTCACCTAAAGGTGAGAAGATAGCACAAATAACATATGGGACAATTTAGCAGGTGACACTTTCACCAAAAGTAAATGACTAGCACAAAAGAATTATTGATTGAGTCGGGTTTTTTGCAGGTTATTTAAAGCCAGAAAATATTTCTAGATTGTAAGAATTTGTTTTAGGTAATAATGGTCTAGTGATACAAATCTTATTAGTTAACTCATAGCTTGAGGGTGGAGGAGAGGAAGTGGACTCATACCTTTCCCAAGAGTATTTGTATGTAAGTGAATATAAGAAACCCAATTGGAATTGGAATTGGAACTTGGCTCTGTTAAACAATTCTGAACCATTATCCACTATACCACCCAGACATCCAAGCTTACAGTACCTGGTATTCCCAAATAGTCACCCATTTAGGTACTGACTGGGCATTACTTAACTTCAGGAACTGGTGTTTCAATGTAATGTGGCAGTGAGCATGAAATAAGAGAACTAACAAGAGAAAAGACATGCTCATCAAGAGGATGGCATAAAATCCAAAGACAGAACTCTAATAATGGAGAAAGAAAAAAATACTTCAGAGAATTTCCACAACAAATGAGGACAACCCACAATACAAAGAAATATCAAATGACCAGAAATATCTGAATTGAAATCAACACTGTTCAAATTGAACAGGAACAAAGCAGAAGGACTAGATGAAACTGTAATAGAGATGCTGGCAGCTTTAGATGATTTCAGCATTGAAAAGCTACAGACATAATAAATCTAATATACAACAGTGGTGATATACTGGAAGACCTAAATTTTCATAGTGCTGCCTAAGAAGCCAGATGCAAATGAATTCAAACTCCATCAAGCCATATAACAAAAATTATCTGATTTCTGATGAATAAAGCTTGCAACAGAATTAGACTCAAAAAAAGGATAAGGACAGTGCAATTTTATTAAAGATAATAGAACAAGGAATGCAATATTTATAATGAGAATGATATCAGAAAGAGTGATACAATTAATCATAACTAAGGCTCAGAAGCTCATGATTGATTGAAATAACGTTTATATATATATATATATATATATATATATATATATATATATATATATATATTTAAGGATAATTTTCTAACTTATTCAAGATGATTTTTGCCCTCTCTAACCTTCTAACTTTCTGTCCTAGATTAGCAAGGTGCCTCGCAGATTTCATGTAAGATTTCATTTTCAAGTTTTTTTCACTGCTCTCTGGACTGTCATAGCTAAAAGTCCTTTCTCACATGCCAAACGTCTTATGGATTGAGTTGGATCTTTTCTAATTGATCCCTTTAGTTCTAAGTTGAAATGTTGATCCCTCTTCCAGTTGTGACTTCCTGATCCAGTTTTCCCCACTACTGTTCTCTCTTTTTTAAACTTATTTGCCATTCTCTTGATGGTTCTTGAATGGACTTTGAAGATGGAAGCCAGAGTATGAATGTTGGTACCATTACTGAAGACCTGAATTATTTTTTCCTCTCACCATTGCTCAGTTGAGAAGACAGTGGGGCTGACACAAAATGATCTTAACCTGTTCTTTTTCTAGCTGAATAACTCAAAGGTTTTTTCAGTGATTCTTACAACATATGACATCAAGATGGCTAAATGACATATCTGAAAACCTGGAAAAAAGAAACTCATTTAGCTTAGTGTTTTTTTTTTAGATATTAAACATTTTGTGGGATGAACAATTATAGTGTAACATAATTTGGACAATTTTGCTGTTACCCAGGTATACCTGTGATTTATAGTAAAAAATTGTACACAAGTTATTTTTATAATTATAAATTGTCAACAAAATATAATTTTGTATTAAATTATCTTGTAGTCTCTAATTGAAAAAAAGAAGAGTTATAACAATTCTATTTTTGAATATTACTCAAGTTTTTTTTTCTGCTAGTTTGATAAAAATTAATTCTGCCAAATCTTTCAAGTCATATTTGCAATATCTCAAATCATTAAAAAAAGTCACCAAAATGACATTCAATATTTCCATATCTATGAGAATATGAAAGGTAAAGATTCAGAAAAGTCTGGAGGCAACTATCTTGACAGTTTATTTTCCCAAAAGTCAGACTCAATCAGAAATTGCTGTAGACTTCCGTTTAGATAAAGAATCAAACTTATATAATTATAGTTTTCATTCAATAACGAAACTTTTCGGCTGGTAGAAGTTAATAGAAGAAACAAGAAATTATAAATATATAAAAAATTCCTTTATATACATATTCAACCAATATTTGCAGGTGTGTGTGTTAGCAGAAAATCTGATTTGGAATTTATCACCATACTCATTGTAATTTCCAAGCCTCAGTCTAAGCTAGTTTTCAGTTTTTGTTATAGGTTTTGTTTCTTGTATAATAAAGTGTTTCATGACCCCACACACCTTATGCTTCAGGGCTGGTATAAAAATAATAACTACTGCTTATACCTCTAGTGTCATACCAGGACAGTTCTGACCAACAAAGAATGTATAATAAGCCTAAGTATAGATAATCAGCAGAAGATACAAGTAGTAGTAAATTTAATCATTAGATAAAAAGTGTATTTAGACTAGATTTGCATTTTCTTAATGAAAGAAGGCAAGAAATTTAAAGAAAACAAATTGTAACCTATAAAATTTTATGATGGAAACTAATTTCAAACATAATGATAATGACAATAATGGAAAAATCTCACATTTATTGATTTGAGCAGCCAATACTACTTTCTGTTGAAATTTATAAAATCTTTTCCATAAAACACTTTTTCAGGAAAACAGGTTTCTCAAGTCCAGTAACTTTTATTGCACTTTCCAGTATTGATGGGTGGTTTCCTTCTGAACTTTCTATTTAAAGCGTTGTGGAATGTTAACATCTTGATTATGTTGTTATTTTCTCTATCAAGTTACATGCACTATCCATTTTAGTTGTTGCTGCTGTTGGTAGTCCTCAAGTGATGTGGTTTCTATTATTTGGTACAGTTCTTTGGGATTTTGTAGCATCAGTCTACAATGTTCACAAAAGGATGATCTTTGCCATGACCCACTGACTTTACATGCTCAAAGCCTTTTTGGACCATTGATCTCAGGAAGCAGTTGCATACAACTGACAGTTTAGAGATTTCTATGTTAAATTTCTTTTTCTTCTATACTTAATTTGTTATAGCTCAGTGGTTCTCAACCTATTTTGCTTGATGCACCCTTTTTACTATAAGTCAGGATGTCATCCCCCCACTTTTCAAGATTGTCTGACTCAAAAGGTGCATTCCAAATAATATGCATATACTTCATTCTTTTTCCTATTAGTATGTATATATTTATATGGATTATTTTTGTAGTGGTAAAAAACAAGTGTTAGTGGAAAGAAAACCCAGCATGACTTCTCAGTTTCATCAACTGATGCACATTGTGGGTTGTGCTGCCTTGGGGAGTTCAAAAGTTAACATTTTGAGTCTACCAATCTGTGGCCCAAGTTGACTCACCCCCGATACTGAAACATAGAAATTCCTACCTAGCAGGGAATTCCCAATGGGTTGAGAACCCTTGTTATAGTTGATAGTGGGGTGAATTTTATTTCATCTGATACTAAAAACTGCTGATTTTTTAAAAAAAGATATTTGACAAGAATAATTTTTTAACAGTCAATAAACAAAAATTAATTTTAGTTAAGTGTCAAAAAACAATTTCTGTCTGAATTTTGGGATGAGGACTCATCATTATTTACATTTGGACTATTTTCCTCATCTTTGTTATTATTACAACATTTTGGCCAGTTTGTCCTTTGACTTTCATCAGTTGTTTGTTGATCCAGGCACCTGGATGGACAAGCACCTTATGAAAGTTAGTTTCCAGGTAAATTTTAACCTCCAAACTTTATTTAATGGAGGGTAGATTGTTCTCGTTCTGCTGGTCATGTCCTGGGATGACTTTTCTAGTTCTTATTTATCAATGCACAGTTATTGCCCGTCCCATTATCATTGAGTCTAGAATACCCAGTCTAGGGATTGAACTCAGTTACTCTGTCACCAAATTCAGAAACTAACACTTTAATCCACTAGGCTATTGTAGTTCGAGCATAAATAATGTAAATAATGAAAAGCCAAATTTGAAAATTACCAAATTTATTTTTAATATTAATATTTTAAATTTTTAAAATTAAATTAAAAATTGATTAAATTAAAAAGTAAATTAAAACTTAAAAATTAAATTAAATTAAACTTCAAAATTAAGAGCTAAGTTAATTAAATTAAAATTTAAAATTAATATTTAAAATTTTGAATATTTAATATTAATAATGCAAATAATGAAAAGACAAATTTGAAATTTACCAAATTTTTTTAATATTATTATTTAAAATTTTTAAATTAAAATTAAATTAGACGTAAAAATTAAAAATTAAATTAAAACTTAAAACTCAAAAATTTAAAATTAAAATTGAAATTTTTTAATATTTAATATTAATAATGAAAAGCCAGATTTGAAATCTACCAAAATTATTTTTAATGTTAATATTTCAAATTTTTAAAATTAAAATTGAAATTAAAAATTAAATTAAAACCTAAAACTTAAAATTAAAATTTAAAATTAATATTTAAAATTTTTAATATTTGATATTAATAATGTAAATAATGAAAAGCCAAATTTGAAAATTATCAAAAATTTTTAATGCTCTCACTTAATTTTCTTACACTTAATTGTAGTTAATATATCTCCCAATAGTCATCTTGAAAAATGATAAATAGCTTACCCTACTTTTGCTAGTTCAATCCTTTTATTCAAATAATCCTTATAGTTTTCATTTATTAGAGACAAATAAAGGTGAACAGATTATTGTTGATAATCTTTCATCCCAATAAGATTATGAAGGGCATTCTAATTTGAAAATCTAAATATAAAGAAAAACAACATTAATTGATTTTATGATGTTTTCAGAATATGATTTGTACCTTTTCTCTCATCAGATAAAATTCTTCACAGACAACTAAACACAGGACACCAATATTTTTACTCATTTGTTTCATATTATGAAAATAATCAAGGTTTTGACTCAGCAACGGGAAAGAAATGCTGGTGCTGGCTTGTGCCTATTTGTTTTTCACTATTTAATTTTTGTTATCTGTCTATATTTCTGAGATGAGGTATTATGTACATTATTTACATTATTCAGACTATTGTCCTCATCTTTGTTGCCATATTTATTATAACATTTCAGCCATTGTATGCACCGGCCTTCTTCAGGTGGTTGGAATTTCGAACTTAACCCTTTATTTTGTGCACTGGGGTAGACAGTTCTAGTTCCACGTGCCATGTTTAATGGATGTCAGTTATCAGTTATCTCCTGTTAATTTCACTCTGAAAGTTCTCCATTGCCTTAACCGGGTATTGAACTCACACTCTTTGGGTCCTGTCACTGGATCTAACCAATGCCTTTATCCACTGTGCCATGTGTCCTTGTTAATATGACTTTTTACAATCTAACAACTATATAGTGTGTAATATATTTGTTGTTATAGAAATACTAAATATAGTTTTTTAAAACAATAAACATAGTCAAAGGAATATTCAGTAATATCAGTGTCAAGAGAAAAACCATCCTTTTTGTGGGTACATAGCCAAACTTTTAAAGAATTTTGACTGAGATAAAGAGAGACAAGTAAATCACATTCCAGTTGCTAGAAAACCTAATCTACTTTAACAAGTTGTTTTCTTTTTTTACCTTTAAGATGATTCACCGTTCTATATATTTGATGTTTCCTAAAGTAGAAAATTCATTCATTAGTTTTGCAAAATTGAGTCTCTTCATTTGTATATGCTTATTTCTGAAGATGATACAGAAGCTACATAACCAAACTAGAGAATCTGGTAATAGTATACCACATAAAAAAGCAATATAAATTTTCTTCTATGTCATCTGGGACTTGTTTAGTATAAGGGATTGGAATTTAGGTCAGAAAAAGTATACTAAAGTAGAAAGGATTTAAATATCAAAGCTTTCAAGAAAAGGTAAAACTTTAAAAATATAATATTAATTATGCATGTAATACTTGCTGAGAAATAAGCATTAATAATAAAGTAATTATATCATAGAGTATGAGTTAAAGATCAAATGTAGATCAGAATCCAACAGAATTATAAAATAAAAAACACAAAGAAACGTTCATCAATTTAACATGTTTCACTTTTATTAAAGCTCTGTCAGAGATTGAGAGAAAATAGACAAAAAGACAGAACTTTGGTATTTTTGTCTTTGTTTGGATTGATTCCTCATTAGTCAGACATGCTGTCACCTCTGGGTGTTGACTACAATATCCACTTATATATATATATATATATATATATATATATATATATTCATATATATTATTCCATCAATAAAAACACAGTTTAACCTGAAGACCTTTTGGAGGATGAAATCTGTAAGAGGAAAAGTTTTTCCCATTTTGTCATGCAAATGTTTCATGGAAACATATGCTAAAAAGAAAAAAAATATTCAAGTAAGGTTCATCCTGTACAAGGGTGAGGGCCACTCGATGTAGATGGGGTATATTAAGAGGCAGTTTATACAGATAGGAGTGGAAGATAATGGCTAACATTAGACATGAACAGGTTAATATATATATATATATATATATATATATATATATATATATATATATGTGTGTGTGTGTGTGTGTTTTTTCAATAAAAATGTATGAAAGAAAGGTTTCTGCCTGAATATGAATATATATATATATATATATATATATATATATATATATATATAGATGCCAGTTTCTTACTGTTTCCTACACTTTGGGGAAAATGCCATTTCCTAATATGGTAGAAACATTAGAAGTGAGCAAATCAGAAAGCAAAAATTCCAGAACATTGATTTCCTTGCTAATTTAAAATTCATATCAATGCTCAGGATTTTCTTGCGTCTTTTCTTTAACAAGTGCAACGATGAATGTCATTGTTTCTAATATGCATTCACTGAGATGAAATGAAAAAAAGATTAAAATTAAGAAACAAAATTCACAATTTTACCATGAAATCATGGAACACAATTATTTTCAGACAAAAATGCCCTGGAAGCATATTTTGGAAAGAAAAAAAAAATCCAATTACTTTTAAATCCATACATTTGCAGTGTTAAGTCAAATGATACTTGTCATTTGTTTTTTGTTTCTACCAGTACCAAGTGCAAAAGTTTTAGCAGTTTTTCCAGAATTTTGGCTGACATATGCTAGTAGCCTTAATACAATATAGAATTATAAATTCAATATTATAAATATATAAATTATTTTCCATCTAGAAGATGGTCATGTCTATTTTTCCATTATATTTGATTTTTGTTAAAGAAAAGTAAATCTAACATATTCAATGAGAACAATTATACCGTTACTATTTATAGAATATGAATTTATTTTAAAATATTGACAATCAGAAAGAAAATCATTATAGTCATTAGGTGCGACGTTTTACTTACTTTGTGTAAATAAAATCTAATTCAAGAAATATTACAATTTTGCCTTATATATATATATATATATATATATATATATGCATGTAAATTAAATTATAACATACAGAGTAATATGCAATGAAAAATCCATTTTAATTAGCTTTTGCTGTAACTTGCAGTTTCATGTCCTTTTGAAATTTTTGGCATTCACACAATCTTCAGGTGGTGGAAACTTCAAGTTAAGGATACAGAAAAAGGTAAGTAAAAAATTATCTTTTTATATTATATATAAAGATACATACATAATATGGCATCTGTTGGTCTCGAGAGACCATAGATCTGTGTCCAAAGAGTTATGTCCTTTCCAGGGTACAGGCCTGGGCAGGGTTTCAGGAGAGATTGGCAACTGCCCATGCAGCATGTTTCCCCTCCCCACTCCACCGATGTTGTTCAAGTGAAAGGCAGGGGCCAATACAGCTTAGCACTGGCATCATTGCAGAAGCTGACAGAACAAAACTGAACATGATATCAGACTGTGTTAGGGAATCTGTCTCCGGATTTTAATTCAGAATTGTCCTTCTAATCTGGTTGCCAACAATGGCTACAGAACCCAGACAGCCCTACTGTTTGCTCATAGTTGGAGGTTTTGAATTCAGAGTTTTTCCTTCTCCTAGACTTGTTGACACCCAAAGCTATAAAACCCAGTCTGTCCTGCTATTTACTCATAACTAGAAGGAGAAGAGATGGATTCATACTTTTCTCAAGGATATTAGCACATAAATGAATCTAATGAACTCAAATTTAGCTCTCTGATTCCTCAATCTGAGGTTCAATCCATTATTCCACCACGCCTTCATACATACACACACACATACATACATATATATATAATGATGAAAGTAGAGACTTTTGAAATCCATGGTAATATTTTATTTTGTAAGATCAATTAATTCATCTCATCTCATCAGACCAAGCAGTTTATTGCTGTGAAACTGTTTGGTTTGATGAAATGAGATCAATTAATCGATCTTGCAAAATAAAATACTACCATGGATTTCTAAAGTCTCTGCTTTCATCATTATCATTTGCTCTGTTTTTACCTTGTGCTCTACATGAATTTATATCCTCTTTGGAATTATCCATATGAATTATCAAATAATATTATATATATATATATATATATATATATATATATATATATATATATATATATATTTTTTTTAAATTTTTTTTTTTCTAAATTTAAAAATCCCAGTGTTTCTTATTCATACACATATATAGTGGCATAAACAAACTTAAGCTGATTAAGTTCTAATGGGACAAAATGTGTCACATGAAAACTTTTTCTACTTTGTCATACATCTTTCCTCCAAAATTGTTCTTGATATATAAAAATTTATATATCATTATTCCATAGACACACGCACACACATATGTATATATATATTTCTAAATAAAGAGATGGATTTTTCATTCATTAATCTGATAGATGTCATTATTTTAATGTTATTATCCTGTTGGAGAGCACATATTTTCTCTAATAAGATTTCTCAAATATTGATGCCATTTGATAAAAAGAAATAAACATACTGTTTAATAAATAAACAAAGTGTCTACTCATTTATGAGCATCCACTAAAAATAAAATTTTAACTAATATATATATATATATATATATATATATATATATATATCTTATGTATGTATAATATATATAAGTAATTTTTATATATTATTCATATATTATATATATGTGTTACTTATTGGAAAGTGCTCAATATCATTCATAGAGCTAGCATATTTAGATGCATTGATGTGAGTTTGTGACACTGGTTTTCACACCCTAAGGATTGTCAGATCTGATGATTGCATGGGCGTGAAACCCAAGGTCACAAATTCACATCTATACAAATATATATATATATATATATATATATATATATATATATATATATATGCTTTACATTAAATAGGTTAAATCAAAAGAATTGTATTTATTTTCTTATTTTGTTCTTGATATATTTAAAGAATGCTCATGAAGAAGTTTCCCTTAGGACATGACACACAACCTGACGTAAACTTTGTGTCGAATTCTGATTAATTGTCTTTCAAATGTGATCCACAGCAACCAATTTTATACACACCAAATTAGCTAAATATGAATTTAGCTTTTATGCTTAAATTTATTTCTCATAGTTAATTGAAAATCTATAATTCAGAGGGGAGACATTATTATTGCTAGAGCTGTTTGGAATACTGAACATATTTTTGTGCTATTTGTTTCTTAAAACTTTTTATTCTGAACATTGTATGACTATCTTTAAGAGTCCAAACAGGTCTTTATTTAGAAAAAAAGAAATAGAGAACAATCCAGCATATAAATATATGGAACTGTCTGTATTACAACATTGATGTGAATGTGTTGGTCGAGGCAATATATTTGTTTCTTTCGTTTGTTATCATTTTTTGGTTAGCACTGCTCAGAAAAAATGGGACTGTCCTCTTTTCAAATAGATTCTATACCTGTAGAAGTCGATAGAGTATACTAGTTGATAGTCATACAACAAAATGAATGAATTAAGATTCAAATAATTCTGGCAGTGAAAACATTAAAAAATTATCTTATCTGATTTCATACAAAGAATTAGTTAAAAATATATCTCAGGTGTAATATATGAAGCTAAATAGTAGAAGTTAGGTGAAGTGATATTGTTTTAGTGTTTAAAATAATTGAGCTTTTTTGAAGCACCTTGTATATTAAAAAGTAATGTATAGTCTTCAAAAACAATGAGAGTGTAGTTGTTTAACCTTATATCAAAGTGAGCAGTATTAAGATTATTTTTCTAAATTAACTGTTAGAAAGAGAATTTATTAAAATAAAACTATTAACATATTTGATAGTCTATAAAAAACATTTTTTTCTTTCCCCAAAACAGCTTATAAATATATTCTGGGGCATATATGTGAAATTGAGGCATCAGGTAGGCTAATATTTCCCCATATACTGTAGACTACTAGTATTTGTACCTAGCCTAATTCAATTAATATTGCAATATTAAATATAGGATTTTGCATCAAATATGGTTGTTAATCATTTTTATAAACTTTATGATTAATTAATTAATTGTGTTATTTCAAACTAGTGAATCCATGCTGTTAAAAATGATGGCAATTATTAGGCAGTTTTTAAGATGCAGTGAAACAAAAGGCTTGGAATAATGTATCGAGATTCAATAAAGTGAAAATAAAGAATTTATAACAAAAATAGAAGCCAATGAACAATTTAATTAATCTGTTCCCTTTATATTTTTAGACATTTAATGGTATCTATCATTCACTGGTATTACATAAATCACATTTTGCTCAATATCCTTTCATGTTAAATTTTTTATGTGTTTAATATAACAATAAAGTGGAAATATCTCTTGGAAGAAAAAGATTAGGAACAGGATGACAAAGACAGCTACAACAATGCTTATTTCAAGACCAAGTTGAAGCAAGATAATCACTTAATAGACAAATGTATCTGAGTGCCTCACATGAAAAGCTTGAATAAATAAGACTACAATGTAAGAAATGTTTGTGTAAACTGATTAATTAAATGGTTCATTTTGCTCTGGAACTAATTTTGTCAAAATGCAGATAAATATTTTATTTGTATAGATTATTAAAATGACTAAAGCAAGTAATCACTCATAAATTTACTAACTTAAGTTGATTTATCTCCCTTCCCACTACAGATCAGACAGATTGATATGGTTTAATAAATTATTTTTAAAGTTGATTTTTTCTGTGTATTTTGACAGTAATATAAAATTATATCTTAAACAGAAAATGATCCAATGTGAATACATCTCATCTTGTATCAGATTTGTCAAAATTTCTGTTATTCAAGAGCCTACTGTGGAAGCAATGGAACAGAAGAACATCAATAGGAAGGAGATAATTATAGGAAGTAATATGCTGAAAGAGTGGATAACAAAATGATTGAATCCTGCTTCAGTTTCAATGGAAAGATTAAAGAAATTCAAATCTTACAAGTAGTCGTAATATGGCTCAGAGGGTTTTCCTTCCATCTCAGCACAATGAAGATAATGAACTATAGAAAGCACATATTACTCATCAGTGCAGCCTTTATACCTACTAACTTGAAAGGTTGTTTATCTAGCTCTTTAGGAATAGAAATGTGACAGTATCTATGGAGTCTGGGAAATAAGTTAGATTATTGATGGTTTTATCTACAACTTGACATCCAGCTGAGATGAAATCTGTTAGCATCCATTATAGCTTAGTGGCACAGAATTCCCTTCAATTAAGACAAGACATGAGAGATAGGTTGCCTATTTTACTAAGAATTGTCATGAATTAGCTTATATTTCACTGTATATTTCTTTCATGCTGAAGCTTTGGTTGAATAATTAATTGAACAACTTTCAAATAATGACAATGTTACTAATAACAGGAAAGAACATTTGTTAAATAGTCCAGGTTTAAACATTTTATCAGGTCATAGGTTGAAGTGGGAAGATAATGTTCATTACTTAGTCTTTGCTTAAAAATAGTATTATTATTATTTGAACTTTCAGACCTGGTGATCATTGCCAGGCAATAAGTGACTGTAAATCTCCTTAAATCTCTAGTACCCTACCCTGTAATTTTAGTTGTATTTAGGAACTGTTCATAAAATCATTGCTGCATAAATACAACTCAAATTACAAGAAAGAGTACTAGAGATTTACAGTCACTTATTGCAGGCAATGATCACTGGGTCTGAAGGTATAAGTAATAATAATACTATTTCTAAGCAAAGACTAAATATTTCCATGGTTTTGAATTCGGAGTTGTCCTTACAGACTGCCTGTGACTCAAGGCTAGAGAGCTATGTCTACTTTGCTATTTAACCCACAGGTTGGTGGGAGGGAGGAAAATGGATTCATGCTTTTCTTAAGAGCAATAATAGGAATTAAGAGCAACAGAATAGTCCAGAACTTGAATCTAGGTTATGAATTCTACTTTTTATACTGATAACCACTATATTGAATTTGAAACTGCTGTATTTTATTAAACTTAAACAAGAGGCATACTAAATTATAAAACCGACCTACTTACTAATCTGACCAAGTTACTAAACAGAAGATATTTTTGGAGGAGGTCTTTTTGGTTGAGTTGAGAATTTATCAGCACTCCCTCATATAGCAATACTAATTTCTGGAAATGAAGGTTTTGGAGTATTTTAAAACCACAGTATTATAGACAAAGCACTGTGAAAAACATTATTATGGAAAAATAGATCCCTGATATAATTTTTGATTACATTCTTTTCTGTTTTCTCTTTATCGAGTTTAAAGAGATTACCAAATAAATTGATCTGCTCATGATTGTCATTAGGGTTGATAAAAATGGTTAGGCCATTTTCTATTTTACATAGCCTCATCAACATAACTAAACGAGTTAACCTTTTTATCGAAAGAGACACAGCATCTGATCTTCTCTGAAAAGTCTCATTAGCAAGAAAAGTACATTTTGTGAATAGGCATGGATAGAAGCCAAGTCATTTTCCTGGACTAACAACTGAACACTACAACAAGAACCTATTTTGTTAAAGGGGTTTGCTAGAGACTTCAGGAGAAAATATAAAAAGGATGTGAAGATAATCAAAAGCTTCCTCAGGCATATCTGTGAAAGGAGCTATTTTGCTGATAGGAGAATCTTGTAAGTGCAGAAGATGGAATCTACATTGGAACTGGCAGTAATGGAAGCAGATACATTTGTTTGTTTTTATCAGTTACTGGGAAAGAGCATAGCAGGAAATGGTTTCTCTACTGACAAAACAAGACATACAAAGCAAGCGAGAAAATGCTATCAAGCCTTTTATTTTGTTTTTTTTGTAGCTTATTGCTTTAAGAATAAAAGCAAGTATTAAGATTGAAGGTCTTACTCATTAACTAATATGAATCATTGGGACTGGTTTAGTGGCTGAAAATTCAAAAGAGGTTGCAAAGCTTACTGTTCAATTTCTTGTATTGTGTAACTGCAGACTATTAACCAGGACACTGATGAAAATGAATTATTTGTCTTAAAAATAAAGTAGGCCTTGGCTGCTGATAACTATTTAGTATTTTATACAAACTACAGGTACAAAACAGTCAAAATGATTTATATAAAATCATATAAAAACAGATTTTCTGGAAACAAAATTCAATAGTAAAATATATAAATCTACATCAGAATTCTAGAACAATAAATACACTGTACAGAATGTATTGTATCATCTTGAGATAAAATAATCTGATTTCTGACCATTTTGTATGACATTTCTATTGTTTGAGGTGCCAGAAACCTTACTTAATTTGATGATTTTCTTATCAAAAGCCAACAATCATTGGCCTTCAAAAAGTTATTACAATCATGAAATTATTAAAATCATACATTTCTCTGAGCTTTGTGCTGGGATCAAAGTATAGTATCTGTTTTCAGCTGGAAAAAAACAAACTATATTTTATCTCTCATTTGTGTTTTTGTTTTTGAACAGAGCACAACTCAGTTGTGTCTGTCATGTATTATTGAAAGGTGTCTGGTCTCAGGGAATACATGCCTGAAGCAGTACTTCCCTTATTGCACAAAAGAGGGGACATCAGTGGTAATACTGATGCCAGCACAACTGACAGTTGTGGAGGCTGGGCTATTTTTGGACACAACCTGAGTAAACATGCTCATGCACCCTGAAAGAAAACTCAAACTCAGCAATTCAGTGAAAACGTATTATTAACAAAAAGAATGAATACAGAAGTGTTGCACGTCTGTCTGATGGCTAAGTACAGTAGTCAACTCCTCTTCTGTCTACAGTCATCTTGCGAGGCATAATATAGTCATAAGACGAGTCTATTTTGTCCATGAAGGTAGGTCCCCATAACAATATTTCTAGATCAGGAAAGAGAAATGTGTATCATTGCTGGGATTTAGCAAAGAGCCTGTCCATCATTTAATTGATAGTATGTAGGCATGCTGAGTTATATTTGTATAAACATTCTTAAATGTGCCTATGAGATGTGACCAAAAGGTTTGAATGGTGGAAACTAGGTGCAGAGTAAAAGCAGAAATAAACACCAAGACTCTCAATCATCAAATGACATAAAAAAAAATGGTTTCTGAGTTGGATGATCCACACAACCTCCTGGTTAATAAACTAATGCTTTGAAAATTAATATTTAATATTTCTCAAACAATGGGTTGTGTTCCTGCCAACAACGAAAAACATACTTTGTGATCCCTTTGAAGAATATATAAGCAAAGTCACCAGACCAGACAAGCCAGAAATGATTAGCAACAGACAGCAACAGTGCATGATGGTGTCTTCAAATAGATTCTCTTATTCATTCACCCATCTTTCTCATAAGCTACATGACATTTATACTATCCTTCTCGCTTTCTCATTTGCTTCTTTTTCTCGCACATACACATGAAGAAATCACATTTCTTTTCATCTTATCAAACAGCGACAAACAAAGAACTTTAACACTAAGAAAATTTCAGTTGTAAAAACATGAAAATAAAAATATTTTATATTTAAAAACCTTTCTTGCCTTTTTCTTTGTTGTGGGTTGATTAAAATCTGCAGCATAGGTATTAGGGAAGTGATACTTTTTCATGTTTAAATTTCTTGAATTTTTGTAAAGCACCTTATACACAAATATGTATATGTAAAATATGGCCCCTCCCAAAGACAATTAAAAAGTGTAATTGTTTAACCCTTAAATCAAAATGACCAATATTAAGAGCTTTCCTAAATAAATTCTTAAATAAAGAATTATTTAAAATACAAAAAAAGAATCATCGTAATTGAAAGATCTATAAGATTGCCTTTTCCCTCCCCCAAATGGCTAAAAATGTATATTCTGGATCTTTCCAATATGTCAAGTTAAGATATCTAGTTGGCTAATGTTTATCCAGATGCTATTAACTACAAGTACCAAGCTCAGCACCATAATACTGTAGTATTAAATGTAAACAGAACCATCTTATAGGCTACAAAATATGATAATATAGAAAAATACTTCATTATTTTTAAATTTGAATCAACCAGGGATTTTCCTTTTCCCAATGAAAACACTTTTAAAAGAATAGTAGAATGGTTAATAATTTTTTTCTAAGTTTAGAATTTTAATTTAATTCTGGCTTTTTTCAATTTTCATTTAATTGATTTTCATATTCTCTATCTCATCTTCAGGCTTTACACCAACTCTTCCAGTGGAAATGGGAGAATTAAGCAATATGCCTTCATTATGACATTGAACACTCCTCACACACTTCTAATTCCTATACACTCATTCTATCAACATATTTTTTCCCAAATTTTGATTAATGCCCCTTGCAGTGATTTGTGGTCAATGTTATTTTGCTTGGCTCCAAGCAGAACATCCTACACCAATATTTTATCAATTCAATTCTCTTGACTTGGAGAGAAAATATCCCTTTCTCTTTTTCTCATCTTCACAAAATGCTGTTAACATAATCCTATAACTAAGTTCAATGAAGTGTTTGAATTAATAATGTAAAGTAGGTTTTGATGTTGATGTGTTTCCAATGTGATTTTCACTCACGGTCAAAATGCAAATTCAATTTAATTAGCAAGTTGACAGCTATCATAGATAATTGGAAAATATGCATTTAAAAAAATACAAAGTGTTAATTACTTCCTACATTTTTTTTTTAATAATATAATCAACTATTTTAATTAAAAAAGCTAAGCTAAGTGGAAATCAGGTTTTGATAAGCAAGTCTTTGTTTGTATTTTTATTATTCATGGCCCATACAAATGGTTAATATTACCTGCAGATTTCTGCTTAACTATCTGAAACAAGGTCTGTTTTTGGCACATATTTTCAATTCTAAAAATTATTTTGTGCCTTTAAAGTTTTCAATTACTGCAAAGCAATAAGACGAAAATCCAATGTTTCTCCTTCATTTAATTCTGAGGTGGTAATACTGACAGAAAATTTCAAGATATTGCTTTTTGATTCATCTTGATGATTGAAATTACCAACAAATGAGATAATAATGGGGAGACATCTGTGAATATTGATTTGAAAACAGATTTGTATTAAAAGATTGTTTAAAGGCAATATAAAAAAAATCATTATTTGTTTATTTTTTTACACAAATACAAACAGATTCTGTACCAACTCTTCCAGTATTACAGCAGAAATGGTAGAATAAAATGCATAACATTGGAAATGGTAGAATGAAACAAGTAACATTGGAAATGGTAGAACGAGAAAAGTAACACTAGAAATGGTAAAATGAGACAAGTAACATTGGAAATGGTAGAATGAAACAACACTGGAAATGGTAGAATGAGACAAGTAACACTGGAAATGGTAGAATGAGACAAGTAACACTGGAAATGGTAGAATGAGACAAGTAACATTGGAAATAAGCTAGCTGACACAACTGTTTACTCCTGTCTTAGTATAGATCTGACAAAATAAAACTAGCAACTGCTCTCAAAATGGATCTCTGATCAGTGGTTAACTGGGACAAGGAATAGCTTGTAAATTTTAATGCCTCCAAAACAAAACTGCTTTCATTTAATCACTACAGAGAATCTTTTCTGGCTCATGCTAAACTCCAGGACAGCAACACTTTGCATCTTCTTGGACTCATTTTTTCCAGTGACATGAAGTAGTGTGATTATATTGAATCAGTTACTGTGTCTGTTGCTAGGAAAGTTGATCCACTGTGTTGTGCCAAACAATTGTTCTTCTGCGAATCCTTCTTGCACATTTATAAATCTACCATTCATCCATGACTCCTGCCATATCTGGTCTGGTGTACCTACGATAGATCTCAAGATTCTTGACAAAATTCAAAGAAAGATCTGTAATGTTATCAATTTTGACCTGGTATCTTATCTTCAGTTTGTTTCTCATAGATGTTACATGGCTTCCTTCTGTCTTTTCTACAAATATTTTCACGGCAATTGTTCTGATGAACTGTTGTTAGTGCCTTGACTGCATGAATTTAAATGCTGCTAGATTAGCAAATGGGTTCACCGTTTTACTGTTGAACTACCTAGATGCAACCATATGTTATATTCTAATAGTTTCTTTTCTCTCACTTCTTGACTGTGGAACTCCCTTCTTTTGTTTTGCTTTCCTACCACCTACAGTCTTCAAAAATGTAAATACAATATCAATCATCATCTGGCTTCCTGAATCCTGAATCCTGTTCCTGTTGTCTATTTCCTCACTTTTTCTCATTAAAAATTTCTCATTCTCATTCACTCCCTGGAAACCCTTGCATCTTAGTGGCATTATCACAAGATTACTTGGGAAGAAATGATGAAATAAAATGGTAGAACGAAACAAATAACATTGGATATGGTAGAATGAAACAAGTAACATGTTTTTTTTGTTTGTAAGAAAACGAATAATATCTTATAGCATATAAAAGCACCCAACTTTCCCCTAAAAAGGTAAAAAAAATATCCCCAAAGTCTTGTATGTGAATTTGAGGTATCTGATAGGTTAACATTTACCCAGACACTGTAGAGTGCAAGTACTTTTATCAATCTTAACCCTATAATAGTGTAATATCAAATGTAAAAGGAAAGCTGTTTTATATTTATATTCTATCATATATGTTATTTTCTCATTTTTTCCTTCTGGTTGACTCAAGAGTTTAAAGGGGAAAATAATTATCATTATTTGACAAAATCGAACATTTGTTACAATCATTGAAACCAAAAACAAAAAATAATCCCAGGATTTCTGTTAAAACAAATATACGTTGGTTTTAAATGATATACCATGCAACTGTTTTCAAGAGAAGAAGCAGAAATTCAATATTTTTGGCAAGTGATAACCACTTCATGAACACAATATTCTCAAAGAGAGACGTTCTTGTTGAGATAAAATTTTTTTTTTATTTTCTACTGAAATTTGTTTCTTTTATAAGGAATTCTAGAAGACTCATAACTAAATTAACAAAAAAAAATGTTTTTATCATATTAAAATGAATAATATATTTCAAAATGTCTTAAAATTTATTTCCATCAAATTTAATTGAACTTAAACCTTTATTCTGATTGTAAAATAGTTTTTTTTTAATACAATCAGTTTATGTTAATTTCTTTTGTGTCATATAACAAGAGAAATCTCTAATCAAATTGATTAGAAATTGATTTTGGAGACTATTGATCACCAGGCAGATTTTTCTATCTCAAAAAAGGAAAAATTAAGTTGTAAAAGAAAAAAAAAATTGATTTCTTTTCCAGACATAAATATTACTATTTTCATTTAGGCTGAATAAAAATGTCTGGTTGCATATCTACAAAAAGCTGAAAACTTTTTTCAAAAATATTTTTTTCCAATGACAAAAAGCTGCAAAAGAAATTTTATATTAACAGACGGATATAACCTGGGAGGTCAACAAGATTTTATCATTACAACTGGCAGCAAACTTGGTTCTATATGGAAAGTTTGAATTCATTCAAAACAGATATATATTAATCAAGAAATACTATTAATAGTTTTAAAAAATGAGTTCTGTTTTTAGATCGCATCTAAGTACTTATATTAGAACTGAACAAGTGTCATAAAATGATAAAATATATTTAAGCTAAAATGGAAGAAGAATAAAAAGTGAAACAGAGAAAAATAATATATTTTAAAATCATATGAGTTCATTCCATACAGTCTGATCATATGTGTCCAGATAAACATATGTTTACTTACATCTGAGTTTAATAATACCAAATGGTCATAGAGAGATATATGCTGATGAATCAAGCTGAGCAAAATGGTGGTGATATGATGATATGCCTCGAAATTCGTTTATTTTATGATTTTTCATTGATAGATCATTGAACTTTAATACCATGACAACCGGGCCATTATTGATTCTGATAATGAGTTAGAAGTAAGGGAATAGATGAATTTGGATGAATTTGACTTTAGGCCAAGTGCATGTATGTTGATGGCATTCAATTGCAATGGAAATGACCATATAACCCAAGCATAATCCTAATATATATATATATATATATATATATATATATATATATATATAAATTCAATAATCAGGTAGGCAATGACTGGCCACTACTTTAAGTTTCATGAGTTTACACACAATCTTCAGGTAGCCAGTAATTTGCAGTAATAAGATGTAATAACCTTACATGCTACTGGACAAGTACAATTTGACAAGCAAACCAAACTCAGACAGTGGGGAGGGCAGATCATACAGCCAAGATCTAAAATGGCAAAATACCCCAAAAAAACTTCAACCTGGAATGACTTGCTCTAACATTTTTAAATTTAATTAAAAGAGCACTTTTATGCCAGAAGACTAATTTTGGGCAGATTCTATTTAGAGCTGCTTATTCAAACCTTGGAATTATATAAGTTGGTTGGTCAGTTGTTTAGTGACATTTCAACCTCTATGGTTTATTTAATACTGAAAATGTAAATATTTTATATGCAATGTAATCTGTAAATCTGATCAACCAGACAACCTCAAGTGGAGATTCTTTCGAGCCACTGTAGAGGTGGTTTTAATGTATGGTGCCACTGTTTTGGACATTAACTAAAACCTTAGAGTCTAAGCTTGATTGAACTTACACTCAGATACTGAGAGCTATACTTAACATTTCTTGGAGAGAACATTCAACTAAATCACAGCTCTAAGGACCCATTCCTGATATTTCTACACTCTTGCATGAACACAGAATGCATTTTTTAGGACCTGCTGGCAAGAAAAGCAAGAAGTTGCAAGTGATCTACTTCTTTGGACATCTAGCCATGGAGTAAGATGGATTGGTTTCTCAGCAACCACCTACATTGACCAGCTATGTTATGACACAGAATTCCTCCTTAATGATCTTCTGATCTTGATGCTAGACTGTGATGGTTAACCTGATAGACTCATGAATGTCCGAGCTAGCTCAACTGAATAATAAATACTAATTAAGAATAATTAACCCATAGTGGGGAAGAGAAGAGAAGAGGTGTATTGATAGCTTTCCCAAGAGTATTTGTACACAAGTAAATATAACAAAAAAAACTAATTAGAATTGAAACTTGGCTCTCTGAATAACAATTCTGAACCAATATCTATAGGCCGTCTGTACTTCTAAGCTTACAGCACCTGCTATTCAAAAGTGGTCACCCATCTGTGTACTGACCAGCCTCGATGCTGTTTAAATTTATTGATCATACAGGAACCAGTGTTTCAACAGTAAACCCTCTGCACAATATATATATATATATATATATATATATATATATATATATATATATATATATATATACACACAGTATGATCATGTGCTGAAATTGCATTCAGGCATGCTGCTTGGTGGTGACCTCCGTAGCCACTTTTATATTTACATCCACTTTATTTCTGATTTGCCTTTAAAGCACATTCAGTTAACTAGAACCTTGCTTGATTGTAAATCTCTCCTTAGCCAAGTGGTTAAAGCATGCCAGATCAGATGGTGGTTTGTCCTGCAAAGGGGGATACAGGTTTGGTGGAGGGTACATTTTTTTTATTAAGTTTTTCTGAAGTGCACAAGGCACTAGATGAAATAAGCACTGTTTAAAAAATATCTACTAAAAATAATGCTTGAAGTAATAAAAATATATTGGATTAAAAAAATGTAATCCAAAAATTCTTTAGAAACATATACATATATATGTGTGTGTGTGTGTGTTTCGAACAATAAAAAAATTAAAATTTTCAGACACAGTGGGTTGTATATTAATATTTTTTATGTTTTATTATTTCAATTAAATTCCTTGATTAGTTTCAGCTATATATATATATATATATATGTATGTATAGTACTAAGGGTTTAACTTGTGTGTAGATATCTCACAAAAGTAAATTCAGTCTTGAAAGGATTATAGATCAAAGATCCATCTACAGTGATAATTTGAAAAAATGCGTTCATGTTTACTGATTTAAATCAACAAAAATAGGAAGTCGCAGAGATCCATGATTGCCAATGTCCTGGAAAGACATAATGCAAAAAAGCAGAAGACACTGAAAAAAGAAAGAGAAATTATTGAATAATAATGACAGAATGGAAGCAAGATGGTCCTCTGATTGTAAAATTTGCAAAGTTATGTAAATAAGCTTTTGGGTAATTATTTTCGTTTTTATTTTTAAGTCATATTTTTCTGTTTATGTATTTATAATTGCTTTTTAAAATATTGGAAAGAAAATTAAATGATGTACTTGAAATATGGAGTCAAAGGAGATAAAGGGCAATATTTAATAAAATGGTTTTCATTTTACACAAAATGTCCTCTCATTATTTGATTTATAGGCAATGACAAGAAGGTCATTTGTATGATAGGACATCTTCCTTTTCTAAAGTTAAAAGAAAAATAATCCAACTATCATAAAAATATGAAACAAATCAGTGTTTTCTTGAGCTGAATTTATTTCTAGAAAAGCTCTTCTCAATATTTTAAGAAATAAATTTTTTTTATTTTTTATTTTTAAAATTGGGAAAAAAAGCTAAACAGATTTATCTTTTTCTTGTAAGATCATCCTGGTCTGCTGAACAATTTAATCATCTCATATAAATTTTAAAAAATATAGCAAAAATAGCAAAAAGGATTCTAGAAAGTTCAATTTTGATTCAGCAACAATTAAACAAAAGGTGAATAGAATTCATGTCTGACTGACTTTGGAAAGATAGGAAAAATAAATTATGACAAAAGAGTAGAATTATAGGCTAGACTGGACAAAGGTTTTTTTCTTTCTTCAGTTTCTAATAATAATAAAAAAATGGCATAATCAATAAAATCCTGATGTTAATTCTTATCTAACTGATCTGTATTAGCTCAGCACGTATTTAGTTTTTCTTTAGTAATTCTTTGGCAGAATAAAAATTGGGCATGAAGATTCAGATATATAATTTCTTTCTGGAATCATAAAAAGTGCTTATATATATATATATAAGTAGTGTGTGTATATATATATATATATATATATATATATATATATATATATATATATAAGTAGTGTGTGTATATATATATATATATATATATATATAAGTAGTGTGTGTATATATATATATATATATATATATATATATAAGTAGTGTGTGTATATATATATATAAGTAGTGTGTATATATATATATATATATATATATATGTAGTTTGTATATATATATATATATATATATATATATGTAGTGTATATATATATATACGTATATATACACACACTACATATATATATATATATATATATATATATATATATATATATATATGTAGCGTGTGTATATATATATTATATATATATGTATGTAGTGTGTGCATATATATATATTATATACCTGAACAATAGAAAACCCTCCATACCTCCTTTATTCAACCAGTTCAAGGTCTTGACCTCCTCAACCGACAAGGCTGAATGCCTTGCTCGGAAGTTCTCATATAACTCGACGCTTGACTCCAACGGTGTACCCATACCTGACTTCTCTCTAAGAACTGAGGCCCTATTGAGCGGCTTACGCATAACCCTGTCATCTGGGTATTATCTCCAAATTAGACCCCCACAAGGCTAGTGGTGGAGACGGCATACCACCCATTGTCTTGAAGAAATGCGCACCTGAGCTAGCACCCGCCCTCTCTAAACTGTATAATTACTGCCTCAAGGAATCCTGCTTTCCTGACTGCTGGAAGTCCTCATCCATTGTTCCTGTCTTTAAGAACTCTGGAGACCCCTCTGACACCACTAATTACCGTCCTATTAATCTCCTACCCCTCTTCGGCAAAGTCTTCGAAGCCCTAATCAACGCAGAAGTGGTTAACCACCTTACCACACACAACCTTCTCTCAGACAAGCAATATGGTTTCTGCTACGCCCGTTCTACAGCTGACGTGCTTACGGCCATCACTGAAACCATCTACCAAGCACTTCAAAATAATGGTGAGGCTCGTGCCGTGGCCCTAGACATCTCCAAAGCGTTTGATAGGGTTTGGCATGCCGGCCTTCTTCGTAAGCTCCAGGGATATAGTATTACTGGTCGACTGTTTGATCTAATACAATCATTCCTGTCAAACCGAGAATTGAAGGTAGTTCTCAATGGTTTCTCCTCCAGTTCCTATCCCACGAACGCAGGTGTTCCTCAAGGCTCCATCCTTGGCCCCACACTTTTCCTTATTTTCATCAATGACCTTTCTGACACCATAGGTTACCAAGTTGGCATCTACGCGGACGGCACTACAATTTACTCCTGCCTCAAAACCAAATCTAGTGTCGCGGTCAAAACTAACCTGGCCGCGCATCTTGAAATGGACCTCCAATCGGTTGTCAACTGGGGCAACAATTGGATGGTCAAATTTAACGCCTCAAAAACTAAACTACTCTCCATTAACCACCATAGATATCCTTACCTGCCCCCTATTAGAATGTCTGATAGTCAACTTCTTGAGAGTGACTCTCTGCGTCTGCTCGGTCTCACGTTGACTGCTGACCTGAGACGGAACAAATACATTGAATCAATTGCATCGTCCACCGCGAGGAAAGTTGGCTCTCTGTGCCACGCCAGGAAATTTTTCTCCCCTGAATTGATACTTCAAATATACAAAATGACCATTCGCCCTTGCATGGAGTATTGCTGCCATATATGGTCTGGGGCACCTTCTGTTTACCTCGGAGTTCTTGACAAGATCCAGAGACGGATATGTAATGTGATTGGCCCTGATCTGGCATCTCACCTGCAGCCACTATCTCACAGATGCACCGTCGCCGCTCTCTGTCTCTTCTACAAATACTTTCATGGCAATTGCTCCGATGAGCTGCTTTCCCTGGTTCCCAGTCTCCATGAATACAAGCGCCTTACGAGGCTGGCATCCTGCTCTCACCCTTACACTGTAGAGAATTTAAAATGTAGCCGTCTCTTCTACTCCAATAGCTTCATACCTAGCACCTCTTGCCTGTGGAACACCCTTCCCAATTACTGTTTCCCTGATAGCTATAATCTCCAACTATTCAAATGTAATGTCAATTGACATCTCCAGTTACCTTGATCTACACACTATCCTTCCCTTCATCCTTTCTTCTATGACTCCTATCTGCTCTTGCTACAAATCTTATGCAACCTCCCTGCATCCTAGTGGCTTCATGCCTTGCTCGGGGTGCTAAGCTTAAGCTTATATATATAGTGTGCATGTATATATATATATATATATATATATATATATATATATATATATATGTGAAGAAAAATATACAAAAAAAACAAACAGAAATCCTTATATGCAATTATGCTGTTTTAATGTTAATATGTCAACGTCGGACGTTTTGATCTAATAAACCATCTTCAGGACATATTCATAAAATATAATTAACATTATCAATTGAACATGACAAATAATGTTAATTATATTTTGATAATGTTAATTATATTTTATGAATATGTCCTGAAGATGGTTTATTAGACCGAAACGTCCAATGTTGACATATTAACATTAAAACAGCATAATTGCATATAAGGATTTCTGTTTGTTTTTCCGTATATTTTTCTTCATACTGTCGGATCTATATCCATATATTTGCGTATATATATATATATATATATATATATATATATATCCATATATTTGCTTACATATATATATATATATATATATATATATATATATATATATATATATATATATAGTGTGTGTGTGTGTATATATATATATATATATATATATATATATATACTTTAAAAATAACGAGGTCAGTTTTTGATAAAAATCACCTGAGGATACCATAAGGCTTAATGTTGAAACTAAGGTAGTGGATTCAACTGATCTCTTGATGTTTAAATTTAAAACTCTACATATTATTTTTACTTTTATTTTATCTTTTCTCATGTGTATTGAGCACTTTTTAACACTACTGTTTCCTGGTCTGATTTAACTCTGACGATTAACCATTTATGTATTATATATATATATATATATATATATATATATATATATATATATATATATATATATATATATATTAATTGTTTCTATACAAAAAACATTCAGAATGCATTGACCCAACAGGTTGTATTATTGTCAGTGGAAATTGTAAAATCTTTCTTTCAAAAAAGCTTTTCCAGAAAATAGGCTTCTCATGTCTACTAACTGCTGTTGCTCTTTCTAATATTGTGTTTCTTTCAAAATTGTTTTCTTTAAGACCTAAAAGATTCATTTACTTGAATGCCATTTTTAGTCATTGATCTGAGAAAATGGTTGTATATAGATGATAGTTTAGACATTGCTGAACAAGTTGGACACCATCCATGGCATTGATATGGGAGAATTTGTTTTGCAACAACTGAAAACACAGCAAACAAAACTGTCAAGTTGTTCTAATCTAAGTTAATTAGTGATTGAATGTCACATTTTTGTGATTTTATGTGTAGGAATAAGTAATTTTATTTTTGTTTTAGTTAAGTGAAAACTTAGACATTTCTTTACAGGAACATTTGTTTATAAACGTTTCTGAGGTCTATTTTTTTTAAAATTCATTTAAAAGATCATCTACACTTTGATCCTAGACATCTGGCTGCAGAATAATATTTTTCTTTGCTTCGAGGCCTTTTTATATCCTGGATCAGATTTACAATGAAGCTTTTTCTTTTGGTTGTTTTTACAAAAATGTGGGAGTGCTAACAGGATATGACAGTATTAATGATTTTAGTGATTATTAATTTTATCAATGATTATTAATTATCACTTCATAATTACATGATTATGCATAATTATTAAATCCTATTAATGATTATATAGATAATTAATTATATTGTTTTTACAAAAAATTCTTTTTATATATTTTTATAAGCTTTATGAATTAGTCAAAGCTTAAAGCTATCATTAATGTACATGTTAATAGATTTTACAAAATAAAGCTAGAAATATATATTTTTAATGAATAATTATCAAGATGATGGAAAATATGACAGGGATTGGGAAGGATGTTCCCCAGAGGCTAAACAAAGTATTAAGAAGCAGAAAATTTTCATTAGGAACAAAGAAAAGAGTTCTGAACTGCTACATAATATTTATTCTCCTATATGGCTGTGAAGGCTGAACAATTTTTTCACAGATGAAGATAAGACTTGAAGTGACAGAGATGAAGTTCTACAGAAGGATGCTGACAAAACCATGGATAGAACATGTGAGTAACAAGGAAGTTCTAAGGATAATAGGAATGAAAATGACACTTCTACTTAGAATCAGAGAGAGAGAGAGAGAGAATTGAAATTTTTGGGACACATAATGAGGAAAGAAGACTTGGAGAATTTAAACACATAGGACACACTGAAGGGAAATAGTGAGTAATCTACCTAATTAATTTATATAAATTAATAGCAGAACAGGGACTGGGATAGATAGTAAAAAGACAAATCTTGCTTAGAGCAACAAAGGACAAGAGGCTGTAGAGAGCCATGATCACTCACATACTGAAAGGAGACAGCATATAAAAGAAATTGTTGGTTTTGAAAACAGACTTATGTTTAATTATTGCTTTTTAACTGCAACTTGCACTGAAATTTAGGTGAGAAAGATGAGTTAAGGGGTTTAGTATTATTAATTGAAATAGCAAACTCAATGGATATTATTAATTGAAATAGCAAACTCAATGGATATTATTAACTGTTTAAATACTGTCAATTTTTTATTCAATCTGCCTTTAAAGTCTGTGTCTTCATCTGAACTAGTTTGAATAGAATTTCTTGTCTCAAATATTCAGACAAAAAAGTATTTATATTGTTTGATAATTTTTGTAATTGCAGACCAGTAGTCTCCAAGCCACCATTAACCAGTATCCTCCAACCAGCCTCCAACCATCCTTCAACCAATATCCTCCAACCAGCTATTAACCAGTATCCTCCGGCATTCTCCAGGCAGTGTAGTATTTGTTCTCTCAACAGAAATATTATCTTCAAGACGGACATTTTGGAAATTTGTTAGACTAAGTCATAGGTTATTCCATTCTTGATATATGCTTAAAGAAAGAAGTGCTTTCAAGGGAAATAATTCCCAAGTGAAATGTAATTGGATTTACTCAATGGAAAATCTTAATTTTCTTTCACCAGTTAATTTCCTGAAGATATAGTTGCCAAATTCAGCTAGTCCATTAGCTTGTAACTTTCATTTATAACTACTGACACCAAATGTTATCCACCTTGTGAGACAGAAGTGGCAAGAAATATGAATAATTTAACAGAAACTCCAACCATATATAGTCTATTAGTAATGACCATTTGGAGAGGATGATTGTTTCTCCCAAAAGCACGGGAACTAAAAATTGCATACAAGCAAACTCTCAGTACTTAAGCAGTAAGAGGCAAGTATCATGGCTCATCAGGTAAAAAGAATGTGAAATTATTTTGGCTTTAAACTAAACTGAACTGTTACATAATGTAAGTCCTCCTATATGGCAATGATTGATGGACAATCTCCTCATAGATGAAGAAGAAAGTTGAGGCAATGGAAATATGGGTCTACAGAAAGATACTGAGAAGACCATGAACTGAAAATGTAAGCCATGACAAAGTTTTAGAGAAAATGCAAACAAAAAGGATACTTATATTTAACATCAGAAGGGCACCTCAGTGTGGTGTAATGGTTAGCAAGCTTGTCTCACTAGATCAATTATGACCGAAAAGTGAGTTTGATCCTTACTAGGTGACCCATACTTTCGGCCTTGTGCCACATCTAAGCTATACTTAGAAAATAATAAGGCACCTCAAGGTGGTGTAATGGTTAGCAAGTTTGTCTTGCTAGAACAATTACAACTGAGTAGTGAGTTCGATCCTCACTGAGTGTTCCATACTTTTGGCCTTGTGCCCCATCTAAGCTATGCTTAGAAAATCATTGGGTACCTTGAGGTGGTGTAATGGTTAGCAAGCTGGTCTCGCTAGAACAATTACAACTGAGTAGTGAGTTTGATCCTCACTGGCTGCCCTTTACTTTCGGGCTTGTACCACATCCAAACTACGTTTGGAAAATCACTATACTTTTCTGGAGCACATAATGAAAAAAAGGGGGGCTTGAAAAATTTGATACTGAGAGGACAGATTGAAGAAAAGAGAGCCAAAAGAAAGCAGCATAAAACAAGTTTGTGTAAAAATGAATAGAAAAATGGGGTTTAGCAGAAAAAGCAAAAAGACAAAATTTACTAAGAGCTACAAAGGTTAGCTATGATTACTAACATTCTAAAGGGACATGACACATAGATAAAGAAGAAAAAGTATGTGCCTATATATGTGAGTGTTTTTTGTAGAAATTTATTGCAAAACAAAATTTATTTTACAAAAATGTGAATGAACATATTCCAACCAAATATTATAAAAGCTTATTTTAGGATATTCTTGAATTAATAGTGAAATGATATGTTCTTTTTTAGTCAATAAAAAGAGTTCTGTTCAAAGGTTAATGTTAGCAGAGTTTCTTTGAATAAACTTTTTTATCCATTAGCCCATGGAACACGAGTCACAAAATTCCAAATGAATAACCTATTTCAGGTCTGCTAGTCAGTGAGCAGTGAAAAATGGTAAGAATCCATACTTACTTCATGTTTGGCTTCACAAGTTCACAGAACTCATTCACTAATGTCTGATCCCAGCAAAAGATGAGTCATAATTCTTAATTTAATGAATTAATATTTTCTTTGCAATTTCCACAACTATAAAACACCTGTGGAAATTTCACTATTGTATTGTTAAATATTCATGATTAACAACTTTAACAAAATATTGCAATAACAATCATAAATATGAATGCAGGTCATTATTTAAAGAAGTAAGAGGGTACAAATGAAAAGATTAGAAATTTACAAAATTTTTCATTTTTCAAAGAAAATATAGCAGAACAGTTAATTTTCAATATTTGTAGTGAAATCCAACTCACTTAAATTTTAATATAATTTTTATTTAGTTGTAAATTTAAACTTTCAATAAAAGAAGCAGATAATTTAAAACAATTTAAAATATTGTGGAATAAGTGGAGTGGAATACAGTTTGCCTCCTTATTTGTTTCTTTTGAAGTTTACTGCATATTTAGTGAAAAACAGGAAAATTAATCCTGTTAAATTTGAACTTATATAGAATGTAATGACATTAATAGGAGTATAGACATTCTATTCTTGAAACAGTAATCAAATGGAAAATAATGGGATTGCTAATATGCACAAAGATTTTGCCATTTGGGCTTCAATCACTTTACCACAATTGTAATGTAGCTTCTCTGTGGTGTTTTATATATATTTCCATGGCAATTGTTCTGATGAAATTAACTCTTTTGGTACATTGACATTGCATATTTTAGCATAGTTCTAAATTGGTAGTTATGTTTCATCATTTTACTGTTGAAATAGCTCGATATAACCATATGCTCCATTCTATTAGTTCTTTTTATTTGGGCTATTGCAGACTGCCGGTCACCTGGTTGAAAGACATTTGACCAAAAGACATTCTCCCAAAGGATATTTATTAACTTACTGTTAATAGTTAGAAACACTTAATATTACACTATTTACATTGTTCGAACTATCATCCTCATCTTTGTTGTCATATTTAGCTGATTGTTTTTCCTTTCTTCACAACAACCAGATCTTTGGATTTTGCATGATGGAGACAGAGGTTAGCATGGATCCTAAGGTCCTAGAATGTTTTACTCTTTAATTTCTAGAACAGTGTAGCATGGATGTTGCAAGAGAGGTGATTACCACAGCCCTAAATTTTTAGGGGCACAAAAAAAAATAATTAAGTTGAGAAATATATAATAGCATAGGGCCAAGAAGGAGGGGCAATAATTTAAATTGCTTCAGATGCTACTCTACGCCACTCATGAGGATGAGACATTCCTTATTACAATTGTTTCTCCAAAACAGAAATTACTTACAATTCAACCTAATAAATGGAATTTTGCATTAAAAATGATTTAATATAATTATTTTAAAATGTGAATGTATGGAGAAGAACACATTCATAATGAATTCTTTCAGACAACCTTAAAGATACTGAATTTTAAGTTTATAAGTTGAAAGATGTAGATGATAAAAGTGTCAAACTTTAGAAGCCTGTTATGATTAGAATAAATATTTTATCTTAAGTCAATTCAATATTTTACCTAAAATACCCCACCCTACAAAAAATCCCAAAACACCACCATTAAGTTAAACCTCTCCAAGAGGAGAATTAAAAAAGGAAAAGAAAATAATAACTGAAGTTTTTATATTAATGACAATGGCAGCACTTAGAGAATAAAATTTCATTTATTATCTTATGATAACTACAACAGCTAATCTAATCATCTAAATATTCAATCTTTGAAAGACACTGTATTGGTATTGATCAGCTTTTTGATGTCCTAACATTTATATTAGCCTCTCTGATTACAGGCTTTTAACAACTGACTTACATTTCATATACAATTGATATCTTTACTATAGAGAAATGTTTAGCAAAATTATTTCCTTATATGCTGTATATTCTCTATCCCAAAGCAACAGTGTAAATTTCCTTGGTTAAAAGTCTCAAATTATATTCTCCAAATGACGTTACATTTACTTAATGATTTTATACAAATAACTTCTTTGTGAAAGTGAGAATCTATGGAAGATGTAGTTTCGTTTCTTGTTAGTTATTGTGTCAGCTTTATGATTAAAGCTGACAAGTTTTTCATCTTCAATTTGCTGACTGAAAAGTACTTAGCATATACAAAAGAAACTTATAAATAAAAAGAGAGAAATCCTATTGTACTAAATATCCTATGAAACATTTTATGAATGGGTTAAATGCTTATGAATTATAGCATTAATCATTTACATGAATCCATATGTATTTGTCTTTTTACTCTGTGGAGGTGGGATGTCAAAGCTTTACCTGCTTTGTCCATTGATTCATAAAAACCGATAAAAGAACAAAATGTCATCGATAGAAAATGAAACACTGGCAATGAAAAGAATGTTACTTAGTAACAAATGACTCATGTTAATATTCTATACTGAATAATAATAATAATAACAGCAATAATGATGATAATAATAAATTATTAGTGTTAGCAGCAGTTGCCCCTATCAAAGTTCATTGTCAGGATAACAGCTTTTTAGAACTACTACCTGGGTAGGTGAAGTAGTTATAGGAGAGTGGTTTAGCCAAGAGCTCATTTGCAAACATTCTTTTCCATTAAACAATGTTGCATGTCAGTTGTTCTAAGGCTCTTTGTGTAGAGTAAATTATACTCAATTTGTTGATGCACATTATCCACCTTGCACTCCACTTCAATTCTTTTTTAGCTTTCTTTCTTCCTATATAAACAAGCAGACATTCCCTGGTCTGACGATTGTGTTTAAACATAAAGCAGACTATCGTCACTGAGTGTTGACCTCAATGTCCACTTATACATATGCCCTATCCCTGATAATGAGCATTTTAGCCTATAAATATATCATACCGTAAAACTATATTTTGCACATATATTTCCAGAATATATATATATATATATATATATATATATATATATATATATATATATATATATATATAAAAACATATTCCTCACCAGTAGCAGGACTTGGAGTTTCATGCACAACACAATCATCAGGTGTTGAGTAGAGACTGACTGTTAGATAATTTGAGTCTTAATAAAAAATATCTGGTCAATGCAATGCTGGTGCAGTCCATATATTATATGGGGGTTATTAGTTTAAAAAAAAAATCTATTTGTCTAGACCACACTCTACACACTTTCCTTCCAAGTACTGCTACAAACTATAGAAATGAACAAGAATGTTATAACATAGTGTGCATGTGCAACAGAGTTCAAGATTAATCTGTGCCAAGCAGCTTCAGTTTGAATACTTTAACTCTGTTACTATAGCAACGTTTTGATCAGACCTTGTTATTACTTCAAATATTATTTTTAGTGGATACTCTTATTTGAGTAGATGTTCTGTTTTCATCATTTATTTCATCTACTGGCCTGAGCACTCAATTCTTTAGAAATATGTATGATTAAAACAAAAGATGGTCCATGTGTGTTTCTTATAATATGTAGATTTAAAAGGCCAGTTAATAAAATTTGAGGAATAAAAAGTCCAAGAAATTATAACAATATTGTAAATAAGATTGATGATATTTATTATATATTAGCTTTTTGACTAAAGTGACACAAGATGAGAAAGATTTTAAAGTTAGAAATTTTTTGACATGCTTGTGTCCTTTTTCAACAAGATGAGGAATAAACAAAGAAGTGGAACTCACTCTTCTGAGGAATGTTGTTGTTGCTTAGAGGGTTCCCTGTGGAAATTATATTCACTGAGTAAATCTCTGTTTAAGCTGCCAATGTGTGATTTTATTTTGAAACTATATTTCAACTCCGATCTCTGTCTTTCCTGTCGACTGTTGAATGAAGATGCTGAAAGCATGTATCTGAAGTCATCAATTTTATGAAACGGTTGCTTGAAGTGTGTAGCAACAGAGAAATTGTTGTTGTTGTCCTTGATGATTTTTATGGTTATTGAATCAAAGACAGAAACAGAGATATTAGAGAAGCAGGTACAGAATTCTGTCTTCAAAGCAATTCCTAAAGAAGTAATGGATATTCTATTTATTAACCCAACATATTTTATCACTAAGATTTATTTTTGGTGGATACTTCATACTTGAGTAGATGCTTCGTTAATTTATTAAACAGTATATTTTCATCTACTGGTTTGAATATTTGAGGAATCTTCTTTAAGATTTCTCAAATATTCAGGCCAGTAGATGAAAATAAATATACTGTTTAATAAATAAATGGAGTGTTTACGCAAATATACAGTATCCACTAAAAACAATATTTAAGTAATAAAATGAGCCTGATTAATAAATGAAAAATACATTATATATATATATATATATATATATATATATATATGGGTAAAACATGCATATACACACATAGTTGCATGTACATATATATTTCTTTCTTGAGGTTATAAAAACAGTGATACACATGTCAATGATATATAACATAGCTATTAAGTATATATTAGTGATTATTCATAATATCCAATGTTGATAGCACAACTTAGAGTTTCATGCAAACTCTGAGTCATGCTCTTGATGTTGGATATTATGTATAATCACATCAATATATATATATATATATATATATATATATATATATATATATATATATATATATATATATATATTATGTTTATTTTGACATCAATTTTTCATTTACTCATGTTTAGTTAAAGACCAATATAAGTTAAGGATTTTTAAAAGTTTTTCTCTATTTTGGGTTATTTTTCTAATTTCCTTTGAAAATTTACAAACAAATTGTCTGAGGTCTGATTACTTTATGCTTTGATAAGTTATTATCATAGAATTTGAGTGTTGTGAGACTTCAGTTTCATTTTTATCAAATATCATGTCTTCACATGTCACATTGCTTTTTTTTTTAAAATACTGACTGTTCATGCCTCACTGTTGTTGTATATTTCATAAATAAAAAATAAACTGATGTAACAGTATGAAATGATGTGTGAAGATACAATACTTTAGAAAAAACTGTGATACTTTAAAAAATCCTACATGACTTGTGAAGAGGGGATATTTTAAATAAGATGAAAATCGAATTGAACCAAAAAAACTATTTCATAATGGCTTATAAAAACCAAAGTGATGCAAATATTAAATTTATGTTTAAATTTTAACTGGAGAACAGAAAAATATCCTGAAATATAGAAAGACAAGCAAAAAATTCTAAAAAAGACTTTTAGAAATCTTTAACCAAAAACGTTGCAGCTCAAATATACCTTACATTTTATATATATATATATATATATATATATATATATATGGAAAATGATATATAGATTTTTATATATCAAAAATTTTTAGGAAAATCTAAGACAAGGTGGAAAAATTTTTTTGTGTGATGTGTTTTTGTCTTTTAGAGCTTGAATGGACTAAAGTGATGATTATGTTGATATGATTACATATGCACATGAAGGAGAGGGGACTCTGAAATTTTTAATTGAAAATTGTTTTTAATGTGTTTGGCTTTATTGTCAAGCAGATTTCATTTAGTTTCTTTTTCTTTGTTTTTTGTTAAATATCCAAATCTGTGATAATAGAAGATCTGTGAAGAAATTTAATATTTCAGTATCCCCACTTATTTATACACACATCAATATTGAACATCACTTTAGTTTGATGAAATCCTAGAGGATGAAATGTATCATACCAAATTTTCTTTCTCCTTTATCATAGATTTTCTTAAAATAATGTATATATATTTATATATATATCTATGAATGTATGAGAATTAAAATTTACATTATAAGTAAATATTTTCTTTCATCTCCAGAATCCAAAAAAAATAAATATAATATGCCCATCCCCAGGAAGATATGCCCCCAGACAGCATCTCTCCCACTAAAGCAATAGAGCTATGATCATTCCCCAATGCTTAAGCTATCCCAAAAATAAAATCTAAGCAATTCTTGTTATTAATTTTGTGTATATATAGGATTCCCACTTTAAATATGATCTTGTGTTATATTCTGTTTGAGTCGCAATTCAGATAAATGTTCTTAATGTGTAAGATTTCTCTTTTTTTTCTAAAGTCTGTACTTTTTTCAGCAAGAAATTTACTAATTGAAATTTCTTTTTAGCTTTCAATCTTTCTCATGTTCTGTTTAATGCACAAATATGTCCTAATTTAAATGTGTTGCTAATAGCAACCTGTTTATAAATGTAGAAATGACTTTGTTAATATCATAATCATAGAACATTAGAGATGAAATCAGAGTCGACGGGGTCATCTGATTTATTTGAAAATAAATGATAATATTACAGTTGATAGAAGAATGCAAAGAGCCAAGAAAGGTATTGGCAATAGAAGCATCGTGCATCATAACATCTACAGACATAAGATAATCCTCTTGGAATATTTCCAGCATAGCAAGTTGCTGGTTAATTGTATGCTATGCTTGACTTATAGGGTGACTGAATATTGGCAAGTTTCATCTTCCTCAAATGATTATATATAGGTTGTCAAGAACACTTAATAATCTATGGTCAGAATTAAATATAGTTTAAATTAAGTAAATCATAATCTTCTAATATGCCAACAGCTGAATTATATACTTTTTAGGTACAAGTTTTGTTATGGTTTCATATTTTCTGATAGGTCGTATAAAGCAAATAGTATTTGTAAGTTTTAAGATTTCCCATTTAGTATCTTCATTTAAGATGAATACAAAGTTGGAATAAGTATTTTTTTATCTATGTAATAAAATCAGGTATTTAACGCAGTAATTTTGATTGTGATGAGTATTTTAGCCGCAAAGTAACATGTATATATATATATATATATATATATATATATATATATATACACATTTGTATGTATGAATGTATGTATAGTTAGGTAGCATATCTTCATTCAAGCATGATTAGTTGAATAATCTAGACATATTATGTCTATTTATTTTTATTTTAATCCTCTCAAATTCATGGATCAATTTCTTAGTGCTGTTACAAAACCGAGTAAGAAAGATGACATAGTTTTGGTTATTTCTTTTATTTTCCCAAGTACTTTCAATCTCATCCAAGATCAGGAATTGCTAAGACAAAAATCAGTGCAATTGATAGTTGTGAATTTTTTTAAAATGAGCATGCACACACTCCTTTATAGTTATACATTAAGGATATGTAAGGGAGGTAACTTAGTTGAAATTTTTTATTACTAATGTTTTAAAAATAGCCAACCTACAATTTGGGCTATTATTCAACAATATATATATATATATATATATATATATATATATATATATATATATAGGGTACCCCTAAAGTCTGAATACATAGGAATATCTCATTAACTATATTTTTTTTACCTACACAAATTAAACTTGATTTTGTAGAAAGAAAAAACTGACTTCTTTTTCTGGGATATGCTGAAGGAGAAAATCACAGTTGTTCGAATGCATTGAATATGCTAAAATTGACAGCAATGTGGAGTTATTGAATCAAGTTCATGTGTATCTTGTAAAGTACATCAACTTTTGCATCACAAATGATGGAAATTATATTGAAGATGTTATTTGTTATTATTCCAATTTAATAAAATGTTGCTGAAAATTTCATTTCTTGAAAATGTGCATTTTTGCCTATGTGTCCAGACTTCAGGGATACTGTGTACATATTCAATAAATTAAGAAAAGTTGAAGTGACTTATCTGGTGAATTGAATCAAGAGTTTTGTATTGAAACCTACATCAGAGTCAGATGCAGTCATATGCAGAGGTTTGGGGATGCCCAGGGCTAACTCCTTGATTGTATGCCCCTAAGATTCAGTAGATGGGCCTACTCTGGTCTTGCTTATCAAAACACAAACTCACATTCATACCACCTTGTAGAACTGTAGGGCATTTGTAGAACAAAGTTATCAGAGGCAATTTCAAATTTCTTACACTAAATTTTTATTTCACTCTTTGATTGGAAGTGGTTCTGATATGGTAACCCAAGGCTATCACACACCATGCTCCACTTCTGCATGCTACTGGACAGATGTTTAATAAATCTATTTCAAATAAATGTACAGCATATTAATATGAACCATTTATACAGACCTTATTTTGAAACCTGTGCAATATACACTTGAATTTCAGACAGATCAATATTATAGCTGTAGTCTTCTATTGAACACTTTTTGGCAGAAGTTTTGCTAACCTGAAAAAACATGTAAAATTCTTGTAATTTTGACATATTTTCTCACTTGTATTATATATATATATATATATATGTTTAGTTGGATTGATGTGAGTTTGTGACTCTAGGTTTCATGTTATTTGTGAAAATTGTACATAGCGTGAAACCCAGGGTCACAAACTCTCATCAATCCAACTAAATATGTTAGCTCTATCACTGATGGTGAGTGATTTCCAATAACTATCACGCATATATAATGCATAAATAATATATATATATATATATATATATATATATATATATATTGTGTATTTTGGCAGCAACCTTTCTTTTGTACATGTTTCACTGTCATAGATAAGGCGAATCTTATTTTTTATAATGTTTTTTTTTTTTTTCAGTTTTCCTTTTTTAAGAAGCTAGGAGAGTGTAGAAAGTGTCTGTAATGATTATTGCCCCTCACAGCTTTTGGGCAATTCATTAGGCTTTTTCAAGCAATTTCTTGTTAATATGTTTTCAATGTTTGTTTTCTAAGTTATAGGCACTTCACATTTATTAACTGAATTTTGATCTGAAATTCTCTTGATATAATGTTGTTTGATTCTATGTGAAGACATATGTTGATGAGAGAGGAAATTAAATTAAAAACATTTCTTTTAGTTTTAAATTAATGGATAATTTCATCAATAGTCTTGCAATTTCTGTATTAGGTGCTGAAAAGTTCTTGGACAACTCGCTTAAAAAAATCTATTGAAATGACATGACATCAAAATTTTGTTTAAGAAGGGCTTTTTGGTCAGGCAATAACTTTTCAGTACCTTTATGGATGTGTGTATATATTAGTAGTGTGCAAAAATTACCAGTGCTCTTTTTGGAGATTTTATATATATATATATATATATATATATATATATATATATATATATATATATATATATATATATATATATTTTTGTTTGTTTTGTTTATACATTATTTTTATAGGTATAAAGTATTTAAGTAAATACTCCATTTTTTAATTAAACAGTATTAATTACATTTACTGGCCTGAAAATATTCACTTTCTGACAGGAATTGAACCTGTAACTCTAATGGGAACCATCATTTGATCTAATGTTTTGTTAACCATTCAAAGAAGTGTTTGGTTATATATATATATATATATATATATATATATACATACAGTGTAACCCGGATATAAGAGAAACCCGGATATAAGAGAGATTTTATCTGGTCCCAAATTATTCCTATACCTACCTAAACAAAATAGACCAAACCCGGATATAAGATAAACTCGGATATAAGAGACTTCTTCTATGGTCCCGACAACTCTCTTATATCCGGGTTACACTGTATATATATATATATATATATATATATATATATATATATATATATATATATATTTATTTGTGTATTTGGGCAGCAATCTCTCTTTTATACATGCTTCATTAAATATGAGAGACAATGTACTGCAGTTAAGTTTTAATTTTTCTTGTGTTCTTATAATTTTCTTTGTTTCTGGACACAATACAAAACATTTTGAAAACTTCTTCACTGCAATACCATGTCAGTTGTATTTAGTCAAACTTATATATTGTTAAAGAACAAATAGAAAATGTTTATCAATCTAACATATTTCACTTTTATTAATGCTTTGTCTGAGGCTGAGAAATGATAAAAAGACAGAAAATTGTGGGATTTTCAATTTTGTGTTGTTTGATACCAGATTGCCTGTCCTTTTCTCTGTTTCTCAGTCTCCAAAAAATCTTTAATAAAAATGAAACATATTAGATTGAGAAGCATTTCCTATTTGTTCTTTATCTTATCATCTTATCAGATTTCAATCCATATTTGATCTGTATTTGATCCTGATTTATATTAGGTTGGTGCAAAAATAATGACGTAATAATGTCATTTTTTGACATATTTTTTAATGTCAAAAAACAACATTATTACGTCATTATTTTTGCACCAACCTAATATATGAAATTATATAAAATAAAATTACAAAAAACTGAAGAATGATACTGATTCTAACCAGCTTACAGTACATGTATGTTAAAGTGTAATAAATATTCTGATGGAATTTTCTTTGTTCATCTTGTAACAAACATACATACCAGTACAGCATCTGCATGTGTGTTTTAAACTGTATAATGCAGAATAATACATAGTGCTACTTTTGTTCAATTAAATCTAGTTTAGAGTGGGTGGGACATTGTGAGGCTGGGCGATCATTTTTTGGGCATCATTGGTGCTTTGATGTTAGTAACAGTAGACAAATGAACATTCCTACCCCCATAGACCAGGTTCTGGACAGACAAATTGCAGACATAAGTCAATACACTGTATGGCAGCAGGGGCATGGTGTCCACAGCACATATCAAAGCAAATGTGTCATTAGAATTGTTTACTTGTGACAAGACTATGGGCTTGCATACCTCTATCCAGAGTTCCACTTATGTCTCATATCATCATGCCTATCTCTCATAGTGTTATGAGAGGGTTGCCTGGAGGAGTGAATAGTGTCCTGTAATGTTCAGTGAAAAGAGCATGTACTGCCTTGTTTGCATATATAATGTAGATCTGTGGAGCAACTTCTACAATGTATTTGCCCATGACAAACAGGCCCAAAGCTTGGTATCATGACATAGTGGGTTCTATAATTTACAATTTTTGCTCTATTTTTGTCTTTGTGGAGATGTCTAACAGCACCATGTATTTTCAGAAAATTGTTCAACTCATTCTGTTACCATTTCTGCAACAGGATGGCAAGGTGCTGTTTCACAGGATAATAACTGTCCACATGATTCCTGTCCTATTCACCTTTCAATAACTTCCTTGGCTGGCATCATCACCAGACTTGTCTTTCATTCAGTATGTATGAAACATGATGGGACAATGCCTGACTTGTTTAGTTAACCCACCTACAACTTTTGCTACATTATATCAACAGGTGGAACAAACATAGAATAATTGTGTTGCAAAATGGTATTTGCAAGATAGTATGAAAACAGGCTTGTATTAATGCCTGAAGAGGATATACAGTATATAAATGTGGGTTCTGAGTACTGTTGATACATACCTTATTTTAGAACCTGTGCACTTGAATTTTGAATAAATGGGGTGACTAAAATAAAAGGGGTGGCTGGAATATTTTATAATTAAACATTTAAGATAAACAAATTTTCAGTAATGAAATGCTTCGTCTGAGAATGCTCATATCTTAAATTAAGGGTTGGGAGGAAATTTCTTGAATATTTAATAAAAGGTTAAAATATGGATGTCCCAGATGGAGTTTACTCCAAAAAAGAATAATTGTCTGAGCCATCTATTTAAAGTTTAAAGGAATTGATCTGTATATGAAATCATTTGTTCAATTCCAATTAAAAGCCAGTATTTTGAATGCTGTTTTCAAGGTAGCATGTTGTTTCCAGTTGGAAAATTTGCAAGAAATACTGAGCCAGTAATACTTGGGGCAGCAAAGAGCAATTATAAAGATGTGACATATCTTCAAATACTAATCATCTGATGGGCTATTTTTAAAAAATACAAACAGTCTGTCAGGTAACAGCATTTTATGGATTGAAATAAAAAAAAATAAGTTGCATATTTTAAATTCAAATATCTTTGCAGGGAGTTAAAGCAGTTTTATAATCTGCTTACGCAGATAATCTAGCTTCAGGTCTTTGACAAGTCATGGTTTCAGTCTGACTCAGATGTTTCATAAAGTTTTGATAAATATTCAATAATTTGTTTCACTACTTGTTCAACTAGTTAAACATGGCATAACTCAGTAATCCATTAAGGTAATCCAAACAAATTCAATCATTGTCACAAAGTACTGCCTTAATAATGTGAATAAAAATGCATTAGAATAATGTCTGTTTCACTAATAGCTTAATAATGAAGATAAAAAATACCCTTTCTAAATCCATTTTTTTTGTGAAATGATGCATACAAATACCTTTAATGTTGACCTTCAAAAATTGCTTAACTTTTACTTGCATTCTTTCTCATAGGACTTCATCCATAAGAATAGAGAGAAATGTAACTGTTATTTTGGGGACTAAACAATTCATTTTGATTAGCTTCTAAACTTACTACTTGGGTACCAGCCAATCTTGTAGAAGGACCATTCTGAATTCAAAACGATGAAGAAGGCAATGAGAAACAATTCCACTATCTTTTCTAAGACATGGCATTTCACAGATAATATAAAAAAAGGAATCTGTGGAGATCCATTATTGTCCATGTCCTGAGAAAACATGGCATTAAAAATTGATATTTCAAATATAGTCAGACTTCAGTGTCTAACTGATGGCTGCATCATGTGACAAGATTATTTTAAATAATTTCGCCCCAAGAAAGGTAATAAATCCACTAATATGCAAGGGGGTTAATGAATATGAAAGAATATGAGAAAAAGAAAAATGTTATAAAAGAGAGAGAGAGAGAGAAAGAACAATAAAAGAACAGCAATTAATAAGACATAAGAAACCAATTGACATTATATTTAAATTTTTGAAGATCTTAAATCATTGCATAACCAGTCAGTAACTAGCATACTGGTTCAAGATTAGTGTGTGGGGGTTGTGAAAATAAATGATCTATGAATACTTGTGTAAGGATACAAAATGTGATTATCTCCCTTCGGTGGAGATAAGTCACATCTGTGATGTCACATAAAATGTGGCTACAAAATTCTCCCCCAATCCTCCTATTCTCCTGACCAGACTCTATCTAATTTCTGCCTGTTTCTCTCCATGAAGTTATATTTAAATGGCAGGCACTTCCAGGGTGATGATACACTGATTAATGAAGTGCAGTCCTAGATATCGTTGCAAACTGTGAAATACTACATGAAAGATCTGTGCATGTTCATCAAATGAAGAAGTCTGTAAGTCAGGATAGAAGCTATATAGAGAAGAATTAACAAATGTGTTATATTTTTTTTATATCTTTCTATCCATTGGAAATGAATCAGAACCATTACTTAATGAACGTCATTCATGTACATATGGGTAGACTTTTTCATTACAAGCCATAAGAGTCAAAAAATTCAGTTCTTAGAACTGAAACTCCAGACTATCCATACATGATTTCATTAGAGTGGTGAAATATTGTACAGAACCAACCAGCCACACATTTCACACAATCTAATAACAGAAAACTGGTGAACAGTATGCCACAAAGATTTCAAACAGCCTTCATCAGTTTTATTAATTCAGTTGTCCTTCTCTTAGATTGATTGTTAACCAAAGCTAGATAGCTCAGTTTACCCTGCTATTTAACCCATAGCTGGTGGAAGCAGAGATGGTTTCATATTTTTCCTAAGGGTATTTGTGCAAAAGTGAATGCAACAAACTCAACCAGTTCACCAATTTCTCTTTCTGAGCCACTAACCATTACACTACTCACACATATGTGTGTGTGTGTGTGTGTGTGTGTGTGTCTGTTGGAATTAAGTAGTACAGACAGAAAGTCTGGTCCATCCTTCTAATCAAAATTATGATTTTCCTCTCTCATCATATATATATATTTATATTATTTGGACACAGACACACCTTATGAAAGTGGTACACACACACACACACATATATATATATATTAGTATATAATATTTTAAAGAGTGGTAGAGAATCTCGCCGATAGGCAGTTTCTATTTATTCTATTTAATTATGATCAATGTCTTTCTTATTTTCTTTATACACTGTCATTCACAAAACTGTTTTCATCCACATTGTTGCCATTGGCAAATGTGCATTTATTTTCTTTCAATATGATTATATTATTAATTATAATAATCAATAATTTTATTTGTCAGGATTTCTTATTGAATGCCTCTTTGATGTTGGCAATAATGAACAGTAGAATGCATAACTGACAAAGCCTCAGGGACATGACAAAATGAAAAGAAATCATGAAAGCTTAAAAGTTAAGAGCAAATAATCTAATTATTGGCATTAACTTGTGATTTTTCAATACAGCTTTGCTCATCTTTGCAAGAATGAATTTCCACAAATCGATTCATTGTCAGTTATCTTCAGATTTTAATTCTATCAAGGAGAATGTAGATTTATGTAGAACTATTTTTGAAACTTTATCAACCAAAAGCAAAAATAAGGAAAGAAAAGAAGAGATTGAAAATATTAAAGTATTAAAATTTATGATAATAAGTATCAGAATAACTTAAATGCATAAAATACTAAATAAGAAAAAATATATTTAATACATAGTAATTGTAACTTGTACAGTAATTGTGAATTTAATACATAGTAATTGTTGACCAGGCAGTACAGATTTGGGATAAAATAATAACAAGAGAAGATATCCTTACACACAAACAATAGAATGAACACAATCTTCTTCTGGAGATTAAAAAAAAGGGTTCAGTCTGAAATTGTCTGAAGGTTACCTGGAGTGAATGAATGAATGATTGATTGATTGAGTTGTTTTTTATGGCTTATCAACCTTTTACAGTTTATTTAAAGCCAGAAAACATATGTTTAGATTGTAAGAATTTTTTTGAGGTAATAATGATTTACTGATAAAAGTCCTGTTATTTAACCCATAGTTGAGAGGAGAAGAGGTTGATTCATGCCTTTCCCAAGGATATTTGCATGTAAGTGAATATAATGAACCCAACTGGAATTGGAACTCTGCTCTATGATTTTCGATTCTGATCATTATCTATTACACCACCCACACATCCAAGTTTACAGCAAGCAGTCACCCATCTAGGTAATGACCAGGCTCAATGTTACTTAACTTCAGTGATTGTAGAAAAACTGGCAGTGTTTCAACATAATATGGCTATAAATGACCTGGAATGAAGGACATCTGAAGAAGGTCAGACAGAATAATGGCTGAAATGTTGTGAAAATAACAATAAAGATAAGGATAGTAGTTTGAATTTAAATTAAAGTAAATAAATTTTTAATTTTTTAAATGATAAAAGTGTTTAGTGACTGTTAAATATATAAATTCTGAAGTACACTAGAATTTAGCATTCTTTAAGTATGCAATTATTTTGGAGCTGTAAATGAAATAAGAGAAACCCTTATCAAAGCTCTCGATGTAAAACAGGAGTTTTTCTTTAGCATTCGCTTCAAGACAAAGCTCTGGACTGGAATAGCCCAATCAAAATCACAAATAGATTTACACACAAAAACATGATGTCAAAAATACTCAAGTTTCTTTGAGATTCTAACATCAAGTATTTTTTATTATTCCATATATTTATTTTTGTGTATTCTCTTCATAATTTTGCTGCAATTTAACAACCAAAGAAGAGACTTGCTAAAAATGAGATAAAAAGTATTGAAAAGATGAAGAATTAAGATGTCAAAAATAAAAATAAGTAGAATAATGAAAAATCCTTCATCTCAGAATCTGAAAACAACTTGAAGAATTATTACTACTACTGCTACAATGTCAAGGTAATCAACAAAGCATCTTTGTGTAAAGTTAATGTGAGAAAAGACTTAAAGATAAAGAATCATGATTTATCATAATGACTTCAGTGGCAACTAATTGCTATATTACAGGACAAATTTCCATAGTGCAAGATGTGAGTTCAAGTCTCACCTGAAGCAATTTGGTATTCAAAAAAAAAAAAAAACATTTATTTGTTTGTTTTATTTATTCAGTAACGGTTAAATAAAAAATGAAAAAAAATGACAGTAGATTTAATTATTTTGTTTTCCTGTCTCATGCCATCATTCAGGCAACTTTGTAATTTTACACTGTCACTAAACTTTTTATTTTTCTCAGCAAAGAACTATGCAAAATGCCTTTTACTGTCTTCCAGAGAATCAAAAGTTTTCATTGATAGAATTCTATAAAGACGAGAACAAATGGTAATCTAAAAGAAACAATGTCTGCCAAATATGACATATGAGAGAAAACTTTCCAGTCTAGCTGTAACAATTTTTGCTTGGTCACCAAAGAAACTTATGATCTAGCATTATCTTGATGCAATATTACAATTTTTCTCTTCTGGACACTTGTGAATTGTTGCTGATGTTCGTCTAATTGCAAATAGTACTTGTTCAATTATCTGGTTTTTTGGAAAAAGTTCATAGTAGAGGAATCCATTTCAATTCCACTATATATGCAATATTAACTTCTTTAGATTAAGACTAGCCTTTAGTACAATTAGCAGTGGTTCATTTTGTATACCATTTGATTGATTGCATTTGAAACTATTGTACAATATACACTTTTTACCATCCATAACAATTTGTTTGAAAATCAGAACAATTTCATAATGTTTTGTTGTGAAGTGAATTAGAATATGATCCAGTATTTTTGCACAACTTATGTGCATGCTACACATCAAAGCAACTAACATAACCAAGCAGTTGCAAATGATTTTGAGTATATTTCATATAGTATAACACTGATTGTTAAGTAATATCTTGATTGTTATCAACTTCAACTGACTGAAGAATTGTTCAAGATAAAACTTTCAGTAGGAAACTTTTGCAAATATTCTTAACACATTCAATCAGACACATTACCTTTTCCTTAAATTGCATATTTTTTCTGTTTTAGGCAGATTTTTACCTTTCTTAAAATTAAAAAAAAAACATAATAAGCCAAAGATGTTGCTTTTTCTTTTTGTTTCAACCACCAATTTTTGAACAATATAACAAATTCTCATAAAATTTAAAGATTAGATATGTGCTGACATGGAAGCTCTCATAATCCAGTAAAAATAGCAATCTTTTTTAATGATGATAGCTAAAACTAAACACTTATTATATAATCAAAACCAAAAAAAACAAAAAACAAAACAGGATGAAGAATAAAATGCTTCCTCATTGCAGATGCTTGTAATTTAACAGCTGAAAAATAAAGGACAAAGATGAAACAAAATAAAGAAAATCAGGCAAAAATAAAAATACAAGGAACTGATATTCATCTCAAATCTAAGAGATAAATGTTATAAAGATACAAACCTGTAATAATAATAGTTCTGTAAATTCAAATACAAGTGGGTGCTGAAAAGTTCTCAGCCCAACTAACTTCCCCAAATCAGAGCAAACATTTTTTTGAAGAGCTTCAAGGTCAGGTTGAAAACTTCAGTTTCCCTTTATTCAATAAATTTAAGAAATATTATAAAATTTTAATGGTAAGTAGTTGTATTGTACCAACAGGCAACCATTGAAAAAACAGACTAATATTTCAGTATATATTACAATTATAATTTTCTAATCTGATTGAAAAAACATTTTATATTTGGAGCACATAAAGGCAATGAAGATGTGAACAATGAACACTTTCTTATTTTAAATGCTGTGATGCTTGAATTTCATTGATTATGATAGAAAAATTATATAGAAAACAGTAGTCAGGATTAGTGGTTTCAGGAGTAGATTGATAATTTGAAGTTTCTAACCAAAAAGAAAATTTTCAGCAACCTAAAGTTATAATCATTCTTTATAATAATAATTTACTTGCCTCAAATTATAATGTTTCTAATAATAATAATTTACTTGCCTAATTTTGTCTAACTTTTGTCCATAAAAAAACAAATAGATGTAAAATAAGTGAATCTTAGCTGAATTAAAATGTCTGATCTGGAGGAAACTTGGTAAATGATATATTCAATAGAAACTAGCATTTTTCAGCTTTTTGATTGGTTGATTTGTTTTCATGGATTATCAACCTTTTGCAGATTATTTAAAGCCAAAAAATATTTTCAGATTGTAAGAATTTCTTTTATTTGAGATAATAATGGTTTAGTGATATAAATCTTACCAATTAACCCATATCTGGAGGGAGAAGAGGTGGATTCGTACCTAATCAGAATCTGATAAACAAGGAATTATGATATGGTTATAAAGTGGAGGATCAATTCTATATTAAAATTATTATGTAAACTGAACCCTCACTTTTTGGCCTCGGTAGTTTCTGTACAGTTATATATAAGAGAATGTAAATAAATCTGAAAGACATATCTGTGTAGCTAATCAGTATTTGATTGATTGACTGATTTGTTTTTCTATGGCTTATCAACTCTTGCAGGTTATTTAAAGCCCCAAAATATTTTCAAATTGTTAGAATTTTTTTGAGATAATAATGGTTTAGTAATACAAGTTTTACTAATTAACCCATAGCTGGAGGGGTGGTGGATTCATATCTTTCCCAATGTTATCTGTATGTAAGTAAATATAAAAAACCCAATGGCAATTGGAACTCGGCTCTCTGATTAACAATTCCAAACCATTATCAATTACACCATCTGTACATACAGCACCTGGTATTCCCAAGTGGTTACCCATCTAGGTACTGACTAGATTCGATGTTGCTTAACTTTGGTGATTGTATGGGAACCAGTATTTCAATGTGATGTGGTTATAAGCCCCTTTTTCTTCTTGAGCAATACGGTAGCATTAACTTGTATGCTAAGTTAGGTAAAGAGCACAGACACTGATCCTAGGCAGAAGTAATGATTCACATATAAACAAACATTTCATTCTTAACTCAAATGTGGAAATCTCATCCTAGTAAAGATTTAACAAAATAAGATATTAGGCTTGATGGTATGTATAAACTTGTTTTATGTGTCATATCCTTTTAGAACATCATGGCTCTCCACAGCTTCCTATTCTTTGTATATCTAACTTATGCTTGTTTCTTTACTCTCATTCATAGTCCCTGTTCTGCCATCCATTTACACAAGCTTCTTAGCAAGGTTACTTGCTGTTTCTATCTGCAACCCACTGACTTCATTATGTCTTGTGGGTGTCAAATTCTCCAAGCCCACTTTTCTTCCTCATTGCTTAAATGCTCTGTTCATGGTATTCTTAGCATCCTTCTGTAGAATCATATCACTATTATCTTAAATTATTTCTTCATCTATGAGAAATTGTTCAGCATACATTGCCATAGGAGGAATGAGGTCACATAGCAGTTCAGGAATCTTTGTTTCTTTGTTCCTAATAAAATTTCTTAATACTTTGTTTAGTGTTTGGAAGGCATCTCTCACTATTTCAATAAAAACTTCAGATTTCTGTGCCAGATTTTCTATCAACTGTTAAAACACTTTCTATCAGATCACTACTATATATATTTTAATTCATAATGAGACAATTATATAAAATCTCCCTATATTGGATTGTATCTAAATGTTTCTACAATTATAAGGAATTATAGGGAAACTAATGCATATTTGAAATTTTGATAGGTATTTTTAAAATGATGTATCCTGCTTAATTTCACATTTTATTCTATTATGGTAGAGAATTACTGTTTACCTTGTGTCAGTAAATTCTTCCTAGTTAAAATTAATATCTTTGAATAAAGATTTCAGTTCAAAATTTCCCCCAAGATGTCCAAATAATGCACACTTAAAGGATTCAGATTACACTGGAAAGGATGTTGTAACTATGGCCATCAATATGAGGACATTTGTTTGAATAGATTAATGTAGAATAACAATAATTTCCCATCTCAGAAATTCATATAGAAACTAATAATATTGAATTTCAAATTACATGACCTTTATTCCATCCTATATCCTAAGCTTTAGCTACAAGTATTTTTAAACTTCAGTAGTAAGAAACATACTAAGAACTACAAAGGAAAGGAAGTTGTGGATATTGATGATCTCCCACGTCCCGAAAGGACAGGGCAACAGAAGAAGGATTTATATATCTATGGATGCAATCAACAAGGTCTTCTTAAGCGTCTATCTTTAGCATACAAAAATTACAATATTCAGATCTTGTCTTTAGGTATAGATTTATTATGTCTCTTGGAAAGACAATGCAAAGAGTATTTTTAAACAATTGTAAGGTTCTTGGTTTGGGCTTTTTTCCAATGCACTGATTTATAGCTGATGGTAACTTTTTTTTCTTTGTTTTGAATAAAAAGAAGTGATTTGTTTTACGTCATGTTAATGACATTTATATATTTTTTTTTTCAAAAAATTCTATTTTTTAAAAGTTATTTTCAGATCCTATCGGATAATTGTCACATTTTCTTTTCAGATTTTAAGCCAGTTTTCTCAATCATGTAGGTATATGCATTTACTATTTTCTTCATGAAAAAATTTTAGGTGGATAACCTTATTGAAATTATTTTTTTTATTATTTAAATACTAAAATATTCAAGATTTACTCGAAAACATAAAATTGTGTTAAGCATTCATTTTCTAGTAAAATTTTTTTTTAGTTTAAAAATACAAATCATAATCAGTTGATGAAAATAAAGATATGCATGTCAATTGTAATTAAGCGTTAAATTTTAATAAAAATTTTACTAAGAGACAGGACATGAAATTTTGAAGAACCATGATCGACCATGTCCTGAAGTGATAGGTTACATAAAATAAGAAACTGACCCAATCTGAAATATATTTTTTAAAGTCTTTATTTTCATTTTTGGTTTGTGATAAAAAGCAACTCTTAATTTATAAAAGGTGAATTTCTTATCATGTCATAGATTTATATAATATAAGTATTATCTTATGGCATATAAATTAACAAAATCAATAGACATTCTTTCAGATATAGATACACTTTCTAACAAATTTAAATTAGCTTGCATTATGAATTCCAGATGTAAATAATTTAAGTTTTAGTGTAATTTTTGTAACATTTACAGCCCAAACATATTTTCTGTGTTACTATTATCATTATTAAAAATCATCTTTAAAATTTAATTTTTTTATTTATAGATATTTTTTTTATAAATATAAATTTTTGGGACTGAATTTTCCCATTTTCTTCTTATTATATTATATATTGAGCAATTTTACCCCATGAATATAGCACAGCTTAAAACTATATTTCGTCATTAATGAAACTTGTATAAAAGATGGATTGCTGCCCAAATACACAATATATATATATATATATATATATATATATATATATATATATATATATATATAAGTTGGTTCTTTGAAATTTATTGTCAAGCGGAATGCCTTCCAATCAACATTCTTACTGATACATTTACCAAATTCACCTGTCTCCATAAACTGAAAGCTGAAAGTTAGCAATCTAACAGCAAAAGACATTTTTCTTCTTCTTCTACCTTGTAAATATAATATTTCATATCCTCTGGTAAAGGAATATGATATTGATTCCAAATGCTTCTTTTCTCAAACCCAACTGAAAAACATACACAGTGAAAAATAATGGCTTGCCATTTAAATTGAAAGAAACTTGATTCCATCTTCAAAGTACACAGGTAGAAAATCTGCTTATATAACAAAATCAATATTTATTCATACCATGTAAAAATATTCTTAGTAGCTGTGTTATTGCTGAACAACTATAAATAAAATAGTTTTTCTTATGTTTTTTTTTTTACACATCAACTTGTATGAAAATATGAAGACCAATCACTAGAGAATATAGACTCTAAAACCTGTTGATTTTTTTTCCATTAATGTGCTGACAAGATCATGTCATTTTTCCAGATATTAATACCTCTCTAAATCTTTATATTAGTATCTGGGTTTATCTCCTTTACAAGGAAATAACTCAGTAGATCTTCAAGTCTTTAAGAAAAGCTACATCATTTTAATGGCTTCTGATATGGATATATTTTATATACATAAAAAAATATTTTTCTTTTGTCCACATGTAATGCTAAAAGCTACAAAAATTACCAGGATTTAAAACATTTTTTAAGAGATTGTATATTTAAACTTACTGATGTATTCTGTTGCAAGTTGTATTTTTTCAATTAGATTTTAAGCTTTTGAAGTAAGAAAAATAATGCAGACAATTCTTTGTTACTTTTAGTTGCTAGAAATTTTTGAAAAAATAAAGAAAAAGATAAGATGAAAAAAGATGATGTAAAAAGATGAACAAAGATAAGATAAAAAAACTAATGCTTTAAAAACTACACTGACGAGGAAATAATAATAGTGTTAAAACATTTTTTGTTTTATTTTGAAAAGAATAATTATAACTTTTTCTTAAAATTTAAAATTTTATTTGATCAAAAATAAGTCTAATTTGTAATTCTATAGTTTTATGAAGTATGAGGTTGTTCTGAAATATTGACAACCTGGCCAAGAATGCCCCCACTGCACTCCAAAAAAAAAAAAAAATCTGATGTTTGGTCATTTTGTCAGATGTTGGAGATTTGGTCAGACTCAGAACTTGTCAGTACCCTGTCATATTAATGACATCTTCAGTATTATAATTAGTCCTTGCAATATGTCTACTCGTTATTAATTCTGACAAATTATTTGCAACTAAACTTTTAATTTGTTTTCAAATTAAAAAATTAATTAATAATTTTGTGTTATTGGATGTTGCGTTTATGTTTGTTGTCATTAAGCATGTTTCATTTGTATTGTGATTTGACAAACACACTGAAACCATTAGCATATAAAAATTAATTTTAGAAATTTCATTTAAAATACCATGAAACATTTTGAAAAATACTTTTGAAAAATTTACCTTTATAATATTGCAGCTGTAGAGATGCAGAATATGATTATCCTACTTTTCACAGGACAAATTTACTGATGTCCAAATGAGTCTTGAGAGTCATGTGACAGCCCATTGGTGAGGATTGTTCGGGTGTAACTTAGACCTTCAGAGAGACTGATGTGGGAGCCAGCAGCAGCTTAATAAACAAGCAAATGCCATGTCCCCTAAATAAGAACGTAAAAAGATATCTCCAGTGCTGTGCTGTGTCCCACCTAGAAACATTGTGTGTAAAACCTATTTATTTGTCCCTTCACATACTGCTTGATTTTTCTTATGCATTTTCAATAGCAATTGAATAATTGTGTATTTAGACAGCAATCCATCTTTTATACAAGTTTCATTAAAGCAGACCGACAAGGTACTGCGATTAAGTTTTTGATTCAATTTTTCTTATGTTCATATAAGTGTTTTCTTTTCTGGACATAAAATATATAAAAACTGTCCAAATGTTCTATATATCTGAGCACGTTTGCCTATTCTATTAGCAATTATCAAAGAATCCTTGATAATAGCTAACAGAACAACTGCATGTGCTCAGATATATAAAACATTTGGACAATTTTTATATATTTTATGTCCAGAAAAGAAAACACTTATATGAACCCAAGAAAAATTGAATCAAAAGTTCAATTACAGTACCTTGTCAGTTGTTTTTAATGAAACTTTTATAGCCTAGGGGTAGGATCTCTGACTGATGTTAAATCACTCAGGTTTTGATCCCATATTTGGATGTCTAACCACACTGAATAGCTGTGATACAGTGAAAAAGTCTCTTTGTGGATGATAATATATATATATATATATATATACATACATACACATTTGTATTGCATTTTGGTATGATAAATTTGTACATTCTAGTGTTGTATATAAAATATTTTCAGGCATGATCAAATTTGGGAATTAATTTCTTTGAGTTATTCTTGTGCTTCTTTCCTTTGATTGTATTACACTCTTAGTATGTCATGGAACTAATGTGATTTGTGGAAAGTGGAGACAATGCAAATATTTCTTTTCCCTTTTCAAGCATAACATTTTAACATTTTTGAATATTGCAACAAAAGAATAATACCTTTGGTCACAGATAACTCGGCCAACTGAAGCTAAAAGAAACAATAATAAACACATAGCTATTGTTGTAAGTGGAAATCATTTGTCAAGTGTGTGAAATAAGAAATACCTGTTTCTGAATATGAATAAATATCTATGATCTGGTGTTACATCTTAATTATAAATTTAAAAACAAAAAGTATATACAAAATGGATATAGATAACAGTGGAAATAGGAACATGTTTGAACATGAATTCAGTGAGATACAAACTTCTGTTCAAATGTGCTAAGTGTCAGTTCATTGTGTGATACTAATGAGCAATAATATTCATTAGTCATGAGTACTACAGCTAAGTTATTTATAAAGCTATGATCGGTGATAGAAATTTTAGCACTAGAACATTGCACACCAATCAAAATTGACAGACATTGGAACAGTGAAACATAGCAAGCACTCAACACATTCACAGGCCAAGGCCTGAAAAGAGAATTTACTTTTGTGTTATAGCAACACAAGGACACACTGCAGTTAACAAATAGCACAAATAATAAGAAGCCTAACATTTGCCATTGCTGTAGAGCCTCAATTTGGCACCCTCAGACCCCCAAAATTGATCAGAGGGAATGAAAGGTTAAAATGGTCATTTGATGCAGCTGCTAAATGGGTGTTCATGAACTAACGCACTCTGTCCATTTTTTGTTAATATTGCAGTATTAAATCCTTTTTTCTCTACAAATTGTGCTTTCTCAGGATTTGAATCCTTATTCCTTTTGTACCATACATTCTCATTTGTTGAAAAGGACATGGTTACTGGGGCTCTAATTTACCTCCCCATCAGTGCTGAGGGGCTTTGTGTTCTGCCTGCATGCGAGATGGTCCTGTAACTTAAAAGCAGTCTTGGTAGATAACATTCTAGGCTGCAAGTCACTGAAGAGAATACTTTCAATCCAATTTTTATTGTCTTGACCACTCTCCCCACATGAGGATGGTATGGAGGAGTTTTGTATGGTATACATCCAATTTGTGTTAACCAAGTATATAAGCTTTTTTCAGTAAACTCTGGTGCATTATCGGACACCAATGTCTTAGGTACTCCCTTCCTTGAAATAATAATAAAATAATTTTATTACATCCAAAAATATGTTTAAACTACAAAGAAAATTAATGATTAGAATATCACAGAAAAGCATTTTTTTTAACACAGAGGTAGGTATTTTTATGAATTTTTGAGAGATTTATTGATAACTTAATGTTTATTAGGTTGGTGCAAAAATAATGTCGTTTTTTGACGTATTTTTTAACGTCAAAAAACGACATTATTACGTCATTATTTTTGCACCAACCTAATATAAAGGGCCTATAACTGTATAAGTTACTTGAATACAATGTGAACACCTTTTTATATAACTTTTTAACTACCAAGTAATCTTAAAAGTTTATGAAAAAAATTTCAAGTAGTCTAATAGTTTATTGAATTTTAGATTCTTTGGTTTTATAGATTTTTAAGATGTGTGTTATAAAATTACCAATAAATTTTAAATTTACTATTGTTACTGCTATTATTTTCTGATAAGGTTGTGTTTGGACATCCATATCTACAAAAATTGGCATGTTTATACACACACAAAAAAATTCAAAATTCTTTTCAAAATATTGGAAGTCACTGAATTGTAGTAAATATAGATTTTACTTAATAACAATATCACCTAACTGCTACAAATTAATACTGAATTCTGAAAGATTTAAAACTTTATAAATTATTCTAATTAAAATTTAAAAAAATGAAAACAGTTCTTGTAAAAATTCATTATTCATCAAAAAATATTTTTAAGACAATAGTGTCCATAATATATCTTGTTAATGAAAGAAATTAAAAGCTCTTCTAATTAAATAATGTCGTAGTTTTATTGGGTTTTTAATTTTATGATTTAGAGTAGATATTTGTAACTGTGGATCCTGTTTAACAAAATGATTTAAATTCTCACGGACTTAAGGAGCTTAATGTTTGTATTAGAGTTAATGTTTATATAATATCATAATAGTTATATTAGAAGACTCGAGGAGCTTGATTAGTCATACTAATATAAACATTAAGTTCTACAAAAATGAATTTCGTGAAATTTCATAGAATTAGATATAGAGCAACAGATGTAAAAAAAATATTTTTACCAAGGTTTTCTAAAAAAGAAACATTTCTAAAATAATTTAATTTCTTTTTAAATAAGTCATGAAAGTTTCATTAAAATTCGATAATTATCTGATTTTTGCGAGTATTTCTAATTTTTTTTACTGCAAAAGACATTTAAATTTCCCATATTAATTTATGGTCATTTTCTGATGCATGAAAAATAAAAATTTAAACAAAACTTCAAAGGTTTTAAGTTGGTTCAAAAATATCATTTAATAATTAAAAAATCCTTTGATCTTTCCTCTTAATAATAACAAAGATGCTGACAATAGAATTTTGTTTTAATTAAGTTTAGAACATTTTTATTGTATGCTCCTATTTTAACAAATCTTTTGAGGTATATATATATATATATATATATATATATATATAGACAGAGAGAAAGAGATAGAGAGAGAGAGAGGGCTGGGAGAAATAATATTTCCTATATAAAACTATCCTTAAAAAAAATATTCTGTTATAATAGAGTTCCAAATATGGAAACCCCAATTTCTTTTTTTTTTTTTTTTTTTTTTTTTTAATCAAAAATAGGAAAAAATAATGCAAAAAAAAAAAAAAAAAAAAAAAAATTGATAGAATATTTAAAAAAAAAACTGGGATGGGTATTTTAGAAATGGACTGTGTCACAATGACCTTTGTGATCCAAACATAAGATTGAATGCAATATTTCATGGCGTTGTCTTCAGTAATAATAACTTGTTCCCCATGTATATTCCTGGGGCACTTACTGCATGTGTAATCTATTTACCAAGAGAACTATTTAACCTGAGAATCAGCTTTGCAGTTTGGGTCATCTGCAGGTTGCATACCCACAAGGCTTTTATTTCTGTTACATCTTATAATCCAATCTTCCCTACAACACAGTCTAGATTCCAATTTTGACATAGGCTTGGCTTTCTTCCCTATCATTTTTTGGCCAATTCTTACTTACCTGATCTCTAATGCATTTCCTAAGGGCAAAAATGTACACACTACAAACAAGGTCCAGCATAAAGAGGATGAAGTTCTTGAATTGTGGCCCAACACTGCAAAGTTTTCTTCACATGATGGAATATAACAATTTTATGGAAAGTGTCCTTTAGAAGATACAGCTTAGTTATATGCCAAATACTTCAATGTTTAGCAGCCTTTCAACTATGAAGATTTAAGAGTAAGAAAAATTGACATCTCTCTACTTTTACTCTTGTGTTCATTTATATGATGCAAAGAAAAAGAAAACTATATCTACATATATAGACACAAATGTCTGTGTGTGTGTGTATATATATATATATATATATATATATATATATATATATATTATTACTTGAATGCTTCAATGTTATTTTTAGTGGATAACCATATTTGATTAGATGCTCCACTTATTTATTAAACAGTATATTTATTTTCTGTCTACTGGCCTGAATATTCAAGAAATCTTTTTGAAGAAAAATATGTGCTTTTTGACAGGATTTGAACTTGCATTCTCTTTGGTAGGAGAAACCGTCATTAGTCCTTATCTGCTTTTAGACTGTCTCTGATCAAGCAGAGTTAAATTGTGCCTTATAAATGCAAATCTTTCTCAGACTCTTGAAAAATTCATATCTGCTCAGTTTTGTATCCTAATATATATATCATATCTGCTCAGTTTTGTATCCTAATATATATCTCCCCTAATATATATCTCCCCCAACAGATAAGTACATGGCACCATTTCCTTTTGGGAATATATCTTCCACAGAAATAAAGAGAAACTCCGGCTCACAGTCATGAATTTTGGACTTGCTGTTTTCTGTTTGTGAAATATATCCTTGCCTGGAACATCGAAGATTAATCTAGCCTATGTGAATCTGGAGTCCTAAACATGGCTTCTCAGAAACACAGAAGAATCTCCATATTACGTAAGACCCTATCATTTCATTCACCTTTCATTCTGCTTTCTGTATAGATATATGTCATATTTTTCACTGTGTGGGATATGTGTAAATATGTCTATATAGTTTTGTATATGACTTAGTAGTATAAAAGTCTCTTTGAGAACAAAGTGTGTTTGTCATTTCTTTCAGTCATTCTATTCCATTTGTGAAGTATGGTGTTATATCATGGATATAATAATGCCCATAATGGGGAAAATACAAAAGGGAAAAATCTTTCTTTCAAGGTTTTGTTTATATATATATATATATATATATATATATATATATATATTGGTCACAAGTAGTGAATAGTGAACTGATAATATATCTGCAAGTATTTATGTACTTTTATGTGTACTTTTTTATCAATAAACAAAGTCTTCTGAAAAAATGAAACATTGCATTACAACAGTCATTTACTTAAACAGTAGCCATCACCTATTATTTCAGATTTCAAGAGTCAGAAAGAATATAATAGTATTTTTTTTGAGGATGCTGGATAACTGGTGAAACCAGTCAAGTTAAATATTTCACAAAAAGTCTTACTTGTATATTCTTTCCATATAATAGTAAATATATCACAGGCATTCAGAATCTTAGGAAAATAAATTAAAATTGATACCATATAACATTTTCAGTAATTTCAATTTGAAATTATGTCCCTTGTTTAACTGAATAAAAAACAAAAACAAACTGTATATTATATTTCAGCTTACCAAATACCTCAATTTTGCATAGATTTTTGCAAGACTTGGGAGATATTTTTTCTCTTCTTCTGAACAAGGAAGGGGTCTTATATATGATCAAATAAATTAATGAAAATTCAAATAATTTTTCAAAATTGATTTTTGCTATAAACATTTTTGTTGCCTTCAATGGCTTCCACTGATGTTAAGTTTCTTTCTATTTATAGAAGTTATATTATAATTATTTGCATGCATTGATTATCACTAAATTTAATTATTATTATTAAAGTATCATCATTGATATATCATTGTATCTGACTGAGAAGGGTGCAGGCAAGTAAAAATTTCTTCCTTGTGTGTTCCTCTTATTTTCTTATTAAAACTCACAACTCTGTAATTAGCAGTTAACAGACCTGAAATTATATCCCTTGGATAACCTTTTTCTCTTTGTTAATTTGTACTTAATTAAAAATTACTTGGAAACTGGTGACTGAACTGTAATGGAAATTGTTTTATTAGTGAGAGTTCTTAGTAATGGGCTAACAAAATTTGCACTATAAAGTGTTGTTTTTTGTTGTGTTATGGTAACAAACACAAATATTGAAAAACTAGATTCTTATAATATAAATGCCTGGAGCTGCAAGTCTTCTGTCTTTTAGTTTCTATTGTAGTGCCAGTTTTAACCCTTTGCCAGGTCAGGTCATTTTTGTGTGTACTATCCAAACATTCATGCTTGTTTTTAGATTTATAACTATTGCAAGGCAGTTCAGCTTATTTGTCAATTAGAATGTGCTGATATATAGTGTTTTACATAATAAAAACCTGTGCATCACATGTGATGCACAAAACATACATATCATGAATTATTTACACCACGTTCTGTGCATCACATGTGATGCAAAGGTTATAATCATTTCAATAAAGTGGAAAATAGATGTCTTTCATTTGAGACCTTACATTATCAGTCAAGCGCCTGGGGTCATATATGATGCTCAAAATATTAGATTGGGCCTTTCCTCAGACATCCTGCTCAATAGTAGACTCTTTTCTTAAGCGTCCTTAGTTTTACCACTCTTTTAAAATCATGTCACCACATAAGATGCATGGACATAGAAATCATGTCCTGTGCATCACATATGATACGCAGGACAGGTAAAGGGTGCATGTCTTAATTTTAAAATGATTTAGTGATTAGATATTTAAATTGTTTTGAGGCATTGTTTGACAATTAAAATGGCATATGTTAAAAAATGATGGCAATAGTACTGATTTACCAAACAAGGACACATTTGGCATTCATTGATGAAGCAGCCAGTACTGCTTTCAGTTGAAATTTATAAAATCTTTATCTTAAAATAGTTTCTTAGGAAAATAGTTTTTTCAAGTCTAGTAGCTGTTATCCCTATTTTTGGTAGTGATGGAGATTTTCTTACTAACTTTTTATTTGGAGTCGTGTGGAATGTTAACATCTTGATTATCTCATTATTTTCTCTTTGAGTTAAGTTTTCATTTGAGGGCTCAGTTTTGACAGAGATTAACTTTATATAGTAGCAATATTATAGCAGCTATTCATATACCATTTGTTTTGTTTAACTGTTGCATCCCCAAGTAAAGTGACAATGCCACTAGAACACAACAGGTTACATGGAGTGAAAGAGAATAAGAAAACTTTAGTGAGTAGAAGTGAGGAAAGGACAATAAAGGAACAGGAATCAGCTAGACAGAATATGTCAATTGACATTGCATTTAAATTTTTGAAGATTATAAGTGGAAGGGAAGCAAGAAATTGGAAAGGTGTTCCACAAGTGAGAAGTGTGAGAAAATAAACTATTAGAATAGAAGTGGCAGATGCATCTAGTTAGTTCAACAGTAAAATGGTAAGACCTAGTTGCCAATCTAGTAGTAAGCTTAAATTCATGTAGTCAAGTCTCTAGAGAAAAGAGCTCATCAGAAATATTGAAATTATTATGGAGTCGTTAACTGGGTGCCCTGTGATTGGATGAAAAACAACCAATCACAGGCTACCTTTTTAGACTTTCACCAAACCCCCATGTGAGCGGTTTTTACAAACGCTCTTCCTCTTTTGCTTGTTGGGAACCTCAGAGACAACATGTTCCCCATCTGCACTCAGTCATCTAAACACCAAGACACGTGTGTGGATTTAGACAGCAACTGAAGCACAGAAGTCAGGACTCTATTTTCTTCAACCCAGCCAAAACGACACAGGAAATATAAACTGTTATAAGGACGCATCTTTCAGATAAGCTCCGCAAACCCGACTGTTTGCAATTTGAAACTTTACTTCTCTTTTCCTACAATACAAGTTTTTTCAACTGTGTTTGTGTTCCTTTCTTCTTGCCGGCGTCACAATATTTTTGTTACCAATATAATTGGGAAAATCCCAATAGAAGAGTTGCAATGAAAATATTTGTAGAAAAGACAGAGGGAAGAAAGTGATTGGAATTGAGATGTCAAGTCAGGATCAACCAAATTACAGGTCCTTCTTCGAATTTTGTCAAAAATCTCAAGATATACAGCAGGAGCACCAAACTAGATATGGCAGCAATATTCAATGTATGGAAGAATGATAGATGTGCTAGATAGATTCTGATGAGAAAAATATTCTTGTATGATACAGTGAGACAACTTTCCTAATGGTAGACATAGCAATTGATTTGATATATTTGCTCCACTTTAAATTTTTTAAAAATTTATACCAAAGTATTTTCTGATTATTTTTTCCAGAATAATCTCAGATTTCGGCTGATACTATTTATCAATAGTCATTCATTCAGGTCATTTGCACATTTCTCAGTGTACGATTGCCTCTACTCTGTCATACCTACCTATTTTTTAAAATTGTTTATGGGTCAACTTGTCGCCTTCATTATCTGATGAACTGTTTCATGTTTCTGCATATTATTTACATTTAATTCAAGAAAGAAAATCATATTTTTTTGTATTTTCCAGAAAAGAAAACCTAATGTTTCATTTTGTATAGAAAATTGATATGTCTTTTTGTTAGTTATCATTTTTAATTTTCTATTGCCCACTAGTTAGAGTTTAGCTTTAAGCCAGAATTCATGAAATTATTCTTTATTAAAGCTCCAAAAATGCCAAATAATAAAACAAGTTATGGATACTTAGATATATTTCTTTTGTAATGTGCAAAATTTCCTGTCAAACATTTCTGGTTTACTGGAAAAAAAAGCATGCCAACATTTGAATACTGAACATTTTTTTGTATCAGATAGAAAAATTAAAAAATTTATAAATCAATTTTTAAAAAAATTTATGTATATTTTTTTTTAAATGAAAACTTTAAAATTAAATCTTAAGTTAAATAAACAAAAGAATCAGTTTGTATTTGAGAAATTTGTAGAAAACAGAAACATACTATCAAACCTTGGATTTTAAATAATAAAATGCTGTTAAAATGCAAATGTTTATTTAAAAAAAAAAAAATAAAACATGTAAAAAAGACAGCAAGATACAAACATGAAAAGAAAAATGTTCAATATGTTTTTTTTACAAGCAAAAAGTCAAAATAATTAAAAGTATTGAGTTTAATTTTTTTTTTGTAATATTTATAAAAGGCGAGGAAAACTATCCCCTGGAGACTATTCACTGAACCAATATTAGAAAGCTAATAAAAAGTAAAAAACAGTTTTTAAAAAAGTGTTCTTCATAAAAATGTTCTCAATTATAAAAAAAAATAAATAATAAAACAAAGTAAAAAAAACAAAAATTAGAAAAAAAAAACCAGAGGGAAAATATTGTTCACATTCACATCAATATTTTTAAAATGAGAATTTTTATGATTATTCTTGAACTGGGACGTGTGTACATACAATGCCTTCAGCTAAAAGTTAATTAATATCCAAAGATGAATGCTACTGTGCTTTAATACCCAAAGTAACTAGCATATAAACACTTGCTGAATTTGAATAACAAAATGATAAACCCAGCTCTAGAAGATTCACCACCAAACAGATGACGTATACTTGGCAATATGCTGGCAATTCTCCCATATGACAACAAAAGGAGGTGAGAAAGAAAAGAAAATGGTGGAGTCTAAGTGAATTTTCAGTGGTAATGGTAATGATAATATTAGCCGTTTCCCTGTAAGGAAACATCTGGCATTCACTAACCAAACAGCCAGTACTGCTTTAAAAATTATAAAATCTTTCTCTTTAAAAAAACTTTTCAGGAAAATATTTTTTTCAGTCCAGTAGATGTTAATGCTCTTTCAAGTATTGATGGGGTTTTTATTTTTTTTTATATTGATATAACCCCATGCAAGGGAGTAAAGCCAATAAGACAAGGGGTTATAGGGTGTGGAAGAACTAGGAACGGAAACATTAATAATGAGTGGGAAAAGAAAAGAGTAATGAGGAGGACAGTAGATAGTAACTGACGTTGCATTTAAATTTTTGCAGATTAAAGTTGGCTGGAAAGCATGGAGCTGAAAGAGAGTTTCACAAGTGAGAAGTGTGAGAAAAGAAACTGTTGGCATAGAATTTACTGTTACAGATAACCAACTCAACTGGAAATTGATGGGATTTCCACATCAGTCTAGTACTGCACTTAAATTCATAAAGTCTATGTACCATAGGGAAGAGCTCATCCAAACAATTACCATGAAAGTATTTATAGAAAAGACACAGCAGTGGGAAAGTGACTGAGTATGACATATTTCCTTCCTAACCTTTTATTTGAAGTAGTATGTAATGTCAACATCTTGATTATGTCATTATTTTCTCTTTGAGTTACATGTGCTAACCATTTTAGTTGTTGCTGCTGCTGGTAGTCCTCAAGTAATGGAGTTTTTGTTTGTAGCGACACTGGCAAATTAATATGCCTAATTTGCATAAGTGCAAGAGAAAGCCTATATAACTCGTCACTGAGAATAACGTGGGAGGAAGACATGCTTAGCGACTGACTAGTGCTAAACTTTGACTTCACATCACTGTTATTTGGTACAGTTCTTTGTTTATGAATCTGTAGTATCATTTCACAATTTTAAGGAAAATAAATAGTATACCTAATTCTTCTCTTCAAACCATTTGCATACAAATATTAAAATAAGAAAGACTAATTGTTCACTTTCTTGTTCAGGTGTGCTAGACTGAATTCTTTGCTGAGACAAAATTCTTTCCATTGCAATGGAGGGAACTAACTGAAGATAATGTCTGCATATATGTTGTGATTCACAAAAAATGAGATGGGTTATCACGATTTGCTATACTTTGTAGCATTTAGGAAAGTTTTTCACTTTATTATCGTTTCCATTCTCTATTCTGCCATCCATTTAAACATGCTAGTTAAGTAGGTTACTCGCTGTTTCTCTTTGCCCTTCATTACTTCAATGTCAAATTTCCCAAGCCCTCTTTCTTCATTATGTGTCCCAGATATTTTAGCCATTTCCTTCTGATTCTCAGTATGTGTCCTTATTGATTCCATTTCTCTTAAAACGTTGTTGTTCGCTTCTTCTGTTCATGGTATCCTCAGCATCCTTCTGTAGAACCATATCTTTGTCATCTCATCCCCTCTTTATCTGGGAGGAAATTGTTCAGCTTTCACTGCCATATAGGAAGATTGATACTTCATAGCAGCTTGGCATAAGTACTTTCATTATATACAATTTTTCTCTACAACCTATGTCTACCTGTTAGTGTCAGTTATATTTATTTCAGAAATGAGATGATACATTTTAATGTGACAGTTTGTTGTAAACAGCAATTTAAGAGGTATATATATGATATTTTACATTCTATGAAGAAGATGTAAAAAATATTTTGCAAGAGAAAATATATTTATTCTTCAAAATTCTTTATACAAACAAAAAAATTAATAATATTTTAGGAAATATCAATTTTACTTTACTAGGATATATTAAACTATTAATTTTATCTTTCCTTTAGAAATCAAATTGTCAATAGAATTTTTAAAAAATTTCATATTTTCTAAACTAAATTAAATTATGTCATGAATGATCAAAAGTTAAATTTGGTTGGCTCAAATTTTAATGTCAAGCTCAAAATTGATGGGTGGGGGGGGAATAAAACTATCTAAAGAGATCAGATGGATTTTCAAGTGATTTTAAGAGTCTGATGGAACTTGTAAGTTGCTCATTCTGAGTCTTGAAAGCTAAACTCTCTGATATCTGCAGAGACAGTTTGGTAATTTCTATCAGCTGCAATTCAACTGCAAAGCAAAAATCAAAAAGTGAAAGCAGCAATAAGCACCAAGATAAAATGGCACAAATCAGTTGCAAGTGATTCATGGATTTCCTGATGTAGATACTTTTCTTGTACATCCAGAATAAGGATCAAAGATTAAATGTAGTGAAGTGGTGCAAATTATAGGTGAAGTGGTGCAAATTATAGGTGAACATGGTAGTGGTTGGAAAATAAGCATTGATATTAACTTTTATTTATTTACTTATTTTCCATTTTAATCTTGTTCCCATTCTGGAGACTTCAATGAGAGCAGATACATTGATAACAAAATTTATATATATATATATATATATATATAGCAAACATATGAAACAGTCTGATAGGATGCTATCAGTCTTGAATTCTAACTGGAACCAATGCAGATGAACAAATATCAATTAAAAGTAAAAAAAAATATTATTATAAATATGCAGATGAAAGTGATTATATCTGCTTTTGAAATCAAGTGGATTATATGTTCTGAAAGGAATCTCAAATTTATCAAAAATAACCAAGACAAATAATACTAGTGAGCTCTTGTTTAACAAATGTATCTAAATATTTAGTAATATTATTGCAGGTTAACATTATTTATCATGGCAGTTAGTAGAATAATTTAATTTTACCCAAATACTGGAATAATCATAAGCTACTATTTAAAAAAAAAAATAAAAAAATAATAAAAAGGTTATGAAAGAAACCCCCATCAGTAATGGAAAGAGCAATAACAATTATTGAACTTGAAAAACCTATTTTTCCTGAGAAATTGTTTTAAGGGAAAGATTTTATAAATTTCAACCAAAAAATGCAAAATATTTCCTTATAAGGAAACAGCTAATATTACCATCACTATTCATATACTTTGCTCACTAAGGGCACCCGGAGGCGGTGTAATGGCTAGCAAGCTTGTCTTGCTAGCACAATTATGAATAAGTAGTGAGTTCGATCCTCACTGGGTGCTGCCCCATACTTTCGGCCTTGTGCCACATCTAAGCTATGCTTGGAGAATTGCTACTTTGCTAACTAAAAGGAACTAATTCTCTTACACTGTCAGATTCAAAATTAGATGTGATCAGTTTACATGATGCTCCATTGACATAATAACTTTGGTCAGTTTACATAATCCAGTAATTTTGAATCAGAATTGGTTTGATTGCAGTGGTTCAACTTGAGGGTTAAGTGTTCTCTGATATGTACTAAGAGGCCAGATGTTTAGTTTCATATCTTACTTGCTTATAGGATTCTATATTTCAGATGACAGTAGATATAACAATCTTCACAGTGATAAAACATTGGTGATTTTGCTATGTATTTAGAGATGCTTGATAGAATACAAAGAAGAGTCTGCAATGTTATTGGTCCTGACCTGGCATCTAGTCACATTCCCAGTGCCATAACATAGCTTCCTTCTATCTTTCTTATAAATATTTTCGTGGTACTTGCTCTGATGAACTTTTCTCTATGCTACCTAGACTTTATAAATTTAAGCATGTACTAGACTAGGATTCATCATTTTACTGTTGTAATTGGTTACATGTAAGTTCTCTGTTAATAGTTTTTTTTCTTTCGCTTGTCCCTTGTGGAATTCTCTTCTGGCTTGTTGTTTTCAGTCAACTTTGATCTTTAAAAATTTAAATGCAATGTCAATTGTTATCTTCTGTCTTAATTCTTTTCTTTTATTGTTTTCTTACATTATGTTTTTTTTTTCTCATATTCTCCCACATTCAGTGACCCCCCCCTTATGCATTAGTGGCTTTATTGCTTTGCTTGGGGTTAAATGACTTTTTAAAAAAGTATCAAGAGAAGTGAACTGTGCAGGTCTACTGATTCCATCTTTTCCTTACTTGTTAATTATAAGACAGGATATTTAACTAAAAGAGTAAGAAGCTAAGTATTTCAAGCTGATTCGTTCAGGTTCATGAATATTTTAAACATTACACTAATTTATTTGAATCAATATCCTTCTTTTGATTGTTATAGTTATAACATTTCAGCCATTATATTCTCTGTCCTTCTGTAGGTGTCTCTTGTATTTGCTAGCATTCTGAAAATTTTGAACTGAACTCTTTATTCAGTCCATATGGGTAGGTTGTTCATATTTCACTGTCCATGCTATGAAATAATCTCATCTTAATTCTTATTTCTTAATTTGGGATTGTGATGCTTGATCTTTTTGTTTCCTTTAGCCAGATTATATAGATTTCACTGCTTGACTTAAGGATTGAACTCATGATCATTAGATAAAAACTGCATACACTTAACTAACATTTATATCCACTAGGCCTTTGGTTAATTATATGCAGTTTATCAAGTGGTTTTTAAGTTCAATTCTTGGGTCAGGCAAATAAAATCATCTGCTCTGTTTCAGTGGAATTAACTAATATGAGATAACCTCTAGCATAGACAGTGGATTGAGAACAATGTATCATCATGAATTGAAGAAAGGTTTTGGTTAGAAATTCCCAGAATGTGACCAAATATGACAAGAACCTGAAAAAGACTGGAGGATACCACTGAAACATGAGACACTGTTAATCATTGTCCTTTCTGAAGCCACAATTTATAGAAAGTTGTATAAATGATCTAGTGTTTATCTTGGCTTCCTCAGCTGAAGCAAAGCAGCCATATTGTCAAAATTGCTTTTAGCTTAAATTGCACTGGCTTACTTGTCTTCACATTGCTGTTGTTCCACCTCATTGTTTAATATTTTGTCAGTGTCTGGATTAACTTCCCCAGAGATATTTTCTGGCTTATTTTTATGAGAATAAATTTGAATTATGTCATGTTAGAAATTATAGAAACATTTCAACTGATTCTCAATATTTCCAGTCAATTCAATAGAAAATAATTTTCACTGCATATCATATTGTTTTTTTTTTCTTAAATTGACTTTTAATAAAACCTAGAAGTACATCAATATGTTTGTAATTAATTTCTATAGAATATAATTCTTAATAAACCATAGTTTATAAAATAATTATTTTTAAGAATATTTCTATGGTAGATTTTTTATTGAATATCATAAATTCATAATATTTTAAATGTTGATACTTTATTTTACATAAGGATATAAACAATTGTGGATTTACATATGGGCTGCAGTCCAGGGGCGACAAGACTAGAGGGGCTCCCAAGGACCCATAGTTTTGAGCCCTTGATAAAACTAAAAAAATAAAGGTATAAAAACAAATGAGATTTGTTTATTTTCAAATTTAATTGGGCTTTTTGAATTAATTTTGAACAATTTATAGTATTTATGCTTATCTAGTTGGAGTGGGTTTTTTAAATTCAACAGGGCCCTATGAAGTGGTGCAAACATACATCAAGAAGGGGCCTCCAAATTCTATTAGCTCAGGGACCTCTTAAGGCCTAAATGTGGCCCTGGATATAAAGATCTATTTTTGTGGAATTATTTCTCTATTAAATGTCAAAAGTTCATAAGAAAATGTTATAAATTCAGTGATTTCTTTCTAAAGTGATTTTTATTCATTTTAGTGAATTTTTGTGGATTGGTTTTAAGTATTAGCAGTTTATCCTATTTTACTTTGTTGTTCAATTGACTGAATTGTAACATGCATTTTATTAACTTAAACATAGATTAATAGAAGTTTCTGTTGAGATGACAGAGAATATATTGTTTATAATACTGTCAACTATATATATAAGTTGAATTTATTATAAAAACAAAAACAAAGATGATTATCAGATTATTTTAGGTTCTGAGATAAATTCCAGAACAGTTTGTAAAAAGCACAAAATAGAACTTTCAGCACAAAACAGAATTACTGGCTTTGTGCACCAAAGTAAAACATAAATAAAAATGACAAAAATATTTTAGCAAATAACCAGTGGTAAAATTCTTGAGGTATCAATGCAGAAAAGTTTGGAAATAGTTAAAGGGCCAGGATTTTGTACAGAATTGGGTTCTATTGGAAAATTTTATTGAGGACACAGTTAGTGATCAATATTTTGGCAAAGGGATTTGGAGGCTTTCTCTAAGTGTAGATATTTTTCATTTCCTTTGGAATTCTAATTTTTAGTACAATAACTAACAGAAAAGTTAGAAAACTACAATTGTCACATAGGTTTATATTATTATTATTTTTATTATAAGAGATTTAAAAAAAAACATATCAGTAAAGGCATGTCTTAGCTATAGACACAGATTCCCTGATGGAAGAGAGGATACAACTTCAATTCCTATCATAAGCGCAATATATCTTTAGATGAATCCTAAATCTAGGCTCTAAATTCTCCATGGCCAAATAGTAAAAGGCATGTCTCTGCTGCAGAGCTGTAGAATTTGCAAATGGCATTAATTTGTTTATGATGGACATCAACTTGCCAGGAAGGGTACACATGATTTCATAACCTTTCTCTCTTACTGTAATGGATAGCAACACACAGTTTTGTATTATTACTTACACCCTTGAACAATACACAGTTTTCTATTACTATCTACACATGTGAAGATGATCTCGGAATAGGATCGAATGTACTTAAGAAATGGAAAATAAAAACGATTTTTATAGCACATTTCTTACTTTATTCAATTTCAGGTTATTTACCATTGCCTGAAGAAGTACAATCATAGTATTGAAACATGAAAGCTTTTGTATAGTAATTTCAACATATTTTTGTTATAATTTCTTATAATAAAAATAATGATAATATATTGCTCCACTTTGTATTGAGCAATTCTTTAAAAGTAAATGCTATGAACAATGGAATTTTTACTCCATTTGTTCTTTCTCTCATTTGTGTGTGTATATATATATATATATAATATATATATATATATATATATATATATATTATGGAGCACTAAGTGAGGATTAAATTACTACTTTGTCATAACTAATCATGCAAGACAATCTTGTTAATCATTGCACCCTGTTGAAGTGTCAAAAAAAAAAAAAAAAAAAGAAGAACCAGAGTATTTCTGGATGATTATATTTTTATTTTTATTATTTTTAAATAAATAAAATTCAATTTTTACTTATCTTTTCTCTGAAATGCTTACATGATTTGCTGTCCAAATACACTATATATATATATATATATATATATATATATATATATATATATATATATGTACACACATGTACCATCAGTGGCTGACTGTGTTGAAAATTTCTACTGGGAAAAAAAGTCAAAAGGACCCACTTAATTCTAAAACAAGGAACTGAGGATATCTATTATCTTTCTTTCTTTTTATGTGTCATGTCCTTTCAGGACGTAGGCGGTCTTGGCTCTCCACTTCCCTCTATCCCTTGCAGCTCTCGACAAGTTCCTTCCCTCTGCTTCCTCTCCCAGACCATGTTCTGTCATCCACCTGCTTAAGTCCGCCAGGTATGCCACGTGGTGTTTTCCCTTGTCTCTCTTTCCCTCTATTCGACTTGTGAGTATCAGATTCTTCAGGCCCTCCTTTCTCATTATGTGTTCCAGAAACTTCAGCTGCCTCTTGCTGATGTTAAGTATAAGCCTCCTCCTTGTTTGCATCCTTTCTAAGATCTCATCATTGCTCACATGCTTGGCCCATGGTATCCTTAGCATCCTTCTGTTGCCTTGAGTCTCTTTTTCATCTTTGAGGAAATTGTCCAACATTTGCTGTCATAATAAAGAATAGCAGAGGTCATGTAACAGCTCAGTATTCTTTTCTTTGTTACCAAAGAAATCCTTCTGTCTTGTATTACTCTGCCCAGCTTTTGGAATGTGTCCTTGGCCATCCCAATATGTCTATGGATCTAATGAAAGAAATCATAGCATCAAAGAAACCTTATTTAAATCTTCCCAACATCTATGCAATATTTTTCTTTTTTCTTACTTTTTTGGGTTATTTCTAAAATGATGGACCATCAGGAAATTTCCTGGTATCCTGGTGTGCTAGTCAACCACCTGTTATTCAGTAATTCTTCTTGAAACCTTCAATTCGACTCAATGAATGACTCAGTTATTTTGAGGAGATCATATAAAGATTGTGATAGAAATTTTACAGGTTTAAAAAAGATGACATAATCTGGTAAAGAGGTTTATTGGTTTTATGAAATTTTTATGAAAAATCTATTAAACTGTGAAATTACTTATCAAAGAAGCATAACTTTTTAATATATTCCCTAATCATCTCAGGCATTGAATCTTGTAATTATTCAATCACAGAATGTACCAACTAAACTTTTATGAATCAAGTGAAAACAAATTAAATTAAAAATTCTTACACCACAAAACTAGTGAAGGGGTTAATATTTAAAATTCAGTTTTAGGCTTGTAAACCTTACAATGCAAAATGAAAACTATGTCAGAAGATGAAAGTTAATCAGAGTATGTGGTTGCAGGGTAAAAGATGCTAAATAAAAACTATCAGATTGAATATTTCAAAATCAAAGTAAAAAAGTAAATAGGTAATCAATCTGTGACTTTTACAATGAAGTAAACGTTAAAAGGCAGAAAGTATGCATTCTATTGTACTAAAAGTCATGATGGTATTCAGTATTAAAGTAATGAAATAGATCTTATATAAGAAAGAGTTGAGTACACTAATGTTATATATAATACTTGATCTATCAAAAGAAAGTTTTGTGTTCCATCAAATTCTCTTGTGTAAAAGAAATTGTCTGATTGATGTAAACAAAATTACATTTGTTGTATTGAGATCAAAGAGTAGGTTAGGTTATTTAAGTTAAGAGCTTTCTTATTCAAGTTAAGAGCTTTCTTCTTCAGAAATTTTAAAGCTAAATATTCACCTTAAGGGCCTGGCATGTATAATGAATTTGAATATGATTAAATTTGAAAATTTGAGGTTTATGTTCAGTTATTTTACTGAAACTGAATGGAAGGATTAGAATATATCATTTATTCTAAAATAACTTTAAAATTCAAAAATGTTAATTGTATGCAAAAAAAAAAAAAAAAAAAAAAAAAAATGAAAATGCAAACCAAAACAGATAACAAGATGAATTACTGTAATTAAACATGTACTTAGGAAAAAGATAGGTTTTACTGGCTCATTTAAACATTTATCATTAATCTATAAAATAAAGATCAAGTTTCTGTATGTTTGTGCTGTAGGTACAACAACACAGCAAAAATGGCACATTATAGTGTGATTTTTGTCAGAGCATTTAAGCAGCATAATAAGAATAATTTCCAGTTCAGTCAGGTTACTGGTTCTGAATAAAAATTAAATAATTATTAAATATAAATTAACTGAAAAAGATGTGCAAGGGATATAACTCAATATTTATTAACTGCTATTACAGTGTTGTTTCCCATTTTCTTAATAAGCAAACCATATGAATAAGCAGGGATGAATCCTTGAAACATAGTAACAACATTTCCAAATAATAATAAAATTTGCACATTTAAGTATATTTTGTGGCTGCAGTTGGTAAATGAGAAATAACTGAGTCTAAACAAAAATAATTTTTCAATGTTAAGCAGAAAGAGCAAGGGAAAATTAGGTTTCTTTGGTCAATGCAATGAATTTTAAATTTAATTTTCATTGAACAACTTACGTATTTTATTGTTTAATTTAATCTATTCAAAATGTCATTTAGAAAACTTTCAGGGTAGACTGATTAGTGTTTTTAACCAATCACTGAATTGTTGTTAACAAAATATAAGTTTTTTTTCACATGAGAAAGATGAAAGCTTATTATGACTTAAGACTTCAAGATAACATTTTTCATACTTGTTTATTTTCATCTGTGGATTGACTTTCTTAAAAAAAAAACATTGCTAGGAGATGCTCCTTAAGTCTATAAATAGGAAATGATATTCTTACTCACTCTCTATTCTCTTTTACAACTCTGGCTAAAGATGTAGTTGCACATGGGGAAAAAAAATGTCCCCCACTGGGGCATGTTCAATTTCAATGTCTTACTTTTCTCACTCTTTCACACCCATGTGTATCATGCAAGCCTACACAAACTTCACACACACATTCTCTAATTTAAATGCTTTATGAAACTAGTCTTTAAATGTATTCTTCATTTATTGTTATTGTAATAATTTTGTTAATACATGCATTATTGTTTGTTTTATATTGTTTTGTCTTACTCATTTATTATTTCGACTCACATTCGAGTCCACAATAATTGTTATCGGAAAAATAATACCAAGAGACATATGTTTTTTACCTAAACACAAAGTATTCCAGCAACACGTCTATATGTCTGTAGAATCAAGTGTGCTTTATCAAATGCTCTTAATAATTTATAATGTAAAAATATTATTTTAATTATCTACACAAAGAAGCTGCTGTTTAAAAAGTTAAAATAAATAGTTGAACATAATAACTGAATGTCAACCAGTAAAAATCAGACTGTCATTAACATCAGTCCCATGATTGGCTGTGGTCCTAGGGTCACTGCACAGCTCAGTACCAGACCAGCTTCTTCCATATGTGTAAGCTGTATGCCAACATCTGAGTCTCTGTGAATCACTTTCCAGTCCACTTAGTGATATTGTCAGCCCATTTTATCTTCTATCTGCCTCTTTTTTTAAATTTTTATTTAAGGCACTACCTTGCAGGATGGCAGTGGAAAGATTGTTGGCTATTATGATATGTCCATACCATTTCAAAACAGATTGTGCATAAATCAAAATATTATTGAAATGTTTGTCTGAATTAATCTTGGAGTCCAAATTAACATTTCTCATACTTAACAAAGAGGAGAATTTGCATCTGTCTATATAGTATATTTTTAGGATTTTAAATCCATTTCTTGAAGAACTTAGATCTTAACTTTGTATATAGATTTATTTGAGAAATCTTTGTCAAATTTTTCTTATTAGTAAAGAATGACAATTCTGTGCTGCATCCAGTTTTAAAATATAAGTTAATGAAAAATACATTACTTCTTTTGTATCGTAGCATATATTTTTATAATTTCATAATGAAGATTATACAAAACAATAAAATATGGCATGTTACATGACTTTAAGATCTGAACTAAAATGTATTATTCAAATCAAGAATATAAAATTATACAAGTTTTGCCATCAGTTACAAAAATGTGCAATTTAATTATTTATTTCCCTGAGAACATTTTTTTGCATAAATAGAAAATAAAAATAAAAATAAAAATTATTTTAATTGACTGAATGAATTGGGTATAATATCAACCAGTCATTAACCAACAGAAGTTTTTGACTTAAATTAAATATTTTGATTCATTGTTTTTTTTTTTTTTACAGCTTATCAACCTTTTTCAGGTTATTTAAAGCCAGAAAATATTTTTAGATTTTAAGAATGTTTTGTAGATAATAATAATTCACTTATACAAGTCCAACTAATTAAACTTTAGCTGGGGGAAGAAGAGATGGGTTTATACATTTCCCAAGTGTATTTGGATATAAGTGAATATAATGAACTCAACTGGGAGTGGAACTCGGCTGTTCGATTTCCAATTACGAGTCATCATCCATTACACCATCTGTACATCTAAGTTTACAGAACTTGGTATTCCCAAGTGGTCACCCATTTAGGTACTGACCAGTTTCAATACTGCTTAACTGATTGCATAAGAACCAGTGTTTCAATGTTATGTAGCCATAAGCCAAATGAAATATTTAACTTAGTCTGAAAAATATTACAATTTCATAATTATATTAAAATATAATAGACAAAAATTATCATTCAAAATTTTTCATAATATTAAAATAAAATGTCAGATTTTTGTAATAACAGATTTTAGTCACAGTTCTGTTTTATTTCATAAATTTATTGTATGAGTATGTAATATAGCAACAAATAGAAGCTTATGATGTATGTCCTGGGTATGACGATAAACTACATCCGCGTCCTGGGTTGGCGATAAATTACATCCAACAGCAAGGGCTCAGATAATGTTTTCGGAAAAATAATGTTGCCAGCTATACGTTTTTGAAACAATGTTCCCAGCTATACGTTTATTTTTTAAAAATAATGTCAGCTATACGTTTTTTGTTAAAAATAATGTTGCCAGTTATATGTTTTTGAAACAATGTTGTCAGCTGAAATAATGTTGCCAGCTATACGTTTTTTGTAAAAAATAATGTTGCCAGCTGTGCATTTTTGAAATAATGTTGCCAGCTATACGTTTTTTATTCCATACAAAATAGGCATTTAAAATTCATATAAACTGGATTTGGCATTAAATAACCCACAGTGGTTGATATGCCATAAAACCCAAACAAACAAACAAACAAAGAAGCTTATGAAGCGTTATTTGACTAATTCAGTTTTAGTACTGAAAACATTTATTTTATTATAGTGAATGGTTACAAGCAAGAGGAGAGATGAGATGTGCTTATTTTATTACCACAGAGTATTTCAGATTTCAGTTATTCTTTTTCTTTAATATCACATCCAACTACTTTTTATAGGGAGATATGCAGTTTGGCATAATGGGGTATCTGTGCAGAAAGTGAAATTGGCAAGCTGTTCAAATTCTGGCTTAATCTGCCCATTTCACTTTTGCACAAATTCCCTTGGAAAGGCTTGGATTCATATCTTCTCCCTCTAGCTATGGATTAAATAGCAGCACAGATTGGACCCTCTAGTCTTGGGTGGCAATTGATTTAACAGAAGGGAAACTCTAAAATCCAAACAGTGGAGAAGGCAATAGAAAAGCAACTGCACTCTCTTTTCCCCCAAAATAATGATAATTCAAAAGAGTTGAGAGTCATGATTGCATACATCCTGAAGGAACATAGCATTTAAAAAAAAAAGAACTACTTAAATGAAATTTATAAGGAAATACTATATTTTAAATATTTCACTTTGTACTGATAGGCTATTTCATAGTTTATAAAATCTTATTTACATTTAATATTACAGTATTATGGAGTTAGAATAGGTACAACTACTGGTAGTCTATAGCATTTGGGCAAACATTAGCTTACTAGATATCTCAACTACATATATAAAATGTGGGAGATATGTTTGAGCCCAAAAACATCATAAAAGATTTCATATCAAATCCTGTATTTATATATTTCATTTTGATTTTCAAATGATATTTCACTTCCAAATCTTGATATATTCTTCTTGTAATATATATATATATATATATATATATATATATATATATATATGAGAGGTGAATTTAAACAAAAATTATCTTTCTTTCTCACAAAATATAAAACAAGAAACAAACCTGCCATATTAGTGGAGTGTACCATAGAGTTCATAGTGTCCAGTGTAAACTGAAAGGAGAAAAAAATTAAAACAAGTTAAAAATTTCAACTCATCTGATGAGATAGCAAAGTGATTAAGTATTGTTTTTATATATAAAACATTAAAAGTATTTTCCTTTTCAATCAAATTTCAGGCTTGTTGAAGTTTATGTATTTTTTTGCACATAGTATCTTTCAATGATCTTAGCCCTTCTGAAAGTTCAAATGCAAGTAGTTCTGTTCTCTAGCTTACATTTTAAAGCAATATAATTGACAACAGACAATTGTTCACTTTTTCAGCTTTATTTCAAGGAAAAGTTATTAATTTTTTTATTCCATTAGTAAGATGGAAGTTCTATTCAAACAGCTTCTTCTTACAAACTGCTACTTTGTAGAACACAGATATGAGAGGATACTTTTCCAACCACTACAACTTTAACCTAATCAAATTTAGTGATGATCATTATCTTTTCTATTTATCCTCATAAAATGCACTTTTTACCTTTTAAACTTATACAACATTCTCTTTCAGTAACCCTCTACTCTCATCAGCCTTGTATAGGGTTGATATTAGTTATATATATATATATATATGTATATATATATATAAATATAAAATTTCAGTAGTATATATCTGTAAAAGAACTATATGGATAAAGTCAAAAAGTAAACTTATCTTAGCCAATGTATTTGATCTTAAAGGGTTAAAAAATAAAATGAAAACGGTTAAATTCATAACTTCATGTTACTTAAAATATGTAACACATAAATCAATCCCAAACTAAACTAATTTAAATACTAATTTGCATAAAAATTTCCACCACAACATTATTTACTCACTTTCGTTTATTACATTGAATTGTGTCATGTGTCATCCTCCATAGCTTACCTAGACTTTTCAGCTAACCTGATAAATATCCCTGAGTGTTCTTAAATTTAAAAATTGTATTGTATATCAATACTTGTTACAAAATAAAATCCTTACATTTGCCTTGATCAATTCTATCTGAGGACAAAATACGTTGGCTAAGAAGAATTTTACTTTTGTCTTTATATGCATAAAAGTGTGCCTGAGAGTTGTCAGCCAGATTGAACAATACCATCAGAGGGAAGAAGACAGTGGAGGGTTGAATCTTTCATCATGCTGTCTCCAGTATAATTCTCTGATTATAATCTGAAATTGGGAGAATTAAATCTTGTCTTACTCGTATATATAATGCTTTCCACTGTCCTCATTACAACAGCAAAAAAATCAAGTGCAAACCATTTATCTGGAATGAACAAAGCTTTTTTAATCTTAGCAAGATTGACTAATCCTATAATGTTTCTTCACAATCTCAGAGATTACACCTTAATCATTAAGCTTAATCTACTTTACAAGGAGACTCCTTCTCCAAACTTTTAATTGCTATATCAGTATCTTAATTTGTGCCAAGTAATAATTAACTTGCATATGCAGGTAGCATAACAGTTACCTGAGAAGTCAAATTTTCAAGCCGAGTTCAAGTTCTTGTTTACTCTATTATATTCACTTTCACACATATGTTTTTGTGAAAGGCATGAATCTATCTTTTATTTCCCCAGCTATTGGTTAAATAGAAGGGAAGGCTGGGTTCCATAGACTTAGCAGTCAGTCTAAGAGAAGGTCTACCCTGAATTCAAAACCATGAAGAAACCAAGAGAAAACCATTCCAATATCTTTTCCAAGAAGTCATGATAATACACAGATAGTAAAGAAACAGAATCAATGGAGAGCCATGATTGCCTATGTTCTAACGGGACATGGCATTTAAGAAAAAAATGGTTAATTTTGATTACTTTTATATTCTAATAAAGTTTGTAAATCTTATAGCAATCATCTCATTCACAGAGGTAATCTATATCATAATATAGTCATAAATATACTTAGTAAAACTGTAATTATTTAAATAACAGAATTAATAAAACAAAGAAATTACATTGATGCAAAATCCAAAGCATCAAATATTTACTTAAGGAGTTATTTATTTTTAACTATATTTTTCATGTTTATTGTTGCTTTTTCATTTTTTATTGCAACACTCAGATTAGTTTATGTTCTATGACTTAATATTTTTTTATTAGTAATATAAAATAATTAAAAATAATAGTTAATAAAAATGTAAATAAATATTATAATAGTCTAGGTTTGTTTTATACACTTACTTTTGGGAGAAGAGTATTAAAAGAAAATCACACAGTTTATAAAAAATTGTTACATTTGTCTGTAAAAGTTTCTCTATTTAGAATTGGCTCTAAAAAAGACCACCAGCAATAATGGTCATGGCAGACTGTTGTTGATTCATTCTTTCAAAATTAAAAAAAATACTCTTTGTAAATACAAAGAGTATATTTTTTGTCTATTGTAAAGGGTGGCATCGACCCTCATAAATTTAAAGTTGAGATCTGTTTGAGCCTCTTTTGAGGATATTTAAGAAAATGGATGAGCAGATAAATAGTAGAAGGGACTTAGATTTCAGATGTGACAGTGGATGGTGGGCTACAGGAAGACAGAGAGTGGAAAGGATTGTGGTGTTCACATGTGAAAGTTGGTAGCAACTGTTGGAAGAGCAAAAGCAGAAAGGTTTTGGCATTCACAAGGGAGAAGAAGAAAGAAAAACTAAAAGCTAACCACACTTCTGCTGACAATGAAAAAGAAGAACAAAGAAAAACTAAAACCAACCATGCTGCCACCAATGAAAAGAAAGCTGAAATAAAAGCAGCAAGAAAACAAAAAGAAATTGTTCCCAGTGATACACATGGGATAAGCCAAACCTGTCTTCAGGTGCTTTCATCTCTCTTTTTCTAAAGAGAATTTTTTTTTCCTTTTTTAAGTTTTTGCATTACCTTTTCAATAAAAGCCACAAAGATGCAAGGGGTTACTGAGTGAAAGAAACAGAGAATATAATAAAAGAACGGGATACAAGGAGACAGAAGAAGATGATTGATGTAGCATTTACATTTTTGATGATCTTAATTTTAAGGAAAGCAGGAAACTGGAAGACAGTTTCACAAGCAAGAAGTCCAGAAGAAGTTATTAGCATAGAACTTATGGTTACAGAGAGGAATCACAACAGTGAAATTATGAAACCTAGTGGCCTATCTAGTACTGCACTTAAATTTTTAAAGTTGAGGTACCAATGAGGAAAGCTCATCAGAACAATTATCATGAAAATATAGAAAAGTCACAGGGAATTCTGTTATGTGGTAGGAAAGTGACTGTAGCTGAGATGCCAGATCAGGACCATTGATCACAATAAGTAGCTTCTGATGTATATGACAAAATATCTATTTTTATTAGGATTTCTACAGAAAATATTTAAATTCTACAAATAGTCTGAGTTTTGTTAACACAATGGGAAACTTTAAATGTCGTATCAATTAAAACACGGCACAGTAGAGATAGTGGCTTGGATTGGGGAATTGGAGTGCGAGATTGAATTCCAGTCAAATCCATTACATTCACTTACATGCTAATACCTTTGGGAAAGGTATGAATCCTCTTCTTCTCCCCCCAGCTATGGGTACATAGCAGGACAGACCATGTTCTATAGCCTTGGATGGCAACTGGTCTACCACAAAAAGAAATGGTAACTTATTGTGAGAAAAAAAATCTGCTTTGTCAGTCATGTATCAAAAGATACTTGATTGTCTAAGTGTGTATCATGCATGGCACATAACTGATTGATTTAAAAGACATGAAGTTAATATCAAGAATAGATGTGATAAAAATTATTAAAATTTATATTAAAAATAAAATATATCAATAAAACAAATTTAAGTTAAAGATGGATGAAAAAAGTGAGAGAGTAATCACTAGAAAGTTAAATCTGCAAACTCTGTAGCTTTATTTGTCCTGGGTAAGACAGTAAACTACATCCGCATCCTGGGTAAGATGTTAAACTACGTCCAGCAGCAAGGCCTCTGATCAGGAGGTTTTGAGGAGTGTGGAACCAACTCTTAATTGCTGGTGTTCCCAGGTAGCACCAGTTAGGGTCCCAGCTATAGGCAAATAGTTAACTATTACCAGTAATACTTTTTGAAAAAATTATTACCAGCAATACAATTTTGAAGGAAATATATTACCAGAAACAAATTTTTGACAAAACAAAATATTACCAGCAATAAAATTTTTTATCAGCATTAAGTAACCCATTGAGATTGATATGCCATAAAACAAAATAAACCAAACCAATCTAAACCAAAGAATACATACTCTATTCATACAAATCTATCCTAAAAATGTTGTCGGCATTAAATAGCCCATTGAGGTTGATATGCCGTTAAACAAAATAAACCAAACCTGTAGCTTTATATTATATTTGTAAGACATAAAAAATTTTCCAGTTAAGTTTGTGTAACATTACTTGTTCTGAGAAAAGCATTTTTCTAATTTTATAAGTTAATTCTAGATATGAAGTCACTGCAAAATGACCTTTTTTTTGCTAGAAGACATTTTTAAATTTATTCAGTTTTGGAGACAAGTAGAAACTTGAAAAGAAGATTGACATTATACTAGGTTTTCCACATTTTGTACTAGAAAAATACGAGATACCTGAGTAGCAGTAACATCTATCTACTGCTGAATATACATTTAATGTCTGCCAAAAAGTGTTGGTATGGTAATAAAGCCTGCCACTAAGACAGAGTTTACACATCACTGTGAATATTACTTCAGTATCTGTCTATATTTCTGAGATGAAGTATTATGTACATTATTTACATTATTCAGACTATTGTCCTCACCTTTGTCACCATATTTATTAGGTTTTGGCCGTTGTACGCTCTGGCCTTCTTCAGGTGGTTGGAATGCCAAACTTAACCCTTTATTTCGCTCACTGGGGTAACTGTTCTAAACATGGCACATGGAACTAGAACGGCCGAAACGTTGTAATAAATATGTTGACAAAGATGAGGACAATAGTCCAAATAATTTAAATAATGAATATTACTTCATTCTTAAATCAAAACAGGCACACATAAAGTGCAAATTTTTCTAAAAAAAAATTATTTGAAAATAACTGTTTTTTTTATTCTGATGATCAAAGTAAACGAACAGCTTAACCTTCCCTTTTGATCAATTAGTCACTTGATGACCCTCACAATGATTATAAATAATTACATTATAATTACAAATCAAAATAATGTTTAAATATAAAGAACCAACATGTAAGAAAAATTGATTATCAGGTGAATATTGTTGGTTTTCCTAAATATTTCTTGCTATTAGGTTGGTGCAAAAATAATGTCGTTTTCTCACATAGTAACATATGTGAGAAAACGACATTATTTTTGCACCAACCTAATAGATGATAAGTGTTCATTATATGGTGGCAAATAGGGTGACCTGTTTAGAAACATTAGAATACAAAACAGGATATAAAATGGTAAAGTAATGTAATATTTTTATAGCAACCTATTCAACACGAAGCAAACTTTTTCTTTTCTGAGTGAAATAAATTCTCATTTGTGTGTCAACGAACAACAAATTCAAAGTTGAAAAGCATGAAGGATAAAACACTTATCAAGAGAAACTAAAATGTTTCAGTGCTTTCATAAATTCACTCACAAATGTATTTCAGATTTAAACAAAAAAAAATACTATTTTGACCACCTTCCTCATTCAAAAATGTTGTTATTCCAAATCAGAATTCATTTAATTTTGGAAACTATTTTTCTAAGTATAATTTTTCTGATAAAATTTCATGTTTTGTATAAATTTTTCATGACTAAAACAGGACAAAACAGACTTAGCTAGTTTTATATGAACAAAGGAGAAGAAGCCTATATAAACATAAAATGCATTTCAAAATAATTACCTAAATAAGCAGTAATAAAATCAAAACAATAGAAATTCAGTTTAACATAAATGATTGTTTATTTTCCTTTTCAAATAAAATATAACAAAATTTTGTTTTGATTTTATACAGTATTGATTGCAACATTAAAAGGAATCAAAATGGAAAAAAAAAATAAAAGAAATTATTTAGATGCAATCAGGTGATGTGTCAAAATCAAAATAGATTGACAATATCTTCAGAACTCAAGACAGCCATAACTTTTTGCCTTTTCCATCAAATATTGATTGTCACTTAAAGTGAAAAAATTTTTAAAAAAATTCTTGATGCTGATACATTGCCTTCTCATGGCAAAATCCATCCATTTGCATTTTAGAGATTAACTTACATCAATATTTGTGCTGAGTTTTTCAATCTAACATTTCTTTTTGCTAAATTTTTCAAGTAAGGAGTCAAAATTAACATAAAAATGATGCCATTTAAAATTTAGTTGCAGCTCTGTATACAAAATGACAAATAGCTTGTTTTAACATTTGTGGAATACTGGGGTAATTCAAAACTTTTATCCTACATCAATAACTCACAACAGATTACAGGATATTTTATAATATAGCAGTATACATTTTATATTCCCTAGAATTTTAAATTTAGTATGTTATTCTATTTCTGTTACAGTTATGACTTGTATTTCTTGAAGTCAGGGCCATAAATGGTAATATTAGCTGTTTCTTTATAAGGAAACATTTGGTGTTTATTGACCAAACAGTACTGCTTTCAGTTGAAATTTATAAAATCTTTCTTTTAAAACAGTTTTTTCAGGAAAATAGGTTTTCAAGTCCAGTAGCTGTTATTGTTCTTTCTAGTATTGTTTGGTATTTCCTTCCTAATCTTCTATTTGAAGTAGTGTGGAACATCAACCTCTTGATGATGTCATTATTTCCTCCTTGAGTTATATGTGATATCCATTTTAGTTGTTGCAGCTGTTGAAGTTCCTCAAGTGATATTGTTTCTGTTATTTGGTACAGTCCTTTGTTTGTGATACTGCAGCACCATTCCATAAGTCTCAAAGAAGGATGGTCTTCACCAAGACACACAGGTGTCACACACTCAAAGCCATTTTTAACCACTGATCTTAGAAAATGGTTGTATACAACAGACTCTTTAGATATTTCTGAACAATTTTGGCACCATGCATGACATCCATATGAAAGTCTTGATCTGATGAGGCTATTTATGAACATGACTCGAGTTTTTAGGTTAATATTTTGATTTTGTAGCAATTTGTGGCTTTAGTTGATCAAAGAGAAGCTGAACTTTCAGCTATAATAGTCCTATTAATCCTGTAATTAATGAAGATAAAAAAGCACCAGTAATTTGTCCATGAAGATAATTCTCTAAATAAATTTCTTTTTTATTTCTTTTTTACTTCTATTCACCCAATACAATGACCAAGAGCCACTCAAAGTATAGGATGACTGAATGAAATGGTTTTATAGACTTAAAGAGAGGAAGTAAGAAGGACAAATTATGAGGATAGGTAGGATATATAACAGTTGACCTAAATTTTAAGAGGTTAAGACTGTAGTAATTGGAGAAGCATCATCTCTGGTGACTGTTCCACAAAGTAGCAGCTCTTGGGAATAAGCTGTTTGAATGGAACTGCCTCTTTACTTAAGGAATACAAGGGGAATGTGGATAATTTAAAAGAATGTTTATTTTACTCAACAGCATCTATATTTTTCCTAAATCAACATTTGTGGAGTCTTCATTTTCTAATCTTTGTTAGCTGGCCAGTTATTAGTAGTTA
>OZ010583.1:100136685-100211685 GCA_963932145.1 Acanthosepion lycidas
ATAAATTAATTTTGTACCTTCTCCAATGGTGTGGTCATCATAACATACCCAGAGATCAAATGTATTTTCACAACTAGCTGGCAACCTTAGACAGCTAACCCATCCTTGCTACATTAAAAACAAATATACCATCCTAATACCACATTGTCAAGTGGCTACTATATTTGGATACAAAACATCCATAACTTCTATACATATATTAGTACATTATTTTTCCTCATTCTCTCCTATATGTTTCCACATTACGTAACCCCCATAACACCTAGCTATGCCAACAAAAAGTACTGAACTAGTTTTAAATGAACTTGTATAAGTTTCTGATTATGGAAGTTAATGAAACTAAGCAGTTTAAACATGCATTCAGATTGATCAAAATTTAATTTAGGATAAAAAAAAAAAAAAAGTGTCAAACAGATGTCTTTTTGGCACTTGGCACCATTCATGATGTATACTCTCTCAGTATTTTTATTGCTTTAAAAAGCTAATTTTAGAATTTTAATAAAACTATAACAAAACCATCTTCATATGGTAAATATTTCATTATAGTTCATATATTTTTTATAATCTTGTAAATATAAAATTATTCTTATGGTGAACTAAGCAAATATTTTTATCATTTTATAAATAATTTGAATTAGTCCACGAATTAAATTCTATTCTTTTGTAAAAAAATGTTGTTTGTTAACATCTTTATTTTATAATCTTATAAATAAATAATTCATTATCATAGTTCACGAATTAAATTCTGTATTCTTGTAAAAAATATTAGCATTGTGCTCATATATTTCTTTCATCATCTTGTAAATAAATAGTGTTTAAACATTTCTGTTGTCACTTCTTGAGAAAAATATGTATCAATTCAGTTTTTTATATTATGGTCTTAAGATTTTAAAACTAGCTATTTGAAACAATAATAAAATTTACTGACAATTATGCAGTAATGGATGTATCAAGAGAAAAACATCCCTTTGTGATTTTTTATTTTTACCTAGTCATAAATTAAACTTTACTGATAATTGAATTTAAGATGCTATTTTTTGTTGTACTTTTGAGGATAATTATTGTTCAGCGGTAGTCTAACAGTTATCAGCATAGAAAATGGAATTGTTCAAATTTAAGCTAACTCTGTATATTAATGCCCTTGGGAAAGGTAAGAATCCAATTTCCCTCTCCCCAGCTAAATAGCAGGGTCTTCTGGGCTTTCTAGCTTTGCATAGCATCGAGTCTAGGAAAAGGACTACTTTGAATTTAAAGCCACAGAGAAGGCAGTCAGAAACCACTCCACCAACTTTCCCAAGAAATCATGGACATTCACAGATAACAAAAGAAAGGAACTTGTAGAGAGAGATAATTGTATATGCCCTGAAGGAACATGGAATTAAAAAAAAAGATGTTAAAAAGTAGAAAATGAAAGGTTTTATAATGGTTATTGCAATGCATATTTTATGAAGACAATGTGATACTTAGACAGTGTTAGACTGTAGACAGTGAAAAGTGTAATAAACTATGAAGTAGAAAATAATGGGAAAAAGTAATAAAAATAAAATGTTAGGTCAAATCTTATTATTTTAGAAAATCCATTTTCACATGTGATTGCCTGAGTGTACTAGATTTTGTCTCAGTCAGTTATGGCAACTATGCACGATCATCAAAATCATCACTGTTATATTTAATCCATTAAAAAATGTAACCACTTAAGAATTATTCTTCTTCTTTAGTGTGCCATGTACTTTCAGAATGTAGTCCATAATGGTTCTCCACAGCACCTTGTCTTTTGCTGATCTAAGTAATTTTGACCCTTTACTCTCCATCTTTGCCCCGCCATCAATTTAGATAAGTTCATTGGGTAGGTTACTTGGTATTTCCATCCCAGCTTATCATTATGTCCTGAGAGGGTTACATTCATTAAGCAATTTTTCATAGAAATTTTAGCTATCATTTGCTGATTCTAAATTTCCGTGTTTCTATTTTTCTTCCTTATTCTCACATGTTATGTCCATGGTATTCTTAGTATTTGTGAGGAGAATAACATTTCTGCAGCTTTAAGTCTCTTCAGCTATGGAAAAAATTGTCCCGTGTTCACAGGCATACAGGAAATTAGATATTATATATCAGCTCATTGCTATTTTTCCTTTTGCAATGATTTTTTTATACAAATGTTAATATTGTAATATTAATACATAGAAGTAAATTCATAAACCAGAAAGAATACATAGAAAATTTCATGAAAATAAGACTTTTTAGTATATATATATATATATATATATATATATATACAAATATACTTTATACACATATATATATATATATATATATATATATATATATATATATATATACACACACACACACATATATATATATATATACATATATGCATACACACACATATATAAACACACACAAATATATTTACATACAGATATAAACATACACACACACACACATATATATATATATATATATATATGCACACACACACACACATATATATATGTATGCATATATGCACACACACACACACACACTCAACAATAAATATATGATATTTTTTAAATTAATACTGATTCCTCTGATATATCACACCGATCGATGGCTAATGAAGCGAATGCTAATTAACTTTTCTCTAGACAACTTTTCTATTCATTATAAAAAGAAACATCAATGGTTAAAAAAAAGAAGAAAAAGAATAGATTAGGAATGAGAAATCTGACCGAAACAGAGTTAGTGGCTCTAAGCAGCTCAAAAGATCATCAAGTACAGAAATTAATGAGCTTTTAAAATATATCAATTAAGTTCCTGTTTGTTTCCTTTGAAGAAAACTTAAATTTTATATATTATTAAATGCCCAAATCTTTTCCAAGTTCATCAGAGTAAATTTGGGAATACATATGCCTAAGGCAGACATATCAAGGAACTTCTTGGGTTAACTTAAGGTGGTTTAGTGAATTGTAAAATTTGTCATATAAAATAAATTAATTAGATAAAGAAAATCAGTTTCTATCCCCGAAAAGAGAATATTGATAAAGTAGGTTAAATATCCCTCAATTTTTGTCTTATTTGAATTCAGAATCAGCTCTGGTATTTGCATGTGGAAGAATCTAAACAGGATAAGAATATAATTTACAGACACAAAAGAAAAATATGATATTTGAAATAATCATTTAAAAACTGACTGATTTATTTAAACCTGTGCATTTTGGATCCTCAACAGAAGTTACATTAAATACATGTTTATACTGTATTGGTTGCTTATGGAAAGAAAATAGTCTCAGATTTTCATCTCACTTAGACATGTTCTTTTCATTTTCAGGAAAACAATGCAAATTTTTACAAATTTTTTTACTACAGATAAAACAATAACATATGACACATTTTTTTGATGAGAGTTGAAAGCAAATATCAAAATAAGAGATAATAAATGACGTATGGTGAGTAATATACCTGATCTCATATGTTAAATACTTGAAAAAATGTATCCCAGTATGAAAATAAAAAGAAGTCATATTTTTGTTAATAAGAGGAACAGGTAAATTTGATTCATAATGATTACTAGTTTACCTATGTTGTCAAAAATTCAATTGATATTTTAAATCTTATTAGATTTTTTCATATTTTTTCAAATTATTTTTGTTGCATTCTTCTCTTTTACAGAATATATTTTTTACTGCCTAGTTTTGTAAATCTTTTTGAACAGCCTACTGTTATCTGAACAAAGACTCTGCCACTTGGCATCCATCTTTACAAAGGTTATAACTCTACAGCAAAGAATTACAGACAAAAATATACAAATACATATATTATATAAGACTACATTTTAGTAAGATACTGAAAATTTCATGGATGGAGTGAGAAAGCAACAAGGAAGTTTTAAGGAAAATAGCAACAGAAAGAAGACATACCCAGAATCAGTAAAAGACAGCTGAAATGTGGTTCTATAGAAGGATACTGAAAATTCCATGGATGGAGTGAGAAAGCAACAAAGAATTCTTAAGGAAGTCTGCCTGTGAGAGAGAGGTTGGAAGGTAGAAAATAATTCTTCTCCAACAAGGACTTGGAGAGATGCTTTTGAACTCTTATCAAGACTTGAAAGTGAGGACTGTGCAGCTCCTGCCAAATTATAGCATCAGTACCCCATTTTCTGCTTGATCTGACTCTTATAAAGGTAAAGGATTAACATGAGGAGTCATGTACTTACTGGAATGGTACAGGGAGTCGATCATTTTACTTGCATCTTTAGCCATGGATTGTATGTAAGTGTTCCACTTGAGGTTGGCTTATTAGCTATAATTAGATCTCTAATACTATTAGCCTCTATGATTTTTGCACAAAATATGTAGAATAAACATCAAGTTGCTAAGATCTGTGAACCATTTTGATTTTTTTTTTTTTTTGAGAGCAGAGCACTGGAATATTGGAAAAATGGTGAAGCAGAAGAGATAGAAAAGAAAATGTTTGTCTACAATTCAGTATTCAGCATTGAATAACCAGTGGCTGAGTTCAGCTAATTGAATTGCATTAAGAAAAATTTAGCAAGTAATAAGGGAAATTTTCTGAAAATAGAAAGAGAGAGAGAAAGAGAGAGAGAGAAAGAAAAAAGTTATTTTGGCATCTGTATTTATATCTATCAATATATATTTACAGATCAACTGATTGATGAATTGTGATGTAAAAGTTCCATAGAAATGGCTTTTAAAATATTTGTATCAGTGAACTGGGAGTAAGTTTTAAAAATGGATGTAAAACTGAAAGTGGTCTGTTTTCATTCCGATATAAACAATATTAATGCATATGTTCTGCATTTTGGAAAGATTGACTGACAGTAAGTCTTAAATGTATGATTATTGTGGCACATGTAGGTATAATGTTTTATTTTTTTTTTTATTGGTTTCAGGTTTGAAAGCTGAAAGTGAGAACCTTAATGTTGGTTGGGTCTATTATGCTACATGGCAATTACTTATAAAATACCTATTTCCCAATCTATAACATTATTATGATTTGTAAATCATTTATAATCATATATATAATTCTGGGATAAGTATTTAAATGTTAGTTCTCATACAAGTAACCTTTACCTCGAAGCCTACCCAAACCCAAAAATCAGAATATAAGATACAGAGTGATTCTGGGAAGAGCTTATTTTAGGAAAAAATAGTGCACCTCTTGTAATTAGAAATACATGATATACTAATAAATAAAGCAGATATCTTTTCATTTTTTTATCATTTCACCCCAAGCAAGGCAATAAAGCCACTAAGATGCAAGGAGTTACAGGAAGACAGATATCATGTAACAGTTTAGTGCTCTTTTTAATGTTTCTAACAACATTTTTTTTTTATTTCTTAATATCTACTCAGTTTTTGGAAGACATCTTTGGCTATCTCAATGCACCTTCAGATTTCAGTGTCACACTTTTTGTCCCCCGTTAAAACACTTCCTAAATATTTAAATTTTTGTACTTGTTTGATTTTGGTATATTTCCATTTCACACTTTGGACTCATCCTTTTGCTAACAACCATATATTATGCCTTTTTGTTATTGATATTTAATCCTTTCTTTTTGTTTTCATTCACTACATTCTGTAAGAAGTTTTGTAGTTTTCTTTCCATGTCTGCTATCAACACTGTGTCATCTGCATATCTTATGACTGAGGCTACCAATAATGAATCCTGGCAGGACTTCTAATTCTCTCAGAATCACTTTGCTGTATAGGTTGAATAAGTCTGGTGAGAAGACACATCTTTGTCTTACACCATTTATTAGTTTTGTATATCTGCTGAAATCATTTTCTTTTCTTATGCAGATGATTTGCTGCCAGTATAGGTTCTTGGTTAAGTTTCTTCAAGCTAGTAATTTATTCTTTTTATTTATGTTGTAGCATACCTACAGATGATAATGGGTATGCTCCTATTCCCATAAATACAGTAGTGAATACTGTATGTTGGTCTGCAGTTGGAGATTCATTGTGGAATTCATTTGACTCACTTCTAGCAGTTGACTACTTCTTCTGCTGGTGAATCTTATATGTGTTGTACATGTCCTAAGTATTATAATTCATTACCAACCTTTGTTTGATTATTCTCTTAAGTAACCTTCCCTAGGTTACAACAATTTAGTCCATAGAAAATTATAACATAGATTGAAAAAGGTCTTAGGATAAAAATTCAGGAAGGCCTAAATAGATTCTTGATTTTCTGTCTTTTAATTTACAAGCCTGCATAAGTTTCATTTATAATGAGATCCAAAGTGAAGTGTCTTTAAAAAGCATAAGGATTATGGAAGGATCCTCTGTAAAATCTAGAAACGCTGTGACATTTCAACAATACTGTCTATTTAATGCCAAGAACAAAACAAAAGAACTAGTTTTAAGTGCATTGTTGTTGGAACAACAATACATTGGATTTAAAGACAAATATCATAGAACAGCTGCAAATTGACAAGGCTGGTTCATTTGCAGGAAGAAGTTGCAAACAAAGATGTACAGAAGCTGAAAAAAGAAAGTCTTTTGCTAAAGAGACAAAATGAAAAGAGGGGAATTAATTACAAATTATTTCAGCTTTTGAAAAAGCAGTTTTTATGTTGGTTAAATGTAGAAAAGAATCAAATATAAAGTTATGTTATTTATTGCTATTGATTGTGAAGATTCTTCTAAGTAGATAGATGATTAATAACTCAACAGTTAGTTATAAAAATATAAAAGTAAATAGTCATTAGAAGGCAGGACTCAGAAAATTTAATCTTCTTGCTTATTAAACAAAGAATGAAGGCAAGTAATATTGTTGAGGTAATAATAATGCTCATATAAGCAGGCAGTGAAAAGTTCTCAGTCTGACTAAGAAAAATAATCAAGAACCCTAAAATGCATGTTACTTCACATATTGTACCTCTGTATTTATCAATACACTTGACAAATCATTTTTGAAAAGTTTTTAAACAATACAAAAATAAAAAATTATTTTAATTTTGGTCATTAAAATACTGAATTTGGGAAGCTTGTTGGACCAAGAAGTTTGAAGCACCATCTAATACAATCTTCTACAAAAATTGACATTTTTATGTTCCTTCTCTGTAAAACAAGCTTTAGAAATAAATTCTTGTTATTTTGTTTTTAATGCAATTTGATATTTAATAATTAAAACATATTCTTTATAAATTTAAAAAATTTTCAGAAGTTATCTCATTATTTTAAGCAATTCAATTCAATAGCAATTCAATTCAGAGAAAATAAACAAATATTACATGCAGCTCTTATAAAACACCTATGAATATTATTATTAATAAAATATTATTGTAATTATTAAGATAAATATTAATAGATTTCTAACTTACATTTATCTGGTAAATCTGTAATAATGTCACTGTAAATAATTTAAAACAAATTAAGGAATGCTTAAAAGATACCAAACTATAGATGGGCTAAAAAAATATTTTGATTAATTTTGATCAAAGTGCAGATATTTCTTTTTAGGATGTATTTCTAATTTTGTTAATATTGAACTTAATATTGAAAATAGAACCTCTTTATTACAGGTCTTAATTGATACATTAAAAACTCCTGCCACCTTAAGTATAATAGCAAATGTCTACACAGGTATAAAATAGTAGTTATTAAAAGATTTGCTCAGTTGGCAAAAAACTTAACTCCTCTCTCCCCATACACTATTCTACAAACAATTCAATAACATCAAACACTTGTAGACAGTGGATTTCTTTAATATCATTGGCAAGCAAAATCAACTCTAAAGCAACTCTACAACTAATAATAAAAATAATAAAAATCAATAATACAATAAGCTTCTGTCTATATTTCTGTGATGAGATATTGTAACTATTTACACTATGTACATTGTTTGGACCATCGTCCTAATCTTTATTACCATATTCATGATGTTTCACCCGTCGTATGCTCCAGCCTTCTTCAGGTGGTATTTGTTGGCTGAGTGGATAAAAGCGTTGGGTGATTGATCCAAAAGTGACTTGACCCAAAGTGTTGTGAGTTCTATACCTGGTCACAGCAGAGAAAACAACAATTTGGAGAGTTGAGTTATCAAGGGGGGGGGGAATTAACTAAAACTGAAATATCCAAAGACATGACACATGGAATTAGAATAATTTACCCTTTGGACTAAATAAAGTGTTTGGTTTGAAATTCTAACAAATATCGCCTGAAGAAGGCTGGAACATACAATGGCCGAAATGTTTTGAATATAACAATAAAGATGAGGACAACAGTCTGAACAATGTACATAGTGTAAATAGTTACAATAAACTTATTTATATGCATCAAATGCATTCAAACTACAAATGAAACAAATCTGTTATTAAATGCATTATATGCCAGTATATAATAGAGAAGGGCAAACATAAATAGGCTGGCCCAGTCTCCTGACTCAGAAATAACAGGTGGGCTATTACAGTGATGTAGGCAGTGGAAAATACTAAAATTGCTTGCACTAAAAAATCCCACTGCTTCATGTATGAATTCCCATGCATATTGGAGAGTTGCACTTCTTATAATAGACAAACATCAAATTTATATAGAGGACATTCAACTACTACTCTAACCTGTTGATTAACAGCACAATGTCATATGGGAAACTTCAGTACTGCTAGTGACCTGCATACAAACCCAAATATTGTGCAACAATGAGAATCTTGAGATATAGCATAAACACACACACACACACACACATATATATATAACATCTATATGCTAAGTGGGAAATTTTATTTGTACTAATCCTATATATGTATATGATAAAAATATAGTTTTAAGGTATTCTATATTTATGGGTTAAAGTAATCAATATCAGGGATAGAGTGTATGTAAATATAAAAGTAGACATTGGTGTTATCAGCCAGTGGCAAAAATTTGCATTTAAGCATGAAACAGACTATTACTGTTGGGTGTTGACCTCAATGTCCACTTATATATATAAGATAAAGAGAGGTTCTAATTAACTGTATTTTAAAATAGTGTTTGTTTTTAAAAATCAAAAAACAATCTTTAATCAATTATTCATGTTTAATAAATATGTAGCTACTACCATGCATCTGTTTTTATGAGAGACTCCAAGTTCATTTTCAGTAGATTTCTCTCATCGTTTACTAGCAATCAACAATAAAATCTATGCTCTATTAATTAGAAAAGAAAAAAAATAATGGCTGAATTTTACAGAGCAAGCAGGTGTAATTAACTTTGATACAATCTACTGGAAAAGAGAAAGCTAAAATATGAAACAAAATAAAAACCTGGCAATCATTAGTGTGCTTGTCTTCAATTGCCTGATGTAGTCACAATGTTGAACACAGAACTTTGTTAATTGATGTTATCAAAATCACTCACTCATAGTAAACAAGGAAAGTAAAGAACAATGTTAACCAGAAATAGAGATTTGATAATGATAATGATATTGTGTCAGATAGCTTCCAGTTATAATTGTTTGTGACATTAAAAACATTAAGATTTAGAGAAGACATGTCAGATTAATACAAATGTCAAATCACAAATGTTTAATTTTCAGTTGACTATATCTTGAATCTTATCAAAATATAAATCTATACCCTGGTTTCTTTCCAATCTCACCTTTCCAAAAAGAATTACTACTTTCCCCAATACAACATACATGATTGCAAAAAAGTTGAAAAATCAAAAGAAAACGATTAAATCTATTGCTTCATGTTTTTGAAGATGTACAGCACCTAAGTCCATCCCAAACCATAACAATCTGATCACAATTTAAACAATATTCATTTATGAAAAAAAAATTTCTTCAATATTACTTGCTTACTTTTGCTTTACCGGACTTTGAATTAGGGCACTTTGTATCATCCACTCATTTTGAATGACCTTTCAACCACCTGATGAATATTCATGAACATTCTCAAATTTAAAAGCCTTGATAAACTAATGACATCCTTGTTCTTGTATATAAACACACGCAACAAAATAAATCTTACATCTGCCTTGATAAAGTCACTTTCATTGGCTTAGAATAATTTTCCTCTTGTTTTATATATATATATATATATATATATATATATACTTTCAGATCATATATATATATATATATACTTTCAGATCATATATATATATATATATATATATATATATATATATATATATATATATATATATACTTTCAGATGATTACTGAAAAGTCCTAAAGTTTTATTTCACATTACAAAAAAAAATTATTCGTTATATAATGTTTAATTTATATACATATTTATAAAGCCTAGCTTAGTAAAAGGTTAAATGCAGGGTTGTTGGAAATATTTTAATGTACCATGTCCTTCTAGATGTTGGTGATCATGACTCTTCACAGTTTTCTGTCTGTTATTGCTCTAAGTAGATTTAACCCTTTATCATTCCTCTTTGTGCTTATTCTTGCATCTATTCACACAAATTCATTAAGTAGGATACTTGCTATTTCTCCTTGCTTGCTTCCAATATATCTTGTCAGTGATAATTTTTTCAGGTCCTTTTTCCTTATGTCTTCTAGAAATTTCAACTGTCTCTTTCTGATTGTTAGTCTCAGATTCATCAAGTTTTTATTTTTCTTAAAACTTCGTCATTACTTCCATGTTCTATCCATGATATTTTTAGCATTTGTTGATGGAATGCCATCAATCTTGTTTTAAGTTTCATCTTCATTTTTGAGTTGACTATCCAACATTTACTGCTATATCGGAGATATTTAGCAGTTCAGCACTATTTTCTTTGCTTAGTTTCTGGAACATTTCAAGTGGGGTAAGACTGCCTTGAAATTTACCACTTGAGATCCTCACTTTTTGATGAGCACCAGCACATACTGATGAGAAATAACCAGTTATATAACCTATGATTTTTTGATTAATTTATTTGTTCTTTATGGTTTTCTAACCTTTTGCAGGTTATTTAAAGCCAGAAAATATTTTTAGACTAAGAATATTTTGGAAGTAATAATGATTTACTGATACACATCCTACTAATTAACCCATATCTGGCGAGAGAAGAGATGGATTAAGGGTATTTGTGTGTAAGTGAATATAACACACCTGACTGGAATTAGAATTTGGCTTTCCAGTTTCAAGCCTTTATCAGTTACACATCCACTCTTACAGCACCTGATATTCCCAAGCCTAAGTTCAGTGATCATATGAGAACCAATGTTTCAACATGATAGGGTCATAAGCCTATATAACCTATAAATCAGATCCCATATTTCATATATATATATATATATATATATATGTCAACCTCGTCTATTTGTTACCTCTCACTTTTGGTAATTAATATTCCAAATATGATCAGAGAAAGAGAGAGAGAGAGAGAGAGAGAGAGAGAGATGGTTAACCCATTTTCTCTCTGAGCAATGTAGGTCTTAAATGCAGTGAAAGAGGCTTGTTTGTATATAATCATGGCTCTCCATAAATTTCTTTTCGTTATCTGTGAGTTACTATGCATTCTTGGGAAGGATAGTAGAAGGTCTTCCCATTTCCTTCTCCATGGTTTAGAATTCAGAGTTTTCTTTCTCTTAGACTAGTTACTGTCCAAAGCTAGAGAGCCCAGTCAAATTTGCTATTTAACACATAGCTAGAAGGAGAAAAGATGGATTCATGCTTTTCTCAAGAACATTCATGCAAAAATGTAACAGGTCCTAACTTATAATAATGACTGCAACATAAAATGAAATTCACCAGTATTTTTAAATTATCAAATGACTCAGACAGTTATATTTTTTTTTTAGAATTTGTATCAGAAGAAAGTAACTCCAATTGATAGTCAGCATTTGGTCTTCTCCAATATCAAATAAGATCAATAATACTCAATTTGGAATTGGGTTATATCTACATTATAGTTATATAAGAGAACTGACAAATTACTGAGCAGTCATAAGAGTGAAAAGATCCCAGCAGAGGATGTACTTAGTGAAGGTTGGTGAATCAGGTGAACCAGTCCACTATTTTTAGTAGCAGTCAGTAAGAAGCTTTCTGACAATGGACTTGTCTTGTCAGAAAATAAGGTGGAGGGACAAAATCAATTCTTGAAATCCAGACTAGCTTCATATTCTTTGCTTTGAGGAAACAATATGGTCTGTTCCGACATCTCCATAGTTTTTATATTTTAATTTTTTTGCTTATGGGATGGGAGGTTTCTGCATGGCTAAGCAAACACATTCTTTATGGGGGAAAAGCAAACCATGTTCTGCTATGGCACACTGGTAAACATGGCCACTGCCTGTTTGCTGTTTCCACAGATGGATGATATTTGTGAATGACAGTTTCCCTAGAAAACAAAGTCAGAGGAGATGGCTTTGATTATTCATCTGATCTGACATAAAGGGAATTCCAGGATTTAATTGATAAAGTTTTTCCAAAGATCTTTCAGATAATGCCATTATAAAAAATAAAAATAGATATTTAAAAATATGTACAGACAGGGAAAGAAAGAAATGATTTTTGATTGGAATTATCTAACAATAGAAATAGCTAGGAAAAACCCTAGGTTTTATGAAATGCAATTAACAAGGACTTTTACTTCCTGATTTTCCCTAAAGAGAAATTAATTTTATTTAGCTCATTTATCTGTTTCATGGTTTTTATTCTCTGCAAATTTTGCCCAAGCAATATGGAGTTCAAACTCATTTCTTTGACAGGATAGGAATATTTAAAAGAAGTGACAAAAGAAGATCAAGCTGTTGATTTATAAATATGATAGAAAGTTAAGTGCCAGTTTCTTATACATATTTAGCTTACACATGGGCAGAATGTAGTATTTCCTTGAAAACAAATGTGTGCTCAAATGTTATTTAATATCAATCCTTCCAAAGGCAGTGAATGTTGGTCAGTTTCCTTGAAGATAAAGATAAGAATTAAAGCAAAAGAGATGTGGTTTTATAGGAGGATGCTAATAATACCATGAATGGAGCATGTGAGCAATGAGGAAGTTTTAAGGAAAATGGGAATGAAAAGGACATTTTTGATTTGGATCAGAAATTAGGGATTAGGAGAGATAGCAAAAAAACAAAACTTTTCAGTTGTGGTTTTTTCTTCCTATAAATGACCATATATTTTCATGCTAATGAATTTCATCTGCATAGGTTGAGGAATTCAGAATCTTCCTACTCTTAGACTCATTACCAGAGCCCAGTTTTCCATGCTATTAAGCCCATACCTGGAGGGAAAGAAAAGGATTAATACCTTTCCCCAAGGGTACTTTGTGAAAGGGAATATAATGAACTCAACTGGAATTCAAACTCAGCTTGCTGATTTTTCATTTTGAACTGCTATCTATTATACCACCCATACTTCCATTTTAGTCAACAATCCTCACTTTGATTCATACTTGTAACATTGTGGAAATTTAAACAAAATTTAATATCTATATATATATCAATAAAACATATGAAAATAATTTTCCTTTCCTCACAAGTAAGGTGGATATCAGTATCTCTGTGAACAACAATTATCAAAAGAATTTTTATTTCATAAGAGACAATGCAGATTAAAAAAACAGGTGGTTTGAAGCTTAGAAAAATAGTCAAGAAATCAACATATTTGTTTGAATGAATGAATAAGATTAAACTGTATTTGTATTTTAAAAGAGGTTTTATTTCTTTTGGTGTATCACACCAGATTAATTCATTGATTTTAAAAAGGTGGTTGACACTATCTGATTTCATAACTTCTTTAGTAGTAAGTAATTGTGGAGAATGGTCATTGTTGTGAAAATGGTTAGCAAACAAGTATGCAAGATAAATTTATGATTATGGCAAATTCAGTCATCACTGAGTGTCCCAGCCTTGCACTTGATTAATAACTAAGTAATCATAAAATCTAGATAGATTTCCTTGCATGCACCTACCACAAACAATTTTGATTAATTTCTTTATAATGTGTAAGTATAGATCAAGAAAACACAAAACTATGAAATGTTGTTCAACAAAATGAAATACATAGTATTATATATATATATATATATATATATATATATATATATATATATATTATTTTAACTGACGTGAGTGTGCTGATGAGAAAATAGATTGATTTCTTGGAGATTATTCATCACATAAATTATATTGTGTCAATTTTAGATCAAAATAATTATAACCTAATAACTATATGTGAAGATATCAACTTATTGATCTTTCATGGTAAAATGAATACAAAACATTTGTTACAGAAGTTTGTTTAAAAGAAAAGGAAAAAAAAAAAGTAAGCAAACAAGAAAATGTCAGATTATTTATTTAAATATAATTATTAACATAAGATATTAAATTAGGAATATGGAAGCCAAAACCACAAGACTGAGTTGCTTAGTATTGGATTAAGAGCCTTAATCATTGGATAATGAAAGCTTGTAAAGTGAATAAATCTTTGCTGAAGCATTAAATTAGGGAAAAATGTTGATGGTAAAGCAAGATCAATTACTTAGGATTTGGGAATTTTCTTTGAATAAGAATTTTCAATGTTGAAAATTCTAGGTGTAATGGCATCTGAATATTTAATTTGATGATTGAGGCAATAGGCTGAAAAAAAAAAAAGAGATTACAGCTTTCTGAGAGAATATACTTACTTTTATACAAACTCAACATCATATAATACTAAAAGACTGATTTTGTTTATCTGTAGGTCACCTTAAAGTAGTGGATTTGCTGCATTATAAACAAAGGTATTGAATTGGTATGCCCCTAAAATGTGTTAACTTAAAATGCATAAAAACTCTGATGATTTTAATTGAATAATGTTATAGAGATAAGTATTTGCCCTCAATTTTTTTTAAAAAAGGAAGTAACTATTAAATGCTAATTATAGAGCATTATGATGAGTAGTGTATCAATGAAACTTAAAGCCGATTCTAAGATAAGTCTTGAACTTTTCTTCATCTCATGACTATTGTTGGTGTTTTTGATATTGAGCACTTGCTTTACAAAGTTCTGCTTATCTTTAAACACATTAAATTCTATGAAATTTTACATTTTTGTTAGGCATTACTGAGTCAGGTTTATATATATATATATATATATATATATATATATATATATATATATATATATATATATATATAATGATAATGTATAGTTTTAAGGTATGCTATATTTATGGGTTAAAGTGCTCATTATCAGGGATAGAGTGTATGTAAATATTAAAGTGTATATTGAAGTCAACACCCAGCATCAACAGTCTGTTTCGTGTTCATATGTAATGATCAGGCTATTTATATATACAGGTCAGTGATGTATTGTGGATAGTCTATTTTATTGTTCTAACAGTTATTTCGGTGGATAGTAATGGTTATGTTTCAAATTATTCTAGGGCATATTGAGTGGGAATAATTGTGGATCAAGGTGCAGATTTTTGCTCATTATAATGTTGTTTGTTAACTCTGTTTATTAACCAAATTTTTTTGATATAACAAAAATGATCTCCATGATTTTTTCTTTCCTGGCACTAAAGTATACCTATTGTTTCTTTTCATTTGAAATAAGTTAATAAATTTTGAGATACCAATGCAAACTATACAAAAATGGATGCATAATCAACATAACTTATTCCTTGTCAATTCAAACTCTTTTGCCACATATAAAGAATATAAAGATACACAAACTTATTAGCTTATGTATACCTATTTCTAACTTTGTTATTCTTCTCAGATCCTTAGCTGAGTGATATTTTTTTGAAGTATGTTTTTTTAATGTGTGCAATCATATATTATATGTATATATTTGTGATTTTTCATTATTGTGTGTGCTAGTTCCTTCAGTTGAAAAAAATTGGTTGTTTGTTGATCCCGTGGGCAGGTGCAAATATCAAGATATTGTAAAGTGCAAGTTTATTAACTGACATTTTAAAGTTTCTTTTTCTTTTGCATGATCGACATCAACAAAAATCTATACTTTCCCAGTTATTTTTTCAGGCCTTTTTTTTTTTTTAAAAAAAAAAAAAAAATCATTTCACCCCAAGCAAAGCAATAATACCACTAAGATGCAAAGAGTCACTGGGAGTGAAAGAGAATAAGAAGACTTTAGTGAGGAGCAAGGACAATAAAAGAACAGAATTCAGGAAGACAGAATTTGGTGATTGGAGTTATATTTAAATTTTTGAAGATTGTGGGTGGTAAGGAATCAAGAAACCAGAAGTGAGTTCAAGAGATGAGAAGTGCAAGAAAGGAAATTATTAGAATAGAACATATGCTTACATCTAGCTATTTCAACATTAAAACAGTGAAACCTGGTTGCCAATCTAATAGTACACTTAAATTCATGGATCTATGTTTAATATACTTTTGTGTATAAATACAGACAAGTATCTAACTATGGGGCAAGATAGTCATGGAAGCTCTTACCATTTTAATGTAATTCTTTATAACTTTAATCATGTTTTAAATTCAGTTAAGCATAATAAATGCCTATATAAGTACATAAATAAATGGTCTTGCTTACTTCTGCCATTAGGGTTAATTTGTTGTTGATATTTGTATTAGCTGAGAAGAAATACCAATTTTCTTATTACTTTTAATTTCTACTTAACAGTATTTATTCATGTACAAATTGGTATAAAGAACTTACTGATAATGCTATACTTACTTAGCTAATCATAGAAAATTATAGTAAATTTGTTCTTACCTTAATTTTCTATGAAAAGTGTTTTAAAACTAAGAACAATCAATTCAATATATATATGAAAAATTTCAGTCTACACCATTGAGTGAAATAAAGGATTCAGTTTGACATCCCAACCACCTGAAGAAGGCTGGAGTGTATAATGCCTGAAACGTTGTAATTAATATGGCAGCAAAGATGAGGATGATTGTCCGAATAATGTAAATAGTGTAAAAGAATGAGTTAAAAAATATTTATCTTTAAATTTACATTTTTAGAGTAATGAATTACTTTTTATAAATCATATCTGTCAGAGACTAGCTAATCTTTACTGCAGATGCTTGGTCAGGTTTTTTCAACACTCATAGAAGCAACCTATGGTTTATACTGCAAATGTGTTGAGCAGACCTTAGTTCCAGTTTCTGGGAGAGAGCACATAATTTGGTGTGATCAATGGTTGAATAAGGCCTGTATACTCAAACCCTTATTATACTGTAAGCTATAATGATTTTTATAACTTATAACCTATATAATAAAAAAATAACTTTTTACTCCACTAGCACATTATTTTCAACCAAAAATGAAAAACAGTTTTTCAGGAAAATATGTTTCTCATGACCAGTAATCGTTATTGCACTTTCTAGTGCTGAAGGGTATTTTCTTCTTAACCTTTTGTTTAAACTAGTGTGGAAAGTGTATGTCTTCATTATGGCATTATCTTCTTTTTGAGTTATATCTGCTATATATTTGAGTTGTTGCTGCTGTTGAAAATCTTCAATAGATGTTGTTTTTGTAATATGGTAATTTTCTTTGTTTGGGATTCTGTAGTACTAATCAGTGAGATGTGATGAAATATTGTCTTTTTAAATCTCTACAGGGTTCATTTGCTTGAAACCACTTTTAATCATTAATATGAAAAAAAAAAAAAGGCTTATAAATATGTCTCACTTTGACTGAGATTGTGCCAGTTTGATGAGTCTGTCTCTCAAGAAATAAAAACTATCAGTATTTATTTTTTTTGTATCAGAGCTAAAGCTTAAGTAGTGATGGGTCATGAAAACAATTTATTATATAAGAACCTAAACCTCTAACAATAATTGAAAATGGTGCTGGTTTGGAAATTATGGTAGGCTTAATTATAATTTGTAAGAACATAATGATATATTTATGGATGCACGGTGGAGTAAAAGATAGCAACTCAGATTGAGGATCTGCGGAGCCGAGTTTGAATTCCATTTGAATCCATTACATTCACTTACATGCTAATATCATTAGGAAAGGCATAAATCCTCTTCTTCTTCCCTAGCTATAGGTAAATAGCAAGACAGATCGGGTTCTATAGTCTTGGATGGCAACTAGTCTACCGCAGAAAGAAATGGCAACTTACTGTGAGAAATAATCTGCCACGTCAGTCATATATCAAAGGATACATGATCGCCCAAGCATGTATCATGCATGGCACATAACTGACTGATATATTTATAACTAATAAATAATGCTGGTTTTATATTTGATTTCTTTCACGCAAACTGATTAGATACCCCAGGCTTATGCAGTAAAGCAGGGAGCCTGGGTAGATATTCAAGATCAATTCTCTAACCACATTGTACACATGTAGTAATCAATATAAAGAAATAAACTTTATCTTGTATCAGCTATTGTAGGGAGACAAATAAAGATGGGATCCCTAAGATAGATTTCTATTAATGTGAAACTAAATCTTAACCTGCATTTGGTGCTGTTAGTATGGAATTGTTCATATTAACTTCTCGTGACTACAAAAAGTAGCTCTAACATATTATTGAAAAGATTACATAAAAGTTCCTTTGCCTATCAAAAAGTACTCTTAATGCAACTTCTCATGATTAATAAAACTTTAATCTGGTATTAGTAGAAATGAATTTAACTTAAAATTCAAGATTGTGGTTCAAAGCACTCAAGTAAAGCCTTGAATGTAGATAATTCCAAAATTATTAGGTTGGTGCAAAAATAATGTCGTTTCCTCACATATGTTACTATGCGAAAAAACGACATTATTTTTGCACCAACATAATATTTGCTATATTTAAAGTGCATTTTTATAAATATTGTACATTTTCTGTTATGTAGTTTAGAAATATTATCTTTGATTCTTACTATAATTTTTTCATGGACAAATAAACAGATTTTTGCAGCTTGTTATTTAAAGAAGAAAATACCGATAATAAAAAGAAGGAATTTGTGGGACACTAAGATTTTGTTGGAAAACAGTTATAATATTTCTTTGTAAACAACAGCTGAATTTATACCACTTTCTTGTTTTGACAACATTTTTTAAGAGTTCTTCATGTGAGTAGCTCTTAAAACTGTTTTTACACAAAATTTATCTTTAAATAATTCTTCTTTTAAGAATCTGCTTCAAGGGTTGAAGAATTTATAAGATCCTGATCCAGGAAGAAGGAAGTTTCAGTTCTTTTTTTATTCTTTTAAAAATCAAAATGAAGGAATTTTTTTCTTAAATCCCAAAATAAAAATATTTCTTGCAATTTCCATTTAATCTCTGCCAAAAATTTGATATGAAAATAAATTGAACTGTTACATAAAAAACTCGGGCATTCATCAAAAACAGTTTAAATATTCAATAAAATATACTCTCCAGGTGACCTATGTATATGTAGATAAAAGAGACAAATATACATATTTATTTCTGCCTATATATGTCTACATGTCTATTTTGATGAATATGTATATACACAAATATATAGATATTATCTATTTCTAGTCATTCAGAAAACCCACTAAATAAGAGGCAGCAAAATGGATATTATATGACAAACATCAATTGCATGGCTAAAAAAATACAATGCATTATATGACCTAACAGAGAAAAGAGTGAACTGATTTAAAATCCAACAAACACCAACAGCTTAAATATATATTTGTATATATATATATATATATATATATATATATATATATATATATATATATATAAGCAAACAAACATTTCTGGATATATATATATATATATATATATATATATATACACACATTAAGAAATGGACTTTATTTATTAAAGACATTTTTATGTTTAACGTTCTTTTTATAGATACAAGTATTTCATAGAAAAATATTTCTGTCAAAGGATGAATATTTTCTATGAAAATTTCTCCGACATTTCAGGCCGGTAAATGTTATTTAATATTGTTTATTATAAACAGAGCATTTACTTAAATACTTGTATCTATAAAAAGAACGTTAAATATAAAAATGTCTTTAATAATATATATATATATATATATATATATATATATATATTATGAAATGGATTAGGTCAGACAATTATTTTAATATATTTTCCGTTTATACATTATTTTTATAGATATAATTTATTTAAGTAAATGATCTGTTTTGTTTTTTGATTAAACTATTAATTACATTTATTGGCCTGAATGTTCGAGAAATTGTGTAGAAAATATGTGCTTCTCTGACAGGAATTGAACCTATAACCTCAATGGAAACCATAATTTGATCTGACGTGCTGTTAACCATTCAGCTACAAAGAAGCATCTGGTTAGCAAAGTTCAAATTACTGTTTATAAACATACATATTTGACAATTTTTCTCAATTTATCTGTTCATGAAAGTTATCTTAACATAAACAATGACAACATATTATGAAATGGATTAACTCTGACAATTATTTCCATTTATACATTATTTTTATAGATATAATTTATTTAAGTAAATGATCTTTTTTTTTTAATTAAACAGTATTAATTATATTTACTGGCCTGAGTGTTTGAGAAATTTCAAAGGTGTATGTTTATAAACAGTAATACACCTGAATACACCTGATGAAGGCACAATAGCTGAAACATTGTGATAAGAGCAACAAAGATGAGTACAATAGTCTGCATGCAGATAGTATAAATAATTTATATAAAATCATCCACAATTCCCAGAAGCTAATCCATTTACATTAAGAATAGAAAATAAAATTTTAAATCAAAAGCACTGAAAAAGAAATGATTTTTTTTTTAAATATATTTTAATAAATATCCTTTATTATTTGTAGATTTAATAATTATTGTAACTGAGATGCATTTTGTAAGGAAAATTCTGTTCTCTTCAATTATGGAATTGCTGAGAGCTTAATATTAGGGAGGGAATATTTCAATAATTATAAATGATAATTTCTATCCTTTTTAAATCATGAGCTGATATTTATCCTAAAACTACCTGAAATAAGAGAGTACTAATTAAATTGCTCAATGCTGTTGAAATTATATAGGAAAGAGTGGACTCAACTGATAGGACAGCTTGACAGTTTTTTTTTAGCAATCTAGCATCTCTGTATTCAGTTTTATATGTGCAATTATACAACATTCATTTGTGTGTACGTATAAGTGAGTTCAGCTATATGCCTCTAATAAAATGCTACAGCTTTTTGAAAGAGACCTGCTACTGCTGCTGATATAGAGAAAAAGCCTTGTTGATATAGAAGAGACTTGGCTGTCCCTTTTCATTTACCTAAAATGGAGAGTCAAGCCTTAATCTGAGGCTTGGAATGTTAAAAGGCATTTTAAGGAAAACCTAGAGCAAATAAATAACTTTTTTTTCACACCATACATTGAGTAATACTCTTCTTTTTAAACCATTCATTTTTTTAACATTCAAATCAAAACAATAAAAAGTTCTCTACAGAATAAAGTAGCACAGTATAAAGCTATATCTCTGTAATATGCAAAGTAAATATTTACATTATTTATTAGGTTGGTGCAAAAATAATGATGTAATAATGTTGTTTTTTGCCGTTAAAAAATACGTCAAAAAACGACATTATTACGTCATTATTTTTGCACCAACCTAATACATTATTCAGGCTGTTGTCCTCATCTCATGTTTTGGCTGTTGTATGCTCTGGCCTTCTTTAGGTGATTGGAATTTCAAACCAAACCCTTTATTTTGTCCACTGGGATAGACTGTTCTAGTTCCATGTGCCATGCCTCTTAGAGATGTCTCAGTTATTTCCCTTCACACTGAGCCATGTGGATAAAGATGTTGGTTAGATCCAATGACTAGACTCAAGGAGTTGTGAGTTCAACACCAGTCTACAGCAGGTGTGAACCAAAAAAACTTGGAGAGTTGAGTTAAAGGGAAATAACTGAGACATCTGGAAGAGCCATGGCACATGGAAGTAGAACAATCTGCCCCAGTGGATGAAATAAAGGGTTTGGCTTAAAATTTCAATCACCTGAAAAAGGCTGGAGTGTACAATGGCTGAAACTTTGGGAATAGGGCAATGAAGATGAGGATAACAGTCCGAATAATGTAAATAATGTAAATAATCATAATACCTCCTCGCAGAGATATAAGCAAAATAAATAATTTAGTATTTTAATTCATTGCAATTAACAGGAATAAATAAATCCTACATCCACATATATAAAATGCACTGCAGAAAGTTCAGTAATTGAGCTTCAATCTACCCAGGTCAGCTATACTGTTGGAACACTCCTTTGAAGGTATGCAGTGTTGTACACATAGCTCAATCATTTAAGAGAAGAGAAATCCAACAGAAAATCTAAACCAGTTTTTGTTTTTTTTGTTTCAAATGACATTTTATGTTCCCCTAATACATTGCTCAGTTTACGAAAGGAATCTTTTGTTATTCTCATGTACTTTAGCATTTCAGTATCACATTTTTTGTTGTCTGTTACTACTTTACCCAGATTGTTAAATTTCTGCACTTGCCTGATTTAGACGTCCCTAATATGTAACTCACAACTTGAATTCTCCTTTTTGCTGACGTTCATACATTCTGTCTTCTTAGTTAGTCCTCTCCTCATGCTTTCTTCAACTACCTTGTCCATATTAGCCAGAAAAAGTGATAATGCCAGGTTAACTTCTTAACATTTCTCTTAAGGAATTATTTCAAATTCTCACAAAACTCACTTTGTTCAACATTTGATTTGCTGAGAGAGAACCGACCAAATTAGTGAGAAACAAAGCAATCAAAACCTCAGATGTTAGGTTCCATCGACTCAATGGCCATCTCATATTCATTATCTATTCATTAATTTCTTTGGGCCCAATGCTTGTTTATATCAACAGCATTCAATCAACAGTAGGATTATCAATAATTATTGAAATTTATCATGTTTTTGTTTTGCAGACATAGTATCTATATCCTATGTATAACCATTGCTGTACAGTTTCAGGTGGCTGGGTTTTGAATTCAGAGTTTTCATTCTTCTAAATTGGTTGCCAATCATGGCTAAAGAGCCCAGTCATGCTGCTATCTAACCCATAGCTGGGGGGAGTATTCATAATAGTAGAGATTTTTTAATATCAAGTATTCTTTAAATCAGAAACCAGGGAGGTTCAATTTATGTATCCTTGGCATTGTCATTCAACTATAAAATTACTGTCTGTATCTACATGTGTTTAGAGTGCAAGTAAAATTTCATTATTTGCTTCAGATCAGAAATACTCTTTCGGAAGAATAAGAGATTGGTTGAAAACAAAGATGACTGGTAACACTTATAGCATGTTTTCAAACACTACGGCAATACTGTCCCATAATAGTTGTTACATAATGTATGAAATTTATAAGTAAATTTAACAACTAATTATGAGACAAAAGTAGTATTTTTATTACTGATTCATATAAAAATGTTTTAGAGCATGGATAACATTCTAAAATTTATATTTATTTGGAGAAAATGATATAAAAGTTTTTATATAAGAGAACAATGTTAGGAAAATCAATGACAAAGTGGAAAAAGCTTTTTGTGTGATGTGTTTTATCATCTGGGACTTCATTAGACTGAAGTGATATTTATGTTGATTTAACTACACGTGTGCATGAAGAAAAGGAAATGCTGAAATGTTAATATTTTCAATTAATTTTTTTTTGAATATATGTAACATGTACAAAGCGACAAATCAACCTCATTCCCTTTGTATTCTTTTGGTAAGGAAGAAGTCCCACTCAATCTCCTGAGAGTATGCTTTTCTAACCACTACAATCTTAACCTCTTCAAGTCTACTGTCAGCCATTTTCTATCCTATATTTCTAAATATCTTAATAATATGCACCTGTTGGTCCATCTCTATATGCACTTACAAAAAAACTCATTTAGCAACCATCTATCTTGAGTGGTTCTTCAGCCTTATACTGGATGAAAAATAGCAAAAAATAGAAAGTATGTATTTGTAGGAGGTAGTAAAATTCCTATGGTCAACTCATTTTCTAAAATCTGACTAAACTTATGTATTTATATATATATATATATATATGTGTGTGTGTGTGTGTGTATATCTATCTATCTATATATATATATATATATATATATATATATATACACACATATATATATATATAAGAAAAATCAGTCTATATATGTGTATATGTATGTTTGTGTATGTCTGAATTCTATGTACTTTTTCTCTGTGATGCCTGCACTGAGCTTAACCAAACCTGTTGTGTATATTTATCAGGTTTCCAAAATGAATTGCTTGCTCATTCTTATCTTGTCAGTTGGATGGGAAGAAAGGCACCAAGAAGATTAGAAAGAAGGACAAATGAAAAAAAATGTTAAATGTAAATTAACAAAACAAACTCGAGTATTTTATATCCTCATTTTCATGAGATTTCTTAGTCAGAATTGAATCAATTAGATAGCTTTCTTCAATTCAGGGTAAGATGTTAAGCTGATTACACAAAAAGGTTTTTTTTGCTAGCTTGCTAAATATACTACACCATTATCTGTATTCTTTATATATGTGTGTGTGTGTGTGTGTATATATATATATATATGTATGTATATATACACTCTGTATTAACCTGACAGAAATTCTGCTGTTCACTATTCAGCATTTTCTGCTGTTATCTCTTAAGGTTAAGAATGAAACAAAAACAATTGGGACAACATGTCTGGCATTTCATTGCAGACGGTAACATTTTCATCAACAATCAATAATTTTAATCAATTGTTATTAAAATGCAAATTAGCTCAATTCTTGGAAACAGTAATTAAAATCTTGACATTTTTTTCTCTCTAATTTACTGATGGGTTATTCAAAGAATTCTGACATTTCATTTTATTTTATGTTGGAAATTGAAAATAAAAGGAGCAGAAAAATAAAATCCATTTGGAAATTGTTTAATCAAAGAAAATGACAATATCTTTATTGAAATGAGCTTAATTAATCAATCGTCATGTGTCATAATGCATCTTTAATTTTCCAAATATGCTGTCATTAAATAAAAATTAGTGAAGTTCTTGCTGGTTAATATTTGGATTGTGTCATTTAATGATTTTTTTAGTTAAAAGAACAAATACCAAAAGATACTCTTGGATTTTTTAAAAAATTAACAATTAAAATCAATCTGGTTTCTCTTCTAGACTTATTTAATAATACAATGTCTTTTATATAAGATTTTTTTGTCTGAATACTTTACTGTGTTTAACAAATTAATCTCTTAATTTTCCATAGGGAATCTAATACTGAAGTTCTGATCTTGTAAAAATTTAAAGGAAAGTAAAAAATAAATATCAGACAGAAGCAATGTGATTATAATCAATATACATTGAACTTTATCGATGTCACAAATGTCTTGGCTACAAATTGCTTATTTTGCAGAATATTTAAAAAGATGTTTTTCCATTTCTTCAATGTGTTTTGTTTGATATAATCTTAAAAAAAAAAAACATTATTTGGTTTATACTTGTAGAAAAATTTGTACATTATCTATATCTATCATTTATCTCTCTATCTATATATATATATATATATATCATTAGAACAGCATAACTAACACTGGTAGCAAGAATCAAATATCGTACTTCTGTTAATACTTGATACTTAATGAAAACATGTTCACTGTACAGAAATTATCATTGTGCTCTCTTTATTTTTTTTAGCTTTCCTGATATATACAATAATATAAAACTGTTTCTGTATGAACTCACATATAACATTATCTTTTGGGTTATGGCCATATCACATTGAAACACCGATTCTCATATAATCACTGAAGTTAAGCAATGTCAAATTTGCTTACTAGATGGGTGACTGCTTGGGAATACCAGGTGCTGTAAGCTTGCATGTATAGGTTGGGTAATGGATAATGGCTCAGAATTGGAAATCAGAGAGCCAAATTCCAATTCCAGCCGGGTTTGTTATATTCCCTTACATGCAAATATCCTTGGGAAAGGTAAAAAACCATTACTTCTCCCCCTAGCTATGGGTTAATTATTACAAATTTTATCAGTAAATCATTATTATCTCTCCCCAAAATTCTAAAATCTAAATATATTTTCTGGTTTTAAATAATCTGAAAAAGGTTGATAAGCTGTATAAAACAAATCAAAAACCCCTCCGCCTCCAAAAAAACACAGCTTTTAATAAGAAAGTAACCAATTTTTGTAGACTTCATGTTTCAGTATATAAATTGAATGTTAGAAGTATGGTTATTATTGGATTCAAAGATTACATGCACAATTACTTATCTAATAGCCCATTTTTGATAATATACCAATTAGTTATCATACCCTAGCAAAAAAAAAAAAATAAAAAAAATAAAGTGAATTGTTATTTTACATAAGAAACTGATAAAACTATTCTAACACTATATTTACTAATGTCTGATAAGACTATGAAATTAAATCTTTCATATGTAAAATTATTGTTTATTCACTCCTGGACTCCATCAAATTAATGCTGGCATGAAGGTGTGTAGTTTTATGGACTTTCTTTGAACATTGATCTTTTTCTCATGAAGGGAGTTAATAAAAATTACCAATATCATTATTTTTTAAAAATTTACAATAATTTTTCATAGAAAGTTGGATATTGTTGATCCTATCAATATAAGACAAATAGAAAAAATGATATATTCATTTTGAAACCAAAATTTTGATAACCTTTGCTGTATTAATATTCAGGATTCTCACTAATATAGCACAGGAAATGAAACATTGTCATTTCAATTTCAATGTTTCACTGATTATTTCTTCATATAAAAATGTTTAGAGCATAGATAACATTCAAAAATTTATATTAGATATTATATATATAATTTATAGTTGTTAACTAATTAGTTATTAGATCATTAATATCACACTTGTTTGCATGACTGTTATTTGAGGAAGAACAATATCTCAGAACTCATTTTCTTTAATTAACTTAATAGCATCAATTCTATCATGTTCAGGCTTGTTTTGTTGCTAGAGACTTAAACCAGTCATTAAACAACCCAACTAGTGGACTCCCAATGTTTCTGTGTGCAACCCAAATTTGCATATCGATCAGGTCATGCCATTAGCTTTTATCAAGTTGGTATGAAACATCTGCTAGCAGAATTAATTTGTTGATGATAAAACTGCAATTATCATAACATGGCAGACAATTAGACTTGGTTCTCATCAAAGCTAAAGAGAGTATTATCCACACACGCAGAGAAATCTATTCAAAAGCAAGAGTAATAAATTTATAACAAAGTTAATAAAAATGACTTTAGGAATTTATTAAGACTGTAAATGTACATTGTATTAAAATAAAGCAAACATTTTTTTATTATTGAAATAAAATTTATAAATAGACTGAGTATTTTTATAGAGTGATTTAGCTGCACAGTTATTGGCTAAATTTTAATAAATCACACTTGTTTTAACTTTTAAGCATTTCATGCCTTTGTATATGCTGCATAATGGCCACACAAACATTTTTTCCCCATATGTTTGTTTATTCAGAAAAATGGTTGTCAATGAAGTAGCCAATGAAGACTAGTCAGAAAAGAATTTATTATACAATAACAGTGATTTTGTTTTGGAAAGAGTGAGAGAAAAAGGATATATTTTCACAAACTTCAAGAAATGACTTTCAGGTACTGAGATAATTTAGCTGTTTCAGATAAATAATTATAAAAGTCTCTCAAGTTACATTGTGTTGTTAGGAACTAAATATCTTCTAACATTAATCTCTTTTACATAATTCTCTTTTTGTTTGATTAACATCATACTTAAAGAGGAAATTCAAAAGGATAAAGAATTATAATTAAAGGTTATAAAAACTTTACTAACAGATGCATATAATGCTTTCAAATAGAATTTTACTCCCCAGAAAGTAAAGTACAATATCTACTATTTGTCTTTGCTTTTTCATATTGAAAGTAGACAAAGGAGGTAAGTTTGTTAGAATATTATCTAAGCACTTTTATATGTAAAATGCAGAGAAATCTGCAGTTTTATTTAAAAGGTTTTATTAAGTCGTAATGAAAAAAAGACAGGAAAACATTATTAACATGCAGAAATAAGTTTGCATGTCAGAATTCATGAAAAATGTAGAAGTAATTTATCAGATTTTAATGTTATCAACAGATATGAAAACCATGAAAATGCTATGGAAAGGTCAAATAAATATGGCATTCTAGTTCTGAATAATTATTTGTAACAATCTTGAAGATACTCATTTTGTTTCATCAATCTGTTTTAGTTATTGTTTCTTTCTTAATATTAGGTTTGTGCAAAAATAATGTCGTTTTCTCACATAGTAACATATGTGAGAAAACGACATTATTTTTGCACCAACATAATATTTTAATATCTGCTTTCTGTACATGGTGGCTACTCCTAAAAATTGGCTTTCAACACATTGGGATAGTCTTCACATAAAAATTATTAAAATATTATTTCTGTATCTTTTTGTTTCATATTGTTTCCTGGACATCTTCAGAAAGAAAAATTTTGCTCATCTTTATAATTTCATAAATATCATTTTCTTTATATTAATTTTAATGTTTAACAAACACTGAAAAATTAACCAAAATGAGGAGAATTATTTTAATTCCTTTTTTTTTTGTTTAAAACTGTATAATAGGAATGCATTATTAAAGAATGATGTTTCCTTCATTGATGAAATTCCACGTCTGCTGCAGGTTTGGCTGTGAGAAGTTCTTTTATGTGGGTTGCAAAAGAAGGTCTGGCAGCTCAAGGAGTTCTGATTTTATGACATTGTTTCTTTTCTGTAGATGTCCTGAGTATGATGATGAACTACATCTGGCAGCAAGGCCACTGATTGGGAATTTGGAGGTTTTGAGAAGCATGGAACCACCTCTTAATTACTGTTGTTCCCAGGTCCACTCACACCTGGAGTGGTAACACCTGTTAGGATCCCAGCTATGGGCAAATAGTAAACCGTCAAACAAAAACAAAACACTATAAAAGTATAGTAATACATTTTTATATTAAAAATACCAGCAATACATTTTTATATAAAAAATTACTAACAATACATATTTATAGTAAAATTATTAGCAATATATTTTATAGTAGAATTACCAACAATACATTTTATAGCAAAATGACCAACAATACATTTTATCTGTAGTTTAAGGCCTACAATTCTTTCCAAAATATATTGAGGTGAAGCCATAAAATTGTGCTCAAAATATTTAAATTTTGGCATTAAATAACCCATAGTGGTGTTGATATACCACTAAACAAAATCAACCAGCCAACTTTTCTGTAGAATTGGTAGAGGTGTGACACATACATTATCATCTTCACCCACTACATGAAGGGTTTACTTGCATAGCAGAACAAGTGAGACTCTGATAGTAAGGTTTCTTTGTCATAGATTTTTTTTTTGTTCGTTGTTTTTTTAGTCAAGCAGGATTCAGAGATCTATTTCTCTTTAAAGGTGGGATCTGTAAATAAGGCTAAAGCAGATTGTATGCTTGGATCTTAGACTTTCCACAAAACTGCAAGTTTATATGTGATAAGGTTTTAAAGTGTGTCACTTTCCTATGGGTTTACTCAGAAGGGAGATGTCAATGAATAATATCATATATTGTGTGATTGTTGCATTCACAATGACTGAGTGAGTATATTCTTCATAACTTCTGGTAAAGCATCACCTCATCTACTAGATCCAAATTTGGTTACCTATGACTTATGGCTTTTCTCCAAGGACAAAAAATTGCTGTTGAAACATTGTGGAATAGTTTAAGTACAGTACTATGAGGCAGCTGATGGCTCTCCCAAAAGGGGACTTTGAAACATTTTTATAAAGTACATGTTGAGATAAGTGCATGATATTTCAAGGAGAAAACTCAGAAGGAGCAGGGAATGGGTGGGTAGTGTAATCGTTACCAGCTCATAAAGAGAAATTGACAAACTGAATTTGATTTTTTTTCATCCAATACAGGGCCCAAGAGTCACTCAAGGAAGATGTTTACTGAATAAGAGTCTATGGTGGAGGAGAGCAAGAAGTGCATATGATGAGAATATGTAGGATAGATAAGGGTTGATACTTGACTTGAAGAGTTGTATTAATCAGGGAAGCATCATCTTGGGAGTTCATTCAACAATGTAACAATTTTGGAGAAGAAGCCATTTCAGTGGAACTTCTTCCTCAACAATGAGATATGAAGGGAATAAGTATGCATCTACCCTGTGAATGTGGTATTGTATTGTGGGTCCTAGTTGTGAAGGTCTAGACTGGCAGAACCAAGGAATGTAGTTCATTCAGAGAGTTGTCATGAAAATAGCAATAGAGTATCAAGATACTGGAAATATTTAGTTTCCAGTTGAGTTCACCCTTGGGAAAGGTATGAATCCATTTCTTGTCCCACTTACAAGTTAAATAGCATGGCAGATTGAGCTCTTGTCTTGGCTGGCAACTAGTCTAGGAGAAGGTTGGAGTGCTAATGGACAGAGAGAAACTTTTTAAATTTGTTTAGCAATTTATCCAGATATGGTGACAATAAAAACAAACATCCTCCAGCATTCTGTGCCATGTGTGAAGATATGTTGGCCTGTAAAGACACACAATGACTGAAATTTTTAAGTCATGTGAGTTTTGTCATCTGTGAAGGCAGAGATAGACTACTATTTTTTTTACTCTGAAGTTAATTAAGGTGACATTGCTCTAGGTATGTATTTAAACATGTTACTAGATAGGCATCTAGGTCCCACCAGTTGACTGTTGAAATAGCTAAAGGCAATTGCCATTTCTACTCAAACAGTTTCTTTTCTTGCACTTTTTTCTTTTTTCTTTTCCTCAATCCTCACTATTCTTAGTTTTCTCTTTCATGTTATGTAATCCCAAGCATCTTAGTGGCATTACCACCTCACTTGGGGTGAAATGATTAAAAAAATAATGGCTAGATCTGTCCTATACATACATCATCTGACAAGTAATTTATATACATGTCTTTATATACATTGTTCTCTTAAACATATGAAATAAAAGATATATTAATAGTAGTTTAATTTTGTATTTATAAGATCAAGTATTGTGAACAATAATGATGAATTGGACAACAAGTTTGTAGAATATTGCAGATTATGACTGGAAAATAAAGCATGAAGATAAAACAGTCAGAAAAATTAAATAAAATCGATACACTTATTTTGACTCATGTACTTCTAAAGATTTAAAGATAATTCAAGACAGTTTTGTGGAACTGTATTTTCTTTCAAATCTTTAGTGCTAGATTATCATTTAAATGCTGAAGTGAATCCCCTGGATTTTAAAGATGTTATCTCTCTTTATATCTGTTAAATACTTGGAACTATAAAAAAAAAGGTGATTTAGCATGAGTATGGTAGATGTCTTGAAGGTGTAAAATCAATGCCCAGATAGAACAGGACCTATTTGAACCACTTTAGACCAGCTTACTTTCTAGTAGGTACTATCAGTGTTAATTGCTTGAGGAGTAAGTGAAATTATTGAACTATTCAAGAAGTGGGGTCATAGGAAGAGAATGTCTTTGACATTGATCTCACATTATTCTTTGATTTGTTTCCACAAATAGGAAGAATGAAACAAGAAGAGAGCAAAAGATGCTAAAAGCTTTACATTCAGTTCAATGAAATAAGAAATATTTAAGTGTTTACAGAACTCCTTGTGCTGCGGTAGATAACTTTGTTAAAAGTAATACATACAGAGCAGAAATAGAGAAATTATGAACCCTATAAATTCAAAATACTTAATGTCTTACTTATACATAAGGATCATTACAAAACTCTCAAGATAAAAGTCCCCCTACTTTAAAAAGGAATGCTGAAAAGTTTTCACCCTGTTGCACTTCAAAACATGTAACCAAATATCAGATTTTTTTGTTGGGGGAAGGGCTTCTTTGTCAGGCTTAGAACTTTTCAGTCTGCCTGAGAATGGAATTATTTTCGAGCCTGGTACATTGATAACTTAGCATTTTTATATTACACCCCCTAGCATTAAATCCTCTCTTCTATAGCAATCAAAGTGTCTGTAGAAGACACTGCTTTTGCCTCTTTGCGGAATTATTTATTTTTAAACTTGTATAACTGCTAACGTTCAATTATTTTTGGGGAAGTTGCACACACCCAATAGTTACACCTTTCTAATGAGCATTTTTACAATCAGACTATATTTTCTCTTAGTCTTTAGTATCTCTTATAAAATATTGTCTTTTGTATTTTGTTAAGTGGTTTAGTTTGGTTGTCTCATTTGCTTTGAGACAGAAGAATTAAGCTAGCTTCTGCTAAATATTGCTTTGTTGCTAATATTTTTAAAAATATTTTCAGAGTTTAAATTTAAAGTCATGTCAGAATTTTGAAAATTGGTTTTGTGCAGCTATTCTATTTATTTCTTTTAAAAAGAGAATTTGAATATTAATTTTAGAATAGAAATGCTAAAAAATGCTATCAATAAAAAGGGAAAATGTGTATGCTGAAGAAACATTGAAAAGTTTCTAAGAAATTTAATAAACTTCTTTAGAAGGAAAAGAATGGAGTAAAAACTAAGTATTGAATAAATTGTAAAAGAAAATAAAAATGAAAAGTCAAAACAAACAGACAGACTATAAAAAAAAGCATAAAATCAAACAGAATAACAGCAACAACAACAGATGAAGAAAACAAAAAATTGCTAAAAGAATACAAATGTTAATGGAGATACCTAGGCTCCTTATAAGAGAAATGGATGAGTTTAATTTAATAAGATGAAGATCATTACATTTAATTGTGTCCACTAATTGATTGATTCTTATACAACAATGTTAGATAATTTAAAATAAAAAAGAGCTTTAAAAATGAATTTTCTGGAGAAGATGTGATTAAAACACTTAGGAAAAAAAATTAAGAGCTTACATATGTATAAATTTCTATTTAGAAAATATTTTGTATTTATTGTAATTTGTGTATGGAAGTATGGTTGAATACTTCTGTCTTTGCTTTTGAAAAAGTGGCAGGAAGCTTAAAACTTTAGATGAAATTACTATTAAGATTAATTGCTATTTTTTGTAAAAATTTACAAGCAACATTTGTTAGTGAATGGATCTACTGTGCATGAAGACTGAAAGCAAACTCAGTTATATTTATTATTTATTGAGACAAATTTAGTAAATGTTTCTCATAATGATGTGCAACAGAGAGGATTGGAGGGCTTGTATCTATGAATGACAAGCAAACTTGATGTAGTATACAGTTATAGTAATATAGTAATTGGTCCTAACCTGGTATCTCAACTCCAATCACTTTCCCATTCCCATAACATAGCTTTCTTATGCCTTTTTTTTATAAATACTTTCATTGTAATTATCTTAATAAACCTTCCTCTTTGGTAACTCAACTTTACATATTTAAGCATTGTATTAGATTGACAGTTAGGTCCCATCATTTTACTGTTGAAATTGCTAGATGTAACCATAAACTCTACACTAATAGTTTCTTCTATTTCAGTTTCTTGCTTTCATGTAAACTACGATCTTAGAATATTTAAATGTGACATTAATTATCATCTTCTGTCTCTTTGAATTCTAGTCTTTTAATGTCTCCTCTCTTCTCAAAGGTTTTCACTCTGTCTTAGTTGTTTTATCACCTTGCTTTGGAGAGTAGGGAATGATAGGAAAAAAAAAGAAAAGAAAAAAGGATATATCCAGATACTCATATATAGGGTCTTTAAAAACATTCTCTTGAAATATTTGCTAATCAAGAAATTATATATAACATAATTTTTCTATTAATTCTTTTCTAAGCTATCTAAAGGTGCATGGCCAAGTTAGCATTCTGAATACAAGACTTGGGTTTAAATCTCACAAATGGTCAATTTGTCAAGATGGTTACTTCTTGATAATATCAGCCTGGAGAGGTGTGACATCATTGGGAAGTACCAGAAAACCACACTATGTGTTAACTCATGCCTTGTGAGTGAAATTGGGTAGAGAACTGGTCAGAATCTGTTGATGGTTGTGTTAACATAAATTTATAAGTCATCATTATCATGACCAAGGGTTTGAGCATACTGACCTTGTTCAAAATTTGCTGATCATGCCAGATTATTCATTCTCTTTCAGAAACTGTAACTAAGGTTTGCTCAGCCAGTATAACCTACAGGTTAACTCTGTGGTTGTTGAAGAACCACAAACATGTCCGAACCACCCTAGCAGAGGGACTTACTTAGAAATGAGCAGTTAAGCTTTACTTTACTTGCAGGAAAGGTATATATATTCAATGAATTATAATTCTTTTTCATTTAATATATTTTTTCGTCTTTATTTCTAATCTTCCGACTGACAAGATATGAATGAATAGAGAAATTAAAGTGTTCAAAATGTTAAACTAGAATAATATTAAAATGAGAACATCTAAGCATTTTTTTCAACCATTTCATCCCAAGCAAGGCAATAAAGCCACTAAGATGCAAGTGCTTACTTAATGTTAGAGAATATGAGAAAAAAATTCTATTAAGGAGAGAAAACAGTAGAAGAATAAAAATTAAGAAGATAGAAGATAACAATTGACATTGCATTTAAATTTTTGAAGATCATAGTTGACTGGGAAGCAATAAGCTGGAAGAGAGTTCCACAAGCGAGAAATGTGAGAAAAAATTGTTAGCATAGAACATACAGTTGCATCAAGGAATTTCAACAGTAAAATGATGAGACCTTAATGCCAATCTAGTACAGTGCTTAAATTCATAAAGTCTAGGTACCAGAGAGGAAAGAACAATGACCATGAAAATATTTGTAGAAAAGGCACAGGGAAGCTACATTATGGTGATGGGAAGATATGTGAATACATTTAAAGAAATTCTTTTTAATCAAAACTACATTATTCATATTTCTCAGCCTATTTTATAGCTTCAGTAATTGTTTTTGTGGTGTGGTGTAAGGGATAACAGCTCAGAATGAGAACTTAGAGAAGCAATTTTGAATTCCAGTTACATTCATTTATGCACAAATACCCTTGAAAAAGGTATGAATCCATCTATTATCCCCCTGCTATGGGTTGAATAGCAGTACAGACCATATTCTATAGCCTTGGTTTGCAACCACACTATCTCAGAAAGAAATGGCAGCCTACTGTATAGAAAATCTTCTGCCTATCAGTTATGAGTCAAAAAAGACATGATCACTTAAGCATGTATCATATAGGGAACTTAACTGAGTCATTTATAGGTAATATTAATCTTCTGTGAAGTCATTGCTTAAAGATTTGAGCTAGTGGGCTTATGGCAACATCACACTGAAACATTACTTAACTTCAGTGATCATAGGTGAACCAATGTCATCCTGGATGGATGACCATTTGGGAATACCAGGTGCTGTAAGTATAGATGTGTAGGTGGTGTAATGGATAAGGGCTTGGAATTTTTCCAATTCCTATTGTTTGTTATATTCACTTATGTGTAAATATCCTTGGGAAAGGTATGAATTTTCTTCCTCCTTCTACGGGTTAATGTATCAGTAAACCATTATTATCTCAAAAAGAAAACTTCTTACACTCTAAAAATATTTTCTGGCTTTAAATAACTTACAAAATTTGATAAGCCATAAAAAACAATCAATCAAAACTTTGAGTTATATGAAATCCAAATTTACAATTCTGGTATTTAAAAGATCCTGATTTTACAAGGTGACAAGAAGAGGAGGCAAACTGAGCTGAAATATTTTAAGTATATATTGACTGTACACTCACCAAAGCAACATTTTATGGCTATTGCTGGTGATGGGGAAAATTTGCTTTGAATTTTGTTTGTATAATTCTTCCATCTTTTCTATAGTAACTGTGGAAAAATTATTGAGAAAAAAACAGGAAAACTCCAAATAAAACCAATAAAGAAAAAAGATGAAGTAACATTTTTAATTGAATCCATGCTAAAAAACGAAAGCAAAACATTATCATCAATGTAGATTCATGCATAAAAGTTCAGGTAGATGATTATGTATGCATAAATGTGTGTTCAGATAATCAATATGTATATTTAATGATCCAGATGTGGGAAATAGGCAATAATGAGAAATAACTGCTAAGCTTTATTCAATTTTTCTTTATCATGTCCAGGAAAATATCTAAAGCATTTTACCATTTTCAATAAAATATTGCATTTCTCTGAATTATACTTCCTTTTCCAATTTGCTTTCATAGCTAGATTTTGCTCATTGAATGATGGCTTTAAAAACATCATCTGGATTTTAAATTGTCTGACATTCAATTTGGGGAAATTGGGTAGAAAACAAAAAAAAAAAAAAAAAAAAATTAAGCCAAAATGTTCATCCAAAGTAAAAATCAACTTTGTTAATTTCAGATCACTGTTAAGAAATCTAAAAATGATTATGGATGTTTCATAATTTCCAGCTAATAGAAAAAAAGAAAAAGTTCAGATCAATATTCTGCTAATATCCGTTTATTGAATCATTTTTTTTATTGAATCGTAATTAATATTATTCAGTTTTCTAGGAAGTTGAGTAACATTATTAAGAACAACTCGCTGAGGTAGAAATGAACAAATATGTTCAAATACATAACAAAAAAGACAGAAAAGCTAATATTTGCATCAAACATTATCAATACATTTATGTATGATTAAAATCACAAAAAAGTTATAGCAAAAAATTGTTATTGTGAATTCTAAAGAAAATAACAAACTTTATATAATATTCACAAGATTCATTTAATGAATAAAATATTTAAATATTTTTCATACTTTATTAAATGAATTTTAAGAATGATTTATACTAATTTTAAACTCATAATGAGTTAAAATCAGAAAGAATTGGGTCCAGATGATGTCTTCACAGGCAGTTCATGAAAAATGCCTATTTATCCATATCAAGTAAAATATAAACAATGAATACGAGTCAATTTTTAAAAGAACCAATTTTTCTAGATTTGATTTTCAAGTATTGATTTATATAATATTATAGAATTCTCCTTGAGATTTACCTTAGGTGATGAAGTGATTATTTTTTCTAAAAAAAACAATATTTGAAAAATAAAAATTTGGAATCTATTATAACGTATAAATCAAACAAAATTTAATAAGTGCAAAAATCTTTAAGAAAGAGCTGATCTATAAATATATTGCCACTCCATGTTGAAGTACCTTGGAACGGTGGGGTGGCTTGTACACTCCTATCATGGATGATAAGTAACACAGTCAACTATATTGACATGGATAAACCAATTCTAGTTAGAATATTGCAGTTGCTAGTAGGAATTGCAAAAACTGGTACTAAATTGTGTATACAATATAAGTGTAAAAGTAATTTAAAAATAGTATACAAAATGTGGTTCTACAGAAGGATACTAAAAATTTCATGGATCAAGCAAGTTATCAAGAAGGAAGTCTTAAAGAAAATTGTAACAGAAAGAACACTTTTACTGAGGAAGCGACATCTGAAATCCTTTAATTCTATCATGAGGCACGTTGAGGGTAAGAGAGATAAGGGAAGGCAGCAAGTCACTTCCCTGACGAACTTATGTGAATGGATGGCAGAATGAGTAAGCTTATCAAAGGGAGAAAATCTGCTAAGAACCATAAGAGATAGGAAGTTGTGGAGAGCCATGATTGCCTATGTCTTAAAGAATTTAAGTATAGATCTATTCTCCTATTGAACCTCTAGATTCTATTTTCATCATCTGTGATTTCATACTTACATTCTGTTATATTCATAATTACTGCATTTACTGGTGTTCAGGACTTTCTAACCTCAATGGTGTATGCCAATTTTAATTCACAAAATTACAAAAACAACAATAAACATAAAATTAAATAAAATGAAAAACCTGTATGATGCATGGTAAATTTCTTAGATTTAAGAAAAAATATGTTTGATACCAGTACCTGATTTGATTCTTTGAATATAGAATTTTCTTTCAATATCTATCTATATTTCTGAGAAGCAGTATTGTAATTATTTATGCTATTTACATTGTTCAAAATTCCAATCACCTGAAGAAGGTTGTGGTGTACAATGGCTGAAACATTGTGAATATAGTAATGAGGATAAAAGTCTGAACAATATAAATAGTGTAAAGAATTTTCCTTATCTTAAACTTATCAATCTTTAAATTTATCTTGATCAGACTTTCTCTATGCCTGTAAATCTCGGACATTAACAACAGAATTAAAGTGAAAAATTCAAATGTAAGAAATAAGATGCTACAGAACAATACTAGGCATCCCCTACATAGACTACAACACAAATAATACAGTGTGAAACACCATCAGACAAACAAAAACCCAGTTAGAAGATCAACTATCAAGAAGAGAAAATTGTAATAGTATGGTCACGTTATAAGAGCCAACAATCTTTTCATCACCATACTAAAAGGTACCACCTTTGACAAAAGAAGAGGCAGAGGAAAAAATGGGCTGACAATGTTGTGGGGGTTCACTTACATCATAGTAGCAGAAATTGGCCTTGTGTTCACAGAGATAAAAGCATACTTGACAAGAAATAAAATATACACAAATAACAGGAAAAACATGGTAAATTTTATGCTAATTTCATAAAATTTATTTATATTTTTGTGTGTATTTTTAGGTTACAATTGTTTAATTGTGATAAAGGGAAAAAATTTACTCCATAGTATTAAAAGCCATATTACAGAGAGAAGTTGGAGACGTGTTGCCCATAACGAGGTTTGCAATGAAGAGATTGAATTTAACAACTTTTGGTGGGATGTCTGTATTTCCATCTGGATGAGTTTTTGTTGCATGCTGGGAGTAATTTATTATTTCATTTTTTTAATTTAATTTATTTTATACAATGTTTTTATGTTATTGTTTTATTTTTTATTTATAATTTCTATCATTATTATTATTATTTATATTTTATTTTAATTTATAATAATAATAATAATAATCCTACAATGTCACTGAGTAGATGAGAAGATCTGTGGGGTATCCCACTTGGCTTTACAAAACACCTGCTAGGGGGTGCTTTTTGAGCCTATAAAAAGGCAAGAATATTCTCTCTCTTCCCCTTTTTAGCTCTTTTTAATTCTTGTTTCCAGATGTAGTCAATGATGAAAAGAAACACTGCTGTTGAAGTGTGTATGTTTACTTGGTCCTCTGTTGGCTTTTGAATGCTCTCACACACACAATATACACACACATATCTATCACACATGCTTATTTCACACACATGCAAACAAGCACACTCTTTTAGCTAGTTTTAATGTTTTTTTTCCTTTTATTACAATTGTGTATACATGTAATTGTCGTTTGTTTTATATTCATTGTTTTGTGTTTCTTATTTTTACCTGAATTTGAGTCTGCCAGTATTGTTTGCAGGATAAATGTTCCAAAGGCCCATAAATATTTACAATAAATCATTTATACTCTTCACAAACAAACAGGTGTGATACCTGCAACATAATGGTGACTTATTTCTATCCAAATGACATACCAGTATCCTGCAACAGATCTTTTACAGAGACTTAGATATTGGCATACAGTAGTGGGGTCTGGTACTTAGCTGTGCAGTTATGCTATGACCATGTCTAGTCATAAGACTGAAAATGATTATCTTAAACACATATATAGAGTTATAATTGTAATATTAATAATATTATAATTAAGCATTGAAACATTGACAAAATCAATAACATTCTTGGTTTTAATCAAATAATTATGACAGAGGTGGCCAAACCACAGTTCATGAGCCACATGCTGCACTTTGACCTTTAATATGTGGCTCGTAGAAATATTTGGCTGAGCTCCTTTTTTCATCACAGTTAATATAAAAGGTAAAATCCTGTAGTTCATTACCATATTAAATATGTTAAATATAGTTAAAACAATCATCAATCAAGATTTTGGAAACATTTGGTATATATATATATATATATATATATATATATATATATATGTACTTTGTGATTACTGAAACAAATACAAATTAACATTTTAAAAAACTGCATACATGAATAAATATTATTGCATACATGCATTTTTTAATATTTATAGAAAAATTTTGTAACAAAATGTGTATGTAACAAAAACATGTGTGAATTTGGTTCATGCCTTCAGCTCTCAAATGTCTGAACTTTACTGTATGTGGTTCTTTTGGCCACCCCTGACTTATGAGTTACAATTATGCTTTTCAGAGTTACTTTTAACTTTAAGGCTAAAGCTCTCTGATGTATACAGTTATCAGGTCCCATTAAAGCAGACAAAAGTATTTTATTTGGTTTCACAGTGTACACTCTACATTAAATCAACATAATGTACCAATATAAAATATTTCTCTTCTTGTGTTAATCTTATGCTGCAGTAATTTTGGGTAATGACAAGGAATATATTGGCATAATACTTCAAAGAATTGAGGAAAGATTTAGCAATAAATCTGCACTTCTAGAGATTTAAACAAAAGCGTGGGGAATTTTAGTTTAAATATCTGTGTAAGCCACAATAAAAAGGAATAATTGCATTTCATAAAATGGGGAAGTTGATCAGAAGAGATTTACTTGACATTATCCCAACTTAAATAAATAAAAGAAAAATACCAATAAAAGGTGAATATCATTTCTTGTTGCCAACTGAACTAAACATCATTTTGGAGTAAATCAAAACCAAAGATTAATGCATGATTAAAGTTAACCTATAAATACTACTTTTAAATGCCTATAGTCATTTGGTTAGAAGGGAGGTAAATGAGGAAGGAAAAAGTTTGAGCCAAAATGGCATCAATCCTTTCAAATATTCGTAAAAATATAGTAATGATTTGATTGCTAAACATCATGGAAATTGGCTTTTTTCTATCTCAGAAGGTTGAAATTGTTGAGATCACAGAGCAAGTTGACTGTAGTCCAAACTTGGCTGAAAATTGTGAGGAATGCAGATCGAAATAGAAATTTGTATGCCAGGCAATTTTGGAAATGTGAAGACTGCCAAATATGAAACAAATCAGGCAAATGTACTTAAATATAAAGAATCAAAAAAAAGAATGCAGGACATGATAAATGGAAAGGAATAAAGAGATAGAATAAACTGAGTATAAGAAATTTTGTTGACTATTCTTCAGACAAATGAACAAAAATGCCTGTAACAACCATGTTCCTACGTATCACTTGATTTTTGCCAAATTTTGTCTATGAAAATGTAGGCAAGAATCCACCTCCATACTATTAAAAAATTTGTAAAGAATAAAAGATAAGCCTTGTTTATTAACTATTTTTCAGTTTTTTCTTAAATACAAAAGTTCAACCAATACAAAGCTCGAGAGCCACTCATAGTAGAGGGTTATGGAATTAGGTATTTGATATGGATGTAAGAGGAGATAGTAAGAAGTCACAATTATTCAGTGCAAGAAAAATACTGATTTGCATGACACTGAATTTGTTAGAAATCGATTTGTTTATGCTTTGGATATGAAACTGTGCAGATATGAAGCTTTCAAGAAAATAATCTGGATGAAGGGAATGTGCTTCCTTAAAAAGGGAAAATAGAGCCTTGCTTGCTGTATTGTTCTCTCTGCCTAAGTGGTAAAGCACACTGGCTCAAACAGTGGTCTCCCTTTCAAAGGGGGCGCATTTTTATTTACTAAGATTTCTCAAATGCGCAGGCCGATAGATATAATACACATTGTTTAATGAATAACAATGGGACATTTATTTGAAATATGGAGTATCTGCTATAATAAGGTTTAAAGTAATAAAAGAACAATAAGATAAATAAAATCATTCCATATTATTAGCATTATTATAGAACAGTGGTTCCCAAATGGTGTGGTGTGCCTCATAGGTGTGGCAGAAGAGGATAGCAGGTGAGGCAGAATAATTGAAAGTCAATCAAAGATTTAGAAACAGTTTCAAAAAATTCATATGCCAAAATTAAATATGATTTTAAAATTTAAAATATTATGGATTACTTATAATTGCATGCATGAGTCTCAGTATCAAGTTATAAATAATTATCAACCAATTTTATTATTGTGATATTTTTGCATAATGTCAAGAATATAGTAGCTAGGGTCTGCAAATTGGAGGAGAAAGTTATCAATGATAATGTTCTGACTTTGAATCCACGGTTATCTCCCTTTAACTCTCTCTCTCTGTTTTATTTTATTTTTATCACTTAAAATTTGGTTAAGAATGAGAAAATTTTAATTCTGAAAATGCGTCCCAGTGAAAAACGTTTGGGAACCACTGTTATAAAAAATGCAACTTTACATACATATGCTAAGTATTATTTCACTTTTTATCCAGTGTGTATCTCATTTGTTTATTAGTGAAATACTTGCTATATTTAACATGTGAATTTAGATGTGTGTTGCATTTGCAATTTTACGTCTCAGTTCTGTAAATTCTATTTAAAAACATTTAATGTTATATTATTTGTAGAAACTTTATATTTGATTTTTTTTAATTTAGAACTGTTCTCTTGGGTAAAAATAATAACTGTTAATTAATTTTGCATTGCTTATTCAATAAATTTTCTCTTCCATTCTGTTTTTTTTTTTTAAATATATTGACCATTTTATTCTTTGATCTTAAGGCAGAATTTTTGTTCTGTTTTGAGGAGCCTGTTGTTAGTCCATTAGCTGCATTGCCTTGGGGGATGCTATACATAGACTGTCTAGTTTTCTGGATTTTTTTCTAGACCTTTTTTACATGACTCCCACAGAACTTAGTGTGTATGTGCACACACACTCAAACTCTCACTCTTGAAAACCATACAGTTAATCTATGGCGTGGTTCATTAGAAATTTGTCCTAACCCACTTTCAGTGACTTTAGGATGATGAAAGTGCACCTGTAGAAACATTCATCCATACATGGGATACAATTTGACAGTCTATACTAATAAATGTTTATATGTTTCAGATGTGAATGTGCAATGACGTGTGACTGTGAAGCCAGTGGAATATATATCTGTAATTAGGTTCCTGTTTGTGAAAGGCAAGACGTAATATACAATTTTGAAGATGATAGCAGTGTATGGACCAGATGTCTCATCACTAAATACTGGCATCAGAATTTTAAATGTGGTTGAACTTTGGTGGAAACAAACTATTCCTGTGTGCTCTCAGTCAGCCAGTGATAGTGATAACATTCAATAAGTAGAAGAACTAGTGAATATAGTCAAGACTAGTGTGGAGTCTGTGAGAGAAAACCATCTGTGAATACTTGCATATATAGAAAGTACTGGCATGGTGTATTGCTCATTTGTTTTTACCTTTCCAAAAAAAAAAAAAAAAGAGAGTCACATGCTTGTCATGGAATTTTAGTTTTGTACTAGGAAAACCAAGAGATCTTTTCCATTTGACTAACTGCAAAGAATGTAATTGGGATTTATTGTTTTGGCGAAGAGAATAAAGTAAGGTTCAAAAAAATGGGAGAAAAAAATTCTCCACCACTCCAAATATACATGCGCAATCCCTCCGTTGGCAAGTAAAATTTTCTGGGGCCAAAATGTTAAGATACCACAGTAAATCGAGATTTACCATATATCAATTGCTATTGTAATTATAGGAAGCCATCAAAACCTATAAATAGTGTATACTCAGAAAAAGGTGTTCAGATCTTGCAAGACAGTGTTCCTTTCTACAACTTCCATGTCACACAAATATAAGCATACTGTTGTGGCTATGAAAATAGATCTTATTCTCTCAACTTGGTACCAACTGATCTCTGCCTATTTCTCCCTCCCATTAAGTTCTATTTGAAAGGGAAGCACTTTTGAGGATGATGGTACAATCCTGGCTGAAGTCCGAACCTGTGAGGGTCTACAAGAAAGATCTCCACATCAAACAATCAGGAAAGTGGGCAACTCTGAGCAGAGGCTATTTAAAGAAGGATTACTGTTGGTTTAAATCTTTGGAAATGATTGAAAAATATTTGCTCCTTACCATTTTATTGTCAGAAGCACACAAATTCATGTTTGGATTTTTTTTCCCTAGTCAATAAAATAAGTTGGTTCTTAGTTTCATCTGACACAGTCCTGGTCTGTCTTGAAGTCAGAATACAATGTTCGCTTCTCTGGACTTTCTTTTGTGCATCAACACCAATTCTTAGTTTGTGAACTTTTTGCCATATTACTTCATATATTGTTTGCTTGCTTTATATTATATTTTGCCCAGTTCATTTCATTTTTTTCTTGTTATTGCTTATTGAAAACTTTGTCAATTCTGTTTGTTACACAGTTTTGTTATTTATTTTGCATTTGAACATGGCTACTCATGCCACAGTATAGTGAAAATATATGTCTACTCACACGAGTATAATGCTAGTTTTTATGATCAGCTTTTTATCCCCAAAATATGGGGTCACATTATACACAGGTAATTTTTTGAAGAGGCTAAAAATTATGCATTAATCTTTTCATACATTCTCTAGTGCAAGACCTTGATTTCATGCTGCTGTTTGGGCCAATGTTAATATTAATATCAGAAAAACACAGAGTCTCAATAATTCAGCTGATTTTAACTTTCATATAGTCTTATGTTACAACATTAAGGAATTATTGATACTATAAAGATCCTTTCTGGAATTTGTTTCAGATGAATCATGAAAATTTAGTCACCAGTTTGTCTGATAGAATTGAGCTATGTAGAACACAATGCAATTTAACTGCCAATTAAAATAGTACATTTTTATTTTAAATTGAAAATACTGCATTAAAAGGAATTTGCTGAAACAAATGTAGGTTATACATAGACATTCATATTTCCTTAAATTAATCTGTTTTTTGTTTTCAATTTGATAGTATTACAGAAAATAAAACTTTCCTATATTTGTGCTATAAAAGTCCCATCAATTTGAGGGTTTCAGAAATAACAGATTGCTTTCATCTTGACTGGATCCTTTGAACAAACAATTTTGCACCTTTAGGCAAGTTTAGGAATAACAGAATAAGCATTATTAATTTAAAGTGTGTTAAAAAGAGATAAAAACATACACACATTAAAAGAAAGAAAGGATGAAACAGATTCAGAGTCCTAACTTGTAAAAATAACAACTTGAAAGGATAAAATAATAATAAAAAGAAAAAAAATATTTACAAAAACTAATAGCAAAACAAATACAAAAGCAAAGGCAAGGAAGATTAAATGGCTGTAACATGATCTCATTCCCAACTACTTAAAGAAAATGTTTCATTTGCTTCTTGGGTAGTTGATTTGCAATAAAGCTATTGATGGGTGATGAAATTGAATCAACCTCATTTGTCACACTGTTGCTCTTTTTGATATCAGTAATTTAATGCAGTTATTGCTTTTAAAAATCTAAAACAACATAGAGAGAGAGAGAGAAAAAATCTTGTATCCTTAATTGATCCAGACAGACAGAGTGTGGCCATTAAATCAGCTGTAAAAGAGTCAAATTGAAAAAGATGTTGAGAGGGCTGGTACAGAAAATGATAATATTTAATTTTTGGATTATGAGACTGTCAAGTAATTATGTGCTCACTTACAGATCAATTTCATGTGCTACAAAGTTAATTATTTTGTAATTCTCTAAACTATAATCAATCAGGAAGTAGCCGCTAGAATATGAAATTATGTCCTTTTGTAAAGGTCCATTAATGAAGGTTTTAGGTATACAGAGATTAAACTGAAAGCTCAGCTAGTTTATCAGTAAAGGACGGTAACCATCTTTCTCTTATATTCTTTCTACTTATCAATCTCTAAAAAGTAGGAAAACAGAATGTAAATACATATGTGTTTACTTAATTAAAAAATATTCAATGAAAGAGATATATATATATAACACACACACACACATATGGAATTCAAACTTGGCTCTCAGATTCCTCAATCCAAGCTGCTATCCATTACTCCAACATGCCTCTTGTCAAGTCCATTACATTCACTTCCATGCTAATACCTTTGGGAAAGGTATGAATCCACTTCTCCCCTCAGTTATGGGTAAATAGCAAGACAGACTGTTTTAATTTAGCCTTGGATAGCAACTGGTCTAGGAGAAGAAAAACTCTGAATTGAAAACCTGTGGAGAGATGTTTGGGGACCTTGTGTCATATGGTGCACCAGGTTTCTGTATTCAGCTCTTCAAAAAGTGTGTCTGGTTCTGCACAAAACCTTCACCACTAAAATCAAATCATATGTGCAGGTTATCTGGCTGTCAGACCCTAGTGGCCTAAACCTCATTTTTATTTTTACTTTTAACTGAATGTATGGGTTGTGTTATGTATGTATCTAGAGTTATAGGGATATTTTTGTTCCTGATCAAACTGAACTCATAAATAATTACATCAGTCATTCAGATGACTTATGTTACACCTATCCAACTACAACTCCATTAGAACTCATTTAAACACACACACAAAATTAAAAGACTCCATCTGAAACATACTAGTAGAAAATACAAGCATAATAACCTCATCTGCATGTCAAAAAAGATTAAAAATAATGGAAGTCTTAATAAAAAAAGAAAAGAAAAAGCCAACATTGAATAACATTAACTATGAACATGGCCACAATGTGCTGGCCATGTCTAGAAAATAAACATTACTATAACTCTAGATACATATATAACACAACCCATACATTCGATTAAAAATAATAAAAAAAATCAACTGAAATATTTTCCTTTTTTCATATGTTTAGCACTGTGGCTCTTCAAAAGTACACAACTTCATAAAGCATGATTCAAATGTATTTTATACAGACTTGTATTATGTATCTGTGTACATGATTACATAGACTTGAATGCATGCATATATATATATATATATATATATATATGTGTGTGTGTGTGTGTGTGTGTGTGCGCCCTGGGTTTGAATTTCACCATAGTTAATTTTTCAGGAATGTGATTTTTGATGTGTAGGGTTAACTCCACCTACTTTCTTGAAACCAATACTAGGGAACACTCTCCAGACTATAAATATTCTGCGATCATTTTTTGTAGCCTCTTCTTAATTTTTCCACTTACACATCAACATGTAGGTCTCTCATGGGAAAATGCGTTTCCCATTGGGAAACATATGAACATAGCTCACACACACATGTATGTATGCACAATCACTCACTTCACATACTTTGGCCAAAAAAGGTTTTCACATTCTTTTGTTGTACACATCATTGTCTTTGTTACTTGTATATCTTTCTTGTTAATACATTATCATTTGTTTGTACATGTATTTATTCTTGTTGTTTCTTTCTATTTATTCATGTGGACTCGCATACTGAGTCCGCCAATTTTGTTGTGGGTATTTCATGGGCACATTGCCAAGTGGTTAGAATGTTCACATTCTGACCATGAGACCAGGGTTTGAATCTCACCATGGTCGATTTGTCAGGAATGAGACTTTCTGATGTTATCGAGACTAGAGGGGGTCAATCTCAGCATGTGGCACCTTTGGAAAGTGCCTGAAAACCATACCCACGGGTTGACTCAAGCCTTGTAAGTGAAATTGGATAGATGGAATCCTTGGGGGCCATCGATAGCTGTACTAGCACAAATTCACAAGTCATTGTGGCTGAGGGCTTGAGTGTTGAGTGTGCTGGCTTTGTTCAAATTGTTGATCATGTTAGATAACATGCTCTTCCCCAAAAACTGTAACTACGGTCTGCTCAGCATTGTTGCAGTATAAACCACAGGTGGGCTCTGTGGGTATTGAATAAACACAAATATGCCTGATTAAGCATCTGCAATAGGGATTGGCTAGCTGCCCTAGTAGATGTGTATCCTTGAATATGAGTGGCCAGCTATACATCTCAGGAGACATGTGTTATTTCTCAACTCAAACACCAACATTACTAACAGCCCGTAACAAAAGTTATCAGTTGGGGGAGATGATTCCATCATAGGGTACCTTTGGAAAGTGCCTGAAAACAATATTATGTGACAACCCAAGCCTTGTGAATGAAATTAGGTAAACTGAACAGTTAATAACAAGTCATTAGTTCGCACAGAATCACAAGGTTTTGAGTGTACTGATGTTGTTCAAATTGACAATTAAGCCAAAGTATAGTACATACTCATATAACTGATGTCTTCAACAGGAACTGGCTAGCCACTCGAGCAGATGGGTCTACTCAGAAGATAAGTAGCCATTATGCATACATAGATATATCATACATAATTTCTTAATTACTTATTATGTTACCACCTTTGAAGAATATATCAATGGATTTTTAAAACAGTCTTCATAATTACTATCCTATTATCTATATTAAAAGCAAAAGAATATTTGAGTGTTATTAGAAGTCTTATTAGCCAGTTTGATATTATATGGAAACTTTTAATGATTGATTATTGATAATGTTGACACGTCTAAATTAATGAAGAAACTAATTTGGTTTTTCAAGAGAAGATAATGACATAAGTACTATATAAGTTGGTAAGATAACCTGGTACTTCTGGTGGCATTAAGGTTAATTCCATGTAATTAATAGTTGACATTTAATTTAAGATAATGCGGGTGAGCAGAGAAAAATATTTTTAGAATAACAAAGAGAATGATCTAGTTAAAATTTATCTTGGAAATATAGAGTAAAAATTTATTTGTCTGTGACATAAGTAATGAAATAATATCTGTGCATTTGAATATTATCATAAACATAAAAGAAATAGTTTTCAAGATTTTAGTTGGATTTACAATGTAGAGGGATGGGGTCCTCCAAGTTCACTTTGCTCAAAATACACAACACATATCGAGCAACCCCACAATCACACCTGGTGGTGGATTGATTGATTTGTTTTCTACAGCTTATCAACACTTTTACAGGTTATTTAAAGCCAGAAAATATTTTTAGATAAGAATTTTTTAGAGATAATGATGATTTAGTGATACAGATTTTATTAATTAACCCATAGCTGGGGAGAGAAGAAGTGGATTCATACTTTCTTAAGGATATTTGCATGTAAGTAAATATAATGATCACAACTGAAATTGGAACATGGCTCTTTGATTAACAATTCTGAGCCATTATTCATTACACCACCTGCACATCCAAGCTTACAGCATCTGGTATTCCCAAGCAGTCACCCATCTAGGTACTGACCAGAGTCAATGTTGCATAACTTTGGTGATTGTATGAAAACCAGTGTTTCAATGGAATATGTCTGTAAGCCATGTGGTTTTGGTGGTGATGATAATGATGATGCTGTAGCTACTCACCCCACCCTATAATTTAGTTATATTGATAAACACATGGACCTTTTATTTGCTACTTGGTTATTAGTAAAATAATCTAAACTTAATTTATTCGAAGCAATTTTTGCTTTCTCAAATCTGTGTCATTGATATCAAATTACATTTCAATGAACATAAAAATGTGGATAGCAAGTCAGCTTTATATAAAAAAAGTGGAAATGCATTTTCATATCTACAGGCATTCAGGACGCTTGCTCTAATATAAAAGATGATTATGTGAATGTTATATCTGATAATTAACTTGTTCTATGCTAAATCTTTAATCTGAAGTTTGACAGCTGAACTTCAGTTATGTTCAGCTGAAACTTTAAGAAGGATTTAGCAAGGTTAATGATGGGAATCAATAAAACTTTAAGCTGACATTCATCCATAGCCTCACATTCCAATCAGTTTGCAATAGAATTTCAATTAGTGACAGCAAATGGAGAACTAATCATGACCTTTCCAAGAAAAACTAAACAAAAATCTGTACAAACCCATGAGAAATGTTCAATGCACTTATTAACCAACAAGGAATAAACAATATTAACCTTTTTCATACTGAATTTATTTCTTAAATTTACATTTTAAGCTAATTGAATTTGTGAGCTATCTAAACAAATTAACATACACACACACACACATTATATATATGTGTATTTTACAGTATGGCTCACCCTATACAAGGCCTGGGGGCCACTTGAGGTAGAGGGTTACTGTTGTGATATGGGGTCTGATAAGACAACACTTGAAAGTGTCAGACATAATAGTAGTATTTAATACTCAGCTAGACAAGTCACTGCAATAATTTTTTCTTCTTCCCTCCTAGACAATTACTCTGGACTATTTATCATGAATGAATCATTCCATTCATGATAGTAAGGTAGGTAACTGGCTCTTACCACAGCAGTTATATTAAGGGGTAGTTTATGTGGATAGGAGGGAAAGATAATGGTTAACTCCAGTCCAGTTGTTTGATAGATAAAAATACAATTAGGATACCCCATCACACACCACAAAAAACTCCAAAACAAATTTACTTTAAGACACTGGATCTAAAGAGTAGTATTTATTGAATGTCACACGAGGAGGAAGCGGAGGAGATTATTATTATTATTATTATTATTATTTTTATCATCTTTGATTTTTGTTGTATACACATTTCCTTCTGAGGTCAGAAATGGCATCATGATATTTTTCACTGATCATTTTTGTAAATAAAAAAAACAAAAGCTAACATCACACACATTTTACATAGAGAAAGCTTTTCATAATGTGTGAGTAGTTACTCATGAGTACAATATTTTGTATTTCTTTAAGGTATGGGCTACTAGGAATCCTTTCAATGGGTTTATCAGAACCTTTTCCAATCAATCTGAGGGCTCCAATGTCTGGGTGATTAGCTTTGATTGTTTTGCCTGTGCATATTGTAAAGTCCCATAAAATTGTTACAGATCTTATCTCTTTAACTAAGTTTGGGTGTTGTTCATATCAGTTTCTTGCAGTTTTCTTTCTATAAAAGTTGTATGTTTTCCAGTACAGATATTGGCCCACTCTATCATGCCAGGTTTTATATTCAGTGGATGCCAATACTGTGCAACCTGATACAAGATGGTCAATTGTTTCTGGATATTATTATTATTATTATTATTATTATTAAATACTAAAAAGAAAGAAAATTGTTATCCCAAAGCTCACAACCTATTATGCCCAAAGTATAAATTAATTGGAATAGTGGAATATTGAACTGAAAGATGTGGAAGCAATTTGGGAAATAGAATTGATAAACAATATTTTGATTCTATATCTGTCTATATTTCTGAGATGAGGTATTGTAATTATTTATACTATTTACATTGTTTGGACTTTTGTCCTCATCTCTGTTGCCATATTCACAATGTTTTGACCATTGTACACTCTGGCCTTCTTCTTAAACTGAACCTATTATTTCATCTACTGAGGCAGATTGTTCTTGTTCCATGTGCCATGCCACTTCTGGATCTCTAAGTTATCTCCCTTTAACTCAACTCTCCAATTTTTGTTCAACACTGCAGTAGCCAGGTATTGAACTCACAACTCTTTGGGTCAAGTCACTGGATCCAACCAATGCTTTTATCCACATCCTTTTTTATGGCCCAGTGGATAAAAGCATTAGTTGGATCCAAGGACAAATAAAACTAAAATATTTGATGATTTAGAGGGTTGGTACATTTAAATAAAAAAAAGTTGTTTTCTTTCCAGAAATAGGTAAAGTAACAACATTCAACAAAAGCTTAGATTTTATTGCCCATTGCTTTAATCATCCAACCAAGCCAACAAGTGCAATTAATTTTTCTTTTAGTTTTATATAAGCAAATGATATGATGATATTGAATTGATAACAGTCAACATATATAAGATATAAGAGAATAATAAAATGAAATTAAAAATTATTTAAAAAATTATAAACATTGGATGCAAGTAGATAAGAACAAACAGAAATTCTTACTGGAGGATCCTTGGTCTATTATTAAAACTGAGATTTACAGATAGTGAGAAAATCTCTGAAAGAATTTTGCTCAAAATATAAAAAAAAAAAAATCTTTAATTGCTTTTAGATTGTGACTTTCCATAATGCTATTAGAAAAATTAATCAACATATTTCTGTACTATAAATCTCCAGGCTTGCCATTATAAGAATTAATTGTTTTTTACCCTTCACTTATTCATTTTCATTTTTGTGTATATTTGATTTATAACTGTGAACTCTTCTTTAAATAAGGTAAATTTTGTGCAGTTATTTTGTATATAGTATTACTTGATATTTATCTATATGATACACATTTTGTGAATGCTCATTTTTAATATTTTTAAAGTGTTTTTTATATTTTTATAGATTATAATTTTGTTCCAAATTTTGTTCAGGTAATAGAGCAGTAGTTATACCTGTATGCCACACATTGCTGAAATGGACTGATCAGGTTGGTATATTAATGATCACCTTTCTCTGTTGCCATTTTCCCTTAGAAAGAATGTTTACTTATTGACAAGAATGGATCAGCTAAAACATTACAAACACAAAATGGGGGTTCAGTTTTCTGAACAAAGTTTAGAAAATTAACATTTCTTCTCAATACTGAAGATAATGTAACTTTATGTCTATATTTGTTCTCATCTTATAAACTTATTAACTTTTCAACTTTGGTTTATTGAATAAATCCAAGTAATGCTTTAAACATATCACTTTTCTTTCATTTAATAGAGATCGATTATTTAAGGATGTTTAATTAAATTTTTCCAGAATTTGTAGAAAGAATTCATGTGCTGTTTTAATTATGAACTAATTTACCCGTGATAAAAAAATGAAGGCTTTTTTGTAAATATTTTTTTTTACAATTATTATTGTAGTACTTTTCTCTTTTATAAAGATTCTTTGCACTTACTGGCTTTAGCACAAGATAGATAAGTAAGTACAACAAAATATCTTAAAGATATTACAGACAAAACACCGCTTGGTGTATTATATAGTAAAATAGAATAAAGTTAAAAAGTAATAAGATTTGTTGTAAATTTGCATCAAAAAATAAATTATAATGTAACGCTATACCTGAGATAATCCTGATCATGTCAATTAAATGTAACACTGTACATACTGTCTTTCTGTGGTAACCTTAAAGTTGAAATATTTGGTTGTAATTCCAAATGTAACACTATAGGTGATGGATGGGCTTGTGTTCTGGTCAGTGGCTGGGTGATGTGCTGAACAGAAGGATCCTCCACATTCATTATGTTAAGAAAATCCGAATAAGTCCCAAGCTCAGAGTTGAAATGTTGAAAGCCCAAGCCAGACAAGTATCAAACAAAACTAATGTTGGCAGACTTCCAAAATAAATTGAAGTCTTGGAATAATGAAGAATGAGGCCAGAATACCTTTAATAAAATATTAATAAGATGTAATTTATTCTAGTTCTTAAGTTTATAGATGTTTTAAGGTAGTATACTCTTTTACCCAATCCTAATGATTGAACTTTGAATTGCTTATTCTCAACTATGATAATGACAGAATAACAGTCATTTCTGATGGCTTGTTTGAATGTATGTTAATGAGACACTAGTTTGTTGCAATGACCAGGGCTGGTTTATCCATTAATGTGTCTCACATCTACCCATGTCTCTTTCCTCATTCTCCCACTTTTCAAAGATTGAGGTACTAATCTGATGGACTGATCTTGTGGCTGCTAATCCAATCTGCTTCTCACATGTCTCTGTTTTGTTTGCATCTAGAGCATGTCTCTTATTTCTGGCAGCCTAGCTGCCACCCAAGGTTAGAGATCCCAGTCTACCCTGCTATTTAACCCATAGCTGGAAGAAGGAGAGCTTTAGTGTAAAGTGAATACAATGGACCACATTAGAACTCAGCCCACAGATTCTACTTCTGCACTTATGACTTAAGTGACCTATACATCATATTGAAAACTACAAACTGTAAAAAATATTTTTTCTAATACAATGGTCTTCTCTTGTGCATGTCTAGTAATTAAGAATGAAATAAATTAATCATTAATCAAGGTTTTGTATATTAAATATTCATAACATTAGTTTCTACTAACAAGCTTTTGATTGATTTTAAGTGTAAACTTTTATCTTGGAAATTAATCAAGATTCAGCATATAACAGTGTATTATAAGATTATAAGTTGTATGGGAAAATGGTATGTTTGGGTAAAAAAGAAAAAATAAGTATTTTTCATTATGTTTATTAGTTTATATTTGTTACTTTTTATTTAATTAATATATACAGGGTGTTTCACAATTGTTGAAATAAAGTAGCTGCCTCTTAGATGGGGAGACCTCAAGGAGCATGAGGACCTTGAGAAGGAGGAACAGTAGTTCTAGTAGTATTGTGTCCCTCCTCACACTGATAAAGTTTCCATGGCATGGCTCCATAAAATGTTTGGGGAGCATCTCATCAGCTGCAAAGGTGAAGTGGAATGGGCACCTAACTCACCTGACCTAAATCTCCCAGATTTCTTCCTCTGAGGGTTCATCAAAGACAAAATCTACCAGGGCAACACTTGCACCATTGCTGCATTGAAGGCAGTCATCACTGAGAAGATAGAAACAATCACCCAAGAGGAATGTGCATGTATTATCAACAACTTTGCATTCAAAAGTACCCTTACTTGAATGGTGGATATCTGGAGCATGTACTCTAGGGATCCTCTTGACATTTTTGGCTCATGTTTGAGACTAAATAATTGCAGATCCTCAAATGTTATTCTTTTAGCTTTCAATAAATGTAATTTCCATTACTCTCTCATTTGCAGTCCTTGATTTGTGCCCGATCATTTTGTTTCAAGAATTGTGAAAAACCCTGTATATACTTGTATCAAAGAATAAATCCAATTATTGTTTTTCCAATTTTACCAGGTGACCATAAAACCAGACATCTGAAGCAAACCCAGTCTGCTACAAAAATTTCAGAGTAGGTAGTTTCTCAAACATATCAATTGCTTCAAAATACAAAATGCTTTCCACTAAAATTAAGCTGAATCTAGAAGGGTCTATATATAAACTTATTAAACGAGTTAATGAAAGCAAGAAAAGACTAAACATTTACTCTAAGAAACTTGAATGCATGGTTATGAACAAAAGGGATGCTCCAAGGTCTGAGTTACACATTAGGAATGTCAAAATCAAGCAGGTGCAGAAATTCAACTATCTAGGTAATCTACTAATAGATTATAGAAAGTGTGAAACAGTACTCTGAAAACACATAAGAATACTGAAAGATACCTTTTCAGAAACAGAGTAAAGTATTAAGGGATTGAATAATAGCATTAGAAATAAAGTAAGGAGTGCTGGAATGCTATATAATGTTAAATGTATTATAGTAAGTAATGGGCAATTTAATCACTATTTGAAAAACTTGAAGCAACAAAGATGTTATTTTATCAAAGAATACTGAAAATATCTGTACAAAGCTGTTAACTTCCTTAGATGATAAACATTATGACATAAAACACTTGTCATCAATGAAGAGTTCCTTTTATAGAAATAGTTCAAGGGAGATAACTGATAATCCACAAAAGCATGTGGCAAATGAGCAAGTTTTAAGGAAAATAAGAACTATAAAATAGATATAAATAATTAGAAAGAAACAATTGGACACATAATGAGGTATGAAGGCTTAGAAATGCTAATACTCACAGAGCACATAAAAAATAAGCAGAAAGCTGTAAGTAATTTACTTGATAAGTTTGAGTAAATGGATGAAAGGACAAGTACCATAAGGAAAAGTTATAAAGAAACTAGTATTGTTGAAAGTAAGAAAGTGTAAAGAACCATGATTACATACATTTGGATGTGACATGGTACAGTGATTAAACTACTTAATCAACTTTAGCAAATTTTGTTTTCTTGAATTGGAATATTTTAATCTTCATTGATTTAAAACTTTTAAAGAATTTCTATTTGTTGGGGTGCAGGCAGTGTAATAGTGGCTGAGGTCAAATTCTGGTTGAATTTGTTGCATTTACTTTCACACAAATATCCTTTGGAAAGGTATGAATTCATCACTTCTCTCCCCAGTTATGGGTTAAACAGCAGGACAGACTGGACTCTAGTGAGAGACAATACTCAATTCAAAACTCAGCTACCTGAAGATGTACAAAGATTTTTATACATCAGGTGCAGATATTAGGTTGGTGCAAAAATAATGTCGTTTTCTCAATTATGTTAACATGTAAGAAAACGACATTATTTTTGCACCAACCTAATACTATGACTTTCAAACAAAAATTTCAACAACTGTGGATTGTCCCTCTGAAGAGTAAATATTCAGAATGTTGTTGATACCAACAAGCACTAGGCCCAAGAAAGATAGCATGGACTACCTGTGTATTTAAAGATTTATATTATTAACAAGCTGTGTCAGTATATATTTCCTGTTTATATTTCATGAACATATATCACTGAAATATATTCACAGATGAAACAACTTTCTATTTTTTTTATATGTTCAAACTTTGTGGAAATTTGAATCATATGAAAGAGGCCTAAATATCATAGAAGCACACAGCGAAAGAAACAAGAGAAATCTGACATTCAATTCAATAAAATAAAATAAAGAGCAACTCAAAATTTATCTAAGCTTGACAATAATTGGCATCATCTTATGAACAGAGATATACATGATTCATTTTCGTTTATTTTTTTTTACAATAAACAAGCAAAATATATAATCCAAGATTTTATGAAAGTTATTTCTAACTGTTTTTTGCAGAGGAGAAATATCAAACTGATATTTAGCTCTGGAAAAGGATAAATAATGAGATGTCTGTTACTTTTTGAAATTTAAGGCTGAAGGTAAAAATCAATATTTATACAATAACATCCAACTTCCAGATGATGTTCATACATTCAAATGCAATTATAATTTTACTTCTATTTATCTCAATATTGCAACATATCTGATTATGTAGAGCCAATTATGAGCTGGATAAAGGTTCTGTGAGAAAAATTTTAAATTATATTTTTGTTGGAAAATGTCAATTGTGATAAAAAAATGTCCTAATTTTAAAATATGCAAATTTCATCAATCTGTCTAATAATAAATATTCAATCAAATATTTTTGGACATGAAGGCAAGTTGTTAAAGAAACAACCAAGAAATATTTGCTATTTCTTTTGTTGGCTAGAAATTGTTGTAATCTAACCCCTCAAACTCATTTGAAGTGGAAATGTTATTTTTCTTCAAATTTTCAAAATGGAATCATGTAATTTTTAGCTGGTGTATGTGTGCTTGTGCTGAAAAATAATCAGTCAAGTCTTAATCTCGGACGAGGAAGGAACCATAATTTTAATTCCTGTATAACATGGGTTGGCTTATATTGAATTGTTTTAAGCTGAAAAATTATAATTATTATCTGCTAAGTGATACAAGGCTAAGTGTATTAAAGCAGTAGTTAAAATATATCTGGCATCTGTGAGTTCAATCCATGGGTCTGGTCATATTGAAAAGATCAGTGGAATAAATGGATAAGCAATAAATAAATGGATAAGTTGAATAAAACTGGGGAATATAAATTGATATAAGTTATCTCCCCTAAGCATAGAAAGAAGAATGAGAACAATCTATCCCTGTGATTTGAATAAAGGGTTGAGTTCAAAATTCCAAAAAAGTTACCGAGTGCACCAACATACACCTGAAGATGGCTGTCAAGTACACCAACTGAGTATAACAACCAAGATGAGCATGTTGGTCTGAACAGCAAAGGATTTGTTATTACTTATAGATTTAAAACATCAGTTTGCTTCACAATATCATTGTTTTCTCTGAATATAAGCTACAATTAAGCCTTCACATATACATGTATATAAACACAATATTTGCATAGGCCTACATGGTAGCTAGAGTAGTTGCATATTTATGATTTGTACTGGTGGTTGGTTTTCAAGACTAGGATATTTTTTAATGCTAATGTTCACCAAATACAAGTCCCAAGAGCCAATCAAGCTTAAGTGTTACTGAATGCAGTTTGTAGTGATCAGGCAGGTATCCTTTCAGGAGTCTGTTTCACAATGTAACAATTTTGGTGAACGTTAGCAACGATTCATCTGTGGAAAGGGAGTTGTAGAGTGGAAAATAATTGCTCACCCACAAGGCCATGTATATGCTTTTAAAAGCTGGCAAGTGAGGGTAGGGTAACTTTTTAAGTTTCTGCAAGGTGTATTTTGCAACATGCAGTTTTACATTGTTGTGGTGTAAAATGACACCTTTCTGATTTGCCAGTTCGGATGTTTTTCTGTCTGGATAGCCTAGATATTGAGCACTCTTATTTACTGCTTAGGTAGGGGTTTGCCTTGTGGCCTTTTCTTTCTTAGTTTGATTTTTTCTTGTGTAAAGTTTTTCTTGGTTTTTGATTTTTTGTTATTAGTATTCCCTTAGTTTTTTTAAAGTTTTTTTTGGTAGCTGGTCTGGTGGCTATACCAACATTTTGGACTTTTGTATATATATATATATATATATATATATATATATATATATATATATATTAGGTATATACACATAATTAGAAAGTGTGTGCTTATGTACATCATAACAGTAACATAGTTTTTCCTTCCGTACACTGAAATTTCTCTTAATTATCTAATAAATGCACCCATGCCCATGGAATAACATATGATAGAGCCACTTCTATGGTGAATTGCATGCTTATATATGAGATATCCTAATTATACATAGGGGTATATTTGAAAACACACGCAAACATATCTAGAAACAGATGTTCATTTGTATTCATATACCCAAGTAAAAGAGTAGATAAAATTATAAATATTTACATATATTATTTCAGTTATTATATATATGCATGGCTATGTGCAAATAAACATATATCATAGGGTGTGTGTATATATATATATATATATATACACTCAACAATGTATGCATATATATATATATATATATATATATGTTGGACACTTACAGATAAGTGGCAGTTCCCTACTTGCATTTGATATATGAAATAGTGATATATCACAGAGTTGACAGAAGCAAACTTTTTATTCACATTGTTTTGTTTTTTTCCAGAAGCAATTAGTAAATGGAACCTATTTTGAAATAAACACTTTGAATCTATTGGCCTCAGGAGAGTGTCTCCTGCTATTCTGCCAAGAACGATAACTCTTTAGGGAAATCAACAGAAGTCAATAAGCAGATATTAAAGCCTTTATTAAAAAAAAAATGATGGAGAGAAAGTGTGTGTGTGAAACAAAGAGAGAGAGAGAGATAACATATGGAATTAATTTTTCAGATGCAACAAAAATACACCTCATTATTCATTTGGTACAAGATCAAACATAGATATAATGGATAGGTGGATATTTGTAAAATGTTGTGTGTTGTAGAAAGAGGTGTCTGCTTTTTAGTAAGAACATTTGCTATCACCCTCTCAACCTCTATCACTCGCCAAAAGTAGAATCATCATTTTTTTCATTCGTCCTTCCACTACTATATTTGCTGTTCAATAAATTTAAATGAACACTATGTTAATATTGAATTGGCATGAAGGATTTAGGATTATAAATCATTTTTTCAACATGTATTTACAATAATTTATCTTTATGTCTACCTATATAAATGTCTCAGTATAAATATTGGAAATTTTCTAAGGATAATTAACTCTGAAACTTTATATTTTCATTCAGTTAGAAATAAAGAAAGTCACACTAAAAGAAAAATAAATCATTCAAACAAATGGATCTTTGTGACAGTTTCTGAAATAAAAAAAATAAGAATGATACTTTTTCATTCTTTTCATTTCATGATAACCAAAAATATATCTTGCAAGTCCTGAACATGTAATCAGACTGAAGCAATCACAGAATATTTAAAGATGGAACAGACATTCTTTGTGAAATGACAACAATTACATCACAATACTTGTATTCAGAAAGGAATCAAGAAAATAAACAAAAATGCGAAAAAAGAAAATATAAATATATCACATATAAAGTGCAGGTGTTAATATAACAGTGCTTGATGTAATATAAGAGAGCTATTAATTATATATTAATAAATATACATATTATCCCTCTCTGTTAGCATGACTCAAGAGTTTCATGCACAATGCAATCTTCAGGTTCATATATATATATATATATATATATATATATAAAGATTTGTTAAATTTAATATCAATTTTTTTGTTGTTGTTTTCCCTGACTTCGAAGTTTCTTGGTAATGACAATTCTTCAAGGGGTTCTGTTTTTAAATATATATATATACATATATATATATATATATATATATATATATATATATATATATATATATATATATGTATACAAACCTGTATTCACTTTTGCAAGAGAAACCACAGTTCTTGCTAGGTTTTATCTGCCTTAATACACATTTGCTCATTTAAATTTTCTTGAAAGCTATATCTGCTCAGTTTCATAACTGAAATGTAAACAAAGCAATTTCTAAAGAATTAATGGATTTATTTTTTTTTGTATTTGAATAGATGTTCCATTTTTTTTGTTTATTTTTTTAGCAGTTTTTATTTTGTCTGTTGGAATGTGCACTCAAGAAAACTTAATAAAGTGAACATGCTCTATGGGCTCTTCGACCTCATTATAAAACAATGGTTGACAAACTAGTGTTGCAGAACATTACATCTTTACTAGGCTTTCCACACTTTTGGCCTTTTGCCATATTAATTTAAGTGTAGTAAAAACCAGTGCACTTATGAGACAATATTATTTTATTAGTATAGTTAGATCAATCAATACTAGGTGTCCTCCATTCATGGTCCTGTGTCATACAATGCTAAGTTTAATAAATATTTATATTCTACAGAAGGATGCTGAGGATACCATGTGCTGAACATGTGAGCAATGACAAAGTTTTAAAGAAAATGGAAATAAAATTATAACTTATACTTAACATCAGGAAGAAAAAGTTGAAATTTCTATGGCACATAATGAGGAAAGAGGGCCTGGAAAATCTGATACTCACAGGACAGATTAAAGGCAAGGTGACAGAGGAAAACAACAAATAACATACTTAGTGGGCTTGAGTAAATGGATAGTGGAACAGGGTTCAGGAGAAATAACAAAAAGCCAAAATTTACTAAGAGCTGCAAAATACAGGAAGTTACGGAGAGCCATGATCGCCTATGTCCTGAAAGGACACAGCACATAAAGAAGAATATTTGTTCTATGAATTAATTGAAATACAGATTCTGGCCTGATGAATGGATTTAGCAGTTGCATTTTTTTTTTAAACGTATAAAAATGGATGAGGTTATATTCTTTAAGAACATCAAATTATTTTTAAATAAATAAAGTAAATGAGATGCAATCATATAATAACCTATGTTTACATTCTAAAACTTAAATGTGCCTTGTATTTTATACTTGAAGATTCACATGTAATAAAGTTAAGAAATGATCTGACAGGTGAGCAGAGAGTTGATATCACTTTACAAATTCTAGCTGATGTAAATGAAATATGAAACTGATTTCAAATATGACAGAAGTTATTGCTGAAAAATTTGATTTTGGGTAGTTGGATTGATTCACAGCCTAGGAAGCAAAGGAAGTTATTGAGTTATTAATTTGGTCCAAATATGCAAGTCATATTTTTCACAGTGATAATGTTAAAATACATTTTTGATTAGTTTTATCTCAAGAAAGAGGAAAGTAAAAGTACAGAAAAATTGAGATGCGATTACAGGCAAAAAAAAAAATTGTAAGCAAGAAAAATATAACTGAAATTTTTGCATAAAAGTTGTTACAAAATAAGAGTTAAAAAAATGAGAATTTACAATTGTAAAAATTAATTATAGCATCATGAATAAAATAAAATGATTTATGTTTTATTTTAAAATCTAAAAATGTTTAGTTTTTGCATTTCTTTTGGAAATGGAAGGAAAAAGTATTACTATCGACAGCAGATTCAATAAAGTTCAATAAGGCTATGATATTACAAATAAATGAAACAGAAATTATCTTGTAATCACTTTATTATGATAGTAATAAAAATCCTGATGCCAGAAAATATTCTTTTTTTGTATTTATTTATTTATCTATAAAATATTAAAAAAAAACTGAATATGGAAAGACTGATTTTGTATGGAATCTCTTATGTAACAGAAATGGTGTATTGTTTCCAGAGGTATACCCTTAAAATGTGTTAAGTTAAAGAAAATAACTCTGAATGACTTGTAACTAAATGATAATATTGTAGGGGACTGTGTTCGGTATCACATGAAAAAAATTATTTTTCAAAGTGCTGAAACAATAAATTGTAGCAAGAGGTATTGTATTATGGTCTCCTTAAAATAAGTTAAAGAACCTAAAAATATCCAGGTGATTTGTAACTAAATGATAATATTGCAGAGTGTGGGTATTTGTATATAACTGACACCCTACACACGCACAAAAAAAAAAAAAAATTCAAGGGAGATAACAAATACTAATTATAAAGTAATCCTTTATTTACCTATTTGCACATCATATGCAAAAGATAGCATAATCTGCAAGGGATTGACTTCAATGATAATCCTTTTTTTCTATCATAATTTTCTCTAAGGTTAACAAAAGAGGTGACAATGGTGATGGTAATATTAGCTTTTTCCTTCCAAGGAAATATTTGGAATTCATTGACTTCAGCTAAAAACTATTTTTCAGGAAAATAGATTTCTCAAGTCCACTAATTGTTATTGCTCTTTCCAGTATTGATGGGGGTTTCCTTCCTAACTTTTTGTTTTATATAGTGTGGAACATGCTATTATTTTCTCTGAGTTAGATGTTCTATCCATTTTAGTTATTGCTGTCATTGAAATTCATCAAGTGATGTGGTTTCTGTTGTTTAGCACAGTTCTTTGTGATTCTGTAGTGCCTGTTCACTTGATTCAAAAAAAGATGGTCCTCAGCAAGACCTACCGGCTTCATTTGCTCAATGCTATTTTAAACCATTGGTCTGAAAAAGAGGTTGTATACTGCTGACAGTTTAGATATTTCTGAATGAGTTAGGAGTCATGCATGACATCTATGCAAGGATCTCATATTCTATAAAGTTGTAGATAATTATAATATTCATAATTCAGACTGTCAAGTTATAGAAATTAATTTTTTTATTTCTTAAATTTTTACAATGTTTACTCTATTCTAAGTTAGAAAATATACAAGAGAATTTTTTAACAAATGATGATTAGATGGCAACAAAAATTCTAAAATATGAAAACGTTTCTATGGAAGCAGTGAACAGTTAAAAGAAGAGAATGATATTAATTTCCTCAATGGATGATTTTCATTTGGACTTCAAATTTATTTCCAATTTATCCATTTTGTATGCAATCATCTTGGGAGGTAATTTCATAATATTACAAGCTTCAGTTAAGCTGTTTTCCTAAATAAGATCTCTCTTTATCATCATTATCATCATCGTATCTGATAAAAATCAAATTATTTATTCCCACTTTCTTCATTATATTTGAGTATTTGATGTAATCTTTAAATTCATATCATAACAAAATTCAGTTTGGATTGTGAAATATTTTATCAAAGCATGATCAAATTTCCTGATTGGTTTAATATCCAAATATTACTATTTGCTGAAAAGATATTTTTGAAAGCAGAAATAACCAATGTGTGTGTGTGTGTATATATATATATATATATATATATATATATATATGGTCAGAAATTGAATGTTCTAACCACTTGGCCATGAGAACTGGGTTCAAATCTCACCATGGTTGATTTGTCAGAAAGATGACTTCTTGATGTTATTGGTCTGGAGGAGGCATTGATCCCAGTGTGTGGCACCTTTGGAAAGTGCCTGAAAACCATACCATGGGTTGACCAAAGCCTTATGAATTAAATTGGGTAGACTGAACCCCTTGGAAGCTGTTGATGGTTGTACTAGCATGAAGTCACAAGTCATTGTGACTGAGGGCCTGAGCGTGCTGGTCTTGTTCCGGCTGTTGGTGATGCTAGATAACATGCACACTCCCAGAAACTGTAACTAAGGTCTGCTCAGCATATTTGCAATATAACCCACAGGTGGGATCTGTGGGAGTTGAACAAACATAAATGTGACAGAGCAGGAATCTGTAACATGGATTAGCTAGCAGTCCTAGAAAGACTGGCATCCTTGGATATGGTTTTCTACAACATTTTATATATATATATATATATATATATATATATATATATATATATATAAACAACTAAATAATTCACCCATATAATGCACCATGTACATGTATAAGAGGGTGCTGAAAAGCTATGATCTTGATCAAGAAGGGATTACAAAGAAATTAACACTGAGTCCTTTCTTCTTGCTTTCCTTGATTACCTTGTCTGATACTTCTTTCGGTTTTTCTTTTGAATCTGGTAAATACATTTTCATTTGTATTGCATATTTTGATCAGGTTATGTCCACTAATAAATCCTGTTAGGGTGGATATACTTAATTCCTTGTCTATTTTAATATAAACTGTTTGTTTCCATTAAAGATTGTAGAATATTCATAGATCCTTTCCATGTAGATCAAGTTTTTCTAATATATAAATAAGTTATTTGTTTTCTACTTTATTGAATGCTTTTTCATAATTTAGGAAACACAGGTAGAAATCTTTTCTTCATTTATATTCTTTGTTCTAATAACATTTTGACCATGAATACAGCTTCTTGTTCTATTGTCTTATACAAAACTACATTGTCCTTTCCCTATTTCTGACCTGATTCTGTTATCCTAATTGATAGTTTTTCTACTAGGTTGGTGCAAAGATAATATCGTTTTTTGACGTAGTTTTTAACGTCAAAAAACGATATTATTTTTGCACCAATCTAATATATGAATCATCAAACTGGCAATGCTATGGAAACTGATCTATTTAGGTCTTCTGATATTTCACCACTATTGTATATTTCAGTAACCTTATACTTCAGTAACCTTATCAAACCAATAGTTATCTAAATTTGTTAGCATCTTCTGACAACCTCACTGGTTCTCTTGTTTTGTTTCTCTTCATCTTTTTTGGTCATTGCTCTTCTAACTTCACAGGTCTTACAATTGTATTGCTTATAGGCTTTTCTCACCCACCTGTAATGGGATAGGTCTCTTATGTATTCATTCAACCATTGCAATACTTTTCCTTTTTCCATAATATTTGTTCTTCCTCTAGATTTTATACACCCTGGTAAAAAGCATCAACAATCTGAATATCTGAATATCTGGGAAGTGTTGTAAGAGATGCCAGAAAGTGTGACACTGAAATCTGAAGATGCATTGGCATAACAGAAAAAAATAAATGAACAAACAATTAACTAATTTTTCTTTGCTAATTAAGAGTTTAAAAAATGTAAAAATAGAAATGGTTATATTTCTTAAACCTCATTCAATGAGTCTTTGTAATCATATTCTGGATCATGTTAGCTTTACAAGTTGTTGAAAACAATCTTAGTTATCACTGAGTGTTTCAGAAATATTTATCTAACCACAATGATTTTATTACAGTCTGTTTCAAGTGGAGTAGTACAGACTCAAGGGCGTTACTAAGTGTGAGAGAATATAAAAAAAAATATTATTATGGAAAGAGAACAATAAAAGAACAGGAATTAAGAAGGCAAAAGATAACGATTGATATTGCATTTAAATTTCTAAAGATTAAAATTATCTTGAAAGCAAGATGCTGTAAGAGAGTTCCACAAGAAGAAACTATTAGGGCTTAGGGTTGCATGCAATCATTCCAACTGTAAAATGGTAAGAATGGTGACCGCCAATACATGACTGACGAGGCAGATTTTTTTCCCGCAGTAGGTTGTCGTTTCTTTCTGCGGTAGGTCAGTTGCTATCTAAGGCTCTAGAATCTGTCCTGCTATTTATCCATAGCTGGGGAGAGAAGAAGAGGATTCATACCTTTCCCAAGCGTATTACCATGTAAGTGAATATAATGGATTCAACTGGAATTTGAACTCGGCTCTCTGATTCCTCAATCCAAGCTGCTATCCATTACTCCATTGTGCCTCCTTCAATCTGGTAGTGTGTTTAATTCGCAAAGTCTACGTACCATAGAGGAAAGTTCATCAGAACAATTACTATGAAAATATTTATAGAAATGGCACAAGGAAGCTATGTTATGGCAGTGAGAAAAATGGCTGAAATCATGATGCCAGATCAAGACCAATAATATTGCAGATTCTTCTTTGTATTTTATCAAGAATCTTTAAATACATAGCAGAAGCACCAGACCATATGTGGCAGCAATATTCGATGCATGGATGAATGGTAGAATAGTAGAGTTCTGAAAAAAATCTTTTAGATATGGTTGAAAGTAAATTAGAAATACTCAAAGCTCTTCCATGGTAGAATGGCCTAGTTAATATTTGCTTCAGGTGCATTAAAAATGTACACATGGTTTTTAAATTTTTGGAAATTATTTCAGATGTATTCCAGAGCTTCAACCATTCTTATTATAGATTTTTTTTCTTTTATAATATAGTCTTTTGGGATTATGAGTTAACAAATATGGCATTTATCTCATATACATCTGAGATACATCTATAACAAATTAAATATAAGTGAAAATAAAAAAAATATTTCTATTTTTGTCAAACCAGCTGAATGTTACAAAAGCCTCAAGACAAATATAGTATCTATTCTTAGATTCAATTAACCAATATTAAACAACTTAGCACAATTCTCAAAAGGAATCAAAATTTAGCTGCAAGAAACTATTCCAATGTAAATGAAAAATAAGTACAATTACATATCTATCAAGAGAAATAAATTCTAAAAATGAAACTTATACTTATTTTGAAAAGGAAATGTTACAATTCTGTTTATTAAGACCCAATATTGAACAGAAAGGCTACGGAGTAAAACAATGTAAAATGAACAACATGAAAAGATTCTTTTTACTCAGATGAAATTAACTCATACTTTAGATTAACATAATTTACAAGGAAACAATTTCATAAAAGGAAGAAAAGATTACCTCTAAAACCAGTGAACCTGAAGCCACCACTAGGAATCAATAATTTGAAGCAAAATAAGTGAGAAAATTATGCAAGGAAAGTATTTGATACTAGATATACTAATTCTCTATTGTCAGACAACTTTAGCTTACATTTTGAAGTAAAAAAATATGTTAAGAAAGAAATGTTCAATTCTATTTTGTAAAACAGAAAATTAACAAAAAAAAGGACAAATACTGAAGATGCATTCTTTTAAAGAATGAAAATAATTTAAAAAAAAAATACTTGGAAGAAAACTAAGAGAAGAATCCTAATTTCTAGTTGAGGAAAACCTTTCTGTTTAAAATAATATGAAGATGTAGTACGTTTTAATTTTTAATATTTTAAAGTTTGATCAATTTGCACTGATTTCTTAACTCTACATATATATTGCATGAAACCTTTTCCATATTTTGAAATCATTCATACTTTAATTAGTTTGGATTATTTTAGTCTAATAGATTTTAATATTAAGCAAAATGGCTACTTTATTTATTGTTGTTTTCCACATTACAAGATGATGAAAGAACCAACCAACAAACGATTTATTATAATTATTTATAGTTTATTATAACATTACTAACAAGTATGGGTATGTAGCTGAGTGGTTGGTAAATTTGTTTTCAGAGCATGAGACACAGGTTCGAGTCTTAATGTGGTTGATTTATCAAGAAGGGGAAGTGATCCCAGTGAGTGGCAACTTTGGAAAGTGCCTCAAAAGCATACCACAGGTTGACCAAGGTCTTGTGAGTGAAATTGAGTAGACAGAACTATTTTGAAGCTGATGGTTGTACTAGCACGAAGTCACAAGTCATTGTGACCGAGGGTTTGAGCGTACTGGCCTTGTTCAGTTTGTTGATCATGTCAGATAATGTGCTCTTTCCCAGAAACTTTAACTAAGATCTGCTCAGCATAGTTGCAGTATAAACCACAAGTGGGTTCTATGGGTGTTGAACAAACACAAATGTACCTGATCAGGTGTCTGCAACAGGGATCGGCTAGCTGCCCTAGTATACAGACATACTTAGACACTACCGCTAACAAGTAGAAAGAAATTTTTTTTCTTAGTATTTTAAGTAAAGAAAAACAAACACTTTTTAAAAAATTTTATATAAAAAAAAAAAATCCTCAGAATTTCAAATTGTATGACATTATATGTCTATTTTTATTATTATGAGAAGATAAAATGAATCAAAAAATATAGATAATTGCAAGAACAGTCCTTGTATTTAGTAGGAATAGATTCCTAAAAAAATTATGACTACTTCCTTCCGTTTAGAGTTTTTACACTTAGTGTATGAAAATGCAACAACTATTATACAACAGAAATAATATTATTTTTAAAATGTTACAAGACCATCATTTTAACATTGAATAACCTTGTCTATTGAAAATCCTTCATAAATCATTTCTATCTCACCACAATCAGATTAATACAGTCATATAAAGGTTACATACATTGTTGAACATAATCTATGTGCTTTACTCTGTTTCTAGTAGTTTTTGATAAGAGTTAAACAGTAGGGAGCTAAGCTAAATATTTCATTAGGTATTTTCCATTCATTTATTATTTAATACAAAATTACATGTAATCATATTTAAATATAAAATTTCATTTCTTTACAGTGTTTAAATATAATGTTTTTTAAAACATTTATCTTGATAAAATAATATAAAAGCATTCTTGTGTATACAAGCTTATACATATATATATATATATATATATATATATATATATATATATATGTATGTGTGTGTGTGTGTATGTAGATAATAAAATATCAAATACTTAAGTGGAAATGATAATCCAAGTAAGACTTTTTAATATAAAATATTAAAAAGATAGATCTCTGCAAACACACACACACACACACACATATATCTCAAACTACAGGAATATAAATAATAATGACATAGAAAAATTCAACAAAATTGAGTGCATTTTTCATTTATTAGACATTAAATTACATCACTTTGTATCTGCCATTATTTTCCTTAATTTTCAGTTAGCCTGAAGTTTGTTATGAATATTCTTAATTTGTAAAAATTCTGAAAAACTAATGACATTTTATTTCTGTGTAAAAATACTTGTTGCGATATAAAATCCTTATATAAAATACTTGATAAAGTTCAGCAGAGGCTAAGACAAGTCTTCATTTTCTATTTATTCATATTGTCATTTTATAGTTAAATTTTTACATACATATATATGACAACATACAGAACATTAGGAAATATTTATCAATCTAACATGTTTCACTTTTATTAAAGCTTCATCAGAGAATGAGATATGGAGAAAAAGAAATTCTGGTATTTTTATATTTGTTCTTTATCTTATTATTTTGTTGAATTCTGATGCATATTTCATCAACAGGGTGCCCCACAAAAAACAGGAAATTCTAGATTTATTATATCATGAAAAAAATCAACTTTTTTTAATTTGAACATCACATCTAAGATTTGTGTTTTTGTTCTGTTTTAAGCTACTAAATTTATATCTTGCTTTTGTTGCAAATAACAGTAACAAAAATTCCAACAACAGTTTATAAGTGGAAGTGAATTTATCTGTAACCTTGGAAATGTGAATTATGATTTTAGCTGTGTCTTTAAAACCCAGTAATTTTAAAAGTTACTCCAAAATTTGCTTGAGGATGAAATGGAACTAATGTCCTTAATTCAATTACAAAATTAAATTCGGACTTTCCATTTTTGAAACATGGTTAGAACTGTGTAGCGGAAAAACCATATTTTAAATCAATTAATTTATAATATTAATGCTCTGTAAATTTACATTGAGCACTATAAAAATATCTATAAGAACACCGGATTATATATCTTACTGTTCTTTCTTTTTATCTATATATACATACATAGATATAAATAAATTTTTGTTTGTACACATTTGTATATCTATGTAAATATCTCTCTCTCTCATATATATAGATATATATATATATATATATATATATATATATATATATATATTTATTTGCATGTGTGGATATATCATTTGTGTGTACATCTGTATTATATTTAATTACTTATTAGATGTGCATATTTCTATTTGAATTATAATTATATTTTTGTAATTGGAAGAATGTAAGTGTGTGTATATGTGCTTTTGTATTTGAGTATATATGTGTACATATTAGTTTTTATATTATTTTATTTTATTTATTTATTTTTTATCCCCTCCTCTGTAAATAAAATGGACTGCTCCACTATCATTATCATATGGTATAAATATCGATATTTAAATTATGCAACAGTCAGTTTTCAATTAGCACCTGACGATTACATTGTACATGAATGAAACTCAGAGTTCTGCTCTTGATGAGGGAAAAAAATGTATATTTATTATTAATATAAATTATAGCTCTGTTATTTTGCATCGAGCACTATTTTATTAGCATCAGCACTCAATGTCCAATATATATATATATATATATATATATATATATATATATATATGTATATATGTTTGAAAAAAATGTAATTTAACAACATATGTTAAACAATTTCATCATGTTCTTTTAACGAAAAGGATTAACCATTTTATTTAATTAATTACTTATCTTTTTTATTTTTATTATTTATGACTTTATAGGTTATATGAAGTTTGTAGAGCTAATATATATATATATATATATGTGTGTGTGTGTGTATATATATATGTATGTCTGTCCAGGCATGTGAAGGTCATTCAGTTGATAACAGGATGCTTGATTTTTAGTTTGCATTTTTTTACTCACTGTTCTTGGAAGATTTGGAATAAGTAATTTCATCATGAAAGATTAAGAAATCCACATGTAAAGAAATAGAAATTTATGGCAAGTCAACTACTATATATAGTTGATGTAATTTACATCTGTCTTTTTCCAATTTTTCACTGAATTTTCCAACATTCCAAGGTTTTTCTAAATATTACATCTCTGCAAATGCTTTAGAAGGCATAAATTGTTTTAAAATGTATCTTTTATACTAGATGCATCCAGAAACTGACTTTCTGAAAAGATCCATATAGATAGATCTCTAATATGTATAAGTAAGCTAGAATCAGCCAAAAGCCAAGGAAAAATAGTAGGGATCCTATTAATTTACTTAGCAAGTTAAAAGCTGTATAGTTACATAAAGGAGTTAATTTGCTACTATTTAATGGTAGTGTTTTGGGTACATGTCCACTTCTCATTTGCAAATGAGTAAAATCTAGCATCATGAACATGTTAATAAATTATGAAAGCCAGAGTTTTAGGCCTTTCTCTTACCAAATTATTTCAACCAGAAAAATATATTATTCACTTAATAGCAGCAAAAAAAAAAATGACTGGATTATTTTTACATTTAGATCAGTACTTCTTCCTAGTACCAGATTATCTCCCTGTGATCAAAATGAATATTCCCAGGCCCTTCTTCTAAGAAGGATTTCAGTAACTGGTGGGTAAAAGCAATGATTTTGCTATGTGTGAAAAGTGCTCATCTAAAATGGCTTTTTGGGAACTGGGTATCATTGTTGGGGAGAGTCCCAGCTCCTGGAGATCCTCCCTCAGGATCTGAATAGCCTGATAAAATGAAACCACTTGTGTGATCTGTCTCCATATCCCCTACACCAATCACCTTTTATAAACAAAATGTGATGGAAGGAACAGTGTTCATGTGTATAGATTGTATGAAGGTGAAGTTTCATTTTTATTATTTGACTATGCATGAACAACCCTCACACTCTGCATTTTTATGGCCTTGTGCCAAATTTCAGTATCTAAATTGGAAATAAATTTTAAAATTAGTGTTGGATCTATTTGTAGTGTAGCGGTTAACAAATTGAGAAGAAAAAATTTGTGAGCCAAGTTCAAATGTTGGAAGAGTCTGTTACATTCATTTTAAACACAAATACCCTTGAGAAAGACAGGAATTTGTTGCCTCTCCCTCTAGCTATGGGTTAAATAGCAGGACTGAATGGACTCTCTTGCCTAGAAGTGGCAACTAGTCTAGAAGGAAAACTGAATTCAAAACTATCTTGAAGAGAGAGGCACTCCATCAGGCTATCTTGCCTTAGGCACACTTCTACTGTTATTGCTGTAATACATGTGCTCTCACTACCCTCACGGGTTACATGATTTGTGATGTATCATGTTGGCATCTGTACACTTTGCTTAACACGTTCACTACCAGAGGTCAATTATGAAATCAGACGTCAAACACTGACTTTATAATAGCCAACTTAGGCAATAAAATTTTGTTATGAGTTGATTTATAACTTCAACTTTCATTGTACACTAAAAGTATTATTGCGAATAAACCCATAGTTGGCAGCCACAGATGAAACTATATCAGAAAATGCTTGTAGTAAGCATTCTAATAAAAACTATCAAATACAAGTTATCTTGTGTTTGGCAGTCAATGTGTTAACTTAGTATTTGTAAGTGTGGCCTTGTGTGTAGTGCTGGATTCAAGTAGTCTGTAATTTCTCAGTAGGGACACCAATGCAGTATCACAGACTGAATTAACAACAGACAGTTTTATTCAGGTTTTTTTTTTTTTTTTTTTTACTTACTGTATTACAGGAGGGATATAGTAATAGGCATCATTTCTTGGAGGAAGTGAGAGAGAAAGGAACAAAGAGAATGGATGGCAACAGGTCAGCTAGCTAACTATCATCTTTATATACTGGTTTGTCTCTCTGATGAAACCTCAGCATACAATGGCAGAGAAGGCTTGGTCACTCACCAGAGCCTGTAACTTCTCTACTATTGCAACCAAACTGTTTTCTCATGTTTTTTGATCTTTTATTAAAACTTAAACAAAGACAATCTATCAGTGTCAGAATTTCACACCCATGAAGTTCAAATCATGTCCACTCAGTTCAGATCATCAAAGTTCAGACCATTGTGGTAGAATTTGATATTTTTGTTTGGTCTATGGTAATGGTAATATTAACTGTTCCTCTATAAGGAAACATTTGCATTCACTGACTGAGAACCAGTACTGCTTTCATTTGAAATTTATAAAATTTTTCACTTAAAACAGTTTTTCAGTAAAATAGGTTATTCAAGTCCAGTAGCTGTGATTGCTCTTTCCATTACTGATGGGAGTTTCCTTTCTAACCTTTTACTTGAAGTAGTGAGAAATGTCAACACCTTGATTATGGTATTATTTTCTCTTTCAGTTACATGTGCTATCCATTTTAGTTATTGCTGCTGTTGATAGTCCTCAATTGATGTGGTTTCTGTTATTTGATACAGTTCTTTGTGAATCTATAACACCTGTTCACAGAGTTTAAAGAAGAATGATCTTTGCCAAGACCCTCAGTCTTTACTCACTCAAAGCCTTTTTTAACCATTAATCTTAGAAGGTGCTATGTATTCTGTAGCATAAGTTACATTTACCATGCTATTCAAGCAGCAGAAAGCTGACATAGTAGATATGTCACTTGTCTTCAGGTTAAATGTTTGAATCGGGGCAGGATTCAGTTGTCAATTTTATATATCTACTTTAGTCTGTTAGAACAGAAAAGAACAAAAAATATACAAAAAAAGAATCCAAACTGTTCATTATTATATGATTTACTGTTGGTATTATATTCTAGCCAGTTTTTCAGTGTCTGGAATTTTTTTTTATATTTTGAAAGGACTTTTATATTCTGACAATAAGATTACTTCAAAGATGAAAAGAAAATATTTGAAATAAATATATGTGTGGTATTATGAATAAGTACATTGTTCTTTTGCAGAAGAATGACCAAAAAAAGTTTCCCAGAAAATATTAGAGTCAATTTATGCAGTGTTGTTGGCAAGTCATGGTTAACTTGCCATAAAACAAAGGAACTGTAGTGTCCATCATCAACAATCAATGAATTTGAATAAGAAATTCTGTTACAGAAAGTAGATTCACCAGATAAAGAGAAAATAACTTGTCAAAATAGTCTGTTATTTTGGTGTCCCAGTTAATAAGATGACAGTTTTATTTGGAAAGAGAGCTACTTGTGGAAATATATTCAGATGCAATGAAGAAAATTTGGACCAAGAAAATAAAACAGCAAGAAGTGGGGAGAAAAAAAATCAAAAACAAGTTTTAATGAAAAAAATTTGTTTTCTTTCAAATACATGCATATCAAGACAGACTCTTGTAAAGATTCATATGAATTCTAACCAAAGAATGAATAAATTTTAACTTCACTCACTGATCTGTAAAAGCGCACTTTTATGGACAATAACAGCACCAATAAAGAGAATTGCTGCAGTTCAAAGATAATGCGGTTGCATAAGAAGACTGATGGAGGACAGGCAGACAGACGGAGCTGTGCCCACATGAAAATCAATGAAAATGTTCATAGTGCTATTTCACAATAAGGAAATATTGGTGGTTAAAAGGTATAACAATGACATTTTATTCAATTCCAACTTATTGGGTAGACATCAGAACACAAATAAAAAAACATACTCACTGGAATAGGTAAAGGGTCAATATTTGTTTACTATTCTGATTTGTGTTAGTCTCTTGGTAGAAATTATCGACTACATTGTAAGTCCTTTTTATAAAAAATATTATTCAAGATTGTATTATCAAAATTTTTTTTTTCTTTATGAATTATCATCTACCTTTTTAATCTCTTAAGATTTTCTTTCTTTCTTATTCACCATTTTATGTTTATTTATATATAAACAGGCTATAGACCCTCATATCTTTATGCATAGAATTCATTCATACTAACAATTCTTTTCATGCATGCAGCTATCACATAGTTTTGTTTATATATATATATATATATATATATATATATATATATATATATATTTCATTGAATACAGCTGACAAGGAAGATTGAATTAATTTTTATTAAGTTTTTCTAGCATCCTAACATTTTTTCCATTTTGTAGAAGTTAGGGAATATAAAAAGGTCGAAAATACAAAAATTCTATATAAATCACATTATCAGAAATATCTCGCTATTCAAGAGGTCCTATATAATTCTCTCCTACCATCAACCTTACATTATTTAATACTAGAAATGGAGTGTTGAAAGTTTTTTTAAAATTAGAAAGATGTTCACGTGCATTCCAGTCATGCATGGCAAGTGAGAGCTTGGAATGAACACTCCTTTTTCAAAAAAATAACACAAAAATAATTTACAATGTAACAGTCAAAACATGAGGAAAAAATAACAACACCAACATGCTCTTAAAAATGGCTATAGAAGTGGCCGAAAGCGCTTGGAACAATACAAATTATGGCCAATTTTTATATTCCTTAACTGCTGCAAAATGAAAAAATGTTAGGATAGTGGGAAAACTTAATAAAAAGTATAATTCAATCTTCTTTGTCAGCTGTATTCAATGAAAAATGTTTGAAAGAAAGGTTGCTGCCAATATATATATATATATATATATATATATATATATATAGCTTCCCCCGTGTCTTTTCTATAAATATTTTCATGGTAATTGTTCTGATGATGGGCTTTCTTTGCTGATACCTAGACTTTATGAACTTAAGCTAGGTTTGTCCATTGTCTGGTTTGTCCTCCCTGATCCTTTTTA
>OZ010583.1:100216685-100301685 GCA_963932145.1 Acanthosepion lycidas
TTATTTCCCTCTTTACAATTAAATCTACTACAACTGGCGCCAAAAAAACTAAATTGGTCAGTAATCTGACTGACATCAATCTTTTACTAATTATCCTTAACAGGAGCCATAATTGGCAATTATGTCACCATAGGTATTTAATTGTACTTACCTCAGTATTAACAGCAATTAGTATCTCGATTTTTTTTTAAATAGATTGTTTGAAGTCCTTGATCTATCTTTAATTAATTGCTAATATTTTTCATATTGGCATTTGCCCATGATTCACTTTTAACACATCAATGATTTTTTCCTTACAAGTTTTTCATCCTGTTCATTGAATTTAAAATGAATTCATTTTAAATGTTTCTTGTCAAAACTGCTGACCTCTGATACTTATATCATTTTATTCAGTTTCATCTTGATTTTCAATGTGATCTAAGATTTGTAGTTATTTTTTGCTAAGTCTAGAATTTAAACACTTCTTTAAAATTCATGACATCATTTCTGACACTATTAAAAATAAATAAACTAATGATTAATTTTAAAATTTCTGAGAATATCTCTGTGTCTTTAACAGCAATGTAATGTATTCTCCGATATAAATCTTTTTAAAATCAGAAAATTTGAATCCTTCATAACAGGTACCATAAATACACAAATATAAAGGTGATAAAAATGTGTCATCACATTCTAAATGCTATATGTGGACTTGTTTTTATAGCTAACCTGTAGTGAATGGGGTAAAGGGATATTTCTTTAAAATGATTACTAAATCTCATCAAAGTACTCTACATAGCAGGAGCAGGTCATGGATGACAAAAATGGTCTCCCTCATGGAACATGCTTTTCTGGGTGTTTAGATACCAAGGATTAAAAACGAGACCAAAAAAGTGGATGAACCTTCTAGTAGGATCAATGGACATCTAACACAATGGGATAGACTGGGTTTTATAGTTATGTATGCAGGCAGTCTAGTGAAGACAACAGCTAGGGTGGAGGGTTTCATCCAATGAAATCAAAGGCCATATGCCCATGACCAAGGTGATACTTCCAGTTGGAAGACATTGATTGTGGTCTTACATGGAGTAATATGAGCTCCACCAAATTTACTTGCCCAAACACACTACACATCAATGAATACCTGTCTTTCAACCTACATATGCAGAGGGAACTGCTAAGATGCTCCACAGTACAGTGACCCTAGGACCAGACTTGGTTATTGGACTGATGATGATGATGATATGACATTTTTTTAAGATTTAAATATTTATCAAATATTGCTATTTCTTTTAATATAATTTTTCTCAGCAATCAAATATAAATTACTAATAGCTTATAAAACAAAAAAGAGAAACTTTAGCCTTAAAAAAATGTCAATAGCAAAGATAAATAATAAATGATAAAACAAGATTTTTTGTTCAATAAACCAAGCAATAGAAATTATCCATTGAGAATAAATTTCAGTATACTTGAATAATGCCAAAAGGTTAAATCTACTTTGGCAGGAAGGTTGACAAGCCTGCTACTGCTTAGAACATGTCCATTAAGCTGAGTGTGAGTCTAATATTTTCATAAATTTGTTTGCCAAGGATGGTGAGTTCAATCCTCGGTAGAACCAGAAGAGTCAGCATAGTTAACAATAAATATTGACTAAAACATGATGAACTGTTGAATAAGAATTAAATTAGCATTTCTTCAGTCTGCGAGAAAATAACAATAAGGAGGCTAAATTCCAAAAATCATAAGTAATTACAAAGGTCTTAAATCAGTCTCACATGTTCAACATCAGAAAATGTTAAGGGTGTAAGGGGTAATAAAAAAACATCCATATTCACAATTTGCAATACACAACTACATTTTTCAACCATGAAAAGCCAACAGTTTTTCTGTCATCCAAGTAGCATTCTTTTATTTTGGTAAGAAAGGTTGGTAGGGAATTGCAAACAATTACCGTATTCCAAGGCCTACTAAAGTCAACACGATATGTGTTCTGATTTACTTTTCTAACAGATAGCACAGAGAACACAAATTCTTTTTTGAGGTAAGACATGGTTTATGCCTTTGTAACCACGCAGTCTCAGTAAGTCAATATTATTTTTAAAAGTTTGATTAGTATTTTAAGAATGATTGTTTATCAGGGTTCTTCTTCTATATGTTTTGTCCCTTCAGAATGTAGATGATTATGGTCGACTACCACTTCTTTCCTTTGTAGCTCTTAATAAGACGATTCTCCTTACTAGGTATGCATTGTTTTCATTTGTCTCTCTTGTCTTCAGTCTGTCCTGTGAGTATTAAATTTTCCAAGCCCTCTTTACTCCTCATATGCCATAGAAATTTCAACTCTCTTCCTGATGTTAAGTATTAAGTATCCTTTTTGTCCTCCATTTTGTCCCAAACTGTATTGTTGCTCACATGTTTGTCCATGGTATTCTCAGCATTGTTCTGTAGAAACATTTCTGTTGCTTCAAATCTCTTTTTCGTCTGTCAGGAAATTGTTCAGCATTCACTGACATATAAGAGGACTGATATTGCATAACAGTTTGGTAATCTTTTCTTTGTTTCTAACAAAATTTATTAGGATAGTTATGCTAAAGATAGAAGTTGTGGCAAAATTGACAGAGCATAATCCTAAACGGCATCAAATTTATTTTGAAAAACTGGGGTTGAGTTTTGGTATTCCTCAATAAAAGAATTTTTTCTTGTCTAAAAGAAGGGATTTATTTATAAAGTATTTTTGGACACTTATGTGATTACCCAACTTAGCTGTAAAAAACAAAATTTCTGCTAATGATCATTAAATGGCATTGAAAAAGCTGTATAGAGAGAAAAGGAGACAAAAGTCATTCTTTTCCTTCTCTTTTTACTGAGAGAATGCTTTTGAAATAGGACATGTCTCATTTTCCTCTGAGGAAACCAGTGAACCACATGTTGCATTGAGCACAACATAATATATAAATGTCCTAAGCTTAACTATATACAGGCATATCTGATAACTCTAGCAAACAAACAAGCAAAAACTCTTCTCAAATATGTCTGTTGATTATAATCTTGGCTTGGAATGACTGTAAAACTTGCCTCTCCCCAATTTATAGACAGAAGCATACAAATTCATGCTGGGATTTTTTTTCCTAGAGACTAAAATAGGTCGGTTCTCAGTTTCATCTGACTCAGTCCCAGTCTGTCTTGTCTTAAAGTTAGAATGCTATATTTGCTTGTCCAGACTTGTTTTTGTGTGTCAACCTCAATTCTTAGTTTGTGAAATTTTTTGCAATATTACCATTTTTTGTCATATTACTGTTAATTGTTTTTTGGTCATATTACTGTTAATTTGCTTTGTATATATTGATTTATATTATCTTTTTTTTGCCATGTTCTTTAGTTTTCAATTTATTGTCATTACTTCTTGTAAACTTCTGTTTGTCGGATAGTTCTGTCACTTATTTTGCATTTAAACATGGCTACTCATTCCACAAAGACTCTCAGCATCTTTAATAGGACGTGAGATATACATACATTTATTTTAGAATGATGTTCACTCTGTTCAAGTTCCAAGAACCACTTGAACTAGAGAGTTACAGAATAAGAGGCATAGTTTATGAGGATATGTGGGGAAGGTAATGGTTGGGCTTAGACTTGGACAGGTTAAGATTGTAGTGATCAGGGAAGTATCCTCTTGGGAGTCAGTTCCACAAGACAGTGGTTTGTGGGATGAAGCTGCTTGGGTGGAACTTACATCTCACCAATTGAATATGAAGGGAATGAGGGTGGTTCATTACAATGTGTACGGCATGGCTGATGAAAATGACATGTCTCCACATAGACATTTTCATTTACAAACCTTTTTTTGTATCCTTCCTATCTAGTCAGCTAAGGCAAAAAAATATTGCAGTTAATTGTATGTAATTGTTTATATATTCATTCTTGCACTTATTCTCATACCAAATATATCTCTTCAAAAATTGGTAATGCTGCAACACTAGTTTTTATGTCCGCATGTTCCTCCGACCAATGATGCAAATTTATTAATCTTGCCACAAAGTAGATTTGAGTGAATAGCAGGAAGTGATATGCAGACCAGGTGCTTCCTGCAAGTGCAAATAGGTGGAATATCTGCTCAATTTCAATGTGAGTCACCTGGAACTCTCACAAACAAGTAAACAAAACGGTTGATAATTTCATCCACCAATCTCAAATTAATCCTACTGTGCTAAAATGGTGACTCATGAGATCACTATTCAGGGGATGAATTTGTCAAACCATTCACAGCTGGGTGCACTATTCTGTTAAGGGAAAACAATTTCTAAAATTCTTCTTTACTGCCAAACTCAACTACGTAACTGAATTTTATAATTGTATGGGTCATATTTTCTGCATGCGTAATATAAGATTTTTATCTATATAATATCTATATATCATATCTATGTATCTCTTTATATATATATATATATATATATATATATATATATCCATTTTCACATGTAAAAATGAATTCTACTTTTTATAAAACCATAAACAGTAAAAGTATCCAAAAGAAAAAGCGTAGAAGAAAAAGTAATAAAAACAATACATTAGCAGCCACATCTCCTCTTCTCAGCAATAAGATATACCATTGTTTTGATGACAAGAAGCATTTTCATTTATTAGCATCAAGAAATACTGTTAAAATGACAACAAAATATTTAATTACTAAGAAATAGGATAATAAGGATGTGTGACTGATTAATATATAAATTCATATTGCATTTACATAACTATATTTAGAAAAATATGACAAACTAAAAAAGATTTTGTGTTGCATTTCATCTGTTAGGATTTCATCAGACTTGGCTTTGTCGACATTGCCACGTCTACATATGCACACAAAACAAGAGACATAAGTAGTTTCAAAATTTTTTGAAAGAATATTCTTTTTTAATTTAACCAAATTCATCTGTATTCTTATTTGGACGAGACACATAACAAAAACTTTTCCAGTTTGTTATATTTTTCTAAATACTGTTTGTTGATATATAAAGTTATACAAAATTATATATCATTATATCATATCTATATTTATAATCTGGAATGTTTATGTTAAAAAAACGTAAGAAAATATTAAATTTATTTTAAGCAACATTTTGTTAATGCTTAGTATATTTATTTGTTTGTGTATTTACAAGGCATACAAAATTAAAATATTCTACTGAGGACAAGCAAGAAACTTAACATTTAGTTTTTTGATCAATGCAGGCATTTCTCAAATCATTCTTCTTCTCTGCCTAATAACATACTCAGGTCTTTAGTGAATATCTATGCAAACAATACAACAGTGTATGAGTGCACCTCCCAAAATTTTGATAACCTCCCAAAATTTTGATAACCAGCGCTTGGCAGCTGATCTCTTTTCTGAACTAGCTTTAACAGCTCAATGGGGGAATAACTGACTTATAACATTCAATACCTCAAGAGCCAAACATGTAATGCCCATCAATACTGAGCATACTCAGAATTTTTACCTATCACGATGAATATCTATCCTCTGAAGGAGGCTACTTGCTTTGAATGCCGATTGGGACTCTTCATCCCAGACCTTGAGTGTAACATATATATGATATGTTCAGTGGTGGCAACCTACTGGTTTGTATGAACTGATTTTTAAAATTATAAAAGTTTAGTGAATTGGTTGTTGGATTATCTGAAAATAATCTTATATATTAATAGCTGATGGTCTAGGTAAAATGCCTAGGGAAACTCTAATAGACACACGTCTATTACCATTTTGAAGTTAAAAATGTAGCAAATCTTCTAGTTATAAATTTGACAGATCTTCCATAGGATGTTTGGGATTGCAGTGATTCAGTTTGAATGTGGCTAAGAAACTGTAACACAGCCGATGACACTAGAGTCAGAATGTGTTATACTTCTGAGCAGGAATATGATGAGAAAAGAATTTTCAAAATGTTTTCTATTAGATAATTTAAAATGGTTTAATTTTTTTTGATAGTATAAAGTGATTTGTTGCCATTCTCAGATTGAAAAGAAAATAAGCAGAACAGGTTCCTAAAGACTACCTGCTTTTATAGAATTGGTTGCTGGAAATTTAGGATGCCACCACTGGATACATCACGAAAAATACTGGAAAAATGGCCAGTTCTTTGTACTAATCCAAGAAGTGCCTGACTCCCCCTGCTATGCTTTATTTTTACAAGAGTCAGATAAAACTAAAAATGGAGTAGAGTCCTCATTTTCCAGTTTTTATATTGTTTAAAAGCAACTATGTGGCCTTGTGGGTGATGAATTATTTTTCACTATACAACCCCTTTTCCCAAAGACATCTCACTACTCTATTGCTATGTCCATGGTGAATGTTCTGAGGAGCTACATTTATTAGTTCCATCAGTTTTGAGATCTAGTTTTTAATTAAAAGACTTTAATGTCCCAAAGTATTCTCATATAAAAATATTCTTCAAAAAATAAAACTGTTCGTTTTTTTTTTTTAGAAACTCTGAAAATATAAACAGTTTTGGTAAAAATATTTTAATGTGATATTGAACAAAAAGCAAAACAGCAACCCCCCGCCCCCCAAAAAAAACACTATGTAATAGTTAATACAGAATTGATTCAAAACAATAAGAATCAAGTTGAGCCTGGAAAATCTGGATGACTTGGAAGACTGAAGAATTTGGTTAATTTAAAAGACTGAGTAGCATGCAAAATTTCCTTTAATCTCATGTATTATAATATCTTTCTCATATTTTATAACATGAACTTGTAATTACAAGTTCAAGTTGACATTTGTGATTGGCTTGATGTTCTTTTTTTATTTCTGTAAAATCATTCAGCTTATATTTATATCAGATTGAAAACAATCTCTAGAAATTATGAAAATCAGTCTTTTTTGCAATAAATATTTACATATCCACTAGAACGCATATCTTGTGAATACATATACAAGAAGAAACTCTAAATATAGTAAGATCTGTTAGAAAGAAAAATGTATGCTTGGGCGGTTACCATATATTGCACATTTAACAAGGATAAAATAGTGATTACTGAAAAACAAAAGCAAATATTGTGTCATCCACACAGGGAATTGAAGGGAATTTTCCAATAAAAGTCATATCTTCCTGTTTATTTCATCTTGTTCTGTTATTGTAAAGGAAGTAAAAACATCTAGTTTAAAAATAAGAATGTAGAGGAAAATTTTCAAAAATTGTTTTCTTAAAATATATAGCAGATTTATGAGAACATAAATATCTATTAAAATCTAAAAGGTAGAAATAAAACTAAAAAAAAATCATTGTATTCAATAGAAAGCAGACCTAACAATTTCCCTAGTGCAATCTTATTTTCATCTTATATTGTTTCTCTCTTACAAAGAGGATTTCAGGAACAATTTCCAAGGACATGTCTAGAAATATTATTCTTGAATACATATTGAGGAAAGAGGGCTTGGAGAATTGACACTCACAGGACATATAAAAGGCAAGAGGGACAGGAAAAGTTAGTGGGCCACCTAAATGACAAGCTTGGATGGTGGAACAGGTGGTGGGAGAGATGGGAAAAAGACAAACGTTACTAAGAATTACATAAGATATAATGATTGACTGCTCATATCCAAGTATGCCTGTCTACTAGGGTGGCTGGCCAATTCCTGCTGCAGACACCTGCTCAGGAACATTTATGTCTGTTCAATACCCACAGAGCACACCTGCAGTTTATACTGTAACTATGCTGAGTGGACATTTCATGAGATAGGAAGTAGGGGAAACCCATGACTGCCCACGTCCTGAAGGGACATGGCCTAGAGAAGAAGATCATTAATGGTTTATATGCAAACACCTATAATACAGAATATTTTTGTAAATCTATAATACCAGATTTTAATATTTTTTTTTAGAAATATACAAGTTTAAGTAGAAAATTATCTGCACTTTAGATTTGTCACATTGCCTTCTGCTTATGTGTGTTTATAGATGATATTGTACTGTTTTGGTCATGTGATCAAAGTTTGAGCCTTATAGCACCAATGCTCTTTGTTCCTCCTTGTGCACACTACTAGCAGAGCGGCTATGTTTACACTGTAACAGCAGCAAGAAAAGTGCTATAATCATGCACAAACTTTGATTATGTGACTACAATAATACCAATTATAAGCACAAATAAGCAGAAGGCAGTGTGAGAAAACTTAAAAGATATTTTATGGTGTAAGTGTGGATAATTTTTGACTTACCCTCATATAATTAATTTTTATAATACCAGATGATGTGGTGGACATTAATTGTTTAATAAACTGATTTGACATTTCTTAATATGCTTTATCTTTGTAAGGGATCAGAAATTGTAATATGTATTTTTTTCTCAAACATTACAAGAAAATTGTTTTATGTGATAGATAAAAAAAAGTTATGGCATTATTTATTTTAATTTCACCTATCATCTAGGTAATTATTTACCCTGTATATGCCGAACATCCACATATGACATAATATGTGTGCATACAATATTCCTTCATCTTTCAGAAGAGTCCACTTCATAATGATGAGGTTGATGCTGTGGATTATTCTGAAGATGCAATAAAAAATATAATTTCTGGCTATACTAAACTTGATAAATAGGACTTCATTATTATTTAATAGTGAAAAGGATAATATTCAAGGTTTCTTTGGTTAGGGTACCTTTTATCTAAAATACCAATATATATTGTAGTGTATATGTGTGTGCATTTGTAAGACTTTAATGTTTGTAGAAAAAGACAAACTGGTGATGATGGGTAATTTGCTTATCACTCTTCTGATGATATATTAGATATAGAATTTTATGTCATTTTAAATTACACAAATAAAACACCCATGTTTGTCTCAAAATGTTTAGCTCACAAAATATTTGCAGCTTGCAGATAAATAGTTTGTAATTCTATAATTACATTTAATTTTTAAAACACATCAAAACATTAAAATTACCCTGAAAAAATATGACAGTCTAAGTCAACTAGTATACATATAGTTATTTTAAAGAAAGGAGACCACTTCAGTAGCCAAAAATTAATGTTTGGGTGGAACTTAAAATTATCTTTAAATCATTATATTTCAGTCTGCGTGGATATAGAATCAGCATAGATTTACAGAGGACATTAGACTGTCTGAGTTCTTTTCTGACAATCACCTTAGAGTTAAGAGTAAATTTGATCGCAATGTACAATCACAAGTGAGTTCACACAGACAAATAATGCTGTAAGGATGGGACAAAACTGTTTTTTTTTTTCAGGCATATAAAGTACAGAAATAGTTGTAGCCAAAGGAGTTTATATTGTTAGCCAAATGAAAAACTGATACCATGGTTTGTACTGAGGAAATTTTGGCAAGATCTATTCTGATATATGTATTTTTGTGGACTATTAGATACAGTCAGATGAGAAAGAAAAGAAAAAAATTTGGAAGGTTTGCCAAATCTAGTCAGATTTACTTTTAGGGCTACACTAAATTTAATGTACCATCTATTATTTCTTTGTTTGACTCAATATACAATTTTAGAATTTTATTGCCACACAATAAAACAGATTTTGGTTATTAACACTTCTGTAACCTCTATTTTTGTGTAATTTAGAGAAATAAATCAAATAGTTTAGCCATTTCTTCTTTTATGTGCCATGTTCTTACAGGACGTGGGTAATCATGATTCTCTGTAACTTCTTATTCTTTGTAGCTTTAAGCAATGTTTGCCTCCTTACTATCCCTCCCAGTCCATATTCTATCATCCATTTGCACAAACTTGCTTGGAATGTTACTTTTTCCCTCTGCTCCTCTTGTATTTAGTATGTCTTACGGGTGTTAAATTCTACAAGCTCTCTTTCCTTATTATGTGTACCAGAATTTCAGCTGCCTCTTTCAAATTCTAAGTACAAGTTTGTTTGTTTACCATTTTCTTTAAAACAAACCTTGCTCACATGCTCAATCCATGGTATTCTCAGCATCCTTCTGCAGAACAACATTTTTGTTGCCTTATCGTCTCTTCCTTTGTGAGGAAATTGTCCAGGATTCATTGCCATATAGAAGGACTCATACTAAATAGTAGTTAAGCACTTTTCTTTGTTTCTAATTAAATTTTCTTGTTTTTTTATATTTTGCTTAACTTTTTGAAATCATCTTTCATTATTCCAATGTATCTTCGAATTTCTGTGTCACAATTTAAGCCATCTGTTAAAGCACTTCCAAGATAGCTACATTTCTCTTCTTGCTTGATTTTAACATCTTCATGCTGTAGCTTGCACCTTAGGTTGTTCCTCTTGCTCACAACCATATATTCTATTTTTCCCAATTGATAGTCCTTTCTTCCCACTTTTCTGTACTGCCTCTAGTTCATGTAGTTTTCATTATGCTTGCTATCAACACAATATCGTCTGCATTTCTTATGTTGTTAAGACTGCGTCTACTGATAATAAATCCTGGCAGGATTTCTAGTTTAACCATAACTAGAAATACTGTTTCAAGGAACATGTAGCAAAAGACTTAGGTTATATTATGGGGTGAATAAAATATTCAAAATATTGAAATATTTAAAATTAAATGTCAATAACAGAGAATTATTTTCTTGTAGAGACAAATATATAAGTGATAAAAAACTTAGCACTACTTCCTGCTTTAGAGGAAAACTTGTCATTTGACTGACCAAAGGATAATGCTTGTAACTTTTATGAATAATGACTTTACCATAAACAAGACTGTCCTTTTAGATATTATACAAGGTTTTATGCATGTGTAAGTTAAACAAAAAGAATATATTCTTGCATTCTCATGATGCTGAAATCTAGCAATTTTTTAATAAGTCTCGAGTCAAAGAAACCAAAGCCATATCACCATGAATCATTCACAACACATTATTGAGTCATGTCCCCACACCTATTAATTCAACTCATTGTCCACTCCTCTGCTTGTCTCTTATACATATCCACACTATCCTTTTAAAAATAGCTGAAAAGACTTATAAGTTGATATGATTGTCATTGTCTTCTATAATCTAACTTTAATAACATAAAAACTCACAATGAAGGTATTTTTGAATTTTGGAAGATTCTTTTAGAGAGACATGTTCAAAGCAAAGTAACTTGAATACTGCACTCAATAGAAGTTTACATAAAATTATATTTTAAGATAAAAAATGCCATGCTTTATAATATTATTTCATATTGTTTTTGAAGAATTGTTACATTTCAAAGGTGCCTAAAGAGCCATCATTTCTGATCAAACTCATTTCATTTTTCATTGTCAATCTAAGAATTCTTTGAACTTATTAAATGTATCATTTAATAAACTTTGTTATTTTTCTTCCAGTTCTTGACATTGCTACTACAATCAAAGTGATCATATGTCAAGAAGCAAAATTTAGTAATTCACTTAGATTGATTTTGTTTTACAGCTTACCAACTTTTTGTGTGTTATTTAAAGCTGAAACTTAATTTAGATTTTAAGAATAATTCTTCTTTTTGTTTTGTGAGTGACTATTGCATTAAGAATTTTTTATGAGATATCAATGATTTTCCAGATATAAATCCTACTGTTTAACCCATAACTGGACAACTCACTTAGGAGGAGGTTGTTAAATTACCAGCCAAATATTGAAGTCAAAAACGGCTATGTTAGCAAAAATAAAGTGAAAATTAATTTAAGAAGGTTGTGATAATAGTCTCACATAGATTTCCTGATAAATAGTAAATAAAACTGATAAAACATGCTACACAATGGCATTAATAACTTTTCTCACTATTACTTGTTAGTGTGGACTATTCTTTATGCCAAGAGTAGATAGGTATGCCTATCGTATGTTCCAGTCTTTTGAACAACAGTAGAGGTTTATTCGTTGTTTCCTGTTTAGGATTCGGTTTGTGGTTCCTTCTTTTTTCACTCTCAGTAGCCTCTTGCATCTTAGTGGCATTATTGCCTTGCTCAGACTGAATTGATTAAGAAAAAAAAATATAATCTCTTTGAAATGAATATACAGGGCAAGGACATTTTCTGCAAAGTGAGGTTCAATTAGAAAAAAAAGCTTCATGAAGGGTAAAGTTAATGATCACCGTCTTGGTGGGGGCTTTGGTTTGCTTTCTGTAAATTTTCAGTTACATTTGAATTGTAACTTTTTAACACAAGAATTTAACCAATAGATAAAAAATATTTATCGAAATAAATAAATGGCAAATTCTTTCTGTCCATCTGTGTGCATGAAACCCCTTTAACTGGAGGCACACTTATTCTACATAGACATACTTTTTGGAATCAGGATTGAGAATCAGTCCTTCATTTGGTGTTTGGACATCCTGCATTGGGATTTGTGTCTGGATGAGGAAGAAACAGTTAAAAAATTCAATTTTTTAATTAACTGAAAAAAATTAATGATTTTAAAAGTTTTTGAATTTATATTGAGTTTAAAGTCACAGAAAAACTTTGTGAATTTAAATTTTTTTGTTTTAAATTTAGTTTAAAATATCTCCAAAACTTTGTGAATTGAGGAAATCAATTCTATATCTTCAAAATGCTAAGGAATCAGAGTCAAAGTAAGAGGTTTTGTGATGTGAGGTTTTAGAGTTCTGCAGAGTTTGTGATTTCAAGAACTCAACTCAATGGAAGTTCTATGGAGTTTGTGATTGGAGGAACTCAGTTTTCAGCCCAAATTGGAATTTTGGCCCAAATTGGAGTTTCAGCCCCAAAAGGTCTTTTGGCCAGAATTGGACATAGCCTGAATCATAGTTAAAGTGAGATGTTGAAGTTCCATGGGGTGAATTGAGGAATTCAAAGCTATTTATTCAAAATTATCATTGCTGTTTTCTAAGCTTGACCCTAGGTCCCTTTAGTTTTGGGCCTAACCAGCTTAAAAGCCCAAATAGAGTGTGGCTTTTTTAAGCTAGTAAAAAATAGGATGGAAACCATTTTATGTAAAGGGGCGTGGAAAAGACCATGGGATTGACCAAGAAGCACTTTCCCAGCAAAAATTAAATATTTAATTGGCCAGGATGAGAAATTTTCAGCAAAATGATATTTCAACAAAATAATGAAGTTCTTATTTAAGGCTATTTGGGTATTTTATCTATAAAATTTATTTATCTAGATGCTAAAAAAACATATGCACTTTCCCTGATCAAGATGCCACTCTGCCACTCCTGCACTTATGCCTGCAGGCATTGATTGAGATATTTAAGCAAAAAATATGTATATTCTAGGTGAAGAGAAATGAACTGAAAAACGTGTGAATAGACTGATAGCAGTGTTCATGAAGCATGAAAAATTTGATGATTGTTGTTAGGCTGAAGCCATTATTTATCATGTGATCAATAAAATTAGCATAAATTACGTAACTATGATATTTTAATATAGACTTTATTAACATTGGGTCTTGTGGTACTACTACTTGAGTGATGTAAAAAAATTCTAAATTACTATTCTTTTTAGACTTCTTAATTTGGTATGTACATTTTCTTTTAACTAGAGGTAGGAGGGAATGGATTTGAACAAAGTAAAATCTGTTTGTCTGAGCTTTTAAAACATTTTTTTTAATACTAATGTTAAACCAGTACAAAGCTAAAGAGCCACTCAAATCAGAGTTACTGTTAAAATAATTATGATGAATGAGGTGTGTGATATGACTGAAAGAGAGAGAGTGCTTTGGTTATCCTGTTTTTTCTTTCTATTTTCTATGAGTGAATTATAAAGAAAAAATAATTTTCAAGTTAAAGTGTGATACTTTAGAATTATATACATGGCAAATTATAGCAGAAGTGAATAACCATCTTTATCATAAAACACTTTAAAATATGTTTATGTTTTTAGATTTTTTTACAAGGATATTGGAATAACAGTAACAATTCAAATAAAATTTATATCAGGAACTATTTGCAAATCTTGAATAGGTAAAAAGAATTCAATGAATATTAAAAATTATCAAGTCTTTTTATAAAGTGCTAAAATAAACATTATTTCATTTGTGTATAACTATATATGTACAGAATATTTTTAAAAAATACATGTGCATCCAATAATGGAGGAAGTGTATACCAATTTCTTTTGAATTCTATAATTTCCATTTGAAGGAATCTTAAAAGATTTTCTATTTTAAATATGTTGCATATTTTTCAGTTTCTCTTTTCCTAACACTGGTTAAATATTAGATGAATTTTTCTGTTTGTAGATTCAAAAAAAACTTTTCAATGCATTTTTCATGTGTCAATTTAACAGATAATGTTAATTCTTGAAAGATTCCATATATGTTTTATCTAATTTAATAGTAAGGTTACATTTTCAAATTTTTAGCTTTCACATTCTAATATTTACTTTTCAAGAACATTTTCTTGTCTTCACTTTTATGAAAAGGAATCTTTTAAAAAAATTAAGATTTTCTTTTGAGAAATATAATCCGCTCTGAGATACATTTTATATATTCTGTTACAAAATTAATGTTCACTAGGATGAATCATCTCCATCCCCTTTGTGTTCCATTAATAAAGAAATAGTTCCATTCACAGTTTCTTTCCAAGAACAACTACTTTTGTGAAACCCACTCCCAAGAGGATGCTTTCCTAACCATGACAAGCTTAACCTTTTCAAATCTAAAGTTAAATAACTTATCTTTTGCATATATCTTTATAAACTGTGCTTATCACCTCTTACTTTTACTGCTCATACAACTTCCTTCAGTAACCCTCTACCTTGAGTGACTCATGAGCATTGTATTAGTGAACATTAGTAAAAAAAATAAAAAAAGTTTATATTTGTTGTATATTATACATAGATTTGTAAGATCTGATAGAAAAATCTTAAATGAAAAATTATAGTTATATATTGAGCATCATTATCCTGTACTCAAAATGTAATGAGAAAGTTTCACTCAGACAGCTTTACCCCCACAAAACTGCTACTTTGATTCCCATGTGGATGCTTCCTTGATAAATCCAACCCTAACTGCTTCAAGTAATTGTTATTGATGTGTTTTTCGTCAGAGGAGGGTGTATTCAACAAAAAATTGAAAATTGCTTTTTTCACTGCAAATTATTCATTATATCATATCCAAGTATTTTACAAAAAATTAGAGCCGATTACACAATATTTCAAACTCAATTTAGGTTTATAGTTCATAACTATGCAATGAGATGAGGTAACATAAACTGTAGATTTGTCTGCAGAATATCATTACATTATTGTTACATAATTATAGTGAAATCATTAAGGATTTTAGTCTAAAGCATTTTATTTTTGGTTGTATGTTAATTTCAAAATACTCCTTTTTACAGGCTTTATTTTTGAAATGGAATAAGATAATGTTTAATTTTCAGAAAAGAGAGGTAACAAAGCATAAACAAAATAGCTCCAGTTTGTTCAACTTAGGAAACTTAGCATTGCTGCCAAAGTATTTTAAAATGCTGCCAATAACAAAGGAAAAAATAAAAAATACCAAACAGCAAATCGAATATAGCATCGAAATTTATATTATTTTTATTTATTTGTTATGCAACTAAATACATAATTGTCAACAATGTTTCCATAAAACTTGATATTTCCTGTAATAAATTCTTAATAAATATTATAATTCTTATTATTTTACTTGAGTCCTACATTTACAATTCCTTACAGCTAACTATGAAAAGAAAAGTTGATCAAAACTGCCTAAAACTTTTAAGTGTGTATTGCCGCAAAATTATCAAATGTTGAATATGCCCCTCCTTCATCAAACACGTCATATATCCTCCTCATCCTCAATCTTTACTTCCTAGAGACTCTTCTTTCTTTCATATCACACACCTCATTTATCATAATCATTTTTAACAGTAACACTAACTTGAGGGGCTCTTCAGCCTTGTACTGGGTTAACATCAGTATTAAAAAAAATCCCAAACAGACAGATTCCATTCTGTTTATATCATTCCTTCCTACTTCTACTTAAAATAATTTATACATACCAAATTAGGAAGTCTGAAAATTTTTTTTTTCCAGATATGAAGTGGAATTAGTCATATTTGGACCATTTATTTTGGGACATCCTTAAAATTTCTAAGATTCCAAAATATATGCTTAACTCAAAATTTTTCAAAATCTTTTCAATCATTTAAAAAAACAAAAAAACAAAAACAAAACAAAAACAACAACAACATCATCATAATCTCCCTCATGTATAAGCACTAAGTATTAGAATTAAAACATAAAACTTAATAACTTAACCATTTTTCTTGTCAGAAAATTAAATTGATGTTGAGATTTACATTTATTATCTTTGTATGAAATCCATTCACATTAATTTTTAGTTTCAATAAAGATTATGCAGTCAATAGATAAATTTTTCAGATTTAGACTGATTTTGATACATAATATATACAGCCTATTGATCGATTGATTGATTCACTTGATTTGTTTTTTTATGGCTTTGCAGGTTATTTAAAGCCAGAAAATATTTTTAGATTATAAGAAATTTTTGGAGATAATAATGATTCAGTGATACAAGTCTTACTAATTAACCCATAGCTTGGAGGAGAAGAGGTGGGTTTATACTTTTCCCAAAGTGAATATAAAGAACCCAAATGGAATTGAAATTTGGCTCTCTGATTAAAAATTCCAAGTCATTATCCATTACATCACCTGCACACCTAAACTTACAGCATCTGGTATTCCTGAGTGGTCACCCATCTAGGTACTGACCAAGCTCAATGTTGCTTAACTTTTGTGATTGTATGGGAACTAGTGTTTCAATGATATATTTCCATAGGCTAGATGCAGCCTATAAGTTGTTCAAGACAAAATTCATTTTTTATAACTATATAAGTTCCAAAAGTTAATCAAAGTATTAAGAAGTCACAAAGATTTTGTTAGAAACAAAGAAAAGAGTACTGAAATGTTATGTAATATCTGTCCTCCTATATGTCTGGGAATGCTGGACAATCTCTTCACAGATGAAGTGGAGACTTGAAGCAACAGAAATATGGTTCTACTGAAGAATGCCAAGAATGCTATAGACTGAACATGTGAACAATGACAAGGTTTTAGAGAAAATGGCTAAAAAGAACTTAACAGCAGAAAGAGTTGGAATTGCTAGAGCATATAATGAAGAAAGAGGGCTTGGAAATTTTGACACTCCCAGGACATATTGAAGGCAAGAGGAACAGAGGAAAACAGTATATAACTTACCTAATGAACTTTCATGAATGGATGGTAGAACTGGGTTTTATTGCTTAAAAACATACGTTTGCATATCCACAATCTCATTTAGATGCATAAGAATACTTATATATGCATAGTAGTGAATGCCTATGTATAGATAAAATAAACTTATACTTGTATATAAATATATGCATATGTAATTGTTTACAGACAAAAAGCAATTTTTAAAGTGATAAATGTTTAATTTTAAATGGTTTTGACAGTTTAGAATATTCATTATTCACTTTAAGGCATCAAAAATTCTTTTAAAATCAATGTTTCATTTAACCTTTATAAGAATAATTATGAAAATAACTTTAAAAAGAAAAAAAACAATGAAAATTTCACAAACTTTTTGGAAAATTTTCCAACTAAATTTTATTTTATTTTTTCATTATTAATATTTTCTTAAAATATCTTTATCAGTCGTTAAGGTTTATACTTTTGAACCAGAAAAATAATAAATGCAACTTTTTATACTATTCCTAATATGTTCAATGTTTGATAGTGATTCAGTTCTTAATAGATGCTTAAAAAATGAGGATTTGTTTGTTTACATTTGTTCAGAAGGAAAAAAAAAAGTGAATGTGGGAAGTGGAAAGAGAAGGAGGCTGATATTTTGTGGATAACATACAATGATAATGTCAAAGTTTGTTAACTCTATAGAATATTAAATCATCAAACATTGCAAATAATCAAAGAATAGGATTTGATAAATGTAAGGAGTGTGATTAAAAGTGTTAATATTTTCTTTTAATTACTAATTCAGTACTTTACTTTAATCTCGGATTAATCACAATATTTTTTACCAAATAAGTTATAAAATACCTACTTGATTTTATTATTTATTTGTACCAAAATGTGCACAAGGGCTGAAATGAGAGATGGAGAAAGATGGTCTTCTTCAGCCTAAAATTAACCTAGCTAATTTCATTTGTTGACCCATTCTGAATGTTATGAAATATCAGTCCTCCTATATGTCTGAGAATGCTGGACATTCACTTCACAGATGAAGTAGAGACTTGAAGCAACAGAAATATGGTTCTACTGAAGAATGCCAAGAATACCATAGACTGAACATGTGAACAATGACAAGGTTTTAGAGAAAATGGTTAAAAAGGACTTAACAGCAGAAAGAGTTGGAATTGCTAGAGCATATAATGAAGAAAGAGGGCTTGGAAATTTTGACACTCCCAGGACATATTGAAGACAAGAGAGACATGGGAAAACAGTCTATAATTTACCTAATGAGTTTTCATGAATGGCTGTTAGAAAAGGATTTTATTGCACCAAAATTTACAAAATGTGCCACAAGGACTAAAATGCTGTGTGGGGAAAGCTGGTCTTCTTTAGAGTAAAATTAACCTAGCTAGTCTCACTTGTTGGCCCATTTGTACATACAATTTATCCTTTCACCATAAAAACACATTTATCATTATCAGTCACACCACAGTCACCAAAATACTTCATTTACTCATTGAAAGTCACAGCATGAAATTTCTGATCTTATATGCAAAGCTGAGATATCTTGTTGACTAAGATTTACCTTGATGTCATAGATTGCCAGTACTTGCATCAAACCTAACTCGATAATATTGCAACATTAATTTCTGTCTGAATTTCTTGGATGAGAAGCTAACATTCTTTTTTATATTACTTACAATCAGACTAATCTACTCATCTTTGTTGTTACAATCGCATTTCAGATATTGTCCTCTCTGGTTATCTTCAGGTATCTGTCGATTAAAGTAGCCTTCAGAGAATTTTGAACTGAACACTTTATTTAATCTGTTGTGGGATGCTAGTATCTTTGGGTGAATATTAGTCACAGTTATGTTGCAGGAATCAACATTTTGGATAGTAAATATTTACAGTCTCCTGGAACATTTATCCTACAAACAATATTGGGAGACTCAATATGAGTCTAGGTAAAAATGTCGTACCACAAAACAATAAAATATAAAACAACCAACAATGAAGGTATTAACAAAATGGATTAAATGTGTAGACAATTGTAATGAAAGGAAAACACTTAAAACAAGTTATAAGAAGAATGTGCTTGTTTGTGTGTGTATATGTGTAACAAGCCTGTGTGATAGACACGTGTATATATATGCATGTGTGAAAGAGTTCAAAAGTCAAAGGAAGACCAAACAAGTGAACACGCCTTTATTGGTAGTGTTCCTATCTACATGCTACTATTTGTAAGCTATAGTTAAAGAGACCAAAAATAGGTTGAGTGACAATATCATTGCCTATTTATAGGCTTAAAGAGCACCCCACCCCCATCAGGCATTTTAGGAAAGGCAAGTGGATAACCCACAAATCTATGGGGTTAGATTATTCTCTTTCTGCTGTCCATAACAAATTACTCCTGTAGATTGACTACAAGGTTCTGTTTGAAATTCTCTGAATGTTACCTAGACTGACAGATACTTGAAAAGGCTGGAGTATGGAACAGCTGAAACATTTTAATCATAACAATAAAGATGAGGACATTAGTCCAACTATAAATAAGGCAAATACTGAAATATCATATGTAAATGGTGGGGGAGTGTCTTATGCACCATCAGATTTGGTATGTATATGAAACTAAAAATACTTTTGTTGAAATGCTTTATTCTCCATGGATATTAATTCCTTTAAACTAATTTTTAGATTGAATATCATTAACCTGACTAATTGTTATGAAATAAATACATTGCAGAAAATATATAAAAGTTTTTTTAGGTTTTATTTTTTAAGTCAGTTACTTACCATATCTTTTTTCTTTTACATCATTGTACAATCCTTGAATAGTGTAGACTTAAGAATAGATTCCAAGTGTTTTTTTTTCTTGTACAGTTTCCATTATTGAACTTAAGTGGTTTTTGTTTTCTGAAATTCATAATCAAATGAAACTTTGGAAGATAAACTCATATCCTCTTTGCTATATAAAATCAGTTAGGCATAGCCATGAATTGAACCTGAAGTTAGTCTTATATTAATATTTTATTCTTTACACTTTTTTTAAAAAAGCAGTATAGCATTTTACTGTGTACTTGTACTACTAAATAAATGTAAACTATGGCTTTGCTGGTAAGGTAAGTAAAATGCTTATTGAATCCAATCAGCAAGAGAGTTAGGTACTGACTTATTGATTAAACTAATCATCTACCTTACTTTTTGCTGGATTGTTTGTTGGTTGGTTGTTTTATCATTTTTTTTTTCTCCACCTTCATTTTATCTGATTACGATAAGACATCATGAAATGCCTGCCAACTTATCACAACAGATGTGAACTAAAGTAATTGGTTTTTATTGAAGAGACAATATTGATGTTAGAAAAATGAGAGAGTCAATGAAGATAGCTATTTAAGGAAGGACAAAAAATGTTGGAGGGGAAGGAAAGAAACTGATTTCAGTGTTAAATCTAAGGAGATTATATAGTCATATGATCATAATCCCTTCATGCTAAATCTCAGCACAATCTATCAAGAAGTTTTACACAGGGAAAAAACCCACCCAGCCCCTAAATAATTTGGGCTATGAAGACTCAATTTAGAAAAAGAAACAATGTGTCCTTCAGTGTCTCAGGTCAGGGTTAATACTTGATTTATAATAAGTTGCAGATATACTTTTAAGAACTTATGTTTTGATTACATTTTTTAAGGCTATAAAATAGGAAAAAATAACAAGTGAATTTCAAAGAAACTAAACACTTTTTTTTTACAATAATTTTCACCCTATACAAGTCCCAAAAGCCACTTGTGGTAGAGGGTTACAGAGTAAGAGACAAAGTTTATAGGATATATGGGGAAGATAACAAATAACCCTAAACTTGAACATGTTAAGATTGTAGCAATTGAAGAAGTATCCTCTTGGGTATCAGTTCCAAAAAAACAGTGGTTTGTGGGAAGTAGCTACCCAAGTAGGACTTACATCTCACCAATGGAATACGAAGGAAATGAGGGTGGGTTCACTACAATGTATATAGCACAGCAGGTCTTAGCCATGAAGGTTAGAACTGGTGGAACTAAGGAATGCAATTCATCTGAACACTTTTCCTGGAAATAGTGATAGAGCAGTGAGAGGCTTGCAACATTTCATCTGTGAAAATGAGGCAGAAAATAATTTGTCCCCCACAAGGACACTGAGACACTTTTGGACTCTAATGGGACTGGAATGTGAAAGTAAGAGGGAGAGTTTATGCAGATATATAAGGAATATAACAGATGACCCTAGACTTGAACAGGTTAAGATTGTAGCGACTGAGGAAGTATCCTCTTGGGTGTCAGTTCTAAAAAAGCAGTGGTTTGTTGGAAGTAGCTGCCCAAGTGGGACTTACATCTCACCAATGGAATACGAAGGGAATGAATGATTTGCTACAATGTGCATAGCATGGCAGGTATTTGCTGTGAAGCTTAGACCTGGTGGAACTAAGGAATGTAGTTTATCTGAACACTTTCCCTGGAAATATTGGTAATGCAGTGAAAGGCTTGCAATGTTTCATCTGTGGAGAAAAGGGTTGTGGGGTTGAAAATAATTCATCCTCCACAAGGATGCTGAGATGCTTTGGAATATTGAGACTGGAGACTGAAGACTGGGAAGCTCCTGCCTGTATATCACTTTTAGCATTCAACACACCCAAACCCACCCCATAAATATCAGCTCCCAATCTGCTGTAATCCACCCCATATATACTCTGCCATAATATATGACAACATCATTGCAAATAACACAGGAATTCATGCAAACAGTGTGAGACATTGACCACAATCAGGGAGACTTTGGGAGCCAATATTTAAAGTGCAGGTTTGAGCATGTTGAATGTTAAAGGGTTAATATAAAGCATTATGAAACAATATTCATTTTCATAATAAGATTAAGGTAGGGATTTAGAAAAAGTCACAAAACCATTTTGTCAGATATTGTTCTGTATAAAATCTGTCCTGTTAAACAGTAAGTTTATGTCATGTGTGCATCCTTTAGTTCATTTACTTACCATATTTTATATAGGTATAGGAGATTGTAATGAACTGTTATTTTAGTGAAATAGATATGAAATATTTCTCATCACTATATTTGTACCTGATTGATACTGTAACAAAAACTTCTTTTTATTTAAATTGTAATTCCTGCTTTTCCTTACTAACTTCCCAAATCAAGCTAATTTGAAATAACTTAACTACCAACCATTTATATGCATTGGCCTTCAGTCGAAAAGAAGTGACAACAGATGGTATCACAGTTGGAGTGGAAGACCATTCATTTAATTATCATAGTTTCTGAGAGATTTTCATATAATTATAAAAATTCTTTTCAGCTTACATCAACATTATCTCTACATTAATTTCTTCTTAAAAGATAAGTGCTTATCTAATATTATTTAGATTTTGATTTGATTGTTTAATGGCATACCAACTCCTTATGGGTCATTTAATGCCAAAATCTAATTTTTTTCAGAGTACTGAAGTAATAAAATATGATATATGTTATTCTGCTTTCACATTTGAATACATGGTAGATGATACTTAGCTTTTATGCATATACATATTTGTGTGGACATAATTACTAGAGGTAGAGATATATGTGTTTTATATTGTAGTTTTGTTGAAGTTTGATTTCTTTAAAAAATTGTTAGATATCATATAGATTAATGTCATGAAATAGTTCTTTCATGTTAGTTGGTTTTGTTTCATGGCATATCAACACCTCTATGGGTTATTTAATGCCAAAATCTAAATATTTTGAACACAATTTTATGGCTTCAAGTAAATATATTTACAGATAAAATGTATTGTTGGTCATTTTGCTTTAAATATGTATTTTTGGTCTTTTTCCTATAAAAATGTATTTTTATACTTTCATAGAGTTTTGTTTTCGTTTGTGGGTTCACTACTTGCCCATAGCTGGGGCCCTAACAGGTGCTGTCACTATGGGTCAGGGTAAACCAGGGAACAACAGCAATTAAGAGGTGGCTCCATGCTCTTCAAAACATTCAATTTCCTGAAAATATGCATTTACACAGGATTTTTTAAAAGCTAAACATATTTCTTCTTTTAAAGTTAATTTATATAACTCTGAAATCTAAGAAACTCCTTAGTCATTATTTGTTAAATTCAAAATAACAACTAGGCCTTACAGTGAAAATTTTAAGACAAGGAGTTATTATTATTATTATTATAGGCCTTACATGCTTATCTTGGTTGTTATGCTCCCAATGTGTTAGCTGTTATACTCTACAACCTTCTTCAGGTGTCTGTTGTACTTGGTAACATTCTCAGAATTTTGAACTGAGCCCTTTATTCAATCCATGGGAGTAGATTGTTCTAATTCCACTTTTCATGCTTAGAGGAAATCTCGTATCAGTTCTGTCTAGTCCATTTGTTTTTATGTTGCTTGTGCATTTCTTTCACTGGACCAGAGTATATAACTTATCTACACCACCTGACTCAGAGATTGAACTCACAACTCTCAGGAAACAAGATATGTTTTAAACAATGCTTCAATCCATTCAGCTGCATGTCTCATATTTAGTTTCCTGGCAGCTGTGAGTTCAATCTCTAGGTCAGGTAGTGTAGATAAGTTATATATTCTGTTCCAGGGGAAGAAATATACAAACAGCAAAAAAGATATCTAGTAAGCATTGTGTGGAATGAGAACAATCTATTTTCATGGATTGAATGCCTGAAACTGTTTGGAGAATACAACGGTCAAAATATTGTGAGTATAACAACCAAGAGGGACATGCTGGTCTGAATAGTAATGTATATAATAAAAACGGAACCATTCTAAAAAAGGAAGACAAACTTTGGTAAATACCTTTATTGGCATATTTTCTTTTATTGTAGAATGGAAAGAAAGAAAATACAAATTGAATAGATAGTTGGAATAGAAAGGCTGCAAGAAAAAAAATTGACGTATTGCATGAATAAAGAAAAAGAAAAAAGAAGATTTGAAAAAATTATTTAAGATAAATGAATCAATAAAGAGATGATTGGAAGGCATAACATAATGAAAAAAAATGGAAAAAGAAAGGAAGGAGAGAGAAAATAAGAAAGAGATTGAAAAAAAGAATGTAAAAGAAGAAAGAAATGTAAAGAATGAATTTATCTCATTCGTTTTGCTTTTGTAGTTATGCTTCAGCTTATCTCTTGTAAAATAAAGTACACAATATTACAGTATTGGCAGATACAGCTAAAAAAAAAAAAAAAAAAGAAAAAGAAAATGAGACCCCCCCTCCTTTCTTTCCATGGGGAGTGTACACCTGAGGAAGGCAGTAAAATCATCTGGCTGAAACATAATGGTAATAACAAAAGCAATGAAAAAAATGATGTCTGCAGTTAAAACAACTATTGGAAAGAATGAATTATTAATTGAATTGGGATATACATGCAAAAGATATGCTCATTCATAGAAAACTACATAAGAACAAGCTAAAGAAATTTATTAAAAGAAACGACATCAAAGCCCAAATAATCAAGATGCAGATATGGCCCATGCAAATGCATAATAAAATTGACAGAGTGGCTCAGTGATTAACTTGCATAGCATGTGACAAAAATGTTGGACTGGTTGGTGTTTGAATTGCACATCATGCAATAAAAAAAGGTAAAGATAAAACTGTTCATCATATAATAAATGAATGTGGAATGAAAGAATGGGAAAAACAGACAAATACATTTGCAAGAACAAGAAATATTAGCAAAGAGAAGAAGCAAAAATAAAGATGAATGAAAGAAATAAAAAAAGAAATGGTTTTGAAAGAATGATAAAAAAGATTAGTGATAAAGGAAGAAGAAAATGAATGAAGAAAGATGTCAGTAAGAAAGAAGAAAAGAAAGGTATGACAAATGAAAAAAATGGAAAAAGAAATCAATTTGAAAAAAAAAGGATGAAAGAAGGAAAAGCAACAAAGAAAAAACAAAGATGAATTGCAAAAAGAAATGTTTAAAAGATAGAATAAAAAGTTTATTGAAAGAAATAAAGAAAAAAACAACAAGGTAGTGGGGAGAGAGAACAGTAAGTGAGGAGGAAGGTTTGGGAGAGTAAAAACAAGAGAGGAGGAAGAGAGAGAAAAAGAGAGAGGAAGAGAGAGTGAGAAAAAGTGAGGAGGAAGAGAGAGAAAAAAGAAAGACAGAAACAGGGTAGCAGGAATAGAGAGAAAAAAAACAGAGAAAGGAAGGAGAGGTGGAAGAGAGAAAAGTAGGAGAAGAGAAAGAGAGAAAGCAAAAAGCAGTAGAGGATGAGGAGAAAAAGCAAAAAACGGCAGAGGAGGAAGAGAAAAGCAAAAGGGGAGGAAGAGAGAAAGGCAAGAGTGTAGCAAAGGAGAGATATATAGAGAGAAGCAATAGAGGTAGGAGAGAGACAAGAAAAGGAGGTGAGGGAGAGAGACAAGCAAAAAAAGAGAGAAGAAAGCAATAGAGGGGAAAAGAGAGAAAGAGAAGGAAGCAATAGATAGGAAAAGAGAGTGAGAACAAGTAGCAGAAAGTGGATCAGAGACAGTGACCAAGAGGCAGAGGAAAAGCAACAGTGAGCAAGAAAATAAGAAAGAAAAACAATAGAAACAGGAGAAAGAGAGAAACAAGAAAGTAGAAGGTAGATGAAAAAGAGAAGAAGTGGGTGGAGGATAGAGAGAGTGAGAGAGAACGAAGTGAATGGTGGGGGATAGAGGGAGTAAAAGACAAGCAAGTGGGGAAAACAGAGAGGAGAGAAAGATAAGTAAGCAGTAAGTAACAGACAGAGAGAAAGATGAGTGATTGAGGAACAGACAGAGAGAAAAATGAGTGATTGAGGAACAGACAGAGAGAAAGATGAGTGATTGAGGAACAGACAGAGAGAAAGATGAGTGATTGAGGAACAGACAGAGAGAAAGATGAGTGATTGAGGAACAGACAGAGAGAAAGATGAGTGATTGAGGAACAGACAGAGAGAAAGATGAGTGATTGAGGAACAGACAGAGAGAAAGATGAGTGATTGAGGAACAGACAGAGAAAATACATGCAAGTGAGGAAGACAAAGACAAGTGAGTGAGGAAGAGAGAAAGAAATGAGGAAGAAAAAACAAAAAATGAAATAAGAGAGAGCAACAAGTCAGGGGAAAACAATGAAAAATATAATTTATTAACAGTGTCTGTAATTGTAAGTAAATCTTAAGATGTTATAAGAGAATTTTCAGAAAAAAATTAGCTAATTTTTAAAATTTTTATTTTAATTTATTCCATAATATTTTATATAACCTGTCCTGTAATTTTGCTATAAAATAAGAGTCTTTTTTTTTTTTTTTAAATTCCTTATCCTTTCATTATGAAATAACAAATCAAGTCTTTCATTTTAAGTATTTAGATGTAAAAAGACTCCTGTGATATTTTTATAATAAATTCTAATATATTTTTCCTATTCTATTTGTTATTTCCTTTTTAACTCATGTTTCAACAACAACTACCTTTAATGGGCAAATGAAATTAGCCAATAAATGCCAACAATACTGGAAACAAATCTAATTTGGAGAGCCTTATAAATAATTAATGCCATGTATTTTCAATTTGAACTAATCCTACTTTGTATCTGGCAAAATAGCGAGGACTAAATTTGCGGGGTTTGGTATTAGGTTGGTGCAAAAATAATGTCGGTTTTTGACGTTATAAAAAATATACATCAAAAACCGATATTATTTTTGCACCAACCTAATAATTGTCTTGATGCTAGTTTTTTTTTTTTTTTAAATTAGTGTAAATTTATCTTATAATGCACAGAATTTCTTAAAATGGACAAAAGTAAAAAAAAAAAGAAAGCATATTTAATAAGTAAAGAATTGATTCTTAAAAAATGTTCTGTTTTAAAAAAATATTCAGAAATTCATATTGGAGATTCTTATAAGCTGATCATCAGTTTTTAACTCACGTATACACTTGACTTTAATTTGGCTTGAATTTTACACTAGTGATGATGCTAATACTTTAAATAGACAAACTGATTATTTTGTTAATCTGACTAAGAGATAAAAATATGCTTTATGCTGGCATTTGTTTGTGTGTTGGCTTCTGGTGTAAGTTTTGTATTGTCATGTATATTCAAATACATACTTGAAAGTACTTAACTTAAAGCTCTTGGTAAGAAAATATACTTTAAACAATTAAAGTTCATTAATCCATAATATGTTTGAGATCAACACAAAGAGACAATACACCCATAAACTGTGAATTAGATATATATTAAATACATGGACATTAAAAAGAGGCAGAAGAAAATTTATAGGTAAAACGATGTAAGTCAGTGGTTTCCAAACAGCGTGGTGTGCCTCATTGGTGTGGTGGAAGATGATAGCAGGTGAGGCGGAATAATTGAAAAATAATCAAAGATTTAGCGACAGTTTAAAAAAATTCATATGCCAAAAATAATTATGATTTCAAAATTTAAAATATTATGATGGATTACTTGTAATTGCATGCATGAGCCCCAGTATAAATAATTAAAAATAATTATTGACCGATTGTAATATGTTTGCATTATATCAAGTATTAAGAATATAGTTACTAGAGTTTGCAAATTGGAGGAGAGAGTTATCAGTGATAATGTTCTGACTTCAAATCTGCGGTTATCTCCCTTTAACGATCTCTCTGATTTTTTATTTTTAAATGTACTTTTTATCATATAAAATTTGGTGAGGAACGAGCAAATTTTAATTCTGAAAATGCAACCCAGAGAAAAAAAGTTTGGGAACTACTAGTATAAATAATAGTGACAGTATTCAAGCCATTGGTAGAGAGATCAGTCCTCAGTGGCTGTTATATGTAACTGCTTTGTAAAAAAAATAACATGGTTGAACAAATATTCCATTATTAATCTTTGACTAATTGTTTTTGTGTGACTTTTGATGACATTTTATTGCAACTACCCAGACTGTAAGTAAACAGGACAGATTGTAAATAAACAATAAGCACTTAGTGAGAGTCAAACTCACATCCTTTCTTCTTGGGAAGTCTTTTTTCTGAAACAGCTGCTTCATGATATATATTAACAGTTGGCAAAAAAAAAAAAAAAAAAAAAAAAAAAAATGAAGTCTAACTATATAAACTTTATATTTTTCCTTGATTGTCTATTACCATATCTGATGTTATTACTTTCATAAATGATGAAAGATTTCTGAAAGATGAAGAGGAGATTTGAGGCAACAGATGTGATTCTGCAGAAGGATGCTCAGAATACCATGGACGGAACATGCAAGCAACAAGGAAGTTTTAAGGAAATACGAAAAAACACATGTTGATAGTTGAAATTTCTGGGGCACATAGTGAGAAAAAAGGATTGGAAAATTTGACACTCACATGACATACTGAAGGGAAGAAAGAAACAACAACTAACCTACCAAACAAGATTGTGTAAATGGATGGCAAAACAGAAACTATGAGGGATACTAGCAAGACAAACATTAATGAGAACAACAAAGATAGGAAGTTGTGGAGAACTATGATCACCCACGTCCTGAAGGCTTATGAAAAATAAAACTAATAGTAATAGTGCTTCCTTTTGGAAGAAGGAGTACTGTCAACTATTATTAATTCTTGCTTTTTTATGCTGTTGTTCACCCAATAGAAGGCTCAAGAGCCACTCAAAGTAGATGCTGAATGGAGTTATTTTATGGATGTGAGAATTTTACATTATGATGATATATAGGATAGTTAATGGTTAACCCTAGACTTGAAGAGGTTAAGATTGTAGTAACTGTGGAAGCATCCACTTGGGAGTTTGTTCCATAAAGCAGCAGCTCTGGGGAAGAAGCTTTTCGAATACAAGTTCCTTCTTACAAATGCAATATGAAGGGAATATGTGTATATGGCATAATGGGTCTTAGCTGTAAAGGCAGAACAAAGTAATGTAGCTAATCGAAACATTTTCTATGGAAATAGTGATAAAGTAGCAATATGCTTGTGACATTGCATGCATAGGAAAAGTACAGTATGATGGAAAATAATTCCTTGCCTATATCTCTTGAAGTTGGAAAGAGACAATTGGGCAGTTCCAGCCCAAATATGACAGTAGTGCTCTATTTTTGTTTTGATCTAACAAAGACAGTTGTAATGAAAATTATGATGAAAGAAATAAAATCAAAAATTAATAATAGGTGAGTCCTTCCTTTAATAAAGATTCAAGATACTACAAATTACTTTGTTTTATAGAAATTCTTGTGGAATCAACCTCCATTCATAATAATAGCTAACAAGTACTGATTTATGTTATTGAAGGCTCAGAGAACTTTAAAGCCTGTGTTTTGAAGTATTGTATATATGACTGAATAAGTTAAAATTATATTTAAAATATAATTTTGGGCTTTATTCTGTTGAAGTACAGAACCGTTTATAAGCAAATGTATTAAATTTTAAATAAATAAATTTGACTTCTAACATTAGAGTGACTTAAGCAACTCATAAATCAAAACAAAAAAGAAAGGGAATTATAGAAAAATGTAAAATTGGACTAAAAATTAATATATACATTATTTTATACAGCATTCAAGAATTCTACCAATTCTGTTAGTATACTTCTATAGAAATGACTTTCTTTTCTATTTATTAGACCCAAGTATAAAAACATTAAGCAACTAGAGTACTAACTCTTATACAAAAATTTAGTAACTTGAGTACTTATCAAAAGTTTCTTACAAAAATAAATTGTGTAGATCAGTAGTAAAAATAAGCAGCAATCTCTAAATTGCATTTTTATTAGATCCAGTTTCAAGTTCAATTAAAAATATCAAATTGTGTTGTAATTGTGTTATCTATTTCTGCTTACCCATCTGTTCAACGAACATGAAGAAGACAGGCATTTTAAGAGCATGTAAACATCAGTACTTGATTGAACTTGAAAGCCATCAATCAGTTGATTACCTTAATGTGACAAGTGGTATAAATTAAACAAGAGATGTTCTTTGTAAATATCTATTTTATTAATCCCTTTCATAAATTGGATTGATACCTTAAACAGACATCCAATTATATAACCCTTTTCTTTTTAACTGATTAAAAATAAATACATATTTTAAAATAAACATCAGTGAATGTAAAGATACGGCTTTGGAGATTCATATTTAGAAACAATGAATATTTCTGATGATGACTCTGGTTTTGACATGTCATGCATAATATTGGAGTTTCTTAAAATGAAATATAATGACATGAATTTTTAAAGTGTTTAGAGATCGTTCCATTTTGAACATTGTCATAAGACAAATAATAAGGATAAACTAATAATGATTATCTATCCTCCTTATAATCTTTCTTACTTCCTTCTTATAATCCTTTCTACTTCCTTCTTATAATCCTTCTTTCTTATAATCCTTCCTACTTTCTTCTTATAATCCTTCCTTCTTATAATCCTTTCTACTTCCTTCTTGTAATCCTTCCTACTTCCTTCTTATAATTGTTTATACTTCCTACTTTCCTTCCTACCACCTCCTCTTTCATATCATGCACTTCATTTATCATTTTCTTTTTACTTTTTTAAATATTTCATTCCAAGTAAGACAACAATGCCACTCAGATGCAAAGGGTTATTCAGAGTGAATGAATTTGAGAAAAAACATTATTGAGGTGAAAGAGCAAGAAAAGAACAAGATTCAAGGAGAGAGAAGATGACAATTGACATTACATTTATATCATTGAAGATCATAGTTGACAGGAAAAGAAAAAGTTGGAAGAGAGTTCCACAAGTGAGAAAGAAAAGAAATTGTTAGCATTGAACTTATAGTTACATCTAGCAATTTCAACAGTAAACTAGCTACCAATCTAGCACTGCATTTAAATTAGTGAAGTCAAGGTACCAAAGAGGAAAAGCTCATCAGAACAATTACTATGACAATATTTTTTAGAAAAGGTACAGGGAAGCTACATTACAATGGTGGGAAAGTGACAGGAGCTGAGATACCAGGCCAAGACAGAATCTTCTTTGAATTTTGTCAAATAATCTCTAAATACATAGCAGAAACACCAGACCAGATGTGGCAGCAATATTCAATGCCTGGTCGAATGGTAGACTTTAACAGACTTTTCAATAGTAACTCCTACCTTGTGTGCATCTCGAGCCTTGTATTTAATATTAAAAATGTTCATCTAGAGAAGATATTAAAAAGGAAAAAAAAAAGAGGGTTGAATAAAGCCATCCAGAATATCATATTAATTTATTCTTTCATAATTTGTATATTATCATCCTTGATATTTGATGACTATTTTGTTCACATATTAAAATTTTATAAATTTGTAAGAATTCTTATAAGAAAAGAAACTTCATTTGAAGTTGACAAAATTGGGAACATGGTTGAAGTTCTAGTAACATTCAGTGTAACATCCAGTATTTTTTTCTTAATATTTCTTTGGAATGAGAAATCATGTGAGCCAAGTCCTAATTCAAGTCAGGCTTCTTATATTCTCTTATATGCAAATACCTTCGAGAAGGATATGAATCCATCTCTTCTACTAGCTATGGATTAAATAGTAGAATTTGCTTCTGAAAAATCATTGTCATTCTACAAAAAAAATTGTTGATGCAATAGTCACTCAAAAAAAAAAAAAAAAAAAAATATTTTTATAATTGAAAATATGTTTCAGCTTTAAATAACCCACAAAGGGTTGATAAACCTTAAAAAATACCCAAATCAATCAGTGAATCTTAATGGGGTTTTATATCCTGTCAGATAAGATAATTATACATTGGCAGACCTTAAAAGAAGGTTAAAAGGAATAGTCTGCATGAGTGGTATTTTTTTGTGGGTGGCATTTAGGTGAATGATTAAAATGGAATTGCCATTTTTTCCTCTCATCCCACTTGAGCTTATTTTTACCTAGCTATAAATTCACTTTATATCACTTAATACACTATACATTTATTTAAGGGTTATACTTTGAGTCAGTTACTGTTAAGGTTTTTTTTTTTCATAGTTCCTATCTTGTTAATGTGATATCATTTTATCCTAAAAATTATTATAAAACTTTTTCTTTTTATTTTTAAATGTTTTCAGTCCTCTTATTTTGTTGCTGCATTTTTTTCATCTGTAATCAAAATCTTTCTTTATATTTAGTAGATACTGTCCAGTTTTGAAATGATATTTAAAGTGATGACAAATTCTATGACCACACCAGGTGACACAAACTCCTGGTATGACACTGTCATCATATGTTTAATACATTAAAGGAGGAAGAATGTTAGCCTCATATTTACCAATAGAATTGGCAAGCTGAATTCAGATTCTAACCAAGGTAATTTGTACCCCCTTTAAACTAATATCTTTATAAATGTTACTTTGAGAGAAGATGGGCACAGCCACGTTACCCCCAGAATACCATGTTGATACCAATAGAGTGCCCTGATGATCAACTAAGAACATGGGATAATTTTTGAATATTTTACAGACACATTCAATTCATAATTTGATGAAAGAAGTACTTTTTATGAGTTTAAATATTTGAGAAAAAGGTGTTTATATATTTTTTAACTCTGTAAACTACTAAATGAATTAATGTGTAGGAGAGGGAAGGCTTGAAAAATGTTCATAAAACTAAATGAAAAAACTTGAAAAATATAACAGAATATTCCCTCTCCACCAATTAAAAACTTATTAAATAAATGGCAAAATTATCAAACTATATCAAACTGTATCAAATTGTTGTAGTTATTTCTTATGAAGTTTTAAAAATAAATTAATGATCAAACTCTTAAAATCAATTGTCTATTCTTTTGCTGAAATTACTAAAGCCCAAAATAGCTTATGCAAGATCTGTTATTATTGAATTCTTCCTATATTCTATCGATAAAGTTTAAAGTAAGCTGTTTTGATATGACTGTAGATTGTGAGTTGGTAAAGATATCAAAATAGTAGTTATTGCTTCATCTAAGATTATCTGTGAAATGAGTAGATTTATGCTTCTGACCCTATAAAAATATAAAATTAACTGTATTAATTTCTTAATGAAGTTTCATGATTATTTCATAACTTTTTCAGGAAACATTTTATTAAACTCAATCATCCATATGCAGTTTTCCCTGAAACCATGATGTTTGATCATACAGCTGATCTACAGTATTACAAAAACTAGGAAAAATTTCTAATAATTGTCTCTCTCGATGCTAGATTTTCATGATGATACTATATTAGGGATGCGGGCATGCGAATCTCTTACAATATTTCTTGCATTGTTATTTTCTAAAGCTCTATAATATTTGACCTGATACATTCACCTGCTTTTCATCTACTTTTTCCCAGAATGCAATGTTAAATTGCAGCTGTAATGGCGACTACTGTACATCTGTATTCAACAAAACTTATGCTGCAGACAAAAGAGTTGAATATAATCCATTGATATTGGCTGATTTCTTTTCTTTTATATGTTTGGTTTATTTTGGTTGTTCATTGAGTGAGCTTTAACAAAATTATTGTATTCAAATGCAGACATGTGCTGTAAGCTTGCTAGCACTTTACAGCAGAGTCTTTTGTCATGAACATGATATTTACTGGGAACACCAGCTGCCTCCGACTAATCAAGGTTTACAGTCAGTCAGTGAATATCTTTCATTTATTTCTGTATCTTATTTGCTGAAAATACAAAATCTCTGAAAATCTGCCAAATCATTATAATATATATATATATATATATATATATATATATATATATATGCACACACACACACGTGTGTGCAAAGATCTCTCTCTCATATATATATATATATATATATATATATATATACATGCGTGTATGCACAGATATCTATCTATTTATGCACTTCCCCATACACACGTCTATATATATATATATATATATATATATATATATACACACACACACACACACACATACATACATACATACACACATGTGTGCATGAACAGATATCTATTTATATATACACTTCCACAGACACACACACACACACATATAAATGACAAAATATTTTATGGTATGCTATATTTATGGTTAAAAGTGCTCAATATCAGGGACAGAGTATGTGTAAGTATAAAAGTAGACATTAAGGTTTGTTTTCTTGCTTGAACACAATCTTCAGGCTTTTTGGTACATTTGTACACAAAACTCTTAGATTATTTTTATTTTTCCGATTAGTCAGTCCAAATTTTAATAATATTTATCTACTAAATTAGTATAAATAAAACATATTTAATATATGACCTGATAATATAGAAAAGAGAATTAGTATTAATTTTTCTATTTTCACAATTAAAGATAAATTTTGTATCATCTGTCAATTTTTTTTAATCATTTTTTATGATATCCAAACAAATATGAAGAATACTGGAATGGGTTTACATATTTAAATAATTTGAAGAACATTAAACTGTCAAGAATTACTGGAATACATTTTAGGACTTTTAGGACATAACTGGGGACATTACATTTGGAAGAAAAAAAAACATAGCAGATGATGTAAAAAAAAAAAAAAAATAAATACTATCCAAACAGTGAAGCATGATGGTAGATAAAGTGTTTTCTCTCAAGCATTATACATGCCCTTGCCTGTTTTCACCCATGAACAAAGTTACCATATCAGGTATGATTAGTATGGTTAGGTAAATTTCTTTACATCAACTATTCCAGTACTTTCAAGTACATTTTTATTCTTAAAATTTACTAAGCTTTTTCAGCACAAAGTTAAAATTTGAGCAATGGCAGGGTGAAAACTTTTGCCTTGTTTTAATTTTAAAAGTGAGGAAAGATATTTTACCTAGAAAATTAACATTTAGCATTTAGACTTTGGGATTGGGACACTGATTTAACATAGAAAATAGAGAAGTTCTCTAGCTTCCAAACAAGTGATAAATACAATTTTACTTTGGAATCTGAGACAACTTTTGCCCAACATCAAATGATATATAAAATATGAACTTAGTATAGACTTGGGATTCAAATCACGCTCTCAAAGAGGAGAGTAACAAAACAGGGGGAGACCACTCTTGATTATTCATAACAGTATATTATTTATCATTACAAGTTTACTGGGAAATCATGGTTCTCCACAATTTTCTATCCTTTGCAGCTCTTAGAAATATTTGTCTTTTTACCATCACTCCCATTTCCCATTCCACTATCCATTCACATAAGCTCATCAGGTAGATGGCCTTCTGCCTCACACTGTCTCTTTTGCCTTCAATATGTCCAGTGAGTGTCGCATTTTGAATAAGAATCAAAATTTCTTGATTGAAAGATTTATAAGGATCACAATTTTAATAAGGATCACAATTTCTTGAGTTGAAAGTGTTTATAATTTCAAACTACTTTAACTGGTTGTATATTTTGATATAACTTCATAAATTTAGAACTTTAAAGAAGGTTATTTCAGAACAATCTTTGTTGAAAATGACTTAAATGCTTTGGTTAATTGCTTTATAATAGATATTTTGGTCTGGTAGTTTTGTGATGGAAATCAACAAAATTAAGGTTCATTTCATGAAAAATGATTTTCATAATTTTAGTTGTAAATATTTTTGTCATTTTTTTTCTAGAAATAGATGAATAATACATTTTGTATACTGATGTTTTTTAATGCCATATTCCTTCAGGATAAGGGATTCATGGCTCTCTACAGTTTCCTTTCCTTTATTATCTGTGAATTGCCATGCTTCTTGGTAAAGATAGTGAATTGATTTTTCATTGCCTTCTCCAGATTAGAATTCAAGGTTGTTCTTCTCTGAGACTGGTTGCAGCCCAAGGCTAGAGATCCCAATCTACCCTATTATTTAACCTTTAAATTTATGGTAATTTAAATGTACATTTTTGGGTAGATAAATATATATTTATATCATATAAGTATTGCCCATTTACCCAAAACAGATATCATTTTTGCTCTTGAGTAGGAAAATTATGCAGCAATAATTAATGTTTCTAAATCTTTCCCTTCTTGAAAATTTGTTCTTAAAATGTCAGCAATTTCCTGTGCTGAGTTGTGCTAGCAAAGAGAAACAAGTTACTTTTTAAGACATCAAGCCATCCTCTCAAATAGATTGTAACCAAGATACAAATTGATATTTTTAAAAGTACAAGAGGAAGTATCCAAGATTAATGTATTTATTTTGTTGCTATCTGTTAAGATTCAGTCTCTGATATAAGGACACATTATTCTTGTATGATTTTACTGTGTATATTTTGATGTCCTTTTTGCTACATTTGTTCCATTCCATTTACCTTTTATGTGATTGGCCATTGCAATAGAAATTATAGCCAAGAAACTTTATGCTATGAGAGACTTTATAAGTAATACTAGTTTTGTTTTAATAGTAAAATGATTTGCACAGTTCTGCTTAATATCAGTATTACTCATATAGTGACCATATCAAAATTTATAAATTGTTGATTTGTATTTTCAAAACTTAAGAATGAATACTCATTGATCTGCTATGATTCTTCAAATTTCCATCATTAAATTTTAATCTCTGTGATTATAGAGAAATTTTCCTTTGAGTTAATTCTCAGCTAGAAACCATTTAATAAGCAAAACTATATGACAGCTTCAAATAACAGAATATTGTTCTTTTAATTTTTATCCTAACCTTATGTATGTATGTATGTATATGTATATATTTGAAAAAGATTTAACAAAAAAATAATAACTGACAAGTGCATTTTTGGGAGATAACTTTTCTATGGCAAATAATCTTTGTAATTATAATGCTCATTATCAAGAGATGGAACATTAATAGTAATAAATAAATAAAAGTAGTAACAAATAAAATCAAGTTTCCTGAAGAATGGATGCAATCTCTGCAAAATTCAAAGTAGAGACAGGATAAATGAACATATATACATATATATATATATATATATAGATAGATAAATAAATGATAGATAAATAAATGAACATTATATATATAAATAGATAGATAAATGAACAATATATATATATATATATATATTGATAGATAGCTAAAAGAACATTCTATAGAGATAGATATGATAAAATATAATTTTAAGGTATGCTTATTTATATGGAGCCATTTTTTCCCTATTCAAGACAGAATGTATATAAATATAAGCAATATGGACATAGTGTTCAAAATTGAATGGAAACAGTCTGTTTGAATGCAATCTTCCAGCCATAAAGTGTGCATTTAATCATGAAACAAACTGTCATTATTAAGTTTCAAACTGTGTCTACACTGCTTATATATATATATATATATATATATATATATATATATATATATATATATATATATATATATATATATGTATGTATATGTATATATATATATGGCTTAGAAAGCTTTACAGTTTAATTATCTCAAATATTATTTGAAACTTACAAAAAATTTTAAAAAATCCATTGGTTATTCATATTAAACATTGCCACAGTATCATTTTGATGAGTTGGATTTATTACATTACTGCAAATCCATGATTTCATTTAATCAGAGTTGAATAAATATTGTTTTAGTATTTCTTTCAGGTGGAAAATATTTCATGCTGTTGGTAATTACTTTGAAAATAGAACCAACAAACCAAGTTCAAATTCCAGCCTGGGCTATTGCTCTCACTTTGTAGCTAATATCTTCAGGAAAAGCATGTATCCAATCCTCCCTTGTTCCTCCATCAATAAAATTCAATAAGCACACAAGTAATTCACAATTTGCAGTTAAAGTTTTTATATCTTTTCCTACTTTGTGATTTCAGTTTAAAGCAAAATGTCCTAAAATTAAGGATCTTTCAATATTTAAGAGCAAAGAATAATGACAAAACCAAAGAATTTCTGCAATACATATCAAGTTACTTATAATTCTGTCAAATGATTTAATGTAAACCTAAGTGCATGCCCGCTGTCATGTAGTTTTAATAAATACAGATCAATAAGTCTACTCAAAAGGGTAAGAAAAAAAACTAAGAAAACCAAAAACAATTGCATTATATATGTACGTGTGTACAAGATTATTTGAAAAGAAATAAGATTTTATATATATTTTCATGTCTTTAGAAAGACATCTTTTCATCTCAAAGCTTTTAAGTTTATTTTTTCTGTCCATATTTTCTAAGCAATTTAAACTACTGATTTGGGTTTTATTATTCATTTTTCTTTATCCTCAATACATATCTTTAAAGAAAGAAAATAGCAAAAACATTAAAAATATAAAAATTTGATTTGAAAAAAAAAACAAACTTCAAAGTCATTTTCAAAGGCTGGTAAAATACATTCAATCCATCTCAATTTAATTACTACTATAATTAGTACCTAATGGAGTCTTTAAAATAGTTTTTAAAACATTATCTCATAATTAAAGCTTACTGAAATATTCTACCTTTCATTTCTGACAATAATGTTTACTTTTTGCAAATGTTTGAATCTAAAATTTAAACTTTTTAAGAATAGGTTAAGAAAAACAAGTTAAAAACTGTTCTTTGCTTAACAAATTCGAAGTTGATAAGTGGTTATTTTTTCTTAAATAACAAATTTAACATATATAATACATATATACATACATATATGTATAAGAATACATATACATATATGTATAAGAAGAATATTTTTTTAGTTATTAAACAATAGCATCCAAACCTATTCAGAAATATCTACACTCTCAGCTGTATATAACCGCTTTCTAAGATCAATGGTTAAAAAAGATTTTGAGTAAGTGAAGCCTGAGAGTTTTGCCAAAGGTCATCCTTCTTAAAATCTTGTGGACTGGTGCTACAGAATCACAAACAAAGAACTGTACCAAATAACAGAAACCACATCACTTGAGAACTTTTAACAGCAGCAACAATTAAAGTACATAGCACATGTAATGTGAAGAGAAAATAATGACATTTCACACTGCTTCAAATAAAAGTTAGAAATGAAAGCCACATCAATACTGGAAAGAGCAATAACAGCTACTGGACTTGAAATACCTATTTTCCTGAAAAATTGTTTTGAGAGAAAAAATTTATAAATGTCATCCAAAAGCAGTACTGGCTGCTTGGTCAATGAATGCCAAATGTTTTCTTGTAAGGAAACGGCTAATACTACCAAATACCATAATACTCAAATACTTTAGTTGTTTCTGAAACATCAAAAAATAAAAACCTTCTTTTAAAACTCAGCTATTTCAATGTAGAACAATTCATAAAGAAATACTTGTTGATTTGGGGATTAAAACAAAAATACTATTTTAAACTCAATATATCTTTGATATTAATTTTCAGGTAGACATTCACAAATAATAATGTTTGACAATAGATAACAGATTATGCATTTAGTTTTGAATGCTATTTTATAATTTAATGCATTTATTTATATATTTGTAAATGAAGGTTTTATTTTAATTTTTCACTGATTTTTTACTGAATAATTAAAATCTCCAGAAAGTAGGGCAATAATTTTTGGTTTGTGACACCAAATATTTTACAAAATTTAATGTATAATAACTAAAAATTATTACATAAAAATTACTTCTTGAAGCAAATCTGGTTCAAGAGCCTTCAAATATCATATATGATCTTGCACAAAACAAAACTCAGTCACAAGTGGAACAAGTGTGTGTGTGTGTGTGTGTCTGTCTTGGGTTTACTCAGAGAATATAGTTTCCACAGTGTGCCCTCTGACTAATAACAGCAATAATCCCAGGAAGAGTGAGTACCAATTCCTTGTTTATTTCTTGTCTCATTGAAAAAAGGAAACAGGTATGTTTGAAAATTCTGACTATAAATTATTTCTCTTTGTGCTTCAAGCTAGTCAAAATCCTATTATATATATATATATATATATATATATATATATATATATGTGAAAAATAAATCAAACTTATTGCTAATATTGTTATTATTTTTTTGTCTATTAAATTTCTTTCTCCCTCCTCTATGATATATAATATTTATTCTTCTGTCAAGCTTATAGAGTAAGTATATATCCATATTGCTTAAAGTACAGTCCAGTAGTCTGATAAAAACCTTGGGGAATTCCAGTAAGATATGTTTAATCATTTCTAAGATACAATAGTTCAAAGATTAATCTAACAAATGCACAATTTTGCTTTTACACGATTTGGACAGTTTTGCTGTTACACCCAGTGTATATATATATATATATATATATATATATATGTGTGTGTGTGTGTATGAAATTTAATTTTATATATATATATATATATATATATATATGCAGACATTTTAAATTTAATTAAATTTCATATATATATATATATATATATATATATATATATATATATATATATATGAACAGAAGTATATCAGAGTAATTATCTATGCGTGTTTGCCTATGTATATGTTTTTATTCCTAAGAATGTATATAATAAAACATGTAGAGCATTTCATCAATATCAATGATTCCAGTCACCCAATAAAAATCAAGTTATCATCAAAATAATAACTTAAAGATATTGAATTCATCCAGAAGAATTTGGAATATTCAAAACAATATATAAAAAAGGATTTTCTTCTTTTAGCATTTTTTGTGAATCAAGTGAACCAGATCTGTACCAGTCTGTTGGTTTTGATGATTAAATCAATAAACACAATCATTGCAAGAGTGAAATCTTACTAAAGATGGTTTTGCAAGAATGGTCATTTCTTCATTTACAGAGGAAAGTTGGAGATTAAGCATTCATGAATATTTTCAATGAAAGACGATAAAGACTGATAAAATAATCAATAAATAATAATCAATAAATTCCTGTCACTAAAGCCCTAAAAACTAAAAATTACAAAAATCAAATAATTATAGTGATTTATTTAATAGCAAGAAAAATAAGTTACAAAATATAAGAACTTTCCTTTTCTTATCTAATACCTTGTTTGAATATTAATAAACCTCTTCATATATTATTTATTTAAGGCTTATATATGGATTCTTATCCATTCCAAACTCATTAATACCCACTGTAAAATTATAAAAATTAAAATTTGCTAATAATTATAGGTTTCTAAAAAACCTGGTGTTAATTAAAGGTTTCAAATAAAAAACTAATATTAATTATAAGTTTCTAAAAAACCTGGTATTAATTATAGGTTTCTAACAGAAATCCAGTATTATATATTAAAAAAAACCTGGTTTTAATTATAGGTTAAAAAAATTTGGTATTAATAATGTTTTTCAAAAATACTGCATTAATTATAGATTTCTACATATAATAATAAATTATTAGTAAAGGCTGGTTTGGTTGACCATTACTACTGACTAATGAGTTGCATCCCCACTAGGTACTCTATACTTATAGTCTTGTTTTGAACTAAGTTACGCTTAGTAAATAAGTTGGGTACTTGAGCAAGGATAGTGTTTAGCAATTTTGTCTGGTTGACAATTACTATTGAGTAGTGAGTTCAGTTGTCACTAGGTGCCCCATACTTGTGGTCTTGTGCCAGACTCAGCTAAGCTTATTAGATGATAGCTACATGTCAGGTTATGGACATACTGATCACCCTTCTATAGATTAATGTTCTATTCACCAGTTACAAGTATGAATTGTAATGTCTTTTATGAATTCACCTTGTCGTTTTATTATAAACTATTTTCATAGAATGTGCTATGTTTTTTCTAAGTACTTAATAAATTGAAATTGAATATGCTAGTTTCAAAATGTTAACTAAATTAAAATAGAAGGAATTGTGGCCTTAAACTCTGAATAAGAAACATGAAAGTATACTTTCATAAATTTGTTATGAGAATAGAAATTTTTATTGCATAGTGACTAGTATAAAACAAAAAAAAATCTAATCATTTTAAAACAGAAAACATAAAATCTATAATAATAATAATAAAAAAAAAAACATAAAATTTGAATTGTAATTTATGAAATATAAGCAGATAAACAGAGGAAGTGAGAGAAAAAATTCATTTTTTTGCCTGTGATATGAGAATATATTTGGAAAATGTTAGAAAACAAGAAGCTCTTCTTATTTTGTCACTTTAGGAAGTGGGTTTGGTTGAGCACTTTTCAGCACCCCCCTTGTATTACTACATAATGTTGACATTATGGTCTAAAAAGAATAGTTTGTGTTTAGCAAAAACATTGAAAATCTGAACTAAAAACTGTGATTCATCTGATATTCAATATATTGATAAAGGTTAAAAGTTAATGGCTATTGATAAAAAATATCAAAAAGATAATATTACCAATGATCAATATTTGAAGCAGCATTAAATTAGTTACATTTTGAAGGTTTTTTTCTTCCTTGCCTTAAATACTAGCATTAATTGTAAAATAGCTTAAAGACCTGTATCAATAATCAACAAAATACAAGTCATTTATTCATACTGTGTCTTTTATTGAAAATATCACATTTAGAAAATATCAGTGTTGGATATTTTATAATAAAGAAATACATAATCTTCCATATTTCCCAAAATGGAGAAAGTTGATTTCAATATACTGAGGGAGTTTTTCTGTTTATTTTTAATTTAGTTTAAATTAGGAGAAAAAAAAAATTACTCACTATATAAATAAAAGCTATATAGTATGCAAGGGATAAATTGTCATCTAAATTACGCAAAAGTGAAAATAACACTGACTTCTCATTTTAACAGATATATTTACCAAAATTACACAAAAATATCTTGAAATATGAAAGAGTAAATTTATTCAATAAAATCCTCATTGGCTTCAACCATGGCCTCCAGATGACTTCAGAATCTCCTGCAACTTTCTGAATGGTCTCCTTGTTTAAATTGGTGAATGATGCTATAAATCCTTGCCTTCAGTTCCTCTTTGGTGTTACAAGAAGTTTTGTTGGTTGCCCAGTCAACTGTGGCCAAACACATAATAATGAAGGGGTTTGCAATCTGGGGAGTTAGGTGGCTAGATGTAAGAAGTGATGTGGTCACAGAAATTCTCCTGTTTGTTTGGCATGGTGCAGAGTTCTGTTGCCAGAGATAGGGTCTTCAAGCAACCACCCTGTTGACCCAGGGCAGCACTACCTTTTCAAGGTACTTGATGTAGGCGTCCATGTTGAGTCTGGGGTCCTCACTAACAAACTCACGAGTTATTTTCTTATCAGAGTGAATTTTCTGAGATGTTCGTAATCACTATTAAACTCATGCTAGTTTCAAATGTTAACTCTTTCCAAATCCTCTGCACTGTCCTCACATTGACACCCAAACACTCTGAAATGTTTGTATTGGAGCTTCCGGTGTGAATGCCAAGCAGTACAGCATGCCATTTCCAAATTTCTGGTGGAGTGAATTGCATCGTTGTGCTCTTTTTCTCACAGACAGTGCCCAACTGACCCTACTATACTGTGTAGTTGACAAAATTAAAAACAAAACAATGTGTATGTAAGAAATTAAACATATAAAATGGCAATAATTTACCCATCACACCCTGTATATCATTAAGATGTTTTTCAATCAAGAAAGAACCAAAAAATGCAAAACAAAGCAAAAAAAAAGCTACAAATGGAAATAAAAAGTCATGAATGATATTTAATATTTATATTCTATGATTTCACATTAAAAATAAATATATGCTTGTTTTGTTGGTTCATTGATTGAATTGTTTTTACAGCTTATCAACCTTTTGCAGGTTATTTAAAGCCAGAAAATATATTTAGATCATAAGAATTTTCTGGAGCTAATAATGATTTTACTAATACAAGTCCTACTAGTTAACCTATTACTGGAGGTAGAAGAGGTGGATTCATACCTTTTCCAAGGGTATTTATGCATAAGTAAGTATTATGAACCTGACTGGAACTGGAACACGGCTCCTGATTTCCAATTCCACCACTTTCATCATTACCATTACTTGCAAATCTAAACTTACAGCACCTGGTATTCCTAAGTGGTTACCCATCTAGGTACTGATGAGGCTTGATGTTGCTTAACTTTACTGAACATATGAGAATCGGTGGTTTCAATGTGATATGGACATAATTCCATTTGTTTTCTTGAAAGTAGAAGCAAAAAATTATTTTGATAGAATTTAATATTATTTTTAATATTCAACAACAAATAATATCTAATATTTAAATAACAAATGACTTAATTTCAGTTATGACAGAGATAATCATTTCTTCTTAGCCAGAGTAACTATAGAAGTTCTTTGACCCATAGACGAGACGTTGCAAGCCTTTCACTATTCTGTTGCCATTTCCATGGCAAATGTTCAGATGAACTATATTCCTAAGGATGATGTGAATTTCTTTCATTTGAGTTCTCTGACTCAATTGCAAAGGACATTTCTTTCACAGTTAATAGGCTAATTATAAATGTAAAAATGAATAAACTCAAATTACTTTCTTTTTAGTGCTATAAATCAAATTCTATGGGATAATAAAATTAACTATTTTTGTAAGTTTAAAACTTTAATTTTAAAATGATAGTGAATTTGGGAGTAAAAAATGTTCACAGTTTTGTATCCAAATGTAAACAAACAGAATTTTAGAATGGTCAAATTGGTTAAGGCATGCAGGTCTTAATGGTAACTTCCTCTGTCTTGAGGAACACATGTTCAAATCCTGTCAGAGAATGCTAATTTTTCTTTAATAAGATTTCTTGAACATTCAGGCTGGTAGATGAAAATAATAATCTGGTCTCTGTCAGTTTTTCCATCACCATTATCTGCTTTAGTTGCATATTTTAAATTTGAATATCTAGTCATTTTTCTAAATGATTTAATCACTTTATTTTAATTTCATTCATTATTAACTAATTGACAACCGGCCCTTTCTAATTAAATTTAGAACTTTTTTTTTTTTAATGGAATTTAAACTTTTAGAGCAAAGAGACAGATTATAATAATGTGACAGACATCAACTCATGAATGGATTTTTAAATAAAAATGCAATGTAAAATACTGTTCTTTTATCATACCATTTCCTCACTAAAGTCTTCTCATTCTCTTTCACCCTGAGTAACCCCTTGCAGCCTAGTGGTATTATTGCCCTGCTTGGGGTGAAATGATTAAAAAAAAAAAAAAAGAAAATAATGTTTTTAATCTTTTATTCTTGCAAAATGTATGATACCTAAATCATTTGCCCTACCATTTTCACTTTCTATTCAGTAATTCTCAAATGATTCCATATTAATTTTTTTCTTTTCTTTCAGACTCGTTTACCTTGCTTTTATTTTTGCACTTTAATCTCACTTATAAAATCATTTCTAGTCATTTTTCTAAATGATTTAATCACTTTATTTTAATTTCATTCATTATTAACTAATTAACAACCGGCCCTTTCTGATTAAATTTAGAACTTTTTTTTTTCATGGAATTTAGACAAACAATTATTACAATAGATAATTAAATGAAGTAATCAATAGCCAGGATCAGCATTATCTGATTTGTCATTTTCAATGTGTGATTGGTTGGCCTGATTTGATCAGATTCAATCAACTGATTGCCACTGAATCAAGTTTCCACAAAGCAGGATTGGAAATAGAATGAAGTAATTAAAGTGGGCTTTTATGTCATACAAAAATATGGATTAATATACAGAGAGAGCAAAGTGACACAGATTATAATAATGCGACAGACATTAACTAACCTGCATTTCTGGAAGCTTCAAGATTTGCTTTAAAAAAATTATTCTAAAAAAGGTATCTCAATTATGAAGTTGAAATATTTCTTTTATCCAGTAACATCTTCAAGTCAAGGGGTCAATTGTTACCTATCCTCAATATCCTCATAATCATTTTCTGTTTCCTACTTTTACATTCATATCCCACACCTCATTTAGTAATCCTCTACCTTGAGTTGCTCTTGAGCCTTGTCTTGGGTGGAGATTATTAAAAAAAAAATAAAAACAGTGATACAATTATGTAAGATATCTCATTGACTTATTTTTCGTAAAATATTTATTAAATAGAGTTAATAGAACAGGAATTAGGAAGGATAGCAAAAAGACAAACCTTACTCATAGCTACAAAAGACAGGAAGTTGTGGAGAGCTATGATCACTAAATTCCTGAGGGAACATGTCATATAAAAAAAAAGAATATTATCATATCTAGTATTTGATGACAGACTTTTGTGTAAATATTAAAATTTTATAAATTTGTAATAAATATAAGAAAAGAAACTTCATTTGAAGTTTACAAAACTGGGAATATTGTTGAAGGTCCAGTAACATTCAGTTTACCATTAGTGGCAGACTCTGCGTCTAAAAATATTGGTTGCCAGAAAACAAAAGGAGCACTGCCACAACTAAAATCTTATTTAATTTTCATAATGAATAAATAAAATTTTCAAAAAATACATATGGAAAAAGGGATACAATTAATATTTTTATGGAAAAATATAAATTTCTTAGTAATTACAGTGTACATGTTCTGTAGATATTACCAAATGTAAATACAGAAAGTTATAACTGAATTTTTTATTTATATTTTTAAATTTTAAGTAATTGGTTAATTATAGTACAATTATTATTGTATTAGTACAATTTACACATTAGCAGATAGTTCAAAAGCACAACAGAGCATTGCATGTAGTCCATTATATTAAGAGCAATAGTTTGTAATTACTAGATGATTGTTTGAATCTGGCAATAACTGCTTCTGCATCCAATTCATCTAACAATTCCTTTTCAATGGATAGCAAGTAACATGTATGATTCTAAATTCTCCTCTGACAGCAAATTTTTTAACCATATCTTTATGATCTTTAGCTTAAAAAATGTCCTCTCAAATTAAACTTGAAGAACTGATAGTGTGCAGATGATATAAAGTTCTTATTTTTTATTATTAAAACAGTTGTCTGCATTTCTTTATTGCATTTTTATTTGATATAGTGGTGGGGCCACTTGCCATTGGGCAAACTGAAACCCTGGTCAGTCAGCCACTGTGTATCATCCAAATATTATTTTCTTAATATTTCTGTTGCAATTATGGGGTTTTATATACTGTCAGGTAAGGTAATTATACATTGGCAGACTTGGTGTGGGAAGAAGATATTCAGTAGTGTATATACTTTGTCACATTTATAAATTTCAAGTAGTTTTATATTTCAAGTAATCCCTCAAAATAGTGAAGCCATGAGTTAATTTGTCTTTCATAGTTCAAAAGTTGAAGATTCTTTTTGCAGTTTTCTAACAAAAAAATCTTTTTTTATTATTTCTCAGTCAAGTATTGTATAGGAAAATTGAGGAATGTAATATAGAGACCTGGAAAGATATTCAAGACTGTAGATATTTTTTTTTAATTAAAAGTATAGCAAAAAAGAAAAAAGTATTGAAATAATGTAAATATAGATGTTTTTGCAGAAAAAAACTGCAGCTAATATCTATTGCCACTCCTTGTGGGATATTTATTAATATTTTGTTTGTTCAGGCATCCATTATTTGATTTGACTGATACTAACTTAATCAGTTTTCCTTATCAGGGGCTTGTATCTAACTTCATGCCATATTTGTTGCAGCCATATTTCCAAGTCTGATATATATGAAAGCAACATTTTTTGCCAGAAACTATTATGGAGGGCTTGGCACTGCTTTTCACCATACTTAATGTGTAAGAAACTATTGTGAAAATTAATCACTTTATAGAAGTCAAATATGCTTCCTTTTAAAATTAATCTATTTATTTTGTTAATTATTACTGACTTGATTTGTTAGGACTTGGCTCTGGTCTTTGATAAATTGTTGGAATAGACTTCATTCTTAAATTAAAAATGCTTCCAGATATATCTTGCATTTTCCAACAAATCATACAAATTTTTATATAATAAATCATAAGTTTTTGTTAAAATTTCATATTGTATGAGAATAGTGAATTAAAAATATCTGTGATTGATATGAAAAACAAGTAAGAGTTGATATTCAGATTTGATAAGGATGATGAAAAGCATTAATTTTTCTTTTCTTTCTTGATAAATATTAAAGCAACAGTATATTATTAGGTTGGTGCAAAAATAATGTCGTTTTCTCAAATAGTAACATATGTGAGAAAACGACATTATTTTTGCACCAACCTAATATATAAAAGGGGAATGTGTGGGTAGTGCAAATGATATTTTGTTGCAGAAAGTGGAAATGAAGAGCTGAGATCAAATTCTGGGCTAGTCAGTTGCATTTAATTTCATATAAATGTATTTGGAAAAGGCATGAATTCAGAATTTCTCTCCCACCAGCTATGGGTTAAATAAATAGTAGTGTAGACAGGGCTATCTAGCCTTTAGAGGCAGACACAGAGAAGAAAAGCTTTGAATTCTAAACCATAGAAAAAGCAAGGTATATCCAGTTCTGGATTTACATATGGGCTTGTATGGGCTGCAGTCCCCAAGGGTGGAAAGGCCTTTAAGGACACACTAGTCTTGAGTCCCTGATAAAACTAAAAAAAAAAATAAAGATATAAGAATAGAAGAGATTTCTTTATTTTCAGATTTAATGTGTCTCCTTTGAACTAATTTGAAACAAGTATTTGGCGCCCCTCTCCTTGGATGGTTCTTTCAAATTTGATGGGACTCCTTCAAGGGTTCCCCATTTAAATTTGTTTTATAGACATGGGGCGGGGGCAAACATATGTAATAAAGGAGACAAAAATGTTGTAACTCAGTGGTTTCTTAAATCCTACATCTGGCCCTGGGTAAATTACTCTGCTATCTTTCCCAAGAATTCATCCAATTCATAGATAAAGAAAAATGATCTGTAGAGAGTTATGACCACCTACACATTGAAGAAACATAGAATATATATATATATATATATATATATATATATATATATATATATATATATATATATATAATTTGCTAAGAGTGTCTGAATTATCTGAAATTTCTCCAGTCTCTTATTTTCAAAATCTGTACAATATTTACTACTATGAAATGTCTTGCTTACAAACTGTCCTAAAATTTTCCTTTTAAAACCAACTAGGAGTGGTCACTTACACATGATTATTTTCCATCATGCTTGAGTGTTCAGCCATATTAACTATATTACAATTTTTTCCCAAAACCTTTCCAAGAATTATTTGAATTAAGGAAAAGAAATTGATTTTTTTAGCTTGAGAGATGTGAGCTGCAAAGTTGATATAACTGTTAATTTTGAGAAAAAAAAATTCCTAACTTCTTTTCGTTCCCAGGTTTGATTATAAATTTGTTATTAATTTTCTATTATTATTTTATTAATTATTATCAAGGATTTAAATGCAGGTTTTAAAGATGAAAGAATTAAACCCTATTCAAAGTAATCAACTTTTATTATTTTGTGGAAAATTTCAAAAAGGTTTCAGTAAAGTTGTTTGAATATATGAAACATTAAGTAAACTAAACATACATGTACAGTGTAAGCCGGATAATAAGTCTCTTATATCAGGGTTTCTCTTATATCCGGGTTTGGTCTACATTTGTTTAGGTAAGTATGGCTCTAATTTGGGACCAGAGAAAATCTCTCTTATATCCGGGTGTCTCTTATATCCGGGTTACACTGTATTAGAACTTTGGTTAAGCTATTAACAAACATTTTGTTTAGTCAATCATAAAAATGTCTAATGGATAGTTGAGATAAGTAGAGGAATAATAATATAATTTAAATAATTTTTCTTTACTCTTTTATTAAAGCAAAATTATAATTTAATTATGCATAAATGAAATTGATATTCATTTAAAAATAAATAAAAGGAATAAATAAAAAGAAAAATGCTTGCTTACATTATCATCTACACATAAAGAGATTTCTTCAGATATAAAAATAGTTTTTACTATTGGTGAGTGTAATTGAGGTGTAAAGACAGCTTTAAAAATATCAAGTGCAAATAGTAATGCTTATATTAGCCATTTCCTTATATGGAAACATTCAGCATTCATTGACAGAGAAGCTTTTTAAACTTAAAAAAGTTTTCTCAAAATCTTTGGTTTGAATTTGTCATATGTAAATATGTCAGGAAACTGAAGTATTTATCTTTTTATAAAAATAAAAATTTTAAGATATTAAAAATGGTTAAACATTATCAAATTCAGAAAAAAAGAAATAATACACTTTAATTTTATCTGTATAGTTAGGAGAGAGGATTTTACTCTTCAATTTTGCTATACATAGTACAAATAAAGTTTTCTCTTCTTTCTATATATACCAATAGTTCAAGATTTTTAGTCCATCTTTATGTGTAATATTAGAAACAAACACTACAAAATAAAATTACCCAACAAAAGTTGACAGGAATTCTAAAAGCCATTGAAATGTGAGCAATGCCAAGCAATTTTACCACTTTACAACAAATACCAAGAGATGTAATTTTCATTTGAATTCACACATTATAAAATATAAAATTCAGGTTTTTATTTCTTATAATGCAGATCAAATTAATTAGTTAAAATATATAGCAAACAGGAGTGTCATTTTCATATCTGTGATGAATATTTCAAGTAGATAAATATACTGTCACCGATGGGTAAATCAAATTGGAAATGCAAATTATAATTTTTATTGAAGAATTCTGAGCAAATGGATGCGTCTTGTAAATGCCTCAAAATATATAAATGAATTTCATCAGTTTGAAATAAGAATTGAACAGAATGTTGGAAATAAATCCACTCAGTTTAAATCTTTTACTGTTACACTAGATGCAACTAAACTTGCTTCAGCATCCCACTGTTATATTTAGAAAGGAAATATTTAACTAGTTTTAGAGGTATTCAAAATATTAAGTTAGCTTACAAGAGGATTTATAGAATTGATTAATTATCCCAAAATATATTTAAATTTAAAATAGCTCCTGACAAGACTTTGTCAAATGATTCAGTAAAATCATTGATGCTTATAGGATTTCAATTTCACAGCCTCATAAAAGCAATATTTACAGTGAAAAACAGATAAAAATATTTTATAAATCCAATAAAATATATGGGCTGTTTTATAAGGCATCTTTCTGGTGAAATTGAAAATTATATCTCATATTGGTAACATATGCAACAATTCAAAAAAAAAAAATGCACAGACTGTAAGGAATTAAATATTGAGATATTTCTGAGAAAAACTTACCAAATTCCTTGTAGCTTGGCGCCTTTTCCAGGTTACTGATCCAATGGTAATGTGTTATTGTTTTTGATTTTTATTGTAAATAAGTTCTCAGAGTATAAATATTCCAATATCGTCTTTAAATTAAATGGTAAACTTGTCCTTTATGTCACTTGTTAAAGAACCAATTTGGGGTCATAGTAAGATTCCATGTCTGAAAAAGAAAAAAAAAGAAAAATTAGGAGAATAAAAAAAACTTTAAATAGATAACATGAATATCATTTCAACTTTTCCTTATATGCAAATCTATTTCACCTGAATGACAAGATACACTTTTGTTTTATGAACTATATTTGAACTCCTCTTCATTTCAAAACAGAATATTAAAATAATAAGTGTTATTCATCCACAATGCTGGGGAGTTAAACAATTCCTTTTTCCTAAATTTGTCTTCTTGGGCTCAATCTATAACAACGGTATTAAGCTGAGCTGTATAATTTGTCTTAAATTATTACTTTCAAAATAAATCATAAAACTTTTCAGTTTTCTTTTGGAAACATTGTCTTTTAAAACTTTTTTTATGTAAGTCTTATATGTGGGAAAAGTGTATAGGTCTCAATCCAGAAAATGAATATAATTAAAAAGGAAAAAAAAAGAAGAAAAATGTATTTAAAAATCACAGAAAAAAATAAATATTTGCTGGAGGATAAGAGATTTAAAATTTTTGCTGGCTGAAGGATAAGTGATTTAAAATTTTTGATGGAGGTTAAGAGATTTATAAAAAAAAAAATTTTAAGAGAAGATTGTTATAATTTTCGAATAAATAATTATATATATGCATGTATATCTGTTTTTGTCTTCTGTGTCATAGGGAAAGAGGAAGAAGTAAATATTTATGATTCTCTTGTACTTACATAGTTCATATAATGTATTTTTACTCATTTAGCTCACCAATCAAAAAAATAAATAGATAAATTTTTTTACTATGTATATTTTATTCAATGCCAATTCTTGCCCCAATGTTTTTCCAGAAAATTCTACCATAATCCAATTCAATCAAGGAATCATAGGCAAAATTTATGACCCATAATGGTTCTTGTATTTGCAGTATATCAATATCAAATGGTGTCCAAAGCAAGTTGACCTACTGTTAATTATTCACCAACTTAGTAATTTTAACTATTTGTGATTTGCTCTTATTTATAGTTTTGTGAAGTTAACAAAAGTGGAAATAGCTTTTAATTAGAAAGGAAGATAAGAATGCTGAATTACTATATAATATCTAATCTGCTATATGGCAGTAAACGCTGGACAATTTACTCATAGATGAAGAAAAGAGTCAAAGTGGAAAATGTCATAACATGAACTGAACATGCGGGCAATGAAAAAGTTTTAAGGAAAATAGGAACTAAAAAGTCACTTATTCTTAGAATCAGAAAGAGATAGCTGAAATTTCTAGGATGCATGAGAAAAGAAGTCCTAGCAAATATAACACTCACAGCACATATTGAAAGCAAGAAAAACATGGGGAAAACAGCAAGTAAACTATCTAACAAGTTTTTGTGTAAATGGAAGTTACTTAGAGCAACAAAAGAGTGGAAGTTGTAGAGAGCCATGATCACACATGTCCTGAAGGGACATGACACATCAAAAATGTAAATATTTCTGATTCTCTTGTACTTACATAGTTCCTATAATGTATTTTACAGTCTCCCCCTCCGTGCAACATACACCATCATCATATACATCGATTATAAAGCATAATGGCCATACAGAAAACAAGTTATTACCTACCCAGAAAATGTCCCTACCTTATAAGAGACAGTAATTGTTATCTGCTTTCATAAGCAAAGATCCAGAATCAACATGTATCTGTATAATCATTTCTACATTGACTCTTTCTAAAATATAATTTTAAGATTAACATCTCAAAAGATGCATATTATTTTTATCCACTATGGTATATTCAAGATGTAGTCTCAAGGCCTTCTTATACCATATTATTCTGTGGAATGTAATAATTAATGCATAGTGTTTTATCCATTTTCAAATATAAGAGAGAAAAATACCAATGATAAAATCATGATATAAAGAAAAAAAATCAATGTTCATTGTAAAAGTTTCATGATAAATGAAGATTTCGAAACAAGATTTTAAGAAGAAATTTCAATAAATTGTACAAACAATAGTAATAAATTGGCTATATTGAAAAAATAAATTTTAAGTGATAAATTGATAAACCATTTGATAAGCAATTCTTAATTCATTTAATTTCTAACTTGTGTCTGAAATAATCAATTTGTCAGGTGGTATCACAGTTGAATATGGACACCATTAAGATCTTATCATGATAAAAGAAAGAAAATCAAATTTGGACAAGAACAGATAAATTGCTGATATTTAAAGATATCAGTACAGAATGTATTTCTTTCTTCATCAGGACAATATTTTAAATAAATTTTGTATAAGCCTAGGTAGAGAAAGCACATAGCAATAACTGCAATGAAAGTCTACAGAAGAAGAAAATTAAAACAAAAATTTCTTGAAAATCAAAGGAAAATCTTTAAAAACATTTACAGTAGCAAATATTCATTGTTCACAAATCCTATCACACATTTAATTCATTGTCACTCTAGGATCAGGGAGAAAAAGAAAAAAAAAATTTTATCAGAGACTACCTGTAATACCTTACTTTAATTGAAGGGAGAAATTAATTTTAGTCATTAAAATTTTCATTACCAAAGTTAGTATAATGAAATAATTGTCCATCATAATTTGTAAATTCTTATATTTTATCTATACATAGGCATTCACTACTATGCATATATAAGTATTCTTATGCATCTAAATGAGATTGTGGATATGCAAACAAGTACATTTTTAAGCAATAAAACCCTGTTCTGCCATCCATTCATGAAAGCTCTTTAGGTAAGTTATATACTGTTTTCCTCTGTCCCTCTTGCCTTCAATATGTCCTGGGAGTGTCAAAATTTCCAAGCCCTCTTTCCTCATTATATGCTCTAGAAATTCCAACTCTTTCTGCTGTTAAGTCCTTTTTAGCCATTTTCTCAAAAACCTTGTCATTGTTCACATGTTCAGTCTATGGCATTCTTGGCATTCTTCAGTAGAACCATATTTCTGTTGCTTCAAGTCTCTACTTCATCTGTGAAGAGATTGTCCAGCATTCCCAGACATATAGGAGGACAGATATTACATAACATTTCAGTACTCTTTTCTTTGTTTCTAACAAAATTTTTGTGTTTCTTAATAATTTGCTTAGCTTTTGAAACTTATATACTTATAAAAAACGAATTTTATTTTGAACATGTGTAGCATTGGAACACTGGTTCCTATACAATCACAAAAGTTTAGCAATATTGAGCTTGGTCAGTACCTAGATGGGTGACCACTTAGGAATATCAGGTGCTGTAAGCTTAGATGCGTGGGTGATGTAATGGATAATGACATGGAATTGTTAATCAGAGTTGAGTCCCAATTCCATTTGGATTTGTTATATTTACTTATGTGTAAATACCCTTGTGAAAGGTATGAAATCACCACTTCTCTTCCTTCTATGGGTTAATTAGTAAGATTTGTATCACTAAATCATTATGACTTTAAAAAGATTTTACAATCTAAAAATATTTTCTGGCTTTAAATAACCTGGAAAGTGTTGGCAAGCCATAGAAAATGAATGAATGAATCAATAAATTGATTGAATTGTTTTAATTAACTGAAAATAACTCATCTGTTGAAATTAAATTTCAATTACACAAATTAGTTCAAACATGGCTGGGATGAGTTCAGGGCTACTTCTATCTACCTTGGGGAAAAGTGGATTCCATTTTGGGTTTTGAATTCAGTGTTGTCATTCTTCTTGACTGGTTGCTAACCAAAGCTGGAGGCCCAGTCTGTCCTGATATTTTTCAAAGAGTTGGTGGGGAGAAAAGATGCACTCATACATTTTCCAAAAGTATTAGTACAAAATAAACACAGTGTCTCAACTAACATCTGAACTTGGCTCATTGATTCCATTTTCTGTAATTTTAACCATTAAGCCACCTTCACATCCTTATAAAGGCCATTATCATAAATAAGACTAATAATTATAACATTAAGACTGTCCGATGTTAAGCAATTAGAAATCCCGTTTCTTTTCTGTCTTCTGTATATAAAAAAAAGATATATAAAAAAGAGCTGAGATTTAAATTTAATATTTAAGTAAAAAGGAAATATTAGGTTGGTGCAAAAATAATGACGGTTTTTGACGTTAAAAAATACGTCAAAAACTGTCATTATTTTTGCACCAACCTAATATATCAAAGTAATATGCATAAACCTAGGTCACTTGAAACAGTCATAGATTATTGTTTAATTTTAGAAATCTAAAATAACTGTAATGCTGGAAAAATGGTCTGCTCATTTTATTGGTTCAGAAAATACCTGTAACTTTGGCTTTATTTTATTTTTAGAAGATTCAAATTAGACTAAAAATAGAGTATTTCTGCCATGTATGCACTGGAACTGATCAATCCTAATTTTCCAGTATAGATAATGTTCAAAATTGTTAATTCAGTCTTGTTTGGGAGCACTTATTCTCCATTTCACAATCTCTTTTCCATAGACAACATTGCAAACATCCACTTTTTAGTTCTACCTGTTCAGAACTTTGCAACTCAGACATCCTATACTGCTCCCACAGTGTTGAATCATCCTCATTTTGCCCATATCCAATGTAAAAAGAAAGTTTCACTCAGCTTTTTTGCCAAGAACTGCTACTTTGTGGAACAGCCTTCCATATAGATGCTTCCTTGAACACTACCATTTCAAGTCAAGGGACAATTGTTTTCTAGCCTTCTTATCCTTATAATCTTCATTTCTAACCACCACCTCTTTCATTCATATCACAAACCTTATTTATAACCATTTTAACAGTAACCCTCTATACTGAGTGGCTCTTGGGTCTTGTACTGGGCAAACTTTAGTATTAAAAAAAGCTCTCCATTTGAAATATTTATCATTATGAATCATCTAATATATTTTAGGTAAGGCATCATCAATGAATATTTTTTTTAATCAGTTTCACCCCATGCAAGACAGTAAAGCCACTAAGACACAAGAGGTTACTGGGTGTGGAAGAATTAGAAACAGAAACATTAATAATGAGCAGGAAGAGAAAAGAGTAATCAGGAGGACAGTAGATAGCGATTGACATTGTATTTAAATTTTTGCAGATTAAAGTTGCCTGGAAAGCATGAATCTAAAAGGGAATTCTACAACTGAGAAGTACATGTTCATTTTCCCTAAATCTAGTAAAATAAATTTTAATAAAATTAATTTTAGCCAAGAAATCAAAAAAGTAATTTCCTCATCACAAAATGACTGTTGGTTTCTACTATGGATGAAGTGTTACTATTCAACATGAATCAGATATTACTGTAGGATGACATAAAATACAAATGTAACTGCAAGATGAAATGCAAAATTGGAGGGTGTGGGTAACTTCAAGATCAGAGTGTAGTATCTGTTTGCTCTGTGAAATTATGCCTCCATTCATCTTCCCAAAGGGCCTCAGACTCAACACAGTGGCCTACATCAAGTGCCTTGAGGAGGTAGTGCTGCCCTGAGTCAAAGGATGACTGCTGGAAGACCTTATGTCTGGCAACAGGACTCTGCACCATGCCACACAAGCAGGAGAACCCAGTCATGACTGTTAGACAATTTCTGCAACCATATCACTCCTTACATCTGGCCACCTAACATTCCAGACTGAAACCCTTGATTGTTATGTGTGTGGGCACAGTTGAATGAGAGACCATCAAAACTCCTTGTAACACCAAAGATGAACTGAAGGCAAGTATTAGGCAGCATTCACCAACTTAAACAAGGAGACAGTCCAGAAGAGTTGCAGGAGATTTCTGGAGGCTGTGGTTGAAGCCAATGGTGATTTTATTGAATAAATTTACTCTTTAGTATTTCAAGATATTTTTGTGTAATTTTGGTAAATATATCTGTTAAAATGAGATATCAATGTTGTTTTTATTTTCATGTGTAATTTAAACGACAATTTATCCATAGCACCCTGTATTTTGACTCTTTGTGGCTATTAGCATTTGTTTCCTTGTAAAATCTGTAAAGAGCAGCTTTATTCTTGAAAAATTTGAATGAGGTTACAAAACATAGATGGCAATTTATGATAAACTTTATTACTTTATGTACTCAAAGGCAGATTTAGAAATGAAATCCTTTGAGTGTCGTTCATATATATATATATATATATATATATATATATATATATGTAAGCAGAAAAGCAAAGTCGCATCATAAGGTTTGTTGGCTTTGCCAGTTTGCTTGAATGCTTTTCACAGAGAAGTTAGTATACATGTAAAACTTTTTATTGGAATTTTTATCCAGTTACATTCCTGTTTAGAAAAGAAGAAAAAGAAAAACATTAATTTGATATCACATCACTTTCAGCTGAGAAGCTTTTGATGGTATTGATAGTTTTAGCTTTTCTTGATGGGGACAAGGAAACTAGACACAGGCATGCTCACAAACACATATATTATTTGTCATAGAAGTTAGATTGTTAATATTGCAAACCATTTCTAAAGAATTTGTTTCTCCTTGTGTGTGCTATGAATGTAGCTGTGTAATATTTTGGTTATTCCAAAAAGAAAAATAAATACCTACCCATCAAATACACAACACATACGAAAAAAATTAAAGAAAAACTAACCAAACCAGAATAACGAGAGAGGATCAAGAATTTGGAATTTCTTAGTATAAACCATGATATATTTGAGCGCACTGGAAATAGTTGCCATCAGAAATCTACTGCCAAGAGAATTTTGCTCACAATAAAATTAGTATAAATGAATCATTGTAGGTAAAATTTTCAGTGTGTACTAATATTTATATGATAAATATTATAATCTGAAATTCATATAAATATTTAGAAATATTTAGAATAACTTATTTGATATGAAATTTTATTATATAACTTGTTCATCATATTGGAAATAAATATATAAATAGTATAGTTATTGATATATATTTTTTAAATTTCCGATATATAAAAATTGCTATGATCCGTAAAAAAGATATACACCCCAAAAGATATTGTAAAAATATTGAGTGATGAGAAGACCATGTTAGAAATTCTGAAAAATTTGAACAGCAATTATAGAACAATCAATAAAGAAATTGAAATCGTTAGCAAGATAAAAAAAAAAGTAAAAATTGGCTTTAAAATACCATGAAAAGAAATTTGAGAAAAAATAAAAAGGTAATAAGAAGTAAATTGGATTAAACAGAAAAACATATTTGAAGACACTGGTGCAGTGAATGTAAAGAGAGAGAGAGAACAGATAAATAATATTAAGAAGATTGCTTAAAGACATTAAAGGACCAAACTACCACCTTTAAGTAAACATCGCTAGAAAAATATTGAAGTTGTGTGAAGAAAGAAATGAAAATAGATTTCTTAACAATATTTTTAGTGATGAATGTAGAGCTATATTGGATAGACCTGAAGGCTAGATTATAGGTTGATTTCTTCTTTGAAATAGTCAACCAACATCACTTAGAAGACAGCAGTGGTGAAGTAGAGTAATATTTGGATATAGTATTATATGCAGTAAAATTATAGATACCTTCAAATGTGATGACAGTTTGAGATAAATGCTGAGAATTATTACAAGCTTTTGGTGAAGATATTTTTTTGAGTAGTACTTGTTGCAACTAAGATGTTTTAATGTAAAGAGCATATTCATTTGAGGCAATTCTCATTTACGTAACTGCTGCACAACTTCTCATAAAAAATTTTTCAAAGACACAAAATGAATATAATCAAAAACAATATTCAAGCAAACATCTGAGAATCAATAAAAGTGACTGCAAATGAATATTAAAACAGTGGAAAAGTTAAAAGAAAAGATAACAAAACAAAAACTAATGATTGAAATATTGATGAAGGTTATAGAATGTCAAGGAACTCCTATTAACATGCAAAATAATTTAATCAAGTATATAGGATATTGTGTTAAAGAAATACATTTTTTCTGATTTATCTATAAATTAAAAAAATATGTTTGCCAGCATAATAAAACTTAGCGCATATAAAACAAGTTATTATCATTATTTAAAATAAGGATAGATATTATAATCTAAAATTCCCATATTATGTTGCTCATATAAATAAAGCCTAATAATTTTTACAATATTAGTTTTATTTTATTTTAGGCTTAACAATTAAGCATGAAACAGACTGTCACCCTTTGGTATTGACATCAATGTCCACATGTACATACATTATATATATATATATATATATATATATATATATATATATATATATATGTATGTATGTATATGTATATATCTCCAAGTATAGGATTGGTATATATGGAATAGATTCCAATAACCAAAAAATACTATTCTTAAAAGAGTGCTCAATACAGAGTAGAGCAAATATATTAGATTGGTGCAAAAATAATGTCGTTTTCTCACATAGTAACATATGTGAGAAAACGACATTATTTTTGCACCAACCTAATAATTTTCAAAATAAATGATTATATGTATGTATACATACATATACATACATACATACACAAACATATGTGTACTCACATATACACTTCTTTCCTAATTATGTGCACTAAGAATTTTAACTGTATCTTTCTGGTACTCATTATAAATGTACTTTTTGTTTCCATTAAAGAAAGAAAAAAGAATCAACTCCAGTAAACTAAACTTACTACATATCTTTGAGAATTCTATTTAAATTTCTGTACATATGTATTTTCAGTTTGATTAAAAAAAAAGAAAAAGTATGTATCTTCAAAACTTTTCAAGATTTTCATATAAAAAAAGATATTGACAAATACCTAGCTTTTTCCTTTCATCTGTTTAATTTGCACAACTAATATTGAAAAAATGAAAAAGAAGACTGAAATATTAAAAAACTGATGACATTTATGTATATGTTAATGAAATATTTGTTTTTTTTTCTATGTGATTTTCATCATTTAATAATGAAAAAGATTTTATAATGAAGGTCTTCATGCCTATATTTCTGAGATGAGGTATTATAACTATTTACACTATTTACATTGTTCGAACTGTTGTCCTCATCTTTATTGACAGATTCATAACTTTTCAGCCGTTGTATGCTCTGGCCTTCCTCAGGTGATATATGTTGGAATTTTGAACTGAACCCTTTATTTCATCCACTGGTGTAGATTGTTCTAGTTCCACTTGCCATGTCTTCTCTGGATACCTCATTTTCTGTTATTTCCCTTTAGTAACTAAACTCTCCAAGTTTTTTGTTTACCTCTGCTGTGGCCAGGTATTAAACTTATAACTCTTTGGACCAAGTCACTGGATTACTTCAACCAACGCTTTTATTCACTGGGCTAGGTGAAGGTTTTCATATAATCAGATTGTATTGCTGCTAATCACATTGTCCTGAATACAAAAAACAAAATACTATCTCTGTCCCATAATAATTGATACAGCTGCATCCACATTTCATACATTAAATGTAACAAATATGGCAAGCTTCTTGTATGTTGTTGCATATTCCTGTGGAATATTTATGGACTAGAAGCTCACAACTAAATCAACTGATGCTGCTGTTGTTTCAAATCTTCTATGTGCCATATCCCTTGAAGATGTGGACAATCATGGCTCTCCACAACTTTTTCTCCTTAGTAAGGGTTGTCTTTTCATTATCTCTCCCAATTTCTGTTCTGTCATCCATTTACACAAAATGGTTAGGTAAGTTACATGCTGCATTCCTGTCCCACTTCCCTTCAGTATGTCTTATGAGTGTCAGATTCTCCAAGCCCTCTTTCCTCATTATGTATCCTAGAAATTTGAACTATCTCTTCCTGATTCTAAGTATATCTATCCTTTTTGTTTCTATTTTCCTTAAAACTTCCTTGTTACTCACATGTTCAGTCCATGGGATTCTCAAAATTCTTATACTGAACCATATTTAGTAAGTGAATTTTTATGTTGCTTTGGCACTAGCTCTATGTCTAAGTTGGACTGCCTTACAGGCAGGGCTGTATTATCATTTAAGCTAGTATAGACTGCTTCTTAGGACCCCTCAAACTACCAAAGTGGAAATGGAGGAGTATGAAGTAGTATCTGGTTGTGGGAAGGGGGATCAGAGCCTAATCATCCCCCAATTGGATCAACCAGGAAAGGGTGACTGATGTTGAAAAAACTTGAAACTCCCAAAGATTCTGGTTATAAACATCAATGCTTATCAAGCAATATCCACCAGTGCATCAGAAGCTTATTTTTGTGAACACTTCCAATTTAATTTACAAGAATGTTCATGGAACTACCTTCAGTTGATATGTTTGGATTATATAAATAGAAAAAAAAGTGTTATTTTTCTCTATTTTTCTGCAAAAACCGGTTCTGTAACATAAAATTTTTTTTTAAGTATACAAAAAAATTATAATTTTTTAAGCATTTTTTCTAAAGTATATTTACAAAACAAGGCAAATTTAATCAGGTATCATTAAATAATATGTAATGCGTTATAATCAAGATAATATGGATTTATCATTTTAAAGGATGTGTTGGTTGTGTAATGGTTATTAGGATGGAAACCGGAATTGGTGAGTCAAGTTTAAATTCTAACGTACTCTGTTGCATACACTGTTGCACACGTGTTCCTGAGAAAGGCATGAATCAATCTCTTCTTCCTTCAGTTATGGGTTAAATAGAAAAGTAAACTTGGGTCTCTATCCTTGAAGGACAACCAGAATTCCACATCATGGAGAAAGCAACTTCACTACCTTTCCCAAGAAAGCATAGCTTTACAGACAGTAAAGAAAAATATGTGGAGGGCAAAGAATGCTTACATTCTGAAGGGACATGGCATTTCTTATTATCTTTTTAAAACAATACCATCTGTAGTAAATAGGAAATAAATACAGAATTAAATAGTTGGCGTATTTAGTTGTGTATTTAAAAATTATTTCAAACTGTTCCAAAAACCAGCTTTCTTGAATCACTTGTAATTATTTTTTAATTAACATGTTTTGTTTTTTTTACATGTTTTCTAATGTGATTAATAAGTACAAAATTTTTTATTTGTAATATTTATCTAAAAAATAAGATAAAAAGAAGTAACAAATATTTTTTTATGAAAGACAGCAAACTAAACATTTCTAAAAATGTTTTTCTCACATCAAAAAAACTTTTGTCTTCTTTAGCCTTACATAAAGGAACCATTAAAAAGTATTTCAGTTTCATGTTTAGATAATACTCAATATATATATAACTATATATATATAAATATATATATATATATATATATATATATAAGAAAAGACTGCTGATGCTTTTCTTAAGTTCTTTACAATGCCTTTTGTACTAAGTCTCCATTAAAGTATCTATTCTCGCAAGTGTTGTTGAAACAATTTGTAGCTTCAAACAGACTTCAGAAAAAGATGCAGCTGTTTTGTAAGGTGAATCTGTTGGCAGTGCTCTGAAAACAAACAACCTGTCGGCACTTTGGAGAACTTCAAAGCTTTGTATGATAAGGGTGCCTGCAAGATTGTTTACATTTATTTACCTTACATGTAGATTTGTTTTACCAGAAGCATATTTACTTGTCATTTAGAGTCTATACCAAAATGGAAATACGAATGTTGATAGATATTCCTACTGATAGATTGTACCTATCATATATTTTCCTTTCTATTCTATTGTCATATTATAGGACACATACTCTTAAGATGATACAAGCAGAAGCAATTTCTAGGCTTGCAAGTAGATTTCAGTGATAGAGAAGTGGACAAAAGACCATGAGTTCTTTAGTCAGACATTAAGTTATATTTAATTTCTGATACCTTTTTGGAAAAAGCCATAATTTACTGGAATAGCAAACAAATTTGTGAAAATAGATGACAGAAAAGAGAAAGGCGGGGATGGTAGAGACACAGAGTATTTAGAAATGCAAAAGAGCTGTGGAGAGCCATGATCCCCAACAGCCTGAAAAGACATGGCTCAAAAGAATTTACAGAATTGCATGAAATAATCCTGGATCTGATCAGTCTTTTAGTTTGTATGCAGATAATTTTAAGCAAATAGATTTTTACAGGTTTGGATTACAATCTGTACCACCTATGTCTCCCATTTTTGTACCAATAAATGGTGGTGCGGTGGATTCCAGTCCTTGTTTTGGACTCCTTTTAGACTGGTTACCAACCAGGGTTAGAGAGACCAGTCTACCCTGCTATTTTACTCAAAACTAGGGGGGGAGAGATAAGTACCTTTCCCAGGGATTTTAGATTTAAACTTGAAAATGGCTCACTGATTTTATTTTCTGTTTTATTAACCATTGAGCCATCCACACCATCTGGCAACAAATAATACAACTTCATATTTACAAGAAATATGAATGAATAGTTTTATCACCAAGCAGCTGTTCCTATTAAGATAAAAAAAAATAAGTGTTTTTAATTAAAAAAAGAAAATGTCTTCATTATTTTTAAGACTATTTTTAATTCTAAATATTTCCACATATTTGAAATTTTAATAAGTACTGACCAATTTATGATTTAGCAATTTTATTTTTTTAAGCTAAAAGAAAGAAGCAAGTGAATTCCTGATAATAATTCATGAATGCTGAAGAATATTATTTAGTTTCTAAGACATAATATATATGTGAGTAAAACAAATAATTTCTTTGCAGTTTTGAACAGCAAGATTGTTTATTTTTATTATATTTTAGTTTAAAGACAAAGAAATATTTTTCATTTTTTATTGTTATTACCTTAGTTAAAATGATTGTGTGGATGGTGATTAGAGAAAAAAGTGAAATCAGTGAGCTGAGTTCAAATTCTGCTCAGTTCTATTTTGTTTACTCTGTGCTTAATGAAAGGCATTAATCCATTTTTCTCCAGCTTTGGGCTAAACAGCAGAGCAGACTACTCTTTCTTGCCTTGGACAACAACCATTATAAGAGAAGAAAAACAGTATTCAAAACCAGCCAGAAGAGGGATGGAATATTTTAGGTTATCTTACCCTAGACATAATGCTGCTGCTATGGCTGTAGTTAATGTAGCACCCTATGAACATATTGGGTTATAGGACTAATGGCATGACAAGTTCAGTGACAAAGTATTTTATATAATATGTGATTTCAGTTATGTAGGTATGTATTTGTTTGTGACTATAACAAAGAAAAATGACATTGTAATGGTATTTTTGTTTGGAATATAATGTTAAAATACTAATTTAAAGTATGAAGCAATTTTGAGTTTTACATCTTAATAGTATTAGATTCAAATTTATGTATGTGTTTTTCTTACAAAAACTGAAAAGAAAATCATACCACTATCAAAAGAGGTGAAAAAGATAAAAAGAATACTAATTGTTGTATTAGTGATACTTTTATTTTGCAAAAACAAAAATAATTATGTATTTTTACCCAGGAATAAAATTTAACTGATAATTACAGAATATTTCCTCATTTTTTTATTTGCAAATAATTATAATATAAATTCTATAACAATAAAGTAACTTGATAGTCAAATTAACGATTGTCACTGGCATCTTTTAAGCAAGTTTAATAAAAAAAAAAAGACAATAATAAAACAACATTTAAAAAAAAAATGTCTTATCTGCTCAGGATGTAGGCAACCATGACTCAACAAACACCTTTTCTTTATTATATGTGACTTATGACTTCTTGAGAAAGATAGTAGAGTGATTTCCTTTTGCTTTCTCCATGGTTTAGAATTCTGTTTTCCTTCTCTTAGATTGGTTGTCACTGAAAGTTGGAAAGGTCAGTCTGCTCTCCTATTTAACCCCCAGTTGGGAAATAAGAGAAGAGATTCTTACCTTTTTCAAAAGTATGTGTGCGAAAGTGAATCCAGAATTCCAGTAAAACAACATACAAAATCATAAAAAGTATCTTTTTAACAATGACATAACACTTTATTCAATAATATTTTAACCTGTCAAGGCAGTTTGAGAAAGCAAAAACCACAAGTTACTTGCAGAATCAAAAAATTCTGAGGCAACAAAAGCAGAAAATTTTATAACATTTTTAACCTGTTAAAGTATTTATGTAAGTGTAAAATCTAAGTGAATAATAAAATATGTATACAAAATTATATGACAAGGATTGATATTTTAATGTTATCACATCCTTTCTGAATATGGTCTAATGGATTTGTACTGGCAAGAATATGTCTCTTCCTTTCTTTTATCATTATAGGAGCTTCACTTGTGACATGATTTTAACTTTGCCAACAGAGGACCTTGGCAAAGGCAATATATTTTCCATATTCTTTCACAAGAGTCACTTTTTACAAAGTTATTGATTATCATAAAAGGTCATATTGACAGGGTATTTCAGGGAGGAATTGGAGGGAGTGTAGAATAGCAGGCAAGCCAGCAACTCAAGGTTCTAAAGAGTGATGCATTATCAATTTTTGTACAGCTAAAATTGATGCTAATTCTTTGACTAAAAGATGCTCTACTTTGAGAGTTCATTTTAAATCAGTTATTGAAGAAGGGTTATATTTTGTCTGCCACCTTCAACCTTCATATAGATTTTATGAAAGGACATAGATTTCTGAATAGTAAATACATATGTCATTTTAAAAAAAAGCTGTCTATGCAATCATGAAAAATGTAACACCTAACTTCATAACTACTTTTATTCATCTGCTAATTATATTACTCTGCTCACATTTAACCTCTATCCATCAGTTTAAACTGACACCTTTTCTTTAAACTATAATTTTGGAAAGTAAAAATTTCACTGAACTATGTTGGGAAATATCCAAGTTTTCATTTGAAATCAAAAGAATATGAACTTTAAGTAAAATGGTGAGAATATCAGGAAAAAGAAGAGTCACTTGAAAGTGTCACAAGAAAGATATAATTGAAAGAAAGGGAGTGACATCCATTTATATTAAAACATTTTATCAAAATCTCAAGTTTGTTCTTTCATTTGGACATAATGCCTTGAAATTAATGTTAAGAATTAACTGTATATTCATTTTAGATTCACTACATGAATTATTAAAAAGGCAAGAAAAAAAAAAAATGTACCTTATATTATTGACATTGATTATTTGAGTGGATTTGTTCTATTTTTCTAATATACAGTCATATTGGTCGGTAAATAATTGAAATAAAGTTAATAAAAAAAATAAATCAACATACATTTTTCTTTTTTCAAATATTTAAGCCTGAATCTAGATGAAGTTAATTCAGATATGTTGGATTTGATGTTTATATCTCTCAATATAGTTTGCTTTATCACAACTACATTGATTGATTTTTATGGTTTATCAACCTTTTGCAAGTTATTTAAAGCTAGAAAATATTTTAAGATTGTAAAAATATTTTGGAGATAATAATGATTTACAGATACAAGTTTTACTAATTAAGCCATAGGGGTGGAGAAGAGGTAGATTATTACCTTTTCCAAGGGTATTTGTGCTTAAGTAAATCCAATGAACCTGTCTAGAATTGGAACTCGGCTCTCCAATTTTCCAATTCCAAGCCATTATCCATTACACCATATATACATACAAGCTTTCAGCACCAGGTATTCCCAGATGGTCACCTATCTAGGTACTGACCAGGCTCTATGTTGCTTAACTTCAGTGATCATGCCAGAATTGGCATAACTACATTGAAGAAATGAGGTGAAAAGATTGTTTTGAATTATAAAAAAAGAAATAGAAGGAAGGATTTTTTTTACTGTCCCAGCTTAATACAAGATTAAGATATATGGAGGAAGCAAGTGTCGCTTCTTATTTTTTTAATTAATTCACCCCAAGAAAAGGCAATAATGCCACTAAGATGCAAGGGGCTAATGAAGGTGAAGCAAGAAGCTTTTATAAAAAGTATACTTAGCATACTTCTGTAGAATCACATCTTTATTATCGTCTTCATCTGTAAGGAAACTGCCTATCATTACCTACTATATAGGTGGATTGATATTACATAGGAGTTCAGCACATTTTTCTTTGTATCCAATGATAATTTCCTGTTTCTTAACAGTTTTGGAAGGTATCATTTGCTATTCTTATGCACTTTCAGATTTTGGTATCACATTTTCCAACAATTGTTCAAATATTTCCTCAGATATTTAAATTTTTGCTTGATTCTGTGGTCTTCATTTTGTAGCTTGCATCTTGTTCTCTGACTCTTGCCAACAACCATATATTTTGTCTTCTTATAAGGCATAGTCCTTTCTTCTTGCTTTTCTTTACTACCTTGTCTCAGAGATCATGCTCTAATTTGCATACAAAATAATTCTGAATATGTCCAGAAAATACAGATTTTCAGCACAGATATCACTGATCACTGATGTTATAAGTCCAGTATTTTCTATGGAGGAAATAAAATCACTGCTAGTATTTTGTATCTGTGGTATTCTGAACATTTGCTTGTTTCCTTTTGGGAACAGGTATTTTCCTAGTAATCTCCCTTTGTTGTTGACTCTTCAAAAGAAAATGTAGCCAACTTGTAAAACCTTCTAAAGCTCTCATGTCTTCTTGTTATTACTTCAGTATCTTATTAATTTTGGGCCTCTATTAAGCAGTACTTTTCTGAGGTCATTTATTGCTTTGAAAATCATAATTAGAATATTAAAATATCATAGGATTCATTTTTCTATTCTGAGGAATGCATTTAAATAAAGTTTAGCAGCAAACTTAAACGCAAGAGAATATATATTTTTTATTTATATTCATAGCCTCTTCACTTTTGGTCTTATTTCATACCCAAGATTGACATGTAAAATTTAAGAATCTGAATTTATCTGAAGATTTCTAGAATTAATCACTTAAGCCTTAATAGGAGTCAGTTGTCAGCCACTCTTTTTACTGAAATTTCAAACTATTCTCCAAACATAGAACAATAGCCTAATGGATTAAAGCATTGGTTTGTGAATTTAGTGACATTAATTGTGAGTTCAATCCTTGTACCAGGTAGACTTATACTAAGTGGCAACAGGGCAAGCAATAACTGAGCAGTACTAAAAAAGAACAAGACAATATGTCTCTATACATGGACAGTGTATTATTTTTTTTAATCAAATCATTCTAAGCATGGTGATAATGCCACAAAAATGCAAGAGGCTACTGGAAGTGAAAGAGAATGAGAAGAATTTAGAAGGAACATAAAACCCAATCCTAAACAAGAAACAAGGGATAAACCTCTACTCCTGTTCAAAAGAGCAGACAGATGTGTGAACCTGATAATACATAAATCTATCTATTCTTATTGAGGAAAAAACATAAAAATAAATAATAAATAAAATTTCATAGTTTAGGTGGAGACATTAGAAGCATAGAGTTGAAGTAGGCTTTAGTAGCAATCTACTCTGTAAATTAAAGAAACGGCTCAGTTCAAAATTCCTTGAGGTTCCTTATGTTGACAGACACTTGAAGAAGACTTGAAGGAACAATATTGTGATAACAACAACAATGATGAGAACATTAGTCTAAATGTAAATAATGACATCCCAAAATATTCAAATTGTCTGTCGGGCATGCACCCCACATTCTGACTCATTGATTTATATTTTAACAAACCTGAAATCAGAAGAATTATTCTTGTTTGTGTTCTGGTCAGCTGTGTAAGTCTCATTTTATGGTAATCACTGAAAAGACATTTCTAATTTGAAATTCAAGTCATTACTTGTGGATTGTGACAGATTCTATACCATCAGAATTGCCGATCAATTGTATTTCTTTTTAATAGGATAAAGAACACCTCAGTAAATTCAAGGAATGCTTGGGAAGAATTTCAAACTCTAGTCATTCATTTGACAACTAATCACTATGACAGCTGAATCACAATTCCCCAACATAATAGTTAAGTTGTTGTCAGAGCAACTCATGCAAATATATCTGATTGGTTTGAATACAATTCATTCAAGTTAATTATATTCTTCAACAAGGAGCACGATTTCAGAATTTTCTTCCAACATTGACTGGCTAATAGGCATTTGATTTTTTTGCTCTAAAAGTTTATCTTTTTTTGGTCTCATGGGTTGTTTTAGATATTTTAGTCACATAGACAGTAAATCAAATTCTGTTGTGAGTTTAAAAAGATGCTGTCAATGAACATACATCATGATGTCTATTTAATTCTATACTGTTAAAAATCTCATTTTAAATTTCAAAAAGGTCTATTTTTTTAATGTGGCTATTTTTTAAATTGCACATATAAACAAAATGAATTTGACCACATTGAATTAATAGATATTTCAAGGTATTAAACTGCCTTTAAATCATTTCTGATCAGTCTTTAGTGAAGTAATCTGTCAGTTCATCTTCTGTGGGCATACAATGAGAATGCAATAGAAAGTAGACCAATAGATGAAATACAGTTAATCACATACAACATTTATATTCTGGTTAACTCCATTAAGTTTTATTTATTGAAAGTATCTTTGGAGTAATAGCAGCATTCTAAATTTTCATATGGTCATAAAAAATTCTTATAAAATGCTTATTCTGTCATACCATAATAGAATAAGTTGTATGACAATAGAAAGGAGAAAGGAATGGTAACAAATGTTTTTTTTTTTTTTTTGCTTCAATTTGATGAGTCAAGAATGATCCACCTAAAGAGAAGTAAAGTCAAATTTCAAAATGACTAACATTTATAAAAAGGGGTTACAGTACACCTTGGACCTTAAATCCATATGAAAGTAATGCATATTTTTTTTAGTCACAGTTAATTTTAGCTGAGCCTGTTTATGCTTAGCAAATTCTCAAGTTTAGACTTGTTTTTTGCTAAAAATATAAGCCTAATGACGGAAATTTTCTTTTTCTGTAATTTGTTTTTAAAAATCCAAGCCTCAATTCAAATTTATAAGCTTCAAGTAAAAGCTGTAAGATGCTAGAGATATAAAACACTTAAGATGCAAATACTAGAACTGTATATCTGTATAAGAAAGAGAAATCAATGCGAGTATTTTTATATATTGAGCTAAAAAGTAAAAACAAATATAAACTTTTAAATTCAATTATTTCCCAACAAAATCTATAAGAGGATTTTTTTAATGTATGTATAGATAAAAGAATCAAAGATATTTTTTATAGATAAAAGAATCAAAGATATTTTTCTTTTGTTTCTGTATATTATTAGTATGTTCATTTTTTCTGTTTGTTCAGTACTAGAATCCTTAGAATATTGCTGCCACATATGGTCTGGTGCCCCTGCACCTTGAGATCCTTGATAAAATTGAAAGAAGTATCAGCAATATTATTGGTTCTGATCTGTCAGCTCAGCTTCAGTCACTTTCCCATCTCCATAAGGTTGCTTCTCTGTCTTTTCTATAAATACTTCCATGGTAATTGTTCGGATGAGCTCTTTGCTATGGTACCTAGACTTTTTGAATTTAAGCACAGTACTAGACTGGTGACAAGATCTCATCAATTTACCGATGAGCTGGTCAGACATAGCTGTAAGTTTCTTTTCTCATACTTCTCATTTGTGGAACTTCCTTTTGGTGCCATGCTTTCCAGCCAAATTTAATCTACAAAAATTTAATTGCAATGTCAATTGCTATCTACTGTTCTCCTGATTACTCTTTCTGCTCAATATTAATGTTCTGTTCCTAATTCTTCCATACACTGTAACCCCTTCTGTGTTAGTGGCTTTACTGCTTTATATGGGGTGATACTGATTTAAGAAATCAAAGTACTATATCAAATGTGAATCTTAAAAAAAATTACTCAACAAAGCTTATCCTGGAAGCTAATGTTAATTCTGGCAATGCTGGATAACCTTGCTAGTGTTTCTTGCATTACTAACCAGAAAAATGCAAGTGATAAGACAGACTATTTTGGAGACTGTTTAATGGGGAAATAATCAGCTAACTTGATACCTTTCCTTATTTCATATACATTTTTTTTTAAATTAAAGTATATATTAATATTCTTATCATTGTATATATTTTCCTTGACAAATCAATGAAAATATAGATATTTATTCAGTCATCCTGTTCTACATCTAAGTATAGCTTTCAGCAAGAAATGACAAAGAAAAAATCTATTAATTAGGGAACACATTACCCTATGAGATCCTAGTAAATTATCTAGCATCCTTATTTTATACTGAAACAACCAAGAAGTCAGTTAAAAAAAAGCTATGAGACTTTGTAAATAGTTGCCTTTTATTTATTGTTTTTAAATAAATTTATATTTTCAAAATAACAGGCTGCCTCATTTAATGAGACAAATATTTTAAGTGTGAAGTATGTAAAAGTGTGCCTATATTTTCATGTATAAATTTGTATATTTTCATGTAGATTTCTGTTGTTAGTTGAAAATTTGTGTGTCCGACAGATAAAAATGCACATATAGTGACATGCAAAAGTATTGGACACATAGGACTTTTTAATTTATATTATTGCTACTAACGTAAAAGTTGAACAGAATATACTAAATATAGAGAATATCTATATCTATATATATATATATATATATATATATAAAAATGCTTGTCGACATGAATTTATTGATAAATACAACAGAAAGTAAGATGTAACAGTTTTGGACATTTTCCAAAAATACAGATGAACCAAGATAAAAATAGTAGTTTGAAATTGATTTCTTTTCAAATTATTAATTTGTAAATTTCTGCCAACCAATCAAAGTAGGCCAGATATCATAAACAACAACTTACAACATTTATATTAAATGTGTGGGTGGTATAGTGATTATTAGTGTGGCTAATGGAATTAGCAGGCCCAAGTTGTTCTGTTAACTTTTCACTAATGTTTTTGTGAAAGGCATGAATCCAATTCATTTCCCTGTAGGTATATCTGAATAGTAGTGCAGATGAGATTCTCTAGTGTTGGCAGACCAACCAAGAGAAGTAAAACTTAATTGAAAACCATAGAGAAAGCAATAAAAAAACACTCCACTATCTTTTTTAAGTAAAGTGATAAAAATTCACATTTATTAACCCTTTGAACATGAGTGGCCAGTAAACTAACAGCTGTGTGAAAGTTCATATACCTGGGTGGCTGGTATATCATCCATAGTCATGGATAGCAGAGATGGACATCAGGTGCCCAGGGTGAGTGATCTGTACTCATTAGGGTGTCAGGATTCAAAGGGGTTAAAGAAAAGGAAGTCATGGAGAGCTATGATTGTATACACTCTGAAGAGACATGGCAATAAAAAGATTAATACTACTAAGAAACAACTTCTTTTTTTTTGTGTATGTTATGTTTCCTGCTTTGTATCTGGTAGAACCAAATCCAAACTATGGTCCTTAGGCCCTACAGGAGAATTGTCAGTTAAATTGATAGCATTTTTATCAATATAAGGGTTGTTTCTAGTAGGGCAATCTTCTGGGCAACGTGTATGTTGATGTTAGGTGGGGCATTGTTAAAATTGTCCTTTCTTTTTCTCATGAGGCCCAGAGCTCAGATTACTATTAGTACAGTCTCAGTCTTCATTCCCCACATCCTGTTAATCTTGATCTACAGGTCTTTGTATTTGAACAGTTTCTCAATAACTTTTATGGAGGTGTTTCTCTCAGATGATAGTGCAATATCAATAAGCATACACTTCCTGAATTTCTTGTCTTTTATGATAATATCAGGTCTGTTTTATCATAAAAGACATGAAATTTAAAAGAAAAGAAAGGCATGGAGAGGTATGATTGTCTACACTCTGAAGAGAGATGGCATTAAAAAATTTTTGTCATGAAATTTATACTGCAAAGAAACCTATTATTATTATTACTATCATTATTACTTTGAATGGTCACTGTAGATCTAGCTAGCATGTGTGAAGTTTTTGCTAATGGCAAAACCAGTCATAGAATGAAATCAAAAGATCTCCAACAAGGTCAAAGTCCCCATCAGTACAATTAAAACCATCATTTGAAATCTCCTTGAAAAGAATATTTTCGTATAAAGTGAGTGAGTGAGCAGTTAGTCCATATATCAGAATGTAATGCACAGGTTGTTTGCACTTCAAAGAGAACTTCATAAAGATCTACAGGTAGCTGGTACAAAAGTAAACAGGATGCCTCACTAGGTAGGTCTGCATTTTTAGATTCCTAGAAAGACCTCTTAGCTGAATCCCAGACAAATGCAGGCTAATCTACAATTAAGCTATTACCTAGTAATATAAACTATCATTATTTTTTTGTGTGTTCATGTCAGTTCTGAAGTTTAAGAGGTGTTGGGTCAGGAAAATAACTTATTATGTGAGTAAACAAAACCTAAGATAAAATTTGGAAACTGTCCTGGTTTGAGGCTAGGAAATTATGGTAGACCTATATTAAGGTCTTCAATGTGCTTGGTGCAAATGTTATATTATTAAGTTGTTTCAAGATATGAGAATTAATTAGACTTGATTTGTGATTGAAATAATTTTGAAAAAATTATTTATTCCTATGCCATCCTTTTTTCTTTTTTTTTTTTTTTTTTTTTTTTTTTTTTTTTATTCGTCAAACATCTCTTAGATGTTTTATGTAATTTATAAGATCTCTCGGTTTAATTCACTGTAATTTATTTATTTTATATATATATTCTTATTAGTCGTAAAGTTTAAAACGGTTTTATCTATAAGCACTCTTGGCTTGACTCGCTGTAATCTATTTATTAATTTTAATGGCTATTTTTCTTATCTCTGTATATAGTAATTATTGCTGGTGAAATGAAACGTGAGGGGAAGTGGGTAAGAACGGAAAATTACCTTCTAAGTATCCGATGAGGGGGTGTCCACCAAGGAGGGAAGTAAAGAGGAAAAAAAAAAAAAGAAATTACTCGTGAACAGCTTAAAAAGAATTTGCACCATTGTGATTGGCTGTTGGTCAATCTCCAATCAAATGTGTGACTACGGGGTATATTTATGAAAGTCAGTGTTAACAAGCATTTTTTAGAGGGCGTTTCAGAGTCTGATCAGCTCTGAAGGGGTCGATTTGGTGAGGTCAGTATGATGTTTGAAAGACCCGAAACTGCCCAATGATCCTTTTCTAGAACATCACTGACGACGCCCTCTAGCGCTAAAAGAGCGTATATTCAAAGCAGTTAAAAAAGAAAGAAAACAAACAGTTTATTGTGACTTATCAAATAAAAAAAATAGAAGCATTTTACATAATTGGAAACAATGCAATAATATTACAAGTATGTAATAGTAAAACTCAAAAGTTGTAAACTTATTAATTAAAGAATATTAAATTCCAGTGACAAGATGTCATTACAATCAATTTGCCAATTCAGTGTCATCTAATATAGACATATATGTTTGGCATTTTCTAAATGTCAATTGAGAATATAAAGTGGGGATTTTGTTCATGTAATTCTAAGAGGGCGTAAATTTACATATGGACTTTTTCCATGTTTTTCTATTTTTGAAATGAGCAAACTGATTTCTATAACAGAGTGAGATAGACAATATTTTGATATGAAGAATTTAGGCCCCAATATTTAAAAATTTGTATTATGGAAAAAAAAAGGATTTTTTGCCTAATTTCTTTTAAAAAAATATACTTATGTTCTTTTAGCATCACCTGGCTGAATTTAAAATCAATTTTTTTTTCTTTTTTTTTTTAAGGCAATTCCCCTAAGCAAGGCAAGAGTGCTACTAGCACACAAGGAGTTACAGAGGATTGAGAACAAGAGTAAAGAGGCGTGTTTGAGGAAAGGATACAGAGAAGGACAAGCTCAGGGTGTCAGATGTCAATTGACATTACACTTTAATATTTGAAGATTATAGTCATTGGGGAAGTAAGGGGAAGGGAGTTCCACAGATGGGAAGTGCGGGAGAAGAAACTGTTTGAGAAGAAGAAATGGTTACATTTAACCGTTTTGACAGTGAAAGGGTGGGACAGAGATGCCAGCCTGGTATATATATATATATATATATATATATATATATATATATATATATATATATATATATATAATTTCAATTCCAGTGAAAAATGTCAGCAGCTTAGAAAGTATACCACTTGTTCTAGGTCTTATAGATTTGTTTTTTAATGACAAATCTTGTCACAGGATGTGAGGGTGGCATAGTGGTTAACAGTGTGGCTAATGGAATTGGCAGGCCGAATTCAAATCCTGTCTGAGGTTACCATGTTCAATTTTCACTAATGCCCTTCAGTAACGATTGAATCAATTCATTTTCTCTCCAGTATATCTAAATATTTGTGTTCATCTCTATATTATGTCAGTATCCTTAACTCTGAAGATAGCTTGAGTAGTAGAAATCTCAGATCTCAGTGCTTTTGTGGATCAACAATACTTGGAGTTAGTGAAAAATAATTTTAAGCATCCTGCTATGGAAATTATTGACAGTAATAAGTGTGGTTCACAAATCTGCTATAATGGGTTCATGCATACCAAACATGTCACTCACAGAACCAAGTTATGACTTTTTTCCTAAGATTTTATTAATGGTCACAAATATTTCAACCAAAAATGGAGGCTTGGAGGCTATTTGAAGGTTAACTGGGATAACAATCATAATATACTTTAAATTAAAAATGAAGGAAAAAGCTATTCATAATATGGTATTAGAAATAATATTTATTGAAATAAATTAATGATATAATGAAGAAAGTATGATAAAATCAAATTAAAAAAAAAAATGAAGACAAGATCTTGTGTAATAAAAATACCTGGCTCAGGTGAAAATTATTCATGATGCTTTTTTTTTTTCTTTTTTTGTGGTGAGGGAAGGAAACAAGATATATTAAGAAATCAGCTCAGGTAATATTAACGGATCAGTGGAAATAGAAGTATTGATTTCCCCCCGCCTTAACCCTTCATTGCAGGAATCCAGTGAAGATGCAAGATGCCTATTACAACTTCTCATTTGCTTGACAGAATTCTATCTTTTCTTCATTTCAAGTGATCTCTTAGTCATAGCAAATGATATTTAATACTGGGTACCTTATTAGGGATATATAGCCATGAAAGAATTTAACAAAATATTATTATGAATATTATTACTTGACACAATTGGAAAAAGTATAAACTCTCTGGATCTATACAGCAGCTAAGAAGTTATAGCACTTTTTTTTAGCTCTTATAGTTTTGTTGTTTAATGACAAATCTTGTCACAGGATGTGAGAGTGGCATAGTGGTTAACAGTGTGGCTAATAGAATTGGCAGGCTAAATTCAAATTCTGTCTGAGGTTGGCATGTTCATTTTTCACTAATGACTTCAGTAAGGCATGAGTCAATTTATTTTCTCTCAAGTATAAAATATTAGTGCAAACTAGATTCTTTACTCTTGGTAGGCCAACCAATTGAGAAAAAGAAAAACTTAATTGAAAACCATGGAGAAAGCAATGGAAAACCACTTGTTGCATTCTATGTTGTCTCTGGGTCCCAATGCAACTACAGTGTTAACAATGAAAAGTACCATTTCTTTTTCTCATTTGTTTTATTAGGAGAGAGTGGTGGTAGCTTGCATTCTAAGAGGCATTTGGAGAAATAACATCATAGGAATGCATGTTGTATGTTGGCTGAGCATGCCTCTGTGGGTGAAATTAGCTGGCCATTGACCTGGGTGTTGGAGGCGTATCGACACTACAAAATTCTTGCAACCCTCTTGCACCGTTTTGGACTTATATCCAAAACCCATACAAAAGGAATCGGTCACTGACAGAATACCACACTTATAAGGCACTACACCCAATCACTGACCATTCTGGCCCTGGTCTTTGCATTCTGTAACACACTCTGTTATCTTCTGCAAGAAAAGCTATGATATTAAAGAAAAGGAAGCCATGAAGAGCCATGACTGCTTACTCTGAACAGATAGAACATTCAAAATATTTTTATAAGATGTATGCTGCTAGAAAGTCTATAGCATTTAGGTTATCCAGTTTTTTTTTAATCTAATTCTTATTCTTTTAATTGCTTTTTGTAACTATTGATAATATAGGTAGGATTTATTAAATAGATATTTCTAAAAGCTTTAATGATTACTTATATAGTGACATATCAAATGTATCTATAGTAAGTAAGTTGAGGCCAATATTTCCATAATCAGTTTAGTGTATGGAATATAATATAAATTCTGAATGTTAAACTTTTAATACTAATTTCTAGTAGAAAACTTATAAAAAATACAAATTTTGTAGACAATGCCTAAGTGGTAGAAATAGTGCATTTTTCTCCCCCTCTCTCAGAAGAATTTGCCCTCATTCACTGTCAGTATAAGTGGGTATTGATATGTTCTGGATACAGTCTGACAAAATGATAAAACATCAAAATTTTGTGGGGAAGGGTTTGTTCATCAAACAAGAACTTGTGCTGGACTTCAGTGCAAGAAGCTGAAGGCATGAATGAATAATAATTACCAGAATCAGTGTTTAACCTTTATCACTCTGTGACTTTATTTGCTTTCAAAATGTTTATCCTCCTATTGAAGGTGACTGATCCCTGAATTTGAATTTCTTTGAATTTCATAGTTGTGTCGACATATCCTGCTATGGCAACAGAAAACACCTTTGAGCAAATTTAACAATAAGATTACTGCAATGGGGAGAGTAGTAATATTAATACTGCAGAGTGATAATGGTTAATATATATATATATATATATATATATATATATATAATATTGAAATTTGATTTAGCTATAAGATTGTAAAATTTTTTTATGCAAAATTTGTTTAAGTAATTTTTAACATTCGATCTGAATGTACTGAAAACAAAGATAAATATAGTTTTCTGTGGTCAAGAATACTACAAATGTTGCTAACAGACAGAATATGGCTATTAAATCTATAACCGAATCAGTAAGTATATATCTTGAGACAGTTATTAAATGAATTTTGATATTTCGGAATTTTGATAAAAAAATTTCACTTTATAATGAATGGGATTAAAAGAAAAATATGGGGTGAAGTGCATTGACAAGAAATGAGTTTATATTGAAATATAAATATTGTGTAAAATAAATACTTTATTCAACATTAGGCTATGGACTTATTAATATACCTGTGGATAATTCTCATTAGAAAATTTGTTAATATACTGTAATGTAGTAATTTCTTGTATTTTAATATCAATATATATAATATACATAAACAAAACATTATTTTTCTAATCAGGCAGAAAATTACAGAATCATTATGATGAGTCAGAAATTTAAAATCCATAAATGTTTACATTCTGTAAGTTTATCTCTGATTTCATTTTTAAATTTTCCTATGAAGATTTTGGCTAGCAATTGGCAAGAATATTTAATCCAAAAACCCAAATCTTACCATTCCTCAGATATATTAACTACAAGAAGTAAGTAGAGAGTCTTTGAGGAATAGATTACATGTTACTCTTTACGTAGACATAAGATTTTAATATAACAAATTCAGATCGGAGATTTCAAATGCTGATTAATGAACAGCAATTACTGGCTGTTATTGATTAGATGCTGGGGTGGGGCATGGGTGGTGTAGGGGTGTAAATACTTTATAAAATCTACTTTGATTGCTTCTCATGAAACATATTGAATCACAATCAAACCCAAAAACCTCATCAAGAATATGAGATAAAATCATTTGACTAGTTTGAAAAGACTGCTTGATTTTTTTAATGATTTGACAGAGACATTCAGAAACAAGGTTCTAGAATGTGGCTGCTTATTCTTGCAAATTAGAGTCTGGCTACAGAGAAATTCAATAGTCTGTTAGAATTGAATCTTATTCATCATTAGGAGAACAAGAACATTTGTATAATCAGTATGACTAAATGATGTCTTTTGTCATTAAAATAGCCAAACCTGATTTATTTGCATTTTTTATCCATTTGTTTTGCATCTCTGCTAATCAGTCCCTCACTAGAATAAATTTAGTAAAATCCCCACTGTTAGTTGAGTGTATTTTAGAGAGTGGCTTAAGTCTTTTATTTATAGTGAGAAGGGATTAAAACAGGGGTAGGATCAAAAAACAATAAGATGAGCTTTAGCGGAGATTTTAGAAATAAAGTCTATGAAGAAATGTGCAAATTGAACTTATATAAAAATATAATAAAAACTGATGCATATATCTGGTCAGTTAAATAAACCAAATCAGTGGGTCATGGTTAAGTTTTTTTTATGTATAATATTTATATGGATAAATAATGATAAAAACAATAATCCTTATTACGATGATCAAAACAATGGATTCAGTTTTTTTTCAGTGTTTGCTCTGTATTTGTATAAACACAAAACAAATTAAAAAGCTGAGTAATATATTTCTAAGTAGATGTGAAGAGCAAATCTCCAAAAATAAGATGGTCCCTTTTGCCTATTTGCCACCATAGTTAAGATAATTTACCTTAGCATGTTGGCAGCTAAGTGATAAGGAGGACAAGATAACATATTTTATGTTGGTATGTTAATATTTCAAAAGATAGCAACACCTTGTGCAAACAAAGAAAATTTATTTTTTATGTTGGTGATTTTCAATTATTGAATACTTGCACAACTTTACATCTTATATGTAGAACCATGAATTTAAGAAATTTCATACTTGTTTTAATTATTAAAATATTTTAACATCTCTTCTTCCCCCAGCTATGGGTTGACTAGTAGGACAGAATGAGTCCTATAGAAAGAAATGGCAACCTACTTTGGGAAAAATCTTCTGACTAGTCAATCATGAAACAATAGAAACATAATCGTCCAAGTGTGTATTGCATATAGCACTTAACTAACTGATGAATATATAATATTAGATAATTTATTTGAAAATAAAACTTTTATACACAAAATGAAGACTTTCTTTGTTTCATTATTTTTTTTAATAAGAAAACTCAATGCAGGAATTACATTAAAAATATATTTATTCAACCAGTTGAGATCTTAGAGTTAATTACGAACTCAATAATCTTTTCAATGTCTTTATAGCATGTCTAGAAAGCTCATTCTTCTCTGTCATTTAATCCATATCAGGGGGTTGAAGTGATGGATTCAAACCTTTCTCAGGGGTATATTTTGCAAAAGTAAATTTAACAAATTCATCCAGAATTTGGATATGGCTCATTGTTTTTCCTTTCCAAGCTGCTAACTTATGTTATCTGCACATCTTAAAAAATTTAGTAAGTGGTGGACAGGTCTGGATAAAGCCAGATTCTTGATCTGGTTGCTGGGTGTTTATAACTGAAAAGATAGACAGTTTTCTTTCTTAGAAACTTGCTTCATTTTGTTAAGATAGTAATTGAAAATCAGCTTTCATATCAACAGGCAAGTGAGAAATGGGATGTTAAACATGTTTTGGCTCATGTCTATATAAATATAAAATCATTTTATTGTATTTTTTCTTTTCTGCAAGACTCTAATGTCAGAATATACTTATCTCCTTTGTAATATTTCAAGAAAAACAATTAAGGGGCACATTTTATTAAACACGTTTTTCTAATTTGATATTTGATATCTGAAAATTAACTTTCAAAGTTCCTTGGAATGGAAAAGTAATAAGATTAAAATGAATAAATGACTTTTTTATTGAGAGAAATTGAGCAAATACAATGATCTTTTGTTTTGAAAAAAGAAGAGAAAAAAGAGGAATTTGAATCTGTTCTTGTGTTATATAAATTTAAATTAATAACAAAGTTTAATAATTGGAAATTTATAACCTGAACTGTATTTACCTTAATTATCTAAGATTAATACAGAAGATATCTAAAGATTCCAGCCTTTTTAATATTTCTGTTATAAACAAAGTTTACATTTTAAAAATGCATATAAATTCTTTAAATTCATTTAAATTTGAATTAAAATTGTTTAACTCTATCTCCTTCGGCTCAATTAAACAAATATTGTTTTCATCAAATTAAAAACTGTCAGCTCCATGAAAAGCAATATTTATGAAAAAGAGTAATTTCAATTAATAATTTGCCATCAGTCACACACTTATTAAATTTAACTGATTCGTTTTTACCAAAGGATAACCTGATAGTAAGATTAAGTATAATCAAAACTCAAGACAAAAAAGCATTCATAAACAAGTCACAAAATTATATTATTTCATAACAATCTAAGTGTTTTAATATTCATACAAATATTAACTTGGCTCAAATTATTACCAACATATTTTACACCTCAAAATACTCAACACTATTTTTGTAGTTATCTCAGTTTTTACTTGTAGTCAGTATATATATTTTTTTTATTTTGGTTTTATAATCAAGAGTTAGCAGTATGTCTTAGGAATTTATTAACGACTTGCATAGTACTCACAAAAAAAGGTTGAGATTACTGATGTGTAGAACAGCATTTTTACCAAAGATCTAATTGTTTCTTGGTCTTTTGCCTAGAATCAGTGTAGTATTTGTACAATATGGCTCTCTTCCTAAGATTAGCATATTATCTGTCCATTTTTACTTAGTATTTGCAAGTTAATTTTACCCTGCTGTTCCAGCAGCAAAATACTATCATAGTGGATATGTCACTTGACTGTCTGTCTTCAGGTTGAATGTTTAAATCAGAGCAGAATTCACTTGTTCGCTTTATATGTCTGTTTGCTGACAGACGTCAAAGACAGAGAAACAAAGAAACATACAGAAAAAATCCTTTGCCTTATATGATTTTATAACAACAATACCTACATATTTAATTGAAAAAAAAAAAAACAAGAAACAAAAATATTTTAAATTTGCATTGAAAAAGGCTGAATTTGATCAGAGAACAGAGATACTAATTAAAATGCTGACTAAAAATAGTAGTAAATTCAGTTATCAACATTTCTTCTAATTTTTATTACTACATACTGCATTGTGTTAATCTTGGTATATATAAAATGTAATTAATTTTTAATATATTGGATGTAGTAGTGAAATCTAAGTTCAGTGATTTATGTCCCTTAGATCTGACTTAATAATTAATGAAATCTCAAATGGCTTAGATTTGTGCATTGTGATGGAACTACTTTTAGTTCCAATCATGAACAACAGGGCATAGTATTAAATTCAATGCTATCAGTATTGTCTCAAGTTATAGAAAACATATTAGGTACCAGAAATGTCACGTGTATATACAGAAGAATCAAATGAGAAAAACTATGTGATATCTGTTCCCAAACTTACAACAACCATATTTAAAGCAATATAAAAAGTTTAACATCACTTCATCATAAGTGACCAAATATAATTTTTTTTACTAACATTCGTACGTTATAAGGCCCAAGAGACACCCAAGGTAGAGGGTTACTGTATGGTATTGTACAAGCATAAGAAAGGGCAAGAAGTGAACTTCTTGGGGGCTATGCAGGAAAGATAACAACCAACACTAGATTTGTGGAAATCCAATCCTAAACAGGAAAACAAGAGATAAAACTATACTCCTGTTCAAAAGACAAGGGAGGAGTGTGAACTGGATGATAAGCAAACCTATCTACATATTGGGAGAGAAGAAAAAACATTAATTAAAATTTCAGAGCTCAGTTGGATACGTGAGATGTATAAAACAGTCAACTGATGCTGAATGCTCTCATTCTTGTTCAGTCACTGAAGTTAAGCAATATTGAGCCTGGTCAGTACTTAGATGCAGTTCTGCTTGGGAACACCTAGTACTGTAAGCAAAGGTAGCAGCCATATCATTGTGATGTGATTTGGGCATTGATGACACGGCTCCCATCATATCACCTTTACATCACAGTCTCCTATAAACATGACTGGTTCTTGCCATTGGAGCAAAGCAACCTAAGCGAGTGGATATCATTCATACATATTGAATGATATACAAATAAATATACATATTTTCTAGCATCATAATCCCTTTGAATGTCTAGTTTTCATCTATTGTGAAAATGTTAGAAAAATTGTATAATACCGCAGAACATCACTATGAATAGGGCAATGGATAAATTGTCATCTAAATTATGCAAAAATGAAAATAACATTAACATCTCATTTTCACAGATATATTTACCAAAATTACACAAAAATATCTTGAAATAGTAAAGAGTAAATTTATTTAATAAAATCACCACTGGCTTCAACAAGAGCCTCCAGATGATTTTGGAATCTTCTGCAACTCTTCTGGATGGTCTCCTTGATTAAGTTGGTGAATGCTGCCATAATTCTTGCTTTCAGTTCATCTTTCGTGTTACAAGAAGTTTTGTTAGTCCTTTGCTCAACTGCATTCCACATTTAATAATCAAGGTGTTTGCAGTCTAAGGAGTTAGTTGGCTAGACGTAAGGTGTGATGTGGTCACAGAAATTCACCTGTTTGTGTGGCATGGTGCAGAGTCCTGTTGCTAGACATAGGGTCTTCTAGCAGCCACCTTCTTGACCCAGGGCAGCACTACCTCCTCAAGGCACTTGGTGTAGGCCTCTGTGTTGAGTTTGAGGTCCTCACCAACAAATTCAAGAGGTCTTTTCTTCTCAGAATGATCAGAGCGAGTTTTCCAAGCTGCCATACCTTAGTAATCACCATTAGACTCATCCAACTCTTTCCAAATTCTCTGTGCTGTCCTCAGATTGAAACCCAAACACTCTGAAATGTTTGTATTGGAGCTTCCTGTGTAAATGTCAAGCAGTACAGCATGCCGTTTCCAAATCTCTGGTGGAGTAAACTGCATCATAGTGCTTTTTCTCTAACAGATGGTGCACAATTGACTCTACTGTAATGTGCTGTTGACCAAATTAAAACCAAACAATGCACATGCATGAAATGACAAATATAAAATGGTGACTATTTACCCATCGTGCACTGTATATTGATTGAAACAAAGTAAGAATGGGAATAATTTAAATATGCATTTCAAAATTTAGAAAAAAAAGAAGAAATTTCTTTCTTTTATTATACAGTTCAGATTAATCACTCAAGATAATTTTTTTTCTAGATATTTTAATAATAAAAAAAGGGCATTTTCAGGCTTTATTTTCAGAAACATTTTAAAAATTAACCAATACATTTTATAAAATGATTTAAATCAGCATGTGAAATTTCATGAAAAATGCTATAATAAATTACTAGCTTTTAGTGGTCGAATAAATCATGCACAGAAATAGATGTACTCTGAAATCTCAGATGCAATCATGATATTGCAAAATAAATTTAGACCCACTTAAAAGCCACCGAGGTAGACAAAGAGGTAATTTTAACAGAGCCATTTATCCAGCAATTAATTTTGCAGTTTATCAATATTGTTCTATGTAAAGTTACCTGTGAAAGCACAGATGTGTAAGAGTTCCAAATTATCTCTATAAAAAGAAGTGAGCCAACAAAAAGAAGCTGACAGCAGAACCCGAGTAGATATCTCTTTCAAAATATACCTGAATATCTAAGTCAGTGATATTGATTTGTAATGAACCCTGCTAAGTGCTTTTCTTTCTACAGCAACCAGCCACAATGATTCTATTCTGATTAATATTATATATCACTTGTACAGATAACAAGTATTGTCACTGCATTTAATTAATGTTTAATTAATTTTAAATTTTTACCCTACAGGTAGATTATTGAAAATTTTAGATGAAATTATTATCAAGTAGAATAAATTTAGAAGCAAATGAAAAATAACAGAAGCTTATTTTAAAAGATCATTTTAATCATGCATATATATGAAGAATTTTCATTATATTTAATTAAAGTAATTATTTCTTAGTCTTACCAGGTAAGATAGGGATTCTTCACATCCCCACAAAGATAAATTCATGACAAAGTCTAGTTTAATGTGTAGGCCCATATGTATCAGTAGATTAAAAAAATTCCCTGTCTCTTCAAACAAACAGGATACAAGTGAGTGTAAGAGTAACCCATGACTCTTCCCATTCTGTTAAATATCATACATGATACACACTTGGGTGATCATGTCTCTTTTGATTCCTAACTGACTAGGCATAATATTTTACAACAGTAGGTTGCTGATTCTTTCTGTGGTAGACTGGTTGCCAACCAAGACTATAAGTCTGCCCTGCTATTCAACCCATAGATAGCGGGAGATGGTTTTATACCTTTCCAAAGGGTATTTGCATCTAAGTTAATGTAATGAATTGGACTGGAATTTGGAGCAGTTATGTATTCTTTTGAT
>OZ010583.1:100314389-100379389 GCA_963932145.1 Acanthosepion lycidas
AAAAATAAAATGAATAATATAGCAGTCTGTTCAACTGAAATCCACCAATTAAGAGATTAATTTTAATTTTATGTGTATGATGAAATTATTGTTTTGTTTGTCATCATGAGAAATGGATTCTGAGCTATGCCTGGATTGGCACATATTTAAAAATATGCTTATGTACATGTTTTAATATTGGTATTTATAAATTTATATTTTGAAAATGCCATTATTGGACACTGCCTAAGCTGTATAAAAAGCATAAATGTAATATAAAGTCAATAACGGGCAGATAGAGAAAATAAAATTATGATAACTAAAGTATTTTTTAAAAATGTGCTTCTCTAACTTTGAAGAAAAAAAAAAGACGAAAGTTTCACACTGAAGGAAAAGAAGAAAAATCTAAATAAAATAACAATTTCTAAAAGAATAAAAATAAATCGATCATTTCAAAATAGTAATAAAATAAAAAAAAAAAAATTATCAATGCGATATGCTGTCAATTGATAAGGACCAAGATATGTTAAGATATTAAAAAGAAATAATAATGATTATTTTACAAGACTGATATAATTAAAGAATGATAAAATCCTTTGAGTATAAATGATTTTCTAATCTTTTTAGCTTGAAAGCATGAAAAATTATCAAAGTAATTTTTATCTGAACTTTAAGAGAGAGAACAATAATGCATTTAACCAAGTCTTAGATTTAAATTTTCCATTTTTCTTTCCTCATGTTACTTGTGGATTGTATAGCATCTTTATTGAGCAGCACAGAAAAGACATTTTATCCTAATTTTCTTTCTTCCAAAATGAGATAGGGAGATGGAAAAGCTTAGGATATAGAATAGAACAATGAGTGAGATCAATGAATCAGAAAACTGATTCTATATACTGCATTTTATGGCATATAAAAGGCCAACCTTTATATTTGCTATTACAGTATTATGGAGTTAGCTACAAGTACTCATAGTCTGTGGTTTCTGGGTAAACAGTACACTAACAGACATCTCAATCCCATACAGAAAACCTAGGAAATATTTTTGAGCCATTTTTTAGGAATAACTCAGGAATTAGGGTTTGTATATCATCAAATACAATAATAATATAAAAGAATGAATTTGTTGCGTATTTTAGTCCAGTTTTTCCAGTAGTGATTTTCAAATTTTAAATTCTTCTTGCAAACACATTTTACATAAGATTTTGTGATAGTAATGCCTGTTAGTCAAGTATGAGACAATGTTTTGCTTATATTTTGGTTATGAACTGTGTGTAGCCTCTGATTATTTTCTAGTTTAATATTTTTAGGTACTTAATGAATGGGCTGGAGGGGTCTTAATAATCAGTGGGGATGGTTAGAATTTTTCTCAGTATGCAATAAACTCAAGGTTTCAAAAAGGGAAAACAGAAAATCATTTAAAACATTGACTAAATTGTTAGTGTTACTGGTAATTGAAATTTATATTATCTTTCTCTTAAAAGTTTTTCAGGAAAACAGATTTCTTAAGTCCAGTACCTGCTATCACTCTAGTACTGATGGGAATTTTATTCCTAACCATTTCTTTCCAGTTACGTGGAAAGTCAAAATTTGAATTATATGATTATTTCCTCTTCTGATTTTTTGCTGTTGGAAGTTTTAAATGATGTAGATTTTTGCTATTTGGTAAAGCTCTTTCTGATTCTCTAGTGTCAGTCTAATGAGGAACTGTCTTCTTTAAGAATTAAGGGATTCATTTTTACAGTCCTTCTATTACATTATGTAATATCAGTTTGAGATGGCAACCAGTCTGGAGAAGGAAAAACTGAATTCAAAACCAGCCCAAAGAAGGATGTGCTCAATCAGACTATATTGCCCTAGATATACCATTGTGGCTATCACTGTAGTACCTGTTGTGTTCTAATGACCCTAATGGTTTGCAGAACTTGTGACATGACATTCTGAGATTAATGATATTCTTCCTTGTCAATGTACTTAATTCAGTTACAAATATTAATTATATAGATGAAACATTATACAGTGAAAATTTTAGCTAATAACTTATGAGTAATTCATTCTAATATATCTTTTTGTTTAACATACTACATTCAATGAAGAGGCATTAACTTTGTTTACATTTTCATTCAGAATCTTGATTTTGATTCTTTTAAGGTATTGTTCCTATTCTTAAAATATGAATATTAAATAGTCTGATTGTAAAGGTGATAATATAACTACTAAGCAATAGAGGGTTCTTGAATTAATATAATAAAATATTACTAGTACAATAGGTGAATGATACAAACTAAAATCATGCCAAATAATTACCTAATAATTTCTGCTGTTTTCTTTGCTGAAAAGTCAAATGCTGAGAGCTGAGTGAAATTTCATTATAAGAGTCAAGTTTGTTATACAAGTTTCCTTAAACTAAACAAGGAGAAGGAAAGTAGATTTCAAACCAAATCAAAAGACTTGTACAATTGATATTGAATCACTGCTTTTTCCTCCCTCCATCGATATATTTTTCTGTGGGTGATGGTAAGAGATTATGCATTCAGAAATGAATAACAAACAAGTTTCTACTTGTCACAAACTGTATGACAAGTCCTCCACTATTGAACAATCTTATTCTAGTCGAAAGGAATCTTTTGAAATATGGGCAATACAAGAGGAGAGTAAGAAACTGGTGGGCTAAAAATATATACAAGAAGCATGTGAAAAGCAAAAAAAAGAAAAAGATTAGTAGAGAATAAGAGTTATTGCCATTTGTCAACCAGCTGAAGCTGAGGCCACATTTTGAGAGCAGGTGATGTGGAGTCTTATCTTAGCATTGTAAATGGGAAAAATGCAGTGGTTGTCAAAGAACTAAGCAGTAGATATCAGAGCACTTGCTTGGAGAGTAATAGAAAGTAGCCTTGTCTTGCAAGTCATTGATAGTTTCTACCATATGGAATATTCTTGAAATATGACCACACAACAGACTTACCAGTTGTAGTAAATCAAGATTCATAGATAAATGTTGGGTTTTTCTCTCTTTCATCAATTTTTTATTTATAGTTTTCTATGTTGTTTTTTCTGAAATTTAAGTAACTCTGAGACAAATTTTATCAAATAATCATAGTTAAAAAATGACAGGAAAAGAATCTAACATGGTTATATATCGATGCATCAGTGAGCGTACTGTCTAATGATGAAAAAACAGTATTTATCTTGCACAAATATTTATTTTTCAGCATAATCTCATTCCTTGTCAATACACTTAATTTATTTATGAATATTAAACATTAATATCATAGATTTTAATGTATTGCAATATAGTAATAAATCTAAGTAGAAGCTTATGAAACTTTATTTGACTAATTCAGCTTTAGGGCTGAAATGTTTATTTTATTATAGTGGATAGTAACACGTGAGAGATGTACTTATTTTATTACCACATGTATTGACTTTTTTCATTAAAAAAAAAAAAAAAAAAAAAAAAAAAAAAAAAATGTAAAAAATGACTTATTATAATTATTTGCAAAAAATACTTGCAGGTTAGCCAACAGTATTTTACTGGCCAACATGTTTTGTTAGGCATTTACAATATAGCAACAACTAGTAGAATTTTATGAAGCTTTACTTGACTAATTCAGCTAAATGTTTATTTTATTATAGTGGATGGTTACAATGAGAGATGGGATGTGTTTATTTTATTACTGCATGTTGTATTGACTTTTTTTAATCACATATCTAAAAAAAAAACATCTAAAAATGACTTTAACAACATTTGACGACATGAATCTACCAATTTATATTGCTGTCATCATTTATGTACTATGTTCCTTCAGTACCTTGATGATTATGGCTCTCCAGAATTTCCTATCTTTTCTAGCTTTTAGCAACATTTGACTCTTTATATTTCTATAGGCCTGTTTAAAGCTTTATATAATGTAAATTTGTTTGTAGTGCTGGAAATTGGTATTTAAACCTGCATAAAATAAAGGACTTCAAATTTCAAATCAAGCAGTTCTTCCTTAATGAGACATATAATAGAACCTTGTCATTGTTCATGGTAGTAAACTGATCAGCAATGTAGTTTAGCATAAACAAAATATACTTATCTCACTAAGAGTGTTTGGCAATTGTTTCTTTGAGAACAGTGAATGAAATCATTTATCTAATTTCATGGAAGTTTTCTGCTCAGATTACCAGAATCTAACTTAAGTATTTTCTTTTGCTTCATACAACAGAGATACATTTTTTATAGCTTTAGGAATACAGATTGTTTCTAAGTCTACTTATTTTTCTGTTTCTTCTTTATGTGCTGTCCCCACCCACGATGTTGACGATCATGGCTCTCCACAACTCCCTGTCCCTTGTAGCTCTTAATAAACTTTATCCTTCTTTCCTTGTTTCTAGTGAAATTTTCCTATTTCTTAGTACTATGCTTAGCTTTTGGAATTATTTCTTGGCTATCCCAATATGCCTTTGGATCTCAGTGTCGACCTTTCCATTCTCTGTTAAAACACTTCCCAGATATTTACATTTCTGTACTTATTTGGTTATGATATCTCTGATTCACACTTTGGGCTTATCCTTTTGCTAACAAACATGAATTCTGTCTTCTCAGAGTTGATGTTTAATCCTTTCTTCTTGCTTTTCTTCACTACCATCTGTAGGAGATTTGTAGCTTTCTTTCTGTACCTGCTATCAACATTGTAATCTGTACACCTTATGTTGTTTAGATTGTGACCACCAAACAGAAATATTGACTCACTGACAGAGAAGTAAAATTTAATATAATATAATCCAAGATTAGTGATCAAAAAACATTAACCATTCTATATGATCATGATAAATAGCTCAAGAGATTTGCTCAAAAATACAAGTAAACAATAGGTATAATACAAATATAAATGCTTGGATCAAAATGGCTTAAACATAAAAGAATGGATTGAGAGACATCCATAGAAGGCCAGAGATCTTCTTTATATGTTGTATCCCCTCAGGATGTAGGTGATCATGGCTCTCTACAGTTTCCTGTCTTTTGTAGCTCTTAAGAAATTGTCTTTTTCTGTTATAAACCCTGTTCCATCATCCATTTACTCAAGCTCATGAAGTATATTATGCATTTTCTCTCTGTCCCTCAAACTGTCCTGTGAGTATCAGATTTTCCAAGCCTCCTTCCTCATTATGAAATTTCAACTGTCTTTTCCTGATATTAAGTTTAAGTTTCCTATTTGTTTCCATTTTCTCTAAAGCCTTGTTGCTCACATATTCAGTCAATGGTATCCTCAACATTCTTCTGTAGAACTACATTTGCTGTTTCAAGTCTGTTCTTCATCTTTGAGCAGATTGTCCATCATTTACTGCCATATAAGAGGACAGATATCATGTAAAATATTGTTGTTAATAACAAGGAATATGAGAACACTAAACATATATAAAGCAAAAAAAAAAAAAAAAAAAAAAAAAAAATGAAAATATTGCTGATTAATTGATTTGGTTTTTTTTTTTTTGTTTATCAAGCATTTCTGAGTTATTTAAAGCCAAAACATTTTTGGGATTGTAAGAATTATTTTTTGAGCAAATATTGCATTAGCAATTTCTTTTTAAGATAAATTCTTACTATTTAAAATCTGAGGTGGGCAGAAGGGATCGGTTTATATCTTTCCCATAGGTATTTGCATGTAAGTAATTGTAATGAACTTGACTGGAATTCAAACACAGCTGCCTGATTCCTCATTCAAAGTTGCTATCTATTACACCACCCGCACTTCCTCTGACATTATTTAATTAACAGTTTCTGTGAGATTTCCGAGTTCAAATATCTATTCATATAAATTATAGTTTTTCTAAGCACTATTTTGGCAACTGTATAATGAAATTAATAATGAAAAAAAAAAAAAAAGTCACTGGATTAACAGTTATTTAAGCTCTCATGGGAAAATAATTTATCTGGCTAAAATTTAGTTGATTCTTCCCAGAGAGTGGAAAGAAAATATCAAATTGGTAAAAAAAAATCAGCAATATAATAATGTATTTCTATATAACTTCATGGCTTGGATTTGGGAATGAGAACTTGCGAGGGTTTTCCATGTCTGATGCAGGACCCTGAGATAACCTTCAAGCCAGCAATAGTCAACTTTTAAGCTGATGTGTATTGAATGATTCATTCATTTCATTTTTTATGGCTTACCAACCGTTTGCAGGTTATTTTAAAACAAAAAATATTTTTAGATTGTAAGAATTTTTTTTTTTTTTTTTTTTGATACAAGTTTCCATAGCTAGAGTAAATTATTAAATTAACACAGTTAAGGCCTTTCTTTGGACTCCACTAATTAATACAGTTAAGGCCTTTCTCAAGTGCATTTGCATGTAAGTGAATATAATGAACCAAACTGGAGTAGGAACTCGGCTCTCTGATTAACCATTCTGAGTCATTATTTATTACAATATCATATCATATCAATCATGGATTACTGACATTTAACATTATTCAGTGGAAAGTTCAGATAAAATTTCAACAGTTAACTATGTTAGGTTATGGCCTTATTGACTGTGCTTAATAAATTTGTAATTGTTATTTTCTTTATTTATATAAAATAGGATGCTTCCCTGATCATTACAATCCTGTCCTACAAGTCTAGGGTCAACTGTTATCTTCTCCACATATCCCTATAAATTGCATCTCTTACTCTGTAACCCTCTACCTCGAGTGGCTCTTAGGCCTTGTACATGGGGAATATCATTGTAAAAGAAAAAAGAAAAGCCATGCCTTTATATCTGCCATCAATAATAGGAAAGGTTTTATATCCTTGGTAATTTGTTTACCAGAATACCCATTCAAGATAAAATAGACATTATATTCACTGACATGTATACCTACATGATATATGATAATTGTATTATGTAAATGAAATGTTATATTTGTAGCATAAATTTAACTTTTATGAAATATTACAGAAACAGAGTAAAAAGATCATTAACAATTCACCTTATTTTGAGACTGCCTTAAACTAAAAAAGTTTAAGACATTAAGGGAAATCATAATAAAAGTAATACTTTAGTATTAATGATAGCAACATCCTTTTTCCCTGTTTCTAAATACTCTGGTAATATATACAGCAGTATCACATATTTGCAGGATATTAACAATTTTGGCATAATGCCATATTCACAAAGAACCTAGTGAGAAACTCTCAGATTTTCTTGATAAACACTTAATTCTGTATTCTGTCAAGACAATAGGATAAATAGTTATTTCCTTATAAAAAAAATAAAGAAAGATATTGATGTAACTTTTTAAATGTAATTTTTATTATTAGCTTCAGTTTTGGTCTGTTTGGAATGTGCTTTGCATAACACAAAATTTAGGTTTGCATTAAAAAATGCTAATTTAAAATTTAGAAGAATTTTTTGCAATATGACATTTTCTAGAGAACTATAATTTTTGTCTACTACAGACTATATGCATATAAAAAAAAATGTATAATTATTATTTTTTTTTTTTTAATGCAACTGACACATTCGGGAAAAATTCCAGCTGTATAACATGATTTTAATAACTCGTTAATATATGCCTCAACCCCTTAAATAATCTTTTTGGGTATCTTTTCCTTTGTGAAAGGATACTCAAAAAGGCAAGAAGGCAGATGAATGGTGTGTAATTTTTGGTACCGAACAGTTAATGACTTCTCTTGAAAGAAACGTTTTTTTGTGGCATTTAGAAAGTGATACAGACTTGTCATCCTTTTCTATGCTTTTTGGGGTGGGGGCGGGGGGGCGCTTTGTTGTTTGCATATTTCTGCTAATGACAATAGAATACTCATATGGCTATCCAAGCCTGTATACAGCAAGAAAAGAAGATCTTCCTGAATTTGCACCAAAAATGATTCCTTAAAGCTGTCGTATAGGAAAGGATCCCTCAAAAGATGAATTTAGGTGAAAGGGTTTGAGACAAAGACATATTATCAAATTTTTACTATAAAATAATTCCTCGTGACAATGAGTTAATTTAATCAAACATTTTATCATTTCGTAGTTGTCTTCAAATAAAATCCACTGTGACCACCCAATAAAAACTATAGCTATTAATACCTGCTATGACCATTATTAGAAGTATTAACAGGCTAAAAATTCTAATCAGATTCCTTTTATTATTGTTCAGTTTAAAGGACCAAATCTCTTCTGTAGTATTTTCCCCCTTCTTTGACTTATAGACAAGATTCAACCAAATAATTATCACACTTACATATTCTTTGGAATCCACTAATTAATACAGTTAAATTATGATTGTCACACAAGCATAATCTCCCCTTGTTTTTCAAGGAGGTGCTTTTAAAATTGGAACTTTTGGTTTCAATTTTTATTATTTTCTTTTCCTGAATCACTCATTAAATTTTCTAGATAAAAGTATTTTTAGTCATGAATTATTTTTATTAGTATTCTATATAATACTTATAAAAATAATTCATGATAACAAAGTATATATATAATCTTAATATCAGGGTGTATAATTATATATAATCCTAACAGTATGGTTTTGATGATTGTACTTTAATAAATGATTTGGTTTTTAATATATGAAAAGCTATTTTAAGGAAATGACTCATTTTTATATGAAAAAGGCAGAAAGAATTATTGAATCTTGATATGAAGAATTTCTCTTTACTAAATTATCTTCAAGCAAATGTATAGTAAGGGTATTTTCTTAGTTATAAAATTTAACTGATTTTTTTAACTTATGATAGAAAATAAAACTATACTGATAAATATCTTTTTATTTTTTGTAAATATTTAATTTATTCCTTACAGATTTCTACACTGTAGAAATACAAAAAAGGAAAATATATTTAAGTTCATGCCATACCTAACATTTTTAATGGTATTATATTAAATAAAAATATGATAAAATTCATTGCTTTATGAGCAGACATTTTCCTTAAGTAATATTTACTTGTAATTCTATTGTGTGTGGCTTAAAATTTTACGTTATTATGATACGAAGAAATTCTTAATTTTTCTCTTTCCTTCCTACTTTCTTTTCCTTCAAAAGTGACAATGAGAATGACAAATGTTCTTTTAGATTTGTTTCCTTTTCTCTAATTCTCTATCAGCACTGGTCTTTATTTAATGTATTTAAGTAACTGAAATAAAAAATATAGATAGAAATACCATCTGATCATTTGTTATTGACTCTTTACTTGAACTTATTGATTTTTAATGCTATTTTCAGTCTCAGGATTGGGAATATATATATATATATTTACTTTATGAGAGCATTTAAAATATAAATGCCAATATAGTTCTTAATATAAGCTTAACTCACGGACATAGCAAAGAAAAAAAATTGTAAGTTCTTTAAAAGGAATTATTAAGGAATAATTCTAATAGTTGTAATTACATTAGTGTAAAAGTAATTTTCATATTTGGATGCTAGACATTGTATCATTTAAGAGAAAAATATAGAGAAAATTCAAAGCCTTCTTTATATTTCAGAAAACAGTATATGAAAAGTAATATTTTCTTACAACAATTAACATAAAAGGATGGCATAACGTTGTTTGGATGTATAACATTTGTTCAAAAAGTATCATGTTATAACAAAATAAAAGTCAAATTATATAAAAATCTAATACTATTTAAAACTATTGTTTGACCAATACAAGGCTCAAGAACCATCCAAGTTAGAGGTTTGTTAATAAAGGTTATTGTAAAGGCGTATACAGAAGGAGCAAGAGATGCATATTATGTAGGATAGATAATGGTCGATTGTAGACTTTAAGAAGTTAAGATTGTAGTAACTGGGGAAGTGCAACTCTCCTCCTTACTAATGGAATATGCCGGGATTGTGGATGAGTATTGAGAAATAAAGCAACATAATCAACATCTCATAACATTAAATTATTTATAAAATTTAAAATGTTAGTTACAAGCATTTTTCACATATAATGGAGAACATTATAGGATTAATTCATTTATCTTTCTGACTGCCAGGATGTGTGCAGGTTGCATAGCAGTTATTGATGCCAAAATAAAAATGAAATCAGTGAGTTGAGTTGAAATTTGTTGCATTTACTTTCACACAAATATCCTTGGAAAAGATATTAATGCAACTCTTTTATCCTAGCTATGGTTTAAATACCAAAATGGCTCATTAGATTTGGGTAGCATCTAATCTTGAAGAAAATTCTGAATTCAAAATCATGGAAAAAACAATAGGAAACCACTCCTTTATTTTTTCTGAGAAGTCATGGAAATTCACAGATAATAAAGAAAGGGAGACTGTGGAGAGTCATGATCATCTATGTCCCAAAGGGACATGGTATTAAAAATTAAATAAAAAAAAAAACAATATTCATTTAGCAGTCCCAAAATATTTTGTTTAGTATTATTGCTATAATAGGAAGGTAAACTGGATATGCTTGCATTAAACAGAAAAATGGTAAAAAAAATATATGTAAATATACACAGTAAATCACTTGTATTTTTGTAAAAAAAATAAAACAAACCAAATATCAGAATATAATCTAACTAATGGGCCATTGTTTTTTCCAAGCATATAAGTCTGGATAAAAAAATAGAAGCTTACTGGTCATACTAAGTAATATCAACTATAATGATTAGTTTACTAAAAACTCTACAAAAAGTAAATAAAATGAAATCTTATTTCAGAAGAGCTACACATTTAAACTTAGAATAACTGTGTTTCAACTATAACAAGTTAAAAAGTCACTGATCTTAACACATGAACCAATACCTATCCCCAGGAATTACAAAAAATTAATTTCCATATTTAAAGTGATATGATTAATAGGAAATAAATAAAAGTTAGTTGGCCAAAAGATTCTTTGACAGCATAATATATATATATATATATATATATATATATATATATATATATATATAGAGAGAGAGAGAGAGAGAGAGAGAGATAGAGATAGAGATAGATAATATTAGTGGCAAATATACACATACATATGCAATCATATAGCTAAAATATATATACATACATACATACATATATATTTGTGTAAAAAATAATTCCAAGAGGATAGAATCCAGGTAGAACTCAATGTCCAGGACAGAGTAAGGATAGTGTCTAAGCCTTTTTATTATATATATATATATATATATATATATATATGTATATAATGCATACATCATATATATAATGTATGTGTGTGCTTATAATTTATGAAATTAACAGACCATGTTTTATTTTCTGACATCACCTTATACAATGATAATGAATGATTAATTGATTTGTATTTTTTATGACTTATCAACCTTTTGCAGGTTACTTAAAACCAGAAATCATTTTTAGATTGTGAGAATATTTTTGGACATAATAATGATTTACTGATACAAGTCCTACTAATTAACCTATAGCTGGTGGGAGAAGAAATGGATTAATCTCTTTCTCTAGGGTATTTGTGTGTAAGTAAATTTAACAAACATTACTGGAACTCAGATCTCTGATTTCTAATTCTGAGCTGTTATCCATTATACTACCTGCAGATTCAAGCTTATAGCACCTGGTATTTCCAAGTGGTCACTCATCTCATTACTATCCAGGCATGATGTTGCTTAACTTTGGTGATCGTACAAGACCTAGTATTTCAATGTGGAAAGGCCATAAGCAAACCAATGGTAATCACCACAAAAAACTAATTTCAGCAAAGTAATGAAAGTTATAAAAATTTGTATTTTAGCACATTGGCATTTATAAAGGCATTATTGGTGTGCATATTTTATTTGGTGCTAACAAAATAAAATAGCATTATCACAATTATTTTATCAAGAAGGGATATCTCAACATCACTAACAGATCACTGGGACAATTTAGCATCAGAAAAACATGACTTTTTATAACTGGATAAACATAATTTATTAAGGATTAAAACCTTAATTAGTAAATATTTTTCTTCAATTAAGGCTTTTAAAAGGCATTATGTAAAATATGAACCAGTTTTTTGTTTTTAATTATTTTTAATAAAGTAATAAATTAATTATTTTTATAAAAATATTTTAGAATGTCAATTTAATTTATTAAAAAATAAATCACATTACAATTAACTTTATTAAAAATAATTAAAAAAAATAACTGGTTATTAATTTATATAATGCTTTTTCAAATGCCTTATTTGAAGATAAATACTCACTAATTAAGGTTTTAATCCTTAATAAATTACTTCTATTCGGTTATAAAAAAAGTTGTTTTTCTAATGCTAAGTTGTCTCAGTTCTAAGTTGTCCCGGCGCTCAGTCAGCGGTGTTGAGTTGTCCTGCACCCTTGTTTTTTTAGATTGAAGATTATCTTTTTAATACCTTTTCTATTCCTAGTGAACTGTAAAATCTTTTTCTGAATTGCTCTAAATATTAAGAGTAATTTGTTTTTAATAATATATGAGTACAAGCATTCCCTCTTATTTCAGATGACAGGTAACATATTACCAATGGAATTTGTAACATATTACCAATGAAATTTGTAATAGCTATGAACTATAAGTTATAATAAAGCAATAAAATCTTAATTTTGATTGGATAACAAAAAAGAATAATCTAAACAAAAAATAGTTTCAAAAGAATTGTCACTGCATGCAACAGGTAGACTGGAAGAAACATTCTTCAAAGCCATGATTTCTAACCATTCCATAAAAGCAACAAGTGCTTCAATGCACTTCCCGCTACTACTATGACAGCAGCGACAATTTCTGTGTCTTTAAGAGGAAGGTTTGGGCAGGTAACAGCACTAAAGTAGGTTTCTTATTCTTCATGTTAATGAAATGCAGAATATTGTAAAAAAAATAGTATGCATAATATACTGGTTAGTAATAATAACAAACTACTTCTAAGAATTTGATAATTAAAAAATCTTTGAAAATATTAAGTACCATATTTTTTTCCCCTTAAGAAGAGCATATAAAAGATTTACAATCTCAATATGAGAGAACCAGTTTTATTTAGAAATTATATACACATGAGAAGCCATATTTTGTTAAATAGTATTTTATCAGTATATTTTAAAATGCATTTAGGATAAATGTTTTTAATACAAAACCTTTATATTGCTTTTTAATCCAAGATATCTAGATCTATCTATCATATATAATATAATTAAATACATTTTTGGTTACTGAAATCTTATTCGATCTATGCAAATCCTATACTTGGGTATATATATGCATACATACACACACACACACACACATGTATATATAAGCAAGTTTCATTAAAAACGACTGGCAAGGTACTGCAATCAAGCTTTTTATTCAATAAATAAAAATAACAATGAATAAAATGCTTAATTGCAGTACCTTGTCAATCATTTTTAATGAAACTTGCATCAAAGAGGTTATTACTGCCCAAATATACAATTTTATATATCTCAAAATAAAAGGAAAGTAAAAGGAGTTATGCCCCCTAGATCCTGTTTGAAATATCCGTTGAGTTTAGGGAGGTACAAGGACTGGGTAGATTATAGTTTTGTTTCAGCCTTTCTTATGAAATTGAACCATTTATGCTTAATTTGTTTTAATTTGCCTCAAAAAGAGAAAATGTACAACTTAAATGATAGTTTTTTATTAAGAAATTTCAGTAACCATCATTGTTTTCTCTATGTAAACATTGATTAGGTTTTATCTGTGAAAAAACTGAAAGAATGATTTATTCATAACTGTTTTTTGCTCATAATTTGTAACTTCTAGCATGAAAAAGCAAACTTTCTGCTAAAATCTTTCAAAATACAAATATAGAATATCCAAAAGTTAGTTTTTTATTTAGTATAAATTATTGTAAAATTTTTTTAAAATTATATTTTAGTCAATAGTAATATAAAATTTATTAAGAGCTGCAAATATTTTAATTTACAAATTCATGTATCTTTATTTACTAAGCTTAGCTATCATACAAGGTCACAAGTATGGTCACCTAATGAGGACTGAACTCAATATTTTGTAGCAATGATCTAATCCTAGGTTAGTCTTTCTCACTTTCAATTTAGATACATTAATTATTATTGGTGATTGATTAATTGAAAATTCTTCTATAATGTCTGACTTAAGGCTATGTTCTTGAAGCCAAAAGAACTGATCAAACTGCCTTATTAGATCAATGGGATAACTCTTGCACTAGAATCAACTCAGGTGTTTAATATCAAAATAAATTAGTAATCTATATCAATACAGTTAAACTAAAATAGACAATATCTTTTCATTATCTTTCTTTACCAGTTACTACCTATTGTTTGACCATTTCTTTTTTATACACGTGCATTTTAGTGGCTGATTAAATTAGATGGATTGAGACAAAACTGTTGCAAATAAAACTATTTTTTTCATTTAAGAAATTAATGTTTTATGGATCATAACTTACATTTCTGTTAAAAGAAATTAATATAAAAAGCTTTTATAATTTAATATATATATTTTTTTTTTTTTTTGAACAATAAAAAATATTAAAAAATTAAAATCTTCAGACACACTGGGTTGTAAATTAATATTCTTTCGTTTTTTTAATTATTATTTCATTGAGATTCCTTGACTAGTTCCGGCCAAAATGGCCATCATCAGGAGAAGAAATATTTCTGCTTGCTGGTAGCAGTGAACTACAGAAATGAATGTCTTGGTGGAGAAAATGAACTTTTGTCTGTAGTTTGCATTTGCTTTTTTATTTTTTTATCTTTTTAACATGAATCTTTTAACATTCCTTGTGTTGGTCAAACAGTCTCTTTTAAGTTGTTATTTGAGATAAGAGCTGGATGGAGCTATATATATATATATATATGTACACATATGTAGTTTATATATTTACCTTTTCATTTTCTTTCTCATTTATAGCAAAAAGTAATAATTTTAAGCGATGAATAATATACAGCACTCAATAACTTATTAAAAATTGACTTACCTCTTAAATATTAGTTTTAAATAACTGTCCCATTATGAATAAGACAAAATATAATGCTTTGGTAAATTCATTTTGTTGTATACTGTTTAACTCATAGAAGTGGAATGGCTGTATGTTTTATATGCTGATATTTTTAATTAAACATGAAGAAACTTCAGCTTTTGGAATATTGTAAATGTCAATCTAATTATGTGTGTTGTGCCTTGCATGAAGAAAAAGCAGATATTAAAAACCCAATATGAAACCCAATATGGATGCAATAAATAAACAGGAACAAAATTTGTTCTGATACTAATAAACAACATATACACCAGTTTTTACAATTAACAAAATATGGATATGTGATGATGTATGCATGAAATAATGTACTTAGTGTCATTCATACAAGACTCATTAACTTATGACTGAATTGTACTGAAATGTAAAATATTATTATTGTCCTCAAACTGAAGTGTTAAATTATGCATATAATTATTTTGAATATTTGAAAGCTTTTCTAAAACTACAGATCTTTACAGAAACAAAATTTATTTTTTAATGATTTTATGCTTTTTTATATAGTACAGAACCATAGAATGTATTCAACAGTTTTTGTTTTTTTTCACACAGAACTACAGTAAATATTCAATGATTTTTTTAATACTTTTATATAGTACAGAACTACAGCTGTTGATTTTTTTAATAATTTTTATATAGTACAGAACTACAGCTGTTGATTTTTTTAATAATTTTTATATAGTACAGAACTACAGTCAATAATTTTTATATAGTACAGAACTACAGTCAATAATTTTTATATAGTACAGAACTACAATGATTTTTTAATAATTTTATATAGTACAGAAATATGGCAAATATTCAATGATATTTTATGCTTATTTAATGCTAGAAACTAAAAAATTGCCCATGATTAAATTTTCCATCATTAAAATAGAAAAAATTAACTTAAAGTTGGATATCAAAATAAAAAAAAATATACTGAGATTACTGATTGGCTGAAATGTTGAAAATTATATATTTATGTATTGTTTTTGGGATAATCAATCATAATTATATTTGTCCATAATTCATCATTTGTCATTAATGTTAAGAACTAGATTTTTCCCTGCATTACAAAAACTGTGACAAAGTGTTTGTAAATGTGTGAGTGTACTGGTCACTGTTTCCCAAGGAAATGATATGATAATTATACAGAGATTCACCAGGAAAATGTTCCTCAGATTTGCTTTAAAACTGCATGGACCTGTTGCTTTCAAAACATAAAATGATGATATTCTCATCTAAAATAGGTGTGTTTTATATTGGACTTATTTCTAAGAGAGATATAAGAAATAAAAGGTAAAAATGATTTCACAGTAGCCATTATGTTTGGATATTTAATACATCAAACAATCCAAAATATTTTTCAAGAAAACATTCTGACATTTAAGGAATTTATTGAAATATATTATAATTTAATAATCTAGTTAAATAGAGAAAGTATATGAACTACATAATAGCATTTTGATAAGAGGCAATGAAAAAAAAAATGATTAAAAATCTTTTTCACAGAAATGAACTCTAGAAATGAAACAAGCAGGCAGCAACCTGTTGAATGCTGGCTTCCAGTTATAGTTTTATTAAAGTTAGTTTCAAACCAGTTATGTTTTATTAAGGATGACAATGAAAATAAAAGGTGTATAGTGTCCTCATTAAAAGAAAAAAAATACACTTTACACAGCTGTAGTTGCTTGGACTAAACAGAACATTGAAAATTCAGTAGACTATTTGAGTTGCTCTCTTTTACAGGCTCCGCCCACTTTTCCAGCCTATGATTATTCATTCATACCAGTGATGTAAGTTCTATTATTTGATGTCACCAATACACTTATCTGCAATATCCTTCAACTAGGGCTCGTCAGGAAATAATTTAGGATAACAATTTTGATAGTAAAGGGGTAAGAAATCTATTCAGGATCAAGATCAACTCCCTATTTTGCCTTTCATATAGTCAAGAACTGGATTTGAGATTATTAATTAAAATTAGGAATTACTTATGCTAAATGAGAAAGATCCACTTTAGAGATGTGGGGAAAGGAAGAGATGGGAGAAGAGAGGGGGGGAGAGATAGAGAGAAAAAAAGGAGAGAAATGTAAGAAAAGAAAGATGGAGAAAATGAGAAGGAAGAGTGAAAGGGAGGTACCAAAAAAAAAAAAAAAAATAAAAAGAAAGAAAAATAGAAAATAAATTATGATAGGGAGGAATAAAATAAGAAATTAATTAATAGAAAAGTGCTAAAAAGAGAAGTGAAAAGCATTGAAGAAGAAAAGGAAAATGAACAGAAAGAGAGAGAAATGTCATATGAAATGATGAAAGTGGAAAAGAGAGAGAGAGAGAGAGAAACAGAGGGAGAGAGAGGGAACAAAGGAGGGCTGATATTGATAAAGAAATGGAGATGAAAGAAAGAATGAAATGAAGAGGAACAAGAAAGGAGAGAAAATAAGAACTTAAAGAGAGAAAGAACAAAAGTAAGAGAAAGTGAGAATGAGGTGAAAGAAAAGAAAAAAAGGAAGATGAAAAAAATATAAAAAAGGATAAGAAAGTTGAAAATGAAGGAAAACTAAAGTTCTGTTTATTAAATATTTCTTTATGACAATAATATTTGAGTTTTTATGGAAAAGAAAATGAGATATAATTAACTACTAACTTTGCATAGACAGAAATGTGGTTGTCTGACTGAAAGGATTATACTTCAAAATATAAAGGGGCAAAACTCAGACAAAACTTAATAGTTTTGCTAAATAAAAACTCACATTTATTAACAGTTTAATTTTAATATGAAAATGATAAATATATATAACAGTTTTTGTAACTCTTTTGTTGTTTATATTATTTCTCTTATTAAATACAAATAAAGTTGAATTTTAAATGATTTTTTTCTTTCTTTTGGACATATAATTTCTTTTTAGGAAACAATTTTGCCAAAAGCTGATAAACATTTAATATTTGAATGAAAATAGGAATATGAGCATTAAAAAAAAAAAAAAAATATGGCAGATAGTAGCAGAATAGAGGCTGGAGTAAAAGATATACATTTTGCTTATCAGAACTCATTTCATATCAACAGGTGAGAAGCTGTATGAATTATGTTAAATACTGACATTCATCAGCATACACAGAGGTCAGTTTATAATGGCATTACAGTTGCTTTCATTTTTGTTATTGACTTCGTAGCTTTAGAAGCTGAAGGTTCTGTACAGAATATTGCATATTAATATTGGATTGAACAGTAATGATTCCCTTTATTTAAACCATCATCGAACATACATAGCAAGAAAGAAGGAGGAGTAGAATAAAATAGTGAAAAGTATTTAGCTAACAACAGCAGCAGCAGCAGCATCTGTAGTCAATGCTTATGCAAGCTACAAGTGTCAGTGTGGAGTAGTAAACTAAACATCATTCCTTGTTACACAGATACTTTAGTGATTATGATCAGTAACTTCAAATACACTCACTCTTTCTTTTTTCTTTCCCAATGCATTTGTATTAATCTTTTCTTGTTTGGTATAGTAAACAATAAACATAATTAAGAGACCGTAAGGTTAATGCTTACAAGAAAATATGAAGAAAGTATTATAAATTGGAGGAGACTGTTTTCTCAAAGTCACCTTTTTGATTATTTAGAAAAATGAACATTAGAAAGCATTTTTTTCTGATTTCTTTTTAGCTTTTAATTTAAAATATCAGGAACTATTTTTGTAGACTTCATTCTTTGACCAATGAAGCCAATGAAATGTAAAAAAACAAAAACAAAAAAAAATAAATGAATCTATTTTCAGTCTTGGAAATCATTTAAATCTTTTTCTTTCCTGTTTTATTTATTTTAAAAATATTTTGCCTTTCTCTCTACGTTAACGGGATATAAGCCATTAAAAATATTTTTGTTTTAGTTACTATTTTTATTTATTTAATAAAAATATATAATTAATATTTGTAGACTCAGTCTGAAGCAAAGCAAAACAAACACACATAACAAAAAAAAAAAAAAATGAGCTACTGACAAAAATAATAATAAAAATAAATAAAGGTATTATATTAAAGAAACATATTACTGATAATAAATTAGGTGAGTCTTGGATCCAAAACTGAATTTCATTTTTCTTTTAGTCCCAGAGTTGACATATGAACCAAAACACATGACAAATGATGACCAATGTAACAGTTACCATATACTACAAACAAAAACAAAAAAAAAAATCTAAAAATGGTTTTAAATTAACAAGTTTCAAGTAGGATAATATTTTCAAGTAAAAATGTTACTCACCTTGAAAAGCCTTATTTAGGACAATTTTACTATGGTAGTTATAAAAAGAAAACTTAAAACGTTTATAAACTTAGGCCTGTTTCAGTAGCTCACCAGAAACATTTGTGTTTATTTGTTTGTTTTTTGTTTTTTTTCTATTTCTTTTTAATTCATATTTCATTAGACAAAAAAAGATGAGATTCAGATAAAATTTGGTGAATATCTTAAGATAAAGTTCTAAATCATAACAGAAAGCAGCTGACATTGAGAGATACAGTTTTTCTTACCTTAGGTGTAATTGTAATATTAATATGCTGTTTGATTATGTTAAATTATTCAAATGATTTTGACCAGTGAAAATAAGAGTCAGAATAATGAAAAATTCAAATGGAGTTATGAAATTATGATAAAATGCCACTCAAGTGTAGCTTTTGTGGTATATAAAAAAAAAGAAAAAAAAAACTTATATAATATAACTTAAAAACTAAAAGGATAAAATTGGAGAAAAGAATATAAAATACATTCAAATACTGCATACATTTCTTTTAGATATAAATGTTTTATCATTAATGTAATTAATTTTAAATTTGTCCTTTTGTTTTCATATTTTTGTTTTTAAATCTTGATTTTATAAAACAACTGATAAATATTTTTATTTCTTTCAAGAGTTCATTTAAAGTACTTTACTATCCTGGGACTCTATTTAAAAAAAAAGATATTCAAAAAAGATATTCTTGAAAAATATAAGCAGCTAGATTGTAAATTATATTGAATTATAGAATATACCTGAAGAGTAACAGCTTATGTTTAATGAAAATTGCTTATTTTTCTTAGACAATTTAGTACAATATTTAATTCTAAATTATTGTTTTTCTCAAAGTTATGATTTGTTTTGCTGTGTAAATTAGTCACATAATAACTTAAGAAAAGGATAATAGATTGTTTAATGTTAAAAGTATCTTAACTAAAAAATAGTATCAGGGAAGAAAAGGGGTTCTAAAATATTTGATATATATTTTATTAATAGAACAGTTATTTCTTAAGATATTTCTCTTACTACTTACTTTGTATATGAATATAAGATTCTTATGAAAGGGGTGCTGAAAAGTTGTTGTTCTGACAAAGATGACATTGAAAAATGATTTTAAAAATTGGAAAAAGAAAGACAAAAACAAAACAAACAAAATGTTGATGTTTGGTCAAATTTTGGTAAGTGGGTTTGGGCTAATAAGTTTTCAGCAAACCCTCATACATATTGATATCTATATGGGTCATTTAACATTATGCATAATTTAGTTAATCTTTTTGCAATGTCAAATATACAAAGAATGTTATTTATATTTATTCTATTTCAAAGACCAGCTGATGAAACCTAAGAAAATATTCAAACCTATATTTCTTTTGGGGCTTCAGTAATGATTACATTATATATACATTAAAAATTTATTATAGTGAATTTGTTTTCAAAAGAGTAGCTTTGTTGTTTAGATCTGAGGACCCTGCTTTTTTTTACATGAAATCAAAATTTGCTGCTGTTAAAAGAAATATATTCAGTTATAGATCTATAATAACTAGTATTCTAGAGAAAAAAAATCAGATTTAAAATACTTATATATATATATATATATATATATATATATATATATATATATATTTATATTTGACTTAAATGACCAATGATACTAGAAAAACATAAGCACTTTATAAAGGGGTTTTATTCATTTCTGATTTTTGTGCCTATCTTTTCCTGGAGATAAAACTGAAGTTTACCCAAAGGGGAGAGAGAGAAGAGATAGATAGATAGATAGATAGAGAGAGAGAGAGAGAGAGAGAGAAATGTGGGTGTGCATTTGTGTCTGTGTGTACGGTTTTCTACTGTTGCTCCTGTACAAAATGAGTAATGATAATTATTAAAAAAATGAAATGAAAAAGATAAGAGCAATTAAAATAAATAAGTTAACTGAAACAACTAAATTATATTTATTCTTGTAGAATGATCATTTATAAATTGTATCAGCAGTTCTTATTAGAACCCTTCATTCCCTTTTAATTAAATCTTCAGGTAAAGCAAATTTATACTCCCGCACTACAGCAAGATAAAGCTGACCTCTATCAAACTGAGATGTTGGTAGTGTAGAAACTACCATCAAATTTGAACATCATTTCAACTATTATTAGTTACATTTAATTTGAGTTGTATATAATGAATAAATATATATAAATAAAATATAGCTTAAAACATTTTCAGAAAATATTTTTCAAGTACTAGTAAAACGGCTATTTTATTCATTTGTGAAGGTTATTCAAGTTAAAATTGCATTTATATTAATTAGTTAAATTTTATTTTGTCAAGCTGGCTTTAAATAGAATGTTCAAAGAGAGAACAAAAGAAAATAGAGAAAGATGAAAAAGAAGAAGGTCCTTTGTATCAGTCATCTTAAATGTGCAATTAAAAATTCTCTGTTTAAAGTGTAGTGCCTAAACATCTTAAATTGCTGACTATTCAACTTGATTTCATCAGTGTCTAATTTTAAAAAAAAAGCTAAAAATGAAATTTACATATTTTGAATATATTGCATTAGGTTCAGGTATGAAATTGTATAAAAACTGACCTTGTTATTTATGAACTTTTAGTCCAAGTGTCAGATCAACAGAAAATAAAATGTTATAGTAAATATAAAGAAAATGTTAATTAAGGAATATTAGATATTATCATTAAATAGTAATCATGGATTGAGTTAAGTGAATTTAAAAATCTGTGTATATACAGGTGGGATGTGGTTAGGTAAATTATCCAAATTAAAAAATTGGATTAAAGATTTAAAATATGGTCGAGGATTCTATATATGATTTATGAATAAAAAAGAAAGAAAAAAAAAAAAAGAAAGAAAATAAAAGAAAGAAAAGAAAGAAAGAAAAAAGAACGAATGGTAAATTTTCTTTAATAAGGTTGCATTAAAATTATTAACAGTAGAAGTGAAAATTGAACTTAAGTCCTTGCTCCTATCCGGCCCCTGCTTTTACCCAAATTTGCAAAGGTCCTAATGAAGAAAGAATAAAGATTGGGACAAAAAAAATTAAATTTTCAAATGCAATTGGTACTTTTATTATTAATCATAAAGATTGCAAATATATTAGCATATTAATGAACTCATCTATGCAAAAAGTATCTTAGAAGAAAGAGAATTTAATAAATATGTAATCGATTTAAATTTTTTAGATCTAAAATAAAATTGCCTATGTTTACAAAAATATGTCTTTTTATAAAAAGAAGAAACAAAATATAGCATTGGTTTGTAACGAAAGACGAATTGACAGAAGCCTACAACAGATCGACATACAAAGTGCGACACCTAAATTCAGTAGGAGAGCGAGCAACAGGTTAGAATGCAACAAGTATGTGTATCATCAATATCTCTCGCTCAGCCTTGTAACCTGTTGCAGTCTCAAGGCGCATACACACGTATATAAAAATCACGAGACAGATTGAAAATTTGCAGTCGCATTATTATAACGTCGATAAACTCCTTTTCCTTTCTATAGATATAATTTAAATAATGAAAACGAAATCACTGAAGAAATATAGCAGGAAGAAGAAAGATAAATAGTTCAGCTCTTTAGTTGGAGTACAGAAATTGAGACGGTTTCGTTGTGAAATGAAATTCATATATACAATAATTTTAGGTTTCAAACGTTGAGTAATGGTGAAATTAGGTAGGAAATCATTTTTATTATAATTTCAGTTCACACAGAAAGAAAATCTAATAGTGCGTATTTCAGAAAAGAGGTTTATTATAATAAAACATTTAAAAAAGAAAGAATAACGCATATTATTATTAGATTTTTATGAAAAGTTGTGCATATATTTATTTGACTAAAATATCACGAGATACTTAAAAACTGAAAAAAAAAAAAAGAGTTAATTTTAAAATGAAAGGATTGTTTTCAAAGTAATGAACGATTTTTGATTTCTTCATTTTTTGTATGGAAGAAATCATTTTCTTAAGGAAGAGAAGGCTTATACTCTTTTTCCCTGAAAGTAAGTTTGAGAACGGAATAACATTTACTAATAATTATAATAAAAGAAAGACTGATTGTTTGATGGAACCTTTTGAACATAGTTCAAATTTGTTTTCCTAATGTTGTTTTTTTAATGTGTGCAATGTCCCGTTATATCGTCACTCCCTGGAAATGTACTCTTCAAATTTAGCTACATTTTTTTGTCTTTGATAGCTTAGTCAAAAGGACAATAATTATCAAAAGAATCAGAGAAAAAGACAAAGAACGGAATTTTAAACTGAACAATAATACTTTATCTTGATTTGAGCCAATTGAAGATATTGTTTTTCAGTAGGTTTGTTTAAACTAAAACTTAAAAGACAGAATGAAATGAATTAAAATACTTAAAAAAAAAAAAAAAAAATTAATTCCCTTTTCCAGGTAGGTTGTTATTTTTATCTACAGTAGTACACGAATGAATAATACAACTTCAACATAACATAAGCAAGAAACAGTAGAAAAAGAAACATACATATTCAAATAAGTGAAATGAATGATTTAAAAATCTTACCCTAGGTTTTAAAAGCTGCCCTAAGGCCTGGTAAGAAGTCCGATCTTCTACATTATTATATGTAACAAAAGGCGCAACAGTTGATTGTTATTATTATTATAAATCGCCTGCTCTGAAGCGTACCGTTTTGTTCTTTTCTCCACCGCCGCAATGGAATGGTAAGAAGAAGGGGGAGGAGGAGGAGAAGAAGAAGAAGAGGATGGCGATGACGAAGATGTTGCAAGAAAGAGAGAAGGCATCACGCAAAGAAGAGAAGGCTATAGAGAAAATAATAAAAGTAAAAAGAAAACCGACTTGTTTTATTTCCTGCCATGCAATCGAATTTGGGAACTTGTTGCATCTGAGCTACTAATTGCAGAGACCATATCACGCAAACATAGTTCTGCAGACACACACTTGTGCTACTACTAAACAAAAACGCGCGGATACACAGGTCTAATTCTCGTTTATTTTCAAGAGACGCACATAAAACGTATTGTCGGGGAGTGTCGTAGCTCATTTAATCATAATGCCATTAGCTCTTAAAGCAGTTGGCTCTGGTTCGATCTCAATGTCCGGCGCTTTAACTTTTTTGCGTGTAGTTTCTCATATAACAGACAATTAAAAAAAAATAATCAGTGTAAAAATTTGAGGAAATCACTTCTTTTTTTTGTGTCTGTGACATAAAACTTTTCTCTTTTTAAATCTATATTTTTTGGTTTATTTCGATGTATTGGACGAATATTAAGTTCCAAAGTAGTACACCATTTCACATAGAAAATTAATGTAACACTAAATTTCTTTACTCCATAACAGTCATTATTACATCTATCTACTTGTAAAATCTACGATATCTATATATTTAAAATCTTTTTTTTCCGAGAGAAAGCAAATGTATATCTTTCTTTTCTTCTTTCTTTTTTATGAGCGAGTTCATGATCACTTCTCAATCTTTAAACAGCTCCCTATTCTGTGATTTTCCTCAAAGATTGAATTATTATTACTAGCATTTAAAAGTATTTAGAAATATTATATATATATATGATTCCTTTTGGAAAAAAAATCGAAGAAAAAGGTTCGTTCTTGCCGGACTGAATAAACCCGCTAAAATGAAAGAAAAGCTTTTAAAATGATTTAAGGTGCTAACTAAATTTTTTTTTTTTTCTTTCACGTTCGAAGTTTGCAAAAGAGAAACATCTGAAAAGAGTGAACCCGATTTGTAATCCGTAAAAATATCCTGCCTAAATAGTTGGATGATAATCAATAAATATCCTTTAAAAAGGCGAATGTTTTAAAATTTGTGAGAAAGAATTCACAAGGCACGGAGTAAAAATAAAAATAAATGAAATAAAAAAGGTAGGTTGGGAATAAAAAACTGAAAGATTTTTTTTTTAAGTACTGTGATTATGAAAAAATCGCAAAGCTCAGATGATTAGTGAAAAAAAAAAAAAAAAAAAAAAAAAAAAAAAAAAAAGTAAAAAACAAACTAAAATTTAAATTAAGTCTTAATTCCCATTCAAAAGAACGGGATAGACGGACGAAACGGAGATCAGAATATTTAAAAAAATTACAATAAAAGACAATAATAACAGTTATGATGATAGTGATGGTAGTGATGATGATGATGATGATGATAGTAATGGTGGCGATAATTATAATGGTGATAATATTCATTCGTTGAGGACAAAGGCACGAAAAATATTTTTTATCAAATTCTTACACTTACGTTTAGATTTCCAAGGTTAAACTTGAAGAGACTTTTTTTTATTCCCTTGCTTATTTTTTTATTTATTTTTTTTTAACTTTTACTAACAAAGAGAAGTCATTTAAAAGGTCAATTCGAAAGAGAATTAACAACGGCAAAAAAAAGAAAAAAAATGATTTTCCGTATTTTTATGACCAGCAGCAGATTTGACGCGCGCTCAGCATCGCAGACACAAATGGATAATTTGGTATTTTGGTAATTATATGATACTTGAAGTCATCCATAAGTTACAAATAACGATGAAGCTAACAGCAAAAAAAAAAAAAAAAAAAAAAAGAAAGAAAAAAGAAGGGAGAATCGAAATTAAAAACCGACTAAATACTAGACATTACGAAGTTTAAATTCATATTTTTTTATTAAATGTCGGCTTTTTGAACAAAACTTTTTCTTACTGATCCATAAAACAGTTTTGTTCTAAAAATGTTTTTTTTTTAATTTTTTTTTATTTAAAACGAAATAATAACTATGATGATGATAATGATAACGATGATGATTTTCTTTTTCTCTCTTCTTAGAAGTTCTCATCGAAGGGGTCGGACGTTTTTATTTCCTCACCTAATAGAAATCAATCATTTGCATAGATTTGTATGAAGATCTTAATGAGAATTTCTGACTACGAGCTGAGGATTAAATTTAGAGTGTTACATCATGTCTCATTGAAAATAGAGATAAATATAATTTTTGTATGTCTTTTATTTGTATCAACAGGTGTTAAAACCAATATTTATTTGAAGTAAAAAGTTATCTTTAATGAACATACATGGAAACTGTTGATCGCAATTAGCGTCAATTCACAAACCCTCCCTAGTAAAATGGGATGCTTGCAAAATTTTGTTTTTGATTTTGGTCTCCTGTACAAGTCTTAAGGGAAGGAAAATTAGAGAAAATATTTATAATTTATTTAGATAACTATTTAAAGAATACGCTGAAATTATTTGGTCGCTAAGATATAAAAAAAAAGAAAAAAAAAAAGAAAAAAAGAAAGACTTTTAAATGAAGCAAGTTTTAACTCTTTAAGTTAACTTTCAACAACATTGATATATAAATAACAGTAGTCTTTAAATAATAATGTCAGGCAACTTGGTTGTCATTTTGTGTTGTAAATTTCTTTTTTTTTTTGTTTTAATTCAATCAGATTATTTATTATTTTAGATAAGTAATATTTACTTTCTAAATTTAGGATTGTCCTCCAAATTAAAAAAAACCCCCGCTAAGCTTTAAGTTTTTCTTGATAAATATTGTGAAAAAAGTGTTATGGTCTGCTGATGCTAACTAACAGTCAGACGTATTAGCGTTGTATAAACACACTCCACACGTACCCACACTAATAGACTGAATTAACACGCACACACACATGCACACACACACACGCGCGAGCGCGCACACGCACACACACACACACAAACACATACATGCGCGTGCGTGCGCACACGCACACGACCTAAACGTATGTTCGGACTTGGAGGCTGGCCGCATCTCAAGTGCGGTTCCTTTCAGACGGCATAATACCAGTCTCTCCTCCACTTTCTTGTCGGTCCGATTCTGCAGGGTTTTGTATGACGGTTCCATACTTGCCCCCCCCCCCCCCCTCCACACACACACACACACAACATGACAATTTTTTTTTTTTTTTTTTGACAAAAATCATGGTCATATTTTTTTCCCCTGTTTTTCATCATGATCACTATTTATTCATGTTTCCATTTTATGGGCAAGAAGAACAACACTCAACATTGTCTTCATTCTCCACGTTTTTTAACAGCAGTTTTAGACTTTTCGCGTTATATACTCATACACATGTTCAGTTATACTTTCTCACATTCGCACTCAAATCAACTACACAGACATACGCTCACGCACATACACACATATATGTATATATCTTTATTTCAATAGTAGCAACAGTCTCCTAGGAACAGGTGAAAGTTACATGTATATACGTGAATGTTTCTCAGGCGCGTGCGTGCGGGTGTGTGTGTCTGTGTGTTCGCGCAAAGTAGGAGTTGAATCGATCATTATCAACATTGTTATTATTAACTGAGTCTCATGTGAACCATTATGATAATAATGCATAAGGACCGATCTTTATTTTTCTTTTTTCGTTTAAGCTTTCATTATTTGTTGAATACGAATTCATATTCATTTTTAAAAAGAAGTGCTAATTTATCATGCTTGATTCTTTGCTAAGCACCAAGGAAACGTGATAAAGAGAAAAAAAGAAAAGTCGTTTGAATTAGAATAGATATGATATACCAACCAACTTATTATTCACTCGGTTTTTAGACTAAACAGCCACATATACCCACCTCGTTGAATGCACGACCCATCATCGAGTACTTACCTGCCAATCAATGTTATTGATACACGAAGAGACGCTTCACTAAACTTTTATATTCTTTATTCTTTCTTGATAAAAAAACACATTCAATTATGACCTTCCAATGGGATTTTTTTTGGTGTGTCTACGTTGGGGGGAATAGATTGATTGATCTGGGATATTTTATTACCATTTTATTGTTTATTCACATCCCTAAATATAAAAAGGCTCATTTTTATTTTTGAGATGATCTTCATTTTTTATCGACAGGATGTATTAAAAACACAACAGTGGGACGCAGTGACAGACAAATTTGAAATGACTCACACGCACATCAAATGATACCCAGAATTTAAATGTTAGTATATGAACTTAAAACAAATCGTAAAATACCCGCATGTCTTTCTAAGCGTTCTTTAAGTAAAAATAAAATAAATATTTTGGTTAGTGTCCTACGGCTAACCCGAGGAAATAAAAGAACCTAATTTTATTTTTCTTAAAGGAATTCTAATTTCTCGATATTGGTATTTCTCAAGTAGGATCGATAAAAAAAAAAAAATGGAAAGTAACAATTTTTAGGTGCATATCTAATGAACACCACACACGATTAAAAAGAGACTTACATACACGAAATATTTCAACTCGAATGTTCATTACACATCCCCACCCACACACGATTAAAGTAGGTATTTTAAAAATGCAAATAGAAATGTTAGCGTATATTTATTGAAAAATGGTTTTCAGGGAAAAAATAAAACATTGGAGGGGCAAAGAGCTGCTGTAGGTATGTTCAAAAAATTTAAAGAGTCGAGACTAAAAGGAGATACGCGCCAACCTTTCTTAAAATGACATTACAGAAACTATGAAGATGGTGAAAATGTAAAGAGAAAGGATCGAAGGGTTAGTAAACAGGAATGAAATACTTTTAATCCTGACAAAGAAAATATGAGAGAAAAAGAGAGAAGTATGTATCTGTGAAAGTGAAAGTAAAAAAAAAAAAAAAAAAAAAAAAAAAAAAAATCATGGCCAACGTGGATGCGACAGCTTTTGTTGGCATATAAAAAGGCTAGAATTAAGAAAAACATGCTCTTCGTGAGAATTGCAGATCTATCTATCTATCTATCTATCTATCTATCTATCTATCACACACGTGTGTGTGTGTGTGTGTATAGAATGAATATGAATATATTGTGCGTGTTACACTGTTACTACTAAGCACGTACGAAAAGTGTAAATACCCTGATGACAAATATGTTCAAGAAGACGAAAGAAAGACATTTTATTTTAATTTACTTTTTTATATTTAAGAGAAAATGTTTTGTTTGGGGCGCAAGTCATTTCTGATTTCTTTATTTCTTCTTCAATCCGGCTGTTCAAACACACAACACACAAAAGTAGTGCTGAAAAATTCCCGGCCCCACCAAGAAGCCCCTAAAAAATAAATAAATAAATAAATAAATAAACAGAAAAAAAAATCTGATTTTTTTTTTCAGATATTGTGAATTGGATCGTGAAGAAAACTTTTCCGCACCCCCTTCACACACACGCACACACACACGCATATATATGTATGTATGTGTGTATGTGTGTGTGTGTGTTATACACGCATGATTTTCTTTCTTGTTTTTCAAGTAGTGATGGTCATAATTCGTGTAGGACCAAGGTTTATAATAAATAAATAAATTTGAAAATGATTAAAAAAAAAAAAAAAAATTAGAAGAAAGTAACTTTAGTTAACTAAAGACTCTAAAGAGATAGAGAAACAGATTTAAAGTGAATAGAAGGAAAATCTAAAAGAAAAACGAAATAAATAAATAAATAAATAAACGGGCAAAGGACCAAGTGACGTTTACACATCACATACACACAGGCAGACACATATCTACACCAGTACACCTACATACACACGCACGGAACGAGAGAGAAAATGGTAACACACAATGGCAGTGGGAGAGTGCCGGACGAAGGGGGTCGCAAAATCCACTCTAAAATTCATTTTTTTTGTGTCCGAATACTGAAATAATTTCCTTTATAACGCAACCGAAATTGTTAACAACCAGAAATGCACTGTTTTCTGTCTACTTACCCGCGTGTATCTTTAACTAGAGAGCACTTTTTCCTGGCCAAGAAGGAAGATATTCGCCTAGGTCCAATAGAATGAAGTCCAATACAAAGTACAGATACGCCGAGCGGAGTAGAGCTTCCAACGCGAACATAGAGGGGGTAGGAGGTGAGTCAGAGCAGTGGTGACAGGAGAGGCAGAACATCGATAGGGAGAGAGGGGCAAAGAGAGTGGGGGCATAAAATATCAGCAAAAGGGGAGGTGAGACAAAGAGATAGGGAGTGAAATTGAGAATCAATGGTAGCAGTAGAAGAAAGTGCGAGAGGGAAAGAGAGTCGTGCAGACAAACAGAGCGGGTAAGGTAGAGAAAGAAGGAGGAAGGGAAGAGTGTAAAAAAAAACAAAACAAAACAAAAAACAAAAACAAAACAAAAAGAAAACAGAGGGTTAAAGAGAATAAGAAGAGGAGGGAGTCTGGAAAAGGATGAAGAACAAGATGAAGAGAATGGAAGGAGAAGAAAAGAAACGAAAAGAAAACCCTAAAAAAAAAGCAAATAGTTCACAAAGATGATGATTCAAATATTCTTTTTAAATATGGTCGGATGGTTGAAACCTTAGCGCCCTAATTTAGGGTTTTGGCTAGGAACTGGGATGTTAAGAAACCGTTTTTCTTTTCATGTTGGTAAATAAAAATTCGCGAAATTCTTCATTTTAAAAATCAATGTCGTCTGCTCGTATTACTCCGCTGAAAGCGGGCAACGGTGTTAAAACATCATCATCAGCAGCAATAGTAACGATGTTGGCCCCTATTGACAGAAGACAAAAATCGGAAAATTGCATGCAGGTACATAACTCCTAAGAAAAATCCCGTTTCAAACTTAAACCTTTTCCCTTTTAATTCCATCCTCTCCCACAAAGTTATTTACTTTGTTCACTGACATTTTCTTGTCATGTCGTCCCCTTCACCTCAGTTTATTTTTTCTTTCTCTAAATTTTAAGTTTGTTGTTGTTCTTCTCTTTTATGGACCATTCTGCCTCTTCCACTTCTTTTAAAATCATTCATTCTTTTTTTTTTTTTAAGTTTCAATTAAACCATCATTCATTCTAAAAAGGATAAAAAAAATCTTCCAATATGGTGAAATTTATTTCAATCATTAATTTATTAATGTAATTTTCATCCTAGATACCAAAAAAAAAAAAAAAAAAAAAAAAAAAAAAGGTAAAAACGAAAATTTAGAAAAGTACTCCAAACATTTTTTTCCAAGTGTGAAGTCGAACATTTTTTTAACGTTAATTCATGAGGAAAAGAAGAAAGGATAAACGCATAAACGCGATTTTAAAGTTTCCATTTCCTCATTTTTTTTTTAAAAAAAAGAAGTAAAAACAAAAACTTTGTCAATCCGTTATCTTATCCATGCCAATGACAGAAGGATTTTTCTTCTTTTTTTCTTCTTCAGGTAATTGACTTATAAGAACTAGTTCATTTCATTTTTTTTTCTCTTTTCACCTCTTGCAGCTAATTCTCTCAAGCAATAAAAAAGGCAACTTTTTAAAATAATTTCCAGGGCAAACTGCCTGAACCAAATAAAGCGCAGCGATTCCGTTCTCGCGGAAATAGAAAACTGAAGTTGTGACAATTGTAAGAATTCCACGGTTAAATGTTTCCGCTGCATTTTTATGAAGTTAAAGTTGGCATATCCAAACACTAGTTTTGCAGCACACGGAGCCGAGGTAGTAGCGGTTGTTGTTATCCGCTGACGTAGTAGTTGTTGGGACTATCATAATTCCAAGGGAACGACAGATGGAAAGAGAGAAAAACAGGACGGTGCATATAAAAGAAAGGGGAAGGAGAGTAGATTGAGCACATGGTGATGAGGGAGAGATGAATTTTAGAAGGAAGAGGAAAAAAAGGAGTGCAAATAGATGCAAGAAGGGGACAGAGAGAGTGTCATATTTGAATGAAAGGAAAGTTAGCATTTCCTCTAGTAGTGTCACCTTGGCTTTCATTTTCATTTTCTTAAAAGGTAAACTAAGCAAAATATTTGAAACAAAAAAAAAAAAAAAAAATAACTAGCGAAAATTTTCAAACAATTAGAACAGAAAATAAAAAAGAAAAAATAGTGTGGATTGGGTATCAGTTTTTTTTTTTTTTTTTTTTTTTTTAAAGTTGTGTTAAGAAAAAAAAGTAGAAACCTTTTCTCATATTTTCTTTTTAAATAAAAAAAGAAGCTTTCTTATTTCCCCTTTCAGTTTGATGTTACTTTTCTCATCTGTTGCTTCACGTTCGGATAAGAAAGACGTTTTTCCCCCGATAGCTTCGTGATAAAATGAAAATAGAAAGGTAAGACTAACAACAACGTACTGGGTGCCTTACCTTTACCGAATGCAGAGAAGGGCGGGTCCAGAAAAGTTTTGTGGGGGTGTGGCACGAAACCATGGCTCGTTAGCCAGGACACAAGGAGGAGGAGGAGGAGGACGCGGCTACTACTGCTTGTTTGTTCACTTAAAAGTATGGACGAATTATTGCACTAAGTAATCTTTATTAATTCTGGGTACATTTTTCATCTGGACTTCCATATATATATATATATATATATATATATATATATATATATATATGTGTGTGTGTGTGTGTGTGTGTGTGTGTATGTGTGTGTGTGTGTGTGTGTATGTATGTCTCTGTGTGTATGTGTGTGTGTGAGTATGATAATCCCAAGAAACGAACTGAAATCGTATTAGGAACAAAATATCAGTTTACTTAGAAAAACGCAGGCTAGTAGTTTTCTTTCTTTTATGTGCCGTGTCCCTTCAGGACGTAGGCGATCGTGTTTCTCCACCCCCGCTATCTCTTGTAGTTCTCAAAATGTTTTGTTCTTTTGCTGCTTCTCACAAACCCTGTTCTGTCATCCACTTGCTTAAGCCCGCTAGGTATGTTATGCTTTGTTTTCCCTTGTCTCTCTTTCCCTCTATCCGCCCGTTGAGTATCAGATTCTCTAAGCCCTCCTTTCTCATTACGTGCCCCAGAAATTTCAGCTGCCTCTTCCCGATGTTAAGTATAAGCTTCCTCCTTGTTTGCATTCTCTCCAAAACCTACGATGGATAAAAAGGGAAAATAGGTTGAATGAGAAACGCGACGAGACAAGGACGGTTAAAAAATAGAGGAAAAATAGAGAAAATCAGTAAAAAGACATACATAGAGCGACGAAGATACAATAAGGAAATGTTGGCAAGTTCAATTCAAATGTTTTAAATGGAGCACTTTTTTTTTTAATTTATCACTTTTATTCATTCCATCTGCAAAAGCTGTGTACTTTATATTTAAGGGCTCCATTTTTTTTTCTGAACACTAGCAATCAATACTGCCACAGTAGTGTCAATGCAAAATAGTTTAACAGGTTACTGATTTCAAAGCCTTTTAAAGCAAGGCTGGAAGAAAGACACTTTTTTTTTGGATCCATTTCTTTAAGAATCATGATTCTACAAAATACATGCGCACTTAGCTTCTAGACAAGAGTTATAAAGTAGAATAAACAAATAAAAAAGAAAACTTTAGAATTTGGTTTCATGTATACCACTGGAATTCTAATTTGTACATAGGCTTTTATTTATCCACATACCTTAGGTTAGTTTGATTGATTTTGCGACATGTCAACCCTCATTGGGCTATTTAATATCGAATTTTGTGAAGGAACTAGTGAGGATTGAATTACATTAGTAGTTAGCTTGATTAACTGAGGTGCGCCAGGTGAATATATAGAAGGTCTTAAAGATTGCATTTCACTTATCTTCCATATAGTGAAACCTTGCTTCGTAAACCAAGATCTCCATCATGAAGCAGTTAAGTGTGTGCTCCCTAGACAAACCTGCAAAGCGACCTTGTGTTAAAACTACGTTAAACTCAGTGCTGCCAGTTTTTGTGTTCAGTTGCGTTTTGAGACTCCAACTCTACACAACCACGCCCCATTGTACTTCTTTCATTTACCCACACTTATGCATATGCAATTCCACATTACAAAGGCCATGTGTCACATTTTACCTTCTCGGAGAGTATATAAATAATATCCCTTTGGCTGGATCAGTTTGGTTCCATCTTCAGGCGAGACACAGCGTAAACCAAATGAACCCGGGCCTTGGGATTCTAACATCAAGATAGCACCTCCCCATTGCGCTGAAAAGGAATGGTTTTGTTATGTCTTGTCCTTATTGTGGCACAGGCTGTAGGACAGGGCAATTTTTGTCTTTAGCCACATTTGATTATAGTGAATCAAACCTGTGTTATATCTGCCCTTATAGAGAGGTAAGTACCTACAACTGTTTTCCTCTCTCATATATATCGATATAATGTCGATCGTTGTCTTCTGTTTCTTGGGATGAAATGATTAATATATACATTATTAATCATTTCACCCCAAGAAACAGAAGCCAACGATCGACATTGCATTTAGACTTTTTGAGATCAAAGTTGACTAAGAAAAAAGAAGCCAGAAAAGAATTCCACAAATAAGAAGTGCTAGAGAAGAAACTGTTAGCATATAACTTACGGTTAAATCTAACCATTTCAGTTGGAAGATGATGAGATCATACCGGCAATCTAGTACTGCATTTAAACTCATAAAGTCTAGGTACCAAAGATAGGTACTATGATATTCCTGATTCTTCCTTGGAATTTATCCATATTCTCCTGATATATAACAGGAGTACAGGACCATATGTGGCAGCAATATTCTAAGCATAGACGAATGGTAGACTTATAGATATTTAAGATTGATTCTGGAGAGAAAAAATGTCTAGCATGACACAGTGAACCAACTTCAGCTAGCTGCTGACCTGGCATTGGATTCAATGACGTATTTCCATTTTCACTCAGTCGAGAATTTTTAGCCAGAGAAAGTGCAACGAGTCACTCTCCCGAAGGTTAACATCAGCCATGCTGATGAAAGACAAAGACAGGTTTCTCAGATGATTAACAGAGAGCAGCTTAGTTTTTTGGAGGCGTTAAAATTAACAAGTCATCCTTTGCCCGAATTAACAATAGACTGAAAGTCGCTTTTGGTATCAGCCGCCAATTTGATCTTATCGAGCCGATTGGACTTAATATCGTGACGGGATTAAATGGTTGTGTCATCAACATAGATACCAAGTTGAAAGCTGATTCCAACGAGAAGGTCATTAATGATGATTTAAAAAAAGTAAGACCAAAGATAGAGCCTTGGGTGGTACCTGCATTAGTACAAAATGATCTGGAAGAGTGGCCATTCAAGATAACTTTCATTTCACGATTTAACAAGAAAGATCACTTCAAAAATTTGTCCGGAGACACAGTAACTTTTTGATTCGTGAAGATGGCTTGTATACCAAAGCTGTCGAAAGATTTTGAGATGTCCAAAGATACAATTCGAGCTTCACCATTCTTATCTACAGCTTGATAGACTCTTTCAGCAATTATCATCAGTACATTAGCAGTTAACCTGGAGAAACGAAAGCTCTTTTGCTCGTCTGAAAACAGACTATGCGATATGAGATGCTTATCCAATTCAGCATTGATAAGGGCCTCTTTCCTAACTGAGTGCCTTTATGATCCATTTTTATTTATTGATTCCTTTTCTACGGCTTATCAAACCTTTGCAGGTTATTTAAAGCCAGAAAATATTTTTAGATTGTAAGAATTTCTTTTTAATTAATAATAGTTTAGTGATACAAGTTTTACTTATTAACCCATAGCTGAGGGAGAGAAGTGTCGAATTCATACCAATGATAGTTACGTGTAAGTGAATATAACGAACCCAACTGGAATTGGAACTCGGCTATCCGATTAAAAATTCAGAGCTATTCCACCACCAGCTCATCCAAGCTTACAGCAACTGGTATTCCCAAGCGGTCACCCTTCTAGATACTGACCAGGTTCGACTTCGCTTAACTTTGGTTATCATACAGGAACTTGTGTGTTTCAACGTGATGTGTCCGTATGCTCAACTTGTTTATAAACAACTGTATTCAAATATAATTATTTAGGTCAGTGAGGCTTCGGCAACTAACAGAAAAAAGAAAACATAAAATTAAGCATGTCACTAAATACGTTATTTTATATGTTGTGGGAATTATCTTTTTCCAACCGTTTGTTATAAAATACAGTTGCAACTTTTAAAGTTAACTCCCTAAACTACATTGAAACAAAACCAGGTGGTCATTCTGCCTGAAAGTCATGACTGATAACCCTCATATACGCACTTCCCTCACCATAAAATTGTAGTAGGGGTTGGGAAGTGCGTTAGAAGAGAAAGAGAGACAAGATATGCGAGCTGGTATATAACCAATGAATATACGGTAGCGGTGGCGGCGACGGCTGTATCTCGTAAACAAGAATTTAATTACTTCTTTGCTGATCGCTTCCTTTACGATAATGGTGTTGATGATTACATTCACAGCCACTGTGCAGGTTCAGGATTAGATGCTTCCAGTTTCACCAAAACCTGTTCTTATCACCCATTCCCAATTGCCCTTTGGCTTTCCAAGAGTTGGTTGAAAGTGAAAGAAAATCAAAGTAGAAGTGCCAATGGCGTGAATTTGTTTAAGGTTGACCTCAACTTGCCGGGAAGTGACCCACAGGCTTGATTTCATGTCGTTCCTCTGTGGCACATATGGAATGAGACATGCAGAAACCAGTTATGAAATTGCAACGCAGTGCCGCTGACTCTGTTATAATTCCGAGTGGCGCCTTCTGTAGCATGTCCGTCATGCGTAGCCCTCTTCATCGGCTAATTCAACCGTTGAGATCTGTTGTAATTATCATTCGCGTGAATATAATCAAATTATTATTTGTGTTTGTGAAACAGAAATCATCAAAAATGTAAAGTACATATGCGGTTTGTACGATAGGTTGAGTCGGTTTTTAAGACAATGAAACGTGTACTGTCAGCGTAAAAAAGGAAGGCTCTTGTGACAAAAGATAATCGTTCTCTAATGAGAACATCCATCATGGTTGAAATCTGCCCTCCTTTCACATCTGATCATCTTTGCAAAGCTTCAAGGAGTTTGGATTTGAATACATAGATTAGTTGTCAGATTGGCTGGGAGTGGGGAAGAGATGTAACCATACCTTTCCTAATGGTATTTGAGCGAAAGTGAAAACGACGCACTCGACTGGAACTCGGACTAGAACTCGTCTTGCCGAGTTCTCGTTCCAAGCTGCTACCTATTATACGACCACGACACTCGCTACACACTCAATCTTTTTTTTTTTTTTTACTTGACCGGATCTAATATGTGCAGAAGATACGTTTAAACAATTGTCTCATCGCTGCGGGAGCGTAACCTTCTGGCTATGTTTACGGGGAAATCCCATCACTCTATAAATCATATTAAAACATAAGTGATCCAGTTATAAATACTACTTCATTATTTTCCTTTTTCCTTAGTGGAAATGTTTTCAAATGATATATTTTCTAATTTCTCATTTTGTATGACTGGTCCCTATCAAGGTTGACAATATAGCATTTTAGTATTATTTCTATTTGGTTTGTAATGTAGCTTTTGCCTGTCAAAGGCAAGACGTTTTGTCAAGTTATCTGTTTGTCAGAAAGTTCGAAAGGACATGGATTCATATCTTCTCCAAACACCCGTGGCCCAGTGGTTAGAATGTTCATTTTCCGACCATGAGACTCGGGTTTGAATTTCACCATGGTCAATTTGTTAGGAAGGTGACTTCTTGATTTTATCGGCCTGGGGAGGCGATCCTAGCGTGCGGTATCTTTGGAAAGTGCCTGGAAACCATGCCACGGATTGACTCAAGCTTTGCGGGTGAATTGGATAGACGAAACGATTTGGGAACACGTCGATGATTGTGCTAGCACGAAATTACCGAAGGTTTGAGCGAAGTCACAAGTCTACTGGCCTTGCACAAAGTCACAAGTCATCGTGACCGAGGGTTTAAGCCTACTGGCCTTACTCGAAGTCATAAGTCATCGTGACCGAGGGTTTGAGCGTACTGTTCTTGTTCAGACTGTTGAGTACACCAGATAATGTGCTCTCTCTCAGAAACTTTAACATTCTAATATTCGCTCAGCATAGTTGCAATAGAAACCATAGGTTGGCCCTCTGGGTTTTGTACAAACACAAATGTACCTGAGCAGGCGTCTGCAACAGGGATTGGCTAGCCGCTCTAGACGGCCATACAGCCATAATTGTGCGAAGTGAATAAAAGCATCACTAAATCAAATTCGAACTCGTTTTATTGATTCTACTTTCGAATTAACAGCCAGTGTACTGCCTTATAAAAAATTGGGATGTGCTTACGGCCGCACAACGTTGACACATCGGAGAGCCGAGTTCCAATTCCAGTTGGGTTCGTTATATTCACTTACACGCAAATACCCTTGGAAAATATACTTCCTTTTCTTTCCCTAGCTATAGGTAAGACTTGTATCACAAAAGCATTATTATCCCTCACCCACCAAAAAATTCTTACGATCTAAAAATTTCTTCTGGATATAAATAATTTGATAAGCCGTAGAAACGAATGATTCAATTAATCAAATAAGCGAGTTGCTTAATAATAATTAAATTTCAAAAATTAGGAGATCAGCCAATCACGCTACCTTAGTTTCAAACTTTCGGAATCCTCAGGCGACATAGACCAAATTTTATATACTGTGGGATTCAGATATATCTCATCTGTGTATAAATATTGCAGATACCAAGATTTAATATTTTTGGCTTATATCGTCTGAGGGTACCGAAAGGTTGAAACCAAGCAGCGTGATTGGCTGATCTCCAAATTTTTGAAATTTAAAAGTTCTGCACGTTAAATTTTCATTTTATTTATATGTGTATAACCACATTTTAAAACAACCGTTTCCTCTTCTAATTTATTGGACCAATAACTGTTATATATATATATATATATATATATATATATAAATCGTGGAGACATTGTCTTGGTAAAAAAGAAAATAATAATTCTGCGACAGAGCCATGTATTGTTTTTAAATTAAAGTCAATTCCGATGGAATCTACAGTGTGTCAAACTGTGGAATTCAAATATATCTCATCTGCTCATAAATATTGCAGATACTAAGATTACTCTCATGTATATATCCCACGTGACATAGAATAAGGCAGAAGCACTTTTTTGTTATCTTACTCTTTTCAATATGCTTGAGCCAATGCAATAAAACTCAGAACGTCATAAAATCTCTTGACTCTTTTCTTTTTAGTGCAGATGTGCAGTTGATATTCACAAGGCTTTGTTTTGTCAAATAGACAGGCTCCTCTGTTGCATGTAATGAGGTGCCTAATCGGTCACCCATCGAAGTACTGGATAAGCTCATCGCTGACTAATTTCGATGATCTCGCGGAAACCGTTGTTTTCGACGTGACTTGATTGTCACTAATGGGGAATTAGATATGTATCATACGGAATGTGGCACAAGGCAGATTTTAAAATGGTATTGCTGAGCGTATGTGCGACTTGGGACACAAATTGCTCAACTCCTCTGGACATTTCCCCTTCGAGAGACGTCTAAGGCATCAGAGATTAATACTAGCAATGCAAAAGTAAATATATATCGACACACCCACTCGAACGGAATGTAGCATAAGGCTAAGCTTAAAGAAAGAGATCCATACCATTAGGGACAAACATTTCTCAATCTCTCGCTATTTCCTCTACTAATGACACCTCAGACCCCAAGGATTAATCCTAGAAATACAGAAGCGTATATCTATCATAACGTCTACACGAATGGAATGTAGTTCAAGGTATAGCTTAAAGTGTGAGTCTCACGTATACGGGGGTCGATCAAAAAGTTCTAAACCTCCCCCAGAAAGAGCCATTTTGTTGTGGCAACACAATACCACTTCTTATAAAACTAGAAAAACTAATTCCGATTTCTGTCTTAATTTCTGTGCAGGTGAAGTCCATACAAATGTGAGAGGTATGCGTCAAATCTAAAAATGGACAACACAGTGGCCCGAAAAGTTATAAAGTATCTGTCAAAGAAAGTATGACACCGAAGGAAATTCATGAGGACATGGTACGGACACTTTCAGAGGACTCCCCTTCCTGTGCAATTGTGAAGAAATGGATTGCGGAATTCAAGCGGGGCAGGGTCAACACAGAATATGACTCTCGGTCAGGTCGTCCAAAAACATCAACCACTGATGAACAAATTGATGCCATTCACCTATGGTTTTGGATGACAGACGTCTTATTGCCCAACAGATAGCTAAGTTCATAGGCATTGGTTTTATTTTTTTTTTATCTATTCTGTTTTAACAGAGATCTTGAGGATGAGCAAGATAACTGCAAGATGGGTCCCAAGAACGTTGACATCAGAGCAGAAACTGAAAAGAATTAACATTTCATGGACACTTCTGACTCACTTCCAAGCTGACCATGAGAATTTCCACTGCAGATTAGTAACTCAAAATGAAACCCGAGTTCACCACTTCGAATCCAACTCAAAGATTCAAGGCAAACAGTGGAAACACTTTGTTTCTCCGCTCCGAAGAAGTTCAAGCAGGCGGTGTCTGTTGGTAAGGTAATGGTTTCGGTTTTTGGGATTCTGAAGTCGTAAACATGATAGATTATCTGGAAAAAGGAAAAAAAAAACTGTTAATGGACAGTACTAAAGATCAGAATTAAGACAACTAAAGGAAGCAATCAAGTCGAGGGCGGGTGTAAATTGGCGCCAGGATAACGCGCCTGTTCACACAGTTCAAGCTGCAGTAGCTGAATCAGCCAACTGTGACTCTGAATTGTTACCATACCCCACCCCACTTACTAACCAGACTTAGCTCCATCTGACTTCTCCCTTTTTCCTAAACTCAAAACCCACCTGCGTGGTCGCTATTTTAGAAACAATGATGAGATCATATGTGTTGTAGAGGAGTTTTTGGAGGACCAGAACGCCACCTTCTTCCGTGATGGAAGTGCAATGCTTAAGCATCGTTCGATCAAGTGCACAGATGTCAAGATGGACTATATTAAAAATAGTGAAAAACTGTTTTCTTTCTCTGACTCCTGCTGGGTGAGGTTTAGAATTTTTTGAACGACATAGGACTTCTTATTTCACATGCAGTAAAGAGAGACAAAGAGTTGTGGAGAATCATTATTGTTTTCATCCTGAAGACAATTTAAGATGGAAGCAATCATGACATTTCAGGACTACTTGTCTTTTGTTGCTGTAACTTTTGACGCTCTAATATTCCTTTTTGTTATTGTTCTATTGCCGATTCGCAAAGATTTGTTAGGTAGTTGACGAGTTCTTTCCCCTTGCTTGTCTTGCCTTCAGTATATCTTGGCTCTTTCCTGATTATGTTTGTCAGATAATTCAGCTGTCTCTTTCTGATTTCAAGTATAAATTTCCTTGTAGATTCTATTTTTCTTAAAACTTCCAATGGGACTAGGAACACAAATTGTTCAAGTGTTCTCGAAATTTCGTCTTTTGGAAACTCCTCAGATGCCAGGGATTAACATTAGTAATGCAAAATTATGGTTCCAGAGGAACTTGCTTGAGTTAATCTGCAACTAGGATTTCAATAGCAACGACATTTTCCATTGATTCAGCTTCCATTCGGTGTAATGGAAAACTCCGAATGTGTCAGGTCAAGTATTTCTTTTACTTCCAGGACCTGCGGGTGGTGTAATGGATAGCCGCTCAGGATTAGAAATCGTACAGTCGAGTTCAGATTTCCGTTGATTTCATTACATTCAGTTACGCGTAGATACACTTGGAGAAGGTATGACCCTATCTCTACCCAGCTATGGGTATAATAGTAGGGCTTTGTATCTGGAAAAAAATCATGGTTATTTGCAAAAAAACTGTAAATTCAATATGCACTCGCAAAAATGCGTTATTCTTAAAATCCAAAATATTATTAGGTTTTAAATGACTCGCAAAGGGTTGATAAACCGTAAAAATGCTAATTAGTCATGCTTTTCTTTCAGATTTTTTATTTATAAAGATCGCCTTAATTGTGAGATAAGGATTAGCAAACTGGTATTTCAAATTCACTATCATTGAATACTGAGTCTGAGTCTCGCCGATCGCCTCCTATTTGTTGCCTTTTATGAAAAGTTTCGTATTTTTTCATGTTAAAAAACACGTGACATATAACATCAAAGTGGGTTCAGGTTTAAATATCATATCGTAGAATAATTTGCAACTGAAATTTTTCTCTAATGGCTTCATTAGTATTGCCTTGAACCCTAACTAAGCTAATCTTGACAATCGTTTCTTGGAAGCTTCGCTTTAGAGATAATGGCTAGCAGGGGCGTTAGTGTGTTATTACTAACTGTGAGCTTAGTTAGAACATTGGCTGGATCACAATTATGGCTTTGTGTCAGACTAAAATCACCTTATTAAATATCTACTGAGCGTTATTATGTGGAGCAATGCGTATCAATGTTAATCTCGTAACGATTTCTACGAGAGTTATTGAGAGTTCCAAGAATGGATTAAAAAAATGATTTTTGATTATTTGGTTAGATTTGGGTAAGTGGACTTTTTAGCACCGCCCAGTTAAATTCTCACTCGGCACTAAGCTTTCAAGTAGGAAGGCTGTATGTATTCGAAGTCCTGGCTTTTACATTTTTTAAACCAATTTACCTCAAGCAAGGAGATAATGTCACTAAGATGCAAGATGCTACTGGAAGTGGAAGGAACTGGAAACCCAATCCTAAACAGGAAACAAGACCGGGGAGGAATGTGAATAGACGAACCTATCTATTAGGTTGGTGCAAAAATAATGACGCAATAATGTCGTTTTTTGACGTATTTTTTAACGTCAAAAAACGACATTATTACGTCATTATTTTTGCACCAACCTAATACTACTATTAAACACCGGACTCTAGTATTGGTGGGGAATATACAACTATTACAACCACAAGGCAGGCTCGTTAAGGTGGATTCATAATAGTGGATAGTTAGATCTTATACGTTCGCCCTCACCAAAAGCTAGTGTTCATAATTTTAATGTAGGCAAGCCTAAAAAGAAACTAAAATAATAATTATCTGATTTGTTTGTTTAACGGCATATCAACTTAGGGCCATTCAATGCCGAAATGAAATTTTCTTGGGAGCTTTGAAGTAAAAAAAAAATTGATGTATGTTATTCTGTTTTCACAATTGAATACGTGGTAGATGATATTTTTGTGCATATACATGTCTGTGCAGATATCATTACTAATAATATCATTTTATGTTGTTATATTTTGCAATACAATTTGATTTCTTTAAGAAATTTTAGCATATTATATGAATTAATATTATGAAAGAGTTATTTCATGTTGCTTGTTTGATTGATTTTGTTTAACTACTTGCAGCTATTTGTGGTTATTTAATGCCGAAATTCAAGTAAATTTGAATTCAATTGGTAATTTTACTATAAATATATATTGTTGGTTATAATTTTATATAAAAATGAACTGCTGATATTTTTACTGTAAAAAAGTATTTTTATAGTTTCATAGCGTTTTGTTTTTGTTTGGAGGTTCAATATTTGCCCATAGCTGGGACCTAACAGGTGCTACTACCCCGGATCAGGATGGACATGAGAAAAGAAAATAATAATGTGAACAAACGAAATAGGAAACATGACTCTTTCCACTGGTTAGTAAAATCTACGTCTTAGTGAAAAACTCAAAATACGATGCTCAATATTACTGTTTTTTTTTTCCTTTTATTTCAAACTTTTGAAACTTTTGACAGCATTAACCTGTTCTTCGGGAAAAGCTGCAAAACGTTTAACGACTTTTCTGATCTGCAACCGAAGTAATTAGATATACAAAACTGATTGCTTGGCAGAAAGATTGTAAAGTTTTGATTTAAATTAGAACCCAAACTAACTGCACTATTTGGTTCTATAATTATCCAGAAAAAGAAAATGCAAGTAATTTTTCCTTTGTTATTCTTTTGTAATTTAAAAACTAAAAAAATTAGGCAGTCTCTCTAGGAGAAGGAAAACCCTAATTATAAACCTCTGCTGCATTGCAGTTATAACCAAACACGGAAAAGCTTATAGAAGTAAATCCAGACAGAAAATCCTGAGTGGAGTCCCGCGGGCGGTTGGCTATCAGCATTAACAACGTCCCGGTAATTCCTGCAGCCAAGCCGGTTCCAAATTCCATACCATGTATTTCTTTGGCTCTTGTCGGTACGGCTGAGAGAATTGCAATGTGATCTGGGCAGCGCACGGCCCCCGTATACTAAGGACTATGCTCTGCAGAGGTCATTTTAGTCTTAACATGAAAGGACTAAATTTTTACCTAACAGGTCGCTGCCATTATTTTAGGAGATAAACGAATGCCTAGTGTTAGTTTAAAATAACGGATGTTACATTTTTGGTGGGGGTCTAATAGAAAAGACTTAAATTGTAGAGGTTGGCTATAGAAAGTCTCAGCGAAACAAAAGAAAACAGAAAGAAATCAAATCATAAGCTCTTCTTTTTGGGAATTTAAGAACTATCAATCTGATACTCACAGGAGAAAATGAGGAAATGAGGGACAGAGGAAAGCAGGGAGAAGGGTAGCTGATGAGCTTGAGCAAATGGATGGTAGAACAGGGTCTGGGAAAAAATACAAAAAGCCAAAACTTATTAAGAGCTACAAGGGACAGAAAAATGTAGAGGGCCATGATCGCCTACTTCCTGAAGGGACACGGCGACTAAAAGAAGAAATTTCCCGTTTCTGGAGTATTAGAGGTACAGTGATTATATAGACAGTGTGGAATATTTGAAGATGGCATTGATGCGTGAAACTGACAGTCAGCATTCAGTGGGGTGGGTTCTTATATCTACACACGCACTCAAACACACACACACGCGCGCACACACACACACAGCGTCTCTCTCTCTCTATTTCTCTCTCTTTCCCGTTCTCTCTCTCTCTCTCTCTCTCTATATATATATATATATATATATATATATAAATACATAGTTGTATATTTAGGCAGCAATCCTTCCTTTATGCATGTTTCATTAAAAACGACAGACAAGGTACTACGGTTAAGCTTTTTATTTAATTTTTCTTGTGTTCTGACAAGAGCTTTCTTTTCGGGACAAAGAGTGTGTAAGAACTGTCGAAATGTTTTATATTTCCGAGAGCTTTCGGCTATACCTTTAGCCATTATCAAAGATGATTTGGTTTTCAGCTTAATTGAGTGTGTGCGTTCTGCGTATGTATTAGTGTGTGGTAGGGATGTTTTTAATTTCCGAATACGGTTATATATATATATATATATATATATATATATATATATATATATATATATATATATATATATATATATATATAAGGCGTTCCAATAAATTGGACCGATTTTAAATGTGAATTAAGTTTAAGCGTCTAATGATTTTTTTCTTTTTCTTTCAGATTTGGCAAACATTTGGGCGATATTACTTTTCACACATAATTGGCATGACTTAAATAACATGATCCGATAGAGAAAAAATTTTTTCACCGATAATACTGATTTAATTACTGCTGACTTTGATCCTTATATATAATCCGTCTTAATGAAACACACTTTATATATATGGGTTATTATCTAGGAATGGATCTGTACTTCTGCCTAGAGTAGGAGTATCGGTACGCTTTGCCTAGGATCAAAATAATACTCATTATCTTTCTGCTTCTGATCAGTGGAGTATCTGTGCACTCTGCATATTTAATATTTGTAAATGTATTCTCGTGTCTTCTTCTTTTGCTAATACAAAAGCTGGTGCAATGAGTAAGTCACTCATCTCAGATTCATTACTTAAGTTCGAATCAGTGCAGGATTCATTTTAGAAAGGTTGTCGGTCTGACAAGAAACGCTTAAAAATCTGATATTTGGTTAGGTTTTGGAATGGGTCGCAAAAATTTCAACACGCGTATATCAGAAATTATTGTCCACATCTTTATTTTTGTTATTACAACCTTTCGGCCTTTGTGCTCTCTAGGTTTATTCAAGTGTCAGTAGATTCTGGTAACCTTCTATATATTTGTTTTTGTTCCGCTGTCTATGTCTAGGGATATCTCGTCTTGTTCATTACTGCTCAGAAACTGATCGTCCTGTTTCCATTGAGTATAAGTCCGTACTACTCGTCACAGGGACTGAACTTAAAATTACTCTGTCACCAAATTCCCCAGACCATTGTTCCATAGGCTTATAAAACCTGGTATTAATCATAGGTTTATATTACTCCCGATAACCCGTTTCTCACAGACTAAACGCCGCAAGTCTCTCGCTTCTCTATCGCTATTTCCATAGAAAGTGTTTAGACGAACTACATTCCTTAGTTCCACCAGTTATAATCTTCATGGCTAGGACCCGCCATGCCACGCCCATTGTAGCGAACCATCTTCGTATTGGTGAGATGTAAATTTTATTCGAGCTGCTTCTTCCCACGAACCCTTGCTTTGTGGAAGCGACTACCAAGAGGATGCTGTTCAAGTCTAGGGTTAACCGTTATCTTCCACACATATCCACATAAACCGTGCTTCTTAGACTGTAATCTTCTACCTGGAGTTGCTCTCAGGCCTTGTGTATGGTGAATATCATTGTAAAAAAAAATTAGTCCATTAATAACCACCATCCCAAATATATAACAATGGGCATTAATAGGTTAATATAATGAAGATAGCACAGATATTATAAGTATGAGATTGTACTCAAGGAAAGCAAACACCCTTTACCTTTATTTGAAAGGCAGTTCTCCTTGTCAATGTGAATTTATGGTAACGAATATAGTTAATCCAGCTGTAAAATTTTACTTTCTTGAACAACGCGAACAACAGTTAAGCACGAATCTTTGTAGAAAAAAATCATTTAAATTCACCCGATTTTAAAAATAAGTGGGAGAGAAAACTAGAATTCCAAGGTAAACAGTATTTTTTTGCCACAAAATCGAAACTGAAAATAGATTTGAAGAAAAATTACTTTAAAAGATTATTCATAAAAATAATATTTTTTTCTTCGGCTTCAGTTTAAACTATTCCTTTTTCTATGATTAGGAAAAATGCATTTGAGGAAGACAAAAATTTAATTCTTTACAAATAAATCTTATTTTCCTTAACTTTAAGATGCTCAAAGAAAAAATGATTTCCCTGCCATGTTAATATAAAAGAAAAATGAAAAAAAATATCATTAGGCGTTCTTCTTTCATTTTTTTTTTATTCTTAGTAAGAATAAGAATCATTTACATAAAATAACCTTCGGTTTGAGCATCAGCTTATCTAGTAAAGACGTTACTCAATCAGTTATCGTGATTATTAGTAAACTTAATACAACGCAGTATACAAACATGGAACACCATCCATTGAGGATCAACATCATTACATAAGTAATAGTCAGCACGACCAACTTGTTAACTATTTCTTTACGGGTGGGGCTCTCCATTGCTGTTTTTTTTTTTAAATGTTAAACTTAGTTTATTAGGGATCAAGGCTTAATGAAGAGACAGTGAGATAGAATGTGGAACGTCGGTGCCACACCAAACTTTCAAGTCGAGAAGGGCAGACTTAAAAACCAGTATACAAAATTCTGGTATTTATGTGGCATCGAACATCGACGACTATCACAACTGGGAAATGTACACTTACTTAATCTCTCGAACAGATTAATACAAGCACAATTCGCAGATCCCGTAAAACTTCATACCCCTATTCCTGTAGTTTTAAAATAGGACAAGAATTAATTACACACACACAAACACACACACACACACAATATATATATATATATATATATATATATATATATATATATATATATATATATATATATATATATATATATATATATATATATATATTTGTGTGTGTGTATTTAACAAATGAAGAAACGTTCAAAAGACTTACCTTGGCGACCGATTTTAAATTTCGTGCATACACATCTCGTCATGGGCAATCACTAGCAGGCTTGTCTTGCTAGATCAATTACGACTGAGTAGTGAGTTCGATACTCACTGGGTGCCCCATACTTTCGGCCATTTACCACAACTAAGCTACCTTCAGTAAACTGTAACGATTATACTTACCTTCGAACGGGAATATTTCAAAATAATATCCCCTCAGGCAGTACCTGTCCTGCGGTCATTACCCGGCGCCATAGGTGCCCTCAAAAAAAGGGGAATGCTTTAGAAATTTTTTCCAAGGTATTGCCGGTAAACCCAAGTGGGCTCGCTGATAAATTCGTGTACAGCTTGTGTAATGGCTAGCAAACTTGTTTTGCTAGATCAGTTATGACTGAGTGGCGAGTTCGATCCTTTGTGAGGGTTCCTTACTTTAGGCATTGTGACACATCTGTACTTAGTAAATCGCTATACACAGTTCTTCAAGGTCGGCTAAATCTAACAAAAATAAGAATAGATTTATCAGACACCGGCGAAGAGTGTGTATGCGAAACTTAGAGTCGATCAAAGATAAGTTCTTCGAACTTTTCTTTAACGGTTGGCTTTTGCTCTCTTTTAAACGTGTTAAATACTAGAAATTTTACATGATTTTTCAGGCGTTGTCGATGTGCATCATATATATATATATATATATATATATATATATTTTTTTTTTTTTTTTTTTCTCTACTAAATTATTATATTTTTTAATAATATAAGAGAAAGATGTCTTAACGGTTAACAACACGGACAAGAGAATCGACGGGCCGAGTTCAAATTCCAATTTAGACAGCTTTTGTTCACAACACATTAATACCCTTGAGAAAAATAAACCCAGCTGTGGGTAAAATATAATGGCAGATATGAATCGAATTTGAAATGAAATAGTCGATAGTCCTTTAGCTCATTTGAACTGGATCCTCTGTTTCTTCTTGAAAATAGCCAACGTTAGTGTGTTCATGACATCATTAGGTAAAGAGTTCTGCTTGTCTATCACTCTCAGAGCTGGCGTATTGACGAAAGAGATGATAGCTTGACTTCGTTTGTAGCTAGTCTGAGACACCTGTCTTGCGCTGATTGCAATAAGTCGATATATTTTTTGTAATTTGTGCTCCAGATAACAGCCCTATATTTGAGTGCTGGCTGAATAAGTGTAGTGTAAAGAATTTTTCGAGCGGTCGATTGACGCTGCCTGAGAGAGAGAGAGGAGAGAAGTTTTCTTAAATTGTTTTCCTAATTTTCTTTTCTTTTGATTTTATTCATTTAAGTAAAGTGTATTTATTTTTGAATATATATATATATATATATATATATATATATATATATATATATATATATATATATATATATATATATATATGTGTGTGTGTGTGTGAAGAAATATAGTTTCAAGATGTGCTATATTTATGGGATAAAGTGCTCAATATCAGAGATAGAGCGTGTGTAAATATAAAAGTGAACATATAAGTCAACACTTAGAGCCTCTAAGTGTTGACTTATATGTTCACTTATATATGTGTGTGTGTGTGTAAAAATATATAGAAAATAGGAAAGAACTGGTTAGGTAAAAAATCCTAAGTTCTTTAGTATTTTTGTTATTATTTTTTAAAAATAGTGCTCGATACAAAAGTAGAGCATAAATATAATTATTTATTTAAAAATATGATTCTAATATATATATTAGGTTGGTGCAAAAATAATGACGTAATAATGTCGTTTTTTGACGTATTTTTTAACGTCAAAAAACGACATTATTACGTCATTATTTTTGCACCAAGTTGTATTCATCTTTTGCTAGTCTAAACGGTCTGACTAAAATTTAGAATTATTTATATTGTGTTACTCACATACTCAAAATGTATTTACTTGCTTAGTAGTATATGGGAAGGAACTGATAGAAGAGCAAGGGGAGAAATGAAAGGGCATGGTGACGAAATTTGATCAAAGTATCTTTAGCGGTCGACTGAAGCTGCTTGAAAGAGTTTTCTTAGATTGTTTTCCTAATTTTATTTTGTTTTAATTTTATTTATTTAAGTGTATATTTTAGCTTGCTAAAAACCGGTTTATACTCCTCCCAGGCCTTTTGAAAAAAGAGTAGATGTTTAACCCTCGTTCCCAGTTTAGGATTGGGTTTCCGGTTCCTTCTAACGTCTACTTCAGCACTGTACTTCTAACGTCTCCGCCTGAACTCGGAATTGTTTTTCACTAATTAATTATTATTTTCTCCTCCCGCAATAGGAGTAAATAGGCCTACCTATCCCCGAATTTTTTATATCGAGTAAAGGTTTATATTTTGTTTCCTGTTTAGAATTGAGGTTTCGATTCCTTCAATTCTGTACTTCTGACGTTTTCCCTGAAATCTGAAATTTTCGTCACTAATTATTATTATTATTTTTTCCAATAAGAATAGATAGGTTTGTCTATCGTCCAGTTACACTCCTCCCCGATCTTTTGAACAGGAGTAGAGGTTCATCCTTTCTCTCGTGTTTAGGATTGATTTTCCGGTTCCTTCTAAAGCCTACTTCAACTCTATACTGCTAACGTCTCCACCTGAACTAATTATTAATTATTCGCTAATTAAATTATTAATTATTCGCTAATTAAATCTTGACCTCTTTAAGAAAGGAATTAGGTGTCTAAATTTCTTATTTCCTTGCTCTTTCTTACACTAATGCAACTCTACCCAGTAACCCTCTATCTTAAGTGGCTCTTGGGCCCTGTATTTGCATTTGTAAAAAAAAAAAAAAAAAAAAAAAACTTTTTTCATAACTATTCTTTGATTAGCCGTCTTTGCGATTTCCGAAAAATATGATCTTGGGGATAAATTACATGTAATTAGAATACACAAATCTCTGTTCTTTTTCTCTTGATTAAGGCATACTCGATCTTGTAAATGTAATGTTTAAGTGTAAATGTTTCTGATTTTCATCACAAGATACATTCCCGCATTAAATTTTATGGCTTCATAACCTTGGTTGGCATCCAATCTACGAGAAGGAACATTCCGAATTCATACCAAAATGAGAGTCCCGTGAAGCGGTTGGATGCTAACTCTGGCTCCCTTCCAGCATCTTCTGAATCTATGTATCTGTATGAGTAAGTTTTGTGCCGATAGGCATCAGTTTCTGAAATAGGCAGCTGACAGGTCTCTGAAACTCCGACGGACCTAGTAAACTGCAGGTGGATTTAATAAATTTCTCAAGTATAAACTCACAAGAAGAATCTTCTCCCGACATAGTATAAATTTCTAAGAAAAATTAACAATAGTAAAAAATAATTTACGAATTTATACACATTTGATAGAAAGATGTCATTATGATTTTTTTTAATCGATATCACCCCATGCAAGGCAATAAAGCCACTAAGACACAAGGCGTTACAGGCCGTGGAAGAATTAGGAACAGAAACATTAATAATGAGCGGGAAGAGAAACGAGTAATCAGGAGAACAATAAATAGCGATTGACATTGCATTTAAATTTTTGCAGATTAATGTTGGCTGGAAAGCATGGAGTCGAAAGGGACTTCCACAAGTGAGAAGTGCGAGAGAAGAAACTGTTAGCATATAATTTCCGGCTACATGTAGCTAGTTTAACTGTAAATTAATGAGATCTCGACGCCAGTCTAGTACAGCGCTTAAATTAAAAAAGATCTAGGTATCATAGCAAAGAGCTCATCCAAACAATTACCCCGTTTGTGGATAACTAATGCGTATAAATTTTGTTTATGTATTATTCTATTAAAGTTGGGTGGAAAGCATAGATCCGGTAGGGAGTTCGACTAGCGAGAAGTGCGAGAGAAGAAACTGTTAGCATAGAACTTACGGGTACATCTTGCCAGTTCAATTGTAAATTGATGAAATCTCGACGCCAGTCTAGTACTGCGTTTAAATTCATAAAGTCTAGCTACCATAGTGAAGAGCTCTTTCGAACAATTATCATGAAAGTATTTATAGAAAAGACACAGAGAAGCAACCTTACGGTGGTGGGTAAGTAACAGAAGCCGTGCCGCCAGATCAGGACCAATAATATTACTGATTCTTCTTTGGATCTTCTCAAGGAACTCTAGGTAAATATCAAGGGCACCGGACGATATATGGCAGCAATATTCTAAGCATGGACTACGAATTAACTTTGGATGGTTTCGCCATTAAATAATCCATAGAAGTTGATATGCCGCTAAGCAAAAGTAACCAGAACTATTAACTGTAGTTGACAGGAAATAATATTAGTTGTGAAGAATATTTTTTCTTTTTACTAGGCCTTGATTCCTTGCTTGACCTTATTACTTAAGGTTCTACATTTGGCATTGCTTTCTGTATAAAATAAGAAAAATAAGGTCAGTGCTTAAAAATTGGTCAGAGCAATTGTTAGCGTGTCAAAAGTATCAGCCTTGATTTTTCTTTGTTGTGATTCAATGACATAGACAATTTGTTTCAATTGAACCATTAATAGACTCACAAGAAGAAAAGTAACCCTTGACAATATATTGGAAAGATGTATTGCAGAAAGAAGCATGCACGTTGGATGTAGGAAGAGGAATCTTATAGATTTTTATTTGAGTATGGATAAATTGACGCCATTTTTTATATTTCTATCAGCAAGTTATTTGTTGATTTAAAAAACAAATCGATTAAGTAGCCTAGTTATTTAAATTGAGTAAACTTTAGGTTGGTGCAAAAATAATGACGTAATAATGTTGTTTTTTGATGTTAAAAAATACGTCAAAAACGACATTATTACGCCATTATTTTGCCACCAACCTAATAATGACAAAAAATATCAGGAAAAATATTAAAATTTTATTGCTTCTTTTGGTAAATTAATAATCTAGAATTCTCAGTAAAATAAATACACGAGAATCAGCTGACAGGTTCATAGGCTGACCAAGATATAAATGTCAGCAAACAGACCAGTTGGTACACTTGCCTGTCTTTTAGTCTACGAACTGTTGTATCTAGTGATGCTTATATCTTGGTCAGCCTATGAAATTTCCACCCAACACTCGTATATACAACCATTTTGAATACAGTCTTTTTTTCAATCTTCTTCTTCTTCTTCTTCTTCTTCTTCTTCTTCTTCTTCTTCTTCTTCTTCTTCTTCTTCTTCTATGTTCCGTGGCTCTTCAGGATGAATCTCTACAATTTTCTGTCCTTTGTAGCTCTGTAAATTTTGTAGTTTTGGTATCTCTCCTAAACCCTGTTCCGCCATTCATTTGCACTAGCTCGTTAGGTAGATTATTCAGTTTTCCTCTGTCCCTCTTGCCTTTAATATATCATGTGAATGTTAAATTTTCTAAACCGTCCTTCCTCGTTATATGACATAGAGACTCTCTTTTTGATGTTAAATATAAATTACCTTTTTGTTTCCATTTTCTCTAAGACTTTGTCGTTGCTCACATATTCAGTCCGTGGAATTCTCAACAGTCTTCTGTAAAACTACATTTCTATTGCTTCAAGTGTCTTCTTCAACTGTGAGAGTGTCCAGCATTCACTGATATATAGGAGCATTTATATTGCATAACAGTTCAGAAGAATTTTCTTTGTTTATAAAGAATGTTCCCTGATTCTTAATTGTGTGTTTATCTTTTGGAAGGGATCTTTCGCTATTAGACTGTTTGTTTTGCTGATAACCAAGCATTCTGTCTACTTGCAATTGACATTTTTTCCTTTCTTCTCGCTTTCCCTCACTACCCTCTGTAAGAGTTTCTTGTGGTTTCCTTTATGTTTCTGCTATCACCACTGTGTCATCTGCATATCTTATGCTGTTAAGATTGTGGCCGCCATTAATAAATCATGGTAAGACTTCTAATTCTCTCAAAATCGCTTCAATGAACTAGTTTGAATAAATACGGTGAGAAGAAACAACTTTGTTTTACACCTCTTTCTATTTTTGTATATCTACTGAATTAATTTCCTACCCTTATGTTGGCGGTTTTCTTCTAATGTATAGGTTTTGGATTATTTTAATATCCTTCTTAAATAAGCTAAGTTTACTAGTAGTTTCAACAGATCTTTGTGATTTACTTTATCAAAGACTTTTTCATCATCTATAAATATAGGTATACACCCATTTGCATCTGTATTGTTCTTTCTGACATCATTCTGGGCATAAATATTACATTGCTTGTTCCAGTGTCTTTAACGAACCCGCACTGCTTTTGTCATATTTCCTGTCTGATTCTGCTGTCTGCACTTTTCATCAGAATACGGATAAGTTTTGTTATATGGTTAAGGTGATGGAATGCACATTTTTTTTGCATATCGCTTCTAAGGGATTTTTACTTAAGTCTTCCGGTATTTTATTACCGTTGTATATTTGATTTATTGTTTCTGTAATCTTGTCAATGCCGAAATCTAGCACCTCCATTACAATTGCCCCTGTTCCTGCTGCTTTGTTTCTGTCCACTTTGACTAGTGCTTATTTTGCTTCAAATTTAAATATTTCTGAACCTTTGATATTCCCGTGGATTGTGGGTTTTCCTCTTTCGTTGTGTGAAGTGTTCCTTGATGTAATTGCTCCATCTGTGAAATATTTCTTCTCTAATATCAGTGTTCGTCATTGGATTTTATGCATCCTGTTGATGAGCATGTTTTTTTTTTTGTCCGGTTATTTCTCCTTTGTTGTTTTACGCATATTTGCTTTAGCTGTAATACTCATTCGTTCTATTTCTGCACACTTTTCGTTGAGGCATTCCTTTTAAGCCCGCCTGTATTTGTTCCGAATTTCTTTGTGAAGTGTACTATATTCTGTGCCTTGGCATTGTTTTTTTGTCATCATGTTGAGAATTTTATGTCATCCATTCCATTTTTCTTTGCCTATTTTCCTTTGGAATGATCTCGATTGCTGATATTATTATAATATTATTATAAATCTTCTCTTAATGGGTCCCACTTCGTGTGTTCAGCTCATTTTGTTAATTGTATTTGCTTTTAATTCTATCCAAATATTTCTTCTTCATATAGACGAGTTTGTCGTATTGCAATTTGAATGCTGCCTTGACCCTTTCCAATTTCCGTAATTTCACTTTAAGGTAGTTGCTCCTGCAGTCAGCACTTGGGTATGTTTTGCAGTCTAAAACTGCATTCTTGAATCTCTAATTGATAGTTATATAGTTATTTGTTTTTTCTCCTCCTAGACTTCTCCACGTTCGTATACATCTTGAAATCAAGTGATGTCTACTACCTGATCCTTCAAGGTTCACCATTAGACCCATTTTTCTCTGTGTTTATTATGAGTTTCTAGTCCTAACTTTCCAACTATTTCACCATCTTTCTTTTTGCATACTTTGGCATTCAGTTCTCTCATAACGATTGTTACTTCTTGTGATTTGCATTGAGACTTGGCGTTGTCAAGCATACAGTAAACCTTTAAATTTCTTTCTCAGTACTTTTTGCTATCTGTGCATATACATCTATGCTGGATATGTTGAAACGGGAAGAATTCTTTCAGATTGTTGATAATATCCAGAACACATTTATTCATGTCTTGGTCTAATATAATTTCTCCTCTCCTCTCACTTTCTTCTGCATATATGATCCTGTGTTTGTCACTGACAAAAACTCCATTGTTTACCCACCTCGTTTCGGATAACCCTGAATTATTAATATTTAACTTATTCATTTCTTGCTTTATATTTTCTAACTGACCACATTTATTTAGTATTCTGACATTCTATATCCCGGAAAGTATTTTTTTTGTTGTTTGATACGAACAGTCGCTGGATGACGGTCATGTGACACCTGTTGGTTAATGTCTTCCATTACTTGGTCGAGGAATCAATTCGAAGATATTTAACCTCATTTACACCCTGGCTTTTTCTGGAGAATGGACCCGGTAACACCCGTCGCCGATGTCTTCCCTTACCGGTCGAGGGATCAATTCCAAATTGTTTGATCTCCTTTAGTTTGTTATTTTTGCCAACAGTAGCTGGAGGACGGTACGGTGACACCTCTCGCTCGTATCTTCCCTTACCAGTCGAGGGATCAATTCCGAGATATTTAACCTTCTTTTCGTCATTGCTTTTGATAACAGTCACTGGAGGATGTTGCGGTGTCATTTGTTGGGAATAAATAAAGCTTCTTATAAGTTTCTCATTTTTAGTGTTAAACCTCGAGATACATTTGCTTATTTTCCAAAATATCATCCTGTTTTTAAACTAAATACGTTAAAATTAATTTTATCGAAAAATATTCTTTGTAATATAAGCACTTTCACATCGTTAAACATATTTTTAAAAAAGGGAATAAAAAGACGGGAATAAAAGTTCCTTATTATTTCCTTCTTAGTCTTCCATTGTTACAGGTTAAGTAAATTAAAAGAAATAAGCAAAAATGTGCTTAGGCTATGTATAATAAATCAAATGCTCTTTGTAAGAAGTTGTTAAACAACATTAAAACAAAATTAACACCAAGACTGATTTCGTCTGATCAGTCAAGAACATTATCTCATCGAAGAATCTCTTGATTAAAACAACAAAGAGTGTAATTAAGACAATTGTATTAACAACAAGAAATTAATGTTTATGTTATATAATTTATGAATATGAAAGATAAATAATCCCAGGAATTGCACAAGCGTCTGATGGTGATAAGGATCACAGGAGGAATGAAAGAAAAGAAAAGAAACAAAATAAACAAAATCTGAAAAAGCTGATAAAGACAATGTTAAAAATGAAAAATACCAATCAATTACAGGCCAATAACATGATTACTTTTGATGTAGTAACTTTCATGTGGGAAGTTTATTGCGGAGAAATATAGTTAATTAGAAACCCAAATAGCAGTTAGGATTAAAATCAGCCGGAGGAATAAATTACCTATTGTTTATCAAAAAAAAAAAAAAAAAAAAAAAAATCCCAGAAGTTTAAATGATAAGAAAAATAACAACAGTATTACTAGACTACAAAACATCTTATGGGAAAATCTAGATTATGTAGATTATTGAATGTATAAATATGTCGGAAATTTTAGTAAATTGTTTATATTTATATGAATGAAATAAAGAACAAGTAAGATAAATCAAAGAGGAATGACTAAAAAAGTGGCATTTTACTACGCTTCATAAGAATTATGTTACTACTTAGTCTTACATGGTAGAATTGTAAAGAGGCATATGAGTCCACAGAAAGTAATTAACTGATCAAAAAGAAAAAAAAAATAACGTTATTTCCCGGAAATAAAAATGAACTCGAAATATTAGTTTGTTCTCAAAATAAATCCACTTTCGATATATTTCAACATTTAAAAAAATGAAAACTTAAGCAAGCTGTGTAAAATTTTGCATCATTCAAAAGCTTATTTTATACTCGTTCTATTCAATGAACTTTAATATAAATTGCATTTCTGTTAATTTTCAGATATTTGAAGTTAAGAGGATATGCGTCATATTTATTTCTATGAGTTTAAACTCGACCGGAGAGAAACACAAGCGGGTAGAAACATCAATGAAGTTTAAGACTAAGCATTCTCTCTTTAAAATAAGAAAGACTACGGATATCTTTCTGTCATTGACGTCGACGAATTGAAGTCTTTGGTCTAAGCAAATTCTCACACGATTACTCGAGAGTTAGCAGGAGAGCTAGATGTAAGCATTACAAAGATTTCCAAATAACTGTACTGGAAATTCGTATAAATTTGGAAAATGAGTGAGATTAACATTAGAAATGAAAAAAAAGTTTAATGATATTGAGAATATAATAAAGGAAAACGGTCAGAAACATAAGGAACTTAACGACAAATAGTGAAATAATAAGGACAATAATTACAAACGAGCACTGCATGTACCTGGAATCCTATTTAATATGACAAAGAAATGCAATAAAATATAAGAAAATAATATCCTGTTGAACGAATTTATGGAGGGGGGGGAATGTTGAACAAAATTTATTAAAGTATTGCTTCGTTATGTTGTTTCGTAATGATACTATGATTAATTTATATATTTTTCTTTCAGATTATAAGAATATTATTCATAATATAGTTCGGAACTTGCCCCTATGTTCGTCACAAATTAACAGCAGATTAAGAGGGTGTTATGGCCCGGTTCCTTGTACCACGGTGATGGTCCAAGGTAGAACCAATAAAGAAGAACTCGAATACGGATATGGAATAACACAGATATATTACAAACAGGAATATATACAGAGAAGAAGAAAGTGTCAGTACGAACAATCAGGTTTAGTAGTAATTGTTTGAACGCGACTCTGTTTCGGATTGCCTCTGACTCGACTGACTGACTCGCTCTGACTGACTGACAGACTCCTGACGGACTTCACTCCAGACTTCAGATTGAACTGTATTTAGTCACACCACCACGAGGGCATCATGTGGCACAAGGACGGTTTAATGTGGGATCTCCGAGCCCGTGGGCTCGGCCAAAAATATGCCCTTTGAACCCGTATAAACGGGTTCAGGGTCGTTTTACCTCCCCGAAAGAGACTCTGCCCATCGGCGTAGCCGCGTTCGGGTTCCTCCCCGCCCGAAGGTAGAGAGTTCAACCGATCAGTCGGTCAGCCGGTCGCCCGACTTCAGACTGAACGGTATTTATTTATACCCCCCAACGAGGGCATCATGTGGCACAAGGTAGGTTTAATGTGGGATCTCCGATCCCGTGGGCTTGGCCAAAAATATGCCCTTTGAACCCGTATAAACGGGTTCAGGGTCGTTTTACCTCCCCGAAAGAGACTCCGCCCTTCGGCGTAGCCTCGTTCGGGTTCCTCCCCGCCCGAAGGCAGAGAGTTCAGCCGGTCAGCCGGTCAGCCGGTCGCCCGACTTCGGTCTGAATTCCTTGCTTCCTCTTGAGTCGCAGTATTTATTACGTATGGAATAGTCCATTATGTTGTTATGGGTAAGGTCCCATAACAGAGGGTCGGTTGAAAAGTTCATAAGCGGACCAAGATGATCTCATGGAATATGATCAAATGACGTCTATTTTTCGACATAGACCCCTTGTTGGCCACACACCTTTTCCATTGGTTAGATTCTATTGGTGAAGAAGATTTTCATCCTGTTAGTTAAAAGAAGTCAACAGTAGACTATGACCTCATCATCACTGCGATACTGTTTCCCGGTCAAGTGTTTTTCATGTTGTGGATCATGATAGTCAGAAGGGGGAAAATAAGGAGAATAGGGAGGACCAATCATTTCAAAGCCGCAGTCACACACAGCAACAAATGAAATCAAGGACTTGTTTGCTGGAGCATTGTCCTGATGAAACAAGATGCCTTTCGCCAGTTTTCCTCTGTGTTTGGTCTTGACTGCCTCAGCAAATTGTCAAAGTATTTCCATTAATGGTATAGCTCTTTTGAAGAGAGTCAATAAACACAATAACTTTTGCATCCAAAAAAAATAAGGCCATGAACTTTGAGATGACATTGGCCTTCTTTGGAACAGTTTTTCCATTGTATGCATTTTCTCTCCCTCTCTCTCTCTCTCTCTCTGGATCAATGTAATGAATGCAACACTCACCTGGGTTAGGAGAAATTCAAGGAAACCAAATAGATTCAAACAATGTCAGATTTTCTCGTGATGCGATCAGCCAGGTGTTATTGTGCCCAGGTGCCAGAAGGCGTTGCAACCACCGAGCAGAAACCTTCACCGTGACAAGTTCATTGTATAGAGTATTCTCAACTCTCTCACGGGATAGGCTAATGGCAATGACTATTTGATTTATGATTATTTGCCTGCCACCATCACCATCACCATCTGTGGAACACAATTAATATTTTCCATGGTGGTGGCAATTAGAGGACGTCCAGACCTTGGATCATCTTCAAGACTCTTTCCCCACCCTCGTAAATTCAGCTGTCCGCATGTGCACTATTGATAAAGTTGTAACGTCTTCCCACAATGTAAGTACTATGTCAGCCTGAATGTCCTTGGGGGCCACCTGAAAAGAAACAATACGGTTATTAAATAAGAGTTGAAATTAGTGCATGAAAGATTTCACAACTCTATCATCACTCCTTTATAATCAGCCAGTAAACTCTTCAGCCCACCACCCTACAAATTATTGTGCTTTTTGAGTTTCGTAAAAGTTTAAACCTAAGTGCAGCAGCAAAATCCACACAGTGCGCTTATGGGGCTGATGCATTGAATGTGAGATGTTTAAGAAAGTGGTTTTACGGTTCAAAAGTGGGAATTTTAATCTAGAGGATGAATCAATCGAGTGCCATCCAAAAGGACACGATTCAGTGGATTTCGAAGCTGATACTACAGCGAATCCTGCCATTAATGATAGGGTGATCAGTGAGAAATTGTTAGTCATACGAATTGAAAAGTGTTTGAAAGGTTTCAGTCTCTGGAAAATGAACCCCGCACGACCTGTGTCCAGGGAATCGCCAACAACCTGTCGATTGTTGCAAGTCATTGCTTACCCGACAATTTGAAGTTCCCTTTCTTGGACAGGCTTGGTATTGGCGATGAAAAATGGATCATTTGCCATTATGTACCATTACGTCATCAGTGGATCAGTCGACAAAACAGAACTGCTCAGGAATCGAGAGAAGAATTTCATCCAAAGAAGATCATGTTGAGTGTATAGTGGGATATTCAAGGAATTATCCATTATGAACTGTTAGACAATAATAAAACAATCAAAGATGATATCTAAGGCAAGCAACTTCGTTTGAAAGCAGCTTTGGGCAGAAAACGCACATCCTGAGTTAACAGAAAAGGAGTAAGCTCCCATTTCGATAATGAATGTCCTCGCACTACATGACTAAGTAAAATCTGTTAGAAGAGTTTAGTTGGGAAAAATTGCTTCACTCTGCGTATTCCTCCAACCTTGCTCTTTCTAATTATCACTTTTTAAGGCATTTTCAGACCCATTTTGATGGCCTATGGTTGACATCAAGAGAAGAGGTTAAAAATGAGTTGATCTCGGATGATAGGTTTCGTTATGTGTCTCATAGAGCTCGCATTCACTTTTACTTGGCTTCTTCGGTAGCCATATGAAAATGGATCTACTAAGGTCTTTAAAATTTAATGTGTAGACAGGTTCATTTATCGTTCGGTTCACACAATATTCATTGGTATTAGGTTGGTGGAAAAATAATGTCCTTTTCTCACATATGTTACTATGTGAGAAAACGACATTATTTTTGCACCAACCTAATAAAAGTATTCAATATCAGGGATAGAACCTATCTAAATGTAAAAGTAGGCATTCAGATAAGGCCATCTCCTTAGTTCACCCCCCACCCAAATCAAAAGCCACAAACGAAGTGAAAATCATTAAGCACAGCCGAAAATCACTATTATTTATCAACGAAGACTCGTGGCTAAAGAAAGAAGGAACTTTCAAAGATTTTATGGTGCATAAACCTGCGACTTTATCGGTATACATTTACAATATGAACTGAGTAAAACAATCGATATAAATGATATAAGCCTCAACGGCGGTCTCCTAATCTTCAGAAACTGTAACAGACAAAAAATACACAAAACCAGAAAAATAATAATAAAAAATTTTCAAAAATATTAGATTCGATATAGATATAAAAACAAATCTAAAAGAATTATAATTCCTTGACATTACGTTCACCCGAAGAAAAAACACATATCAACCATATAGAAAACCCAACGATAAAATAACTTTATACGCACGCATCTTCCAATCACCCTCCAGCAATAATCAAGCAAATCCTACAATCAGTTAACTGCAGGTTATCTGATAATTCTTCTAATGAAACCAAAACATATTATGAAACAGCCCTAATACATAGTGGATTTTCGGCAGCACTCACATACACACCACGCATTACAACAAAGCTATCAGGAAAAGAAACATCATATTGTTTAATCCAAACAAAATCTTAAAAAAATGTATGAAAAATATTCATTAAACTCATACACAAACAATATCTCAAATCCAGTACTTTCAAGAAGATATTCAGCAGAAGCACAATAAAAATCATCCAGTTGCATCGAAAAATAAATAACAATAAAAAACACAACAGAAAAATAAACAAACCACCCACACAAATCAAACCCACCTGTAACTGCAGAGTAAAGAATGAATGTCTCTTAAATGACAATTGTTTGCAAAACAACATAATATAAGATACCAAACCACTATAAAATCAGTAAATATCGAAGAAAAATATACATCGAAGTAACTGAATGACCCTTGAAAGAGAAACTACGCATACGAAGCAGCCTTTACAAATAGTAAATACAGGAACAGCACAATGCTTCCTAAACATATATGAGAAATTAAAGACAAAAACCAAAATACACCAAAAATATCATGGAAAATAAAACAGCATCAGCCTACAACAATAAATCCCAAAACTGTAAACTCTGATCGGAGGAGAATATAGCTATAACCCCCACCCCAGACAAACACAAATTACTAAATAAACGATCATAAGTTATCTCAAAATGCAGACATGAAAACAAATTTTCACTACGTTACTTAAAAGTCGAAAAGGAAAATACCTTGTAAAATACTACCATGAAAAAGGCAAACATATACAACGCAGGTAAATGTAAAATACTATCATCTTATCCCCATCTGAAACTTGCCATCATCCTATCACTTTAGAACCTATAATTACACCGTAATCATTACACCGTAATCATTACACCGTAATCATTACACCGTAATCATTACACCGTAATCATTACACCACTGCCACATTTTTATGTCAACCTGTGAAGACAGTTTCTGCTGGTAGCCACCCAAAATTTGCGTCATACATTTGACTAATCGAGAGTACCACAGCATTTAGTGAATGATTGTGAAATCGGTCTTCATTTATTCATTTCATTCGATTTTCATTTATTCACTTCATTCGATATTCGATTTTCCTTATAGAGGGTACTTTAGGCAAAGTCAAGAGATCGGTTCTAAATGTTTTACTACTTGATTTTGGATCCCGATATTTTGTGCTTTTTGACACGTCATCGCTGCCTCAGCGCCTAAAAATCCAAGACAGAGTTTTACCATTTTTCTCATGATACCGAATACAGATCGATGACGTAAATTCTTCGACTTCTACTTATCGGGGTTGCATCTGAGTTTTTTACGCTCTTCAAAGAAACTTTTCACAATTCGGTGATACGTACTGAAGATTTTTGTAAATTTCCAGCATTGATTTTACTTTTGAAGCTGCTTCTCTTTTTTTTTTAACTAGTGTGTTTTGTAGAAAGACGATCTTCACTCTGTACACTAATTGTCGAACATAAACTCGTCCATTCACTATGAGTGTCTGTTCATAAGAACAGTTGTCGTAAAGTGGGTCGCAATGTACAACGTACAGTCGTACAAATTGAATTACGGTATTCGCTATTATTGTATTATTAATCCATGTCCCTCATATAGTTAAATCTTTTCTTCATTGATCTTTTGTTCCAGTGTTTTCCTTACGATATTATTAACCAGAAACTACGAGTTTATACGAGCATTATATAACATAGTGTTCACCCAATACAAGGCTTGAGAGCTACTCAATGTAGTTGGCCACGGAGTGCATGGTATAAAAATAGGAAATATGCAGTGAAAGTTATGGGGATGGGAATGGTGGGTAACAATTTACCCTTGAAATGAAGAGCGTAATATTGCAGTGTTCAGGGATACAACCACCGAGAGATTTTCCACAAAGCAGCGTTTCTTTGGAAGGAGCTCTTTGAGTGGAACTTCCTCCTTACATTTGGAAACCAGATGAAATGAGGGTGGTTCGATTACGTGGATGTAGCATGGTATTAATTGAAAAGATCGGAACTGTTGCAATTTGGGAACCTTTTTCTGAGCCTTTCCCATAGAAATAGCCATGAAAATAGCGATAGAGTAGATACAGTCAATAGGAAAGAGCCTGCACGATTGAAAATATACCATTCACTAAAAGGACACACGTGAACAACATTGAACTCTTTCAAGGCAGAAAAGTAAGCATTGGGTAACCTTAGACCAGATATGGCAGCAATACTCCAGTTTTGGTTTAATCTGAGTCGTGTATAGATTAAGCATGGCAGTATGTTCTGGAATGGTATAGCGGGCCAACAAATTTTCCAACATCTTAGATCATATATATGAATTCCACTTGAGGTCTGAAGTGAAACTGGGTCCCAGTACACGTTGACAGAAATGATCCTCATTGTAAAAGCAGCCGTCCATCCTAACTAGAGAAAACTTCACTGAAGTTACTAAACATTTCTCTTCGCCTACCAAATAAGGTTAACGACACATTTTAAAACTTCAAGGTCGTAATGTGGCCCGTAATTTAAGACTTATAAATTCAGAATATTTCATATAAATAAATTCCGCTTGTTTACATCTGGGCAGAACCAACCATATTCCATCTTAACGGCAGTGATATATGCCACCATTCTTGAACAAAGAAACCCTTTAGATTTCAATAAATATTTATTTTATGTATCAATAAAACATTAATTAACTTATAATGCGAGACGTAAAATTCAAACAAATTTAAAAGTTATTCTTTTCCACAAAAATCTAATCAATAGTTTTTTGAAGATGAAAGAAGTTTTAAAATAGAAAAAGTGAAGAAAAACAAAAAATAAGATGAAATATAAAAAAATAGATTAAAAAAAGAAGGAAATATAAAAAACACTAACGAAGGGCTACTTGGTGAGTGAGATAGTTGTGTATTTTCAGTCGGCGTCAGTAGTCAGTAGTCAGTATTCGAAACTTATGTAAAAAGCTAAGATTTTGTATATTTTGTTTTCAAAGGCAGTCAAGCCAACCTTTCTAATTTCAAACAACACAATCCTTTTTTGCCTTAATTACCATTACCTACCTTTTTACAATATTAAACCGACCCCAGTGCACATAATAATATTTTTTACAATAAGGTCTATCCTGTACAAAGCCCAGGAGACATACGAGGTAGAGAGTTACAGAGTAAGAGGCACAGTTTAGGGAAGATAACGGTTAACTCAGGTTACGATTTTAGTGATCGAGAAAACATCCTCTTGGGAACCGGTTCCACAGAGCGGTTCGTAGAAAGAAGCTGCTCGAGTTGAACTTCTCACCAATGGACTATGGAGAGAATGAGGGTGGTTCAGTGTGCGGAGCATGGTGAATCCTAGCCGTGAAGGTTAGAAATGGTAGAACTAAGGAATGTATTTTGTCCGAGCCCTTTCCATGGAAGTAGCTATAGAGTAGCGAGAAGCTTGCGACATCTCGTCTATGAGTGAGGGGTTGCAATGTGGAAAATAATTTGTCACCCACCAGGCATAAAAATAAAGTGGTATGGAAAGAAAATAAAATTAATGGTAAATTAAATTATCGTAAAAAAAAATAAAATAAATAAATAAAAAGAAAGAAAAAGGAAGAAATG
>OZ010583.1:100381889-100429389 GCA_963932145.1 Acanthosepion lycidas
TAAACGTTAAATAAAATTCAGCGACTCCAGTATTTCAAAACGATTTTGATTTTTTTTTTGTATTTATCAGTGTGTCGATTTTTTTTTTATAAATACGGATGTCCATACATGGTATTAACAGAAAGTAAAAGCAGCAACTATTGTAAATTTAAAATTTATTTGTAATTTTCTAACACTTCTTCAATAAGCGCTTTCGTAAACCAAACTATATAAAAGTCTATAAAGTCAAAGTACCTAAAATACAATAAAATATAAGAATGGTTAAAATATTAGGTTGGTGCAAAAATAATGACGTAATAATGTCGTTTTTTGACGTATTTTTAAGGTCAAAAAACGACATTATTACGTCATTATTTTTGCACCAACCTAATATTTTAATTTTTAAAGAAGACTGGGTAGTTAAAAAATTATATAAAAAAGGGGCGTTTAATTTGTATTCGCCATGTAATTTTCTTACAATTATATTCTCCTTACTTGAACTTTACAAACTTTAGGCTATCGATAGATGTGTCGGAGCATCGTAAAAATACTCACCTCCGTGTATTTTAAACTAAAAATAAGCAGTCCAGATTAATTAAATCCGCAATTCCCAAATTAACTTTCAGAAACCTATTCCAGTAAAGTATATTTTGTTTTAGAAAGAATTATCAATTAAGATAAGTATGATACATTGACAGATTTGTCAATAGAGACGATGTTATCGATTTTATTGATAATCAGAAAAAATCATCCAATCAATTTAAATTCGGCTTGAAATAAAGCAAAGTCTTTTACTTACTGGAGATATTAAATTTAATCTATTAGCTTGTAATTAAAATTAAATTAAAACCTTCAAGAGAGATTTTCTATTTTTAAAAATACATTTTAAACCTTTCTCTCTCTCTCTTTCTCTCTCTCTCTCTCTCCCTATCTATCTATCTCTCTCTCTATATATATATATATGTAACGCTATATATATATATATATATATATATATGCAACGATTCAGTCTCTAATAAGTACCTGATCATTGCATTGTGCATGAAACTCCGAGTCGTTCAACCGGTGATGGAAAAATATTAATATATACTTAATAGTTCTGTTATATTACATCGAGCACTATTTTATTAACCCCAGTACTCAATGCGCGTATTCGCGTTCCGTTCAATTTATGTAATTGAACAAAACGCAACTAAAAATTTTAACATTATCCGTTTTGTGATTTGATAATATATATATATATATATATATATATATATATATATATATATATATATATATATAATTGAATATGTGAGTCTGTGTACGTATGGATATCGTGCGTGGATTGGGGTGGTGCGTTTACTCGTTGGATGGTTATTTGGAGCTAAGCATATTAGGCTCATTTTCGTCACCTCCGATTTGATCAGAAAAAGAGAACGACTGATGGTACTTTCTTTGTTTTACACCTTAAGTCCAGTGATAACTAGACACTACAAAAGGAATCAACTATCTTTGCCGTAAGCAAGACACCTAAAAGGAACAGATTATATTTTCTTTTATATGGTGGAAGACAACTACAAAATAAAGAAATAAGCTAAATTTGACAGTTATAAAAATACACGCCGATATGATAACTGTTACAATACAATCTAAACGTGGTACGTTTAATTTTACATATTATCAGCTCACGTTAAAAAGAAAAGATTTGAATATTAGTAATGATTGTTGTATACTGGATAACACTCATAATCCTAAAATCCAAATTTAAAAATAATTCTATGAGAATGGTGCTTATAGTTGATTTTTTAATGCCATATCACACTTCAGGGCGTCATACATCTCTCGTTCCTTTTGTACTAATGCCGGAGTGTCTATACTTCGCTCTGTCCTTAGTCTTACTTTGTTCTTAATTTTCATTAACGCATCGGCATCGTCTCTCGGCTTGGTATCTGTTATGGTCCGGTTCCTTGTACCACGGTGATAGTCCAAGGTAGAACCAATAAAGAAGAACTCGAACACAGGTATGGCATAACATAGATATATTACAAACAGGAATATATACAGAGAAGTAGAAGGGTTAGTATGAACAATCAGGTTTAGTAGAGAGAACAATGTAGTCTTGACCAGTATCACTATTCCAATGTCTTGCAGTAATTGTCTGAACGCGACTCTGTTTCGGACTGCCTCTGACTCGACTCTTGACTCGACTTGAACTACTGACTCCGCTTGAACTACTGACTCCACTTGCCTACTCCTGAGGCGCAGTATTTATTAAGTATGGAATAGTCCATTAATATTATTATGGGTAAGGTCCCATAACAGTATCTATGCTGATGATACAACCGTTTACTCCTGTCTCGGTAGTAAGTCTGATCAGTTTAGCTAAGACTCATGGTCTTATCAATTACCTACAGAAAAAAGGATTTAGCCCCCAAGGACATTGTTGCTACATTAGGAGATGAAACTCCAGTTTTATCAATAGTTCAAAAGTGGGCAGATGAGCTTAGGAGGGGAAGGGAGAATGTTGAAGATCACCTAAGGCCGGAGCGTGGAAAACATTGATCATATTCCACAGATGGTGATGAATGACAGGCGATTGACTATAAATCAAATAGTCGATGTTAACATATCCCGTGAGAGAGTTGAGAATACTCTGCACAATGAACTTGGCACAGCGAAGGTTTATGCTCAGTGGTTGCCACGTCTTCTGACACCCGATCAAAAGTGCATCTGGTTGATCATATAGCGGGAAAATCTGACGTTGTGTGTGGTAGCTCTAGCTGGTTTCTTAACCCAGGAGGAGTGTTTTGTTCACTTTCAGCCAAAGACAAATAGACAATCCATGCAGTGGAAACACCCCTCCTCACCTGCCCCAAAGAAGGCTAAAATCGTTTCATCTGCAGGGAAGGTGATGGCCTCAATCTTTTGGGGATGCAAAAGGTATTGTGTTTATTGATTATCTTCAAAAGGGTTAACTTATCAATGGAGAGTACAATGCCAATTGGCTGTGACATTTTACGAAAGGCTGTCAATTTCAAACGCCCAGGAAAACTGATGAAAGGCATCTTGTTTCATTAAGACAATGCACCATTTGCTGTGCATGACTTAGACGGGAAGCAGTTTCGCAGTGATGATGACGTCATAACTGTTGTTGACTTTTTTGACCAACGGGATGAAAGCTTCTTCAGCAAAGGCATCGAAGCAACACCGAATGGAGAAACGTGTGGACCGCAAGGGGGACTATGTTGAAAAATAAACCTCATTTGGTCTCATTCCATGAGAGTATCTTGGCCTTCCTATGAACTTTTCAACCGACCCTCTATGGTACTATGGACTATATTTTTTGGGGATATATAATTTCTCTTTCTCAAACTTACTCTGAAAATGTTGATTTTCTCGAAAGTTAGGTTCTCTCCTCGCTAACGACTGGCAGAATAGAACCTGTTTCTCTTTATTTGGTTCCACTCGTTTGCAGGCAGATAGAAAACGCGGGCGCAAATATAGAAAGAGGCATAAGACAAAGATGGATTTTCTCACCGGCCCTATTTAACCTATAGAGCGTGTAGATCCTAAAGAGAAGTCGAAGTCCTACCAGGATTTATTACCGGCGGACAACCTCAGATACGCGAATGAGACAGTTTTGAAGGCAGACTCAGACAGAATACTCATAGGCGAGGTAGTAAAGGAAGGCGAGAAGAAAGGATTAACTATCAATTGTTTCATTTTTCTTTTGAAATCCTTCTACCATGATAATTTATTGTCATTTTTTTCTCTTTTAAATTTAATTTTGTTTCTGTTCAAGGTTTATTTACTTATGATTTATACTAGTCGTCTCTTCTCTCTCCGTCACTTACTTTTTTTTCACTCAATCACTCACTCTATCTCTCTTATTTTTTTTAAAATTTTAGTTTTATGCTGCTTTATAACAGAATGAATGGTCGCCAGGAATAGCGATAGCCCCAGGTGTGAACTACGAATTGGAGTTGTCAGAATCGTACGGAAATTTAATTATCTGGTTCATGTAGTAACAAAAGACGGAAAATGTGATAGAAATCCGTAACGAAAGAAGTCTTCCAGAATCCTAGCAAAGTATTAAGAGATAGTAAAATTTCATTAGAAACAAAGAAAAAAAAAGAAGAGATTAACTGCTACGTCATATCTATTCTCCTGTATAAATAATTTACCCATAGATAAAGAAGAAGCTAGCAGCAACAGAGAGGTGGTTTTACAGACGGATCTCGAGAATACAATGGACGGGGAATGTGAGCAATGGGGAAGATTTAAGGAAAATGAAAACAATAGAATCAGAAGGAAATTTGAAATTTCTAGGACATATAATATAGAAAGCGAGCTTAGAGAACTTAACTCTCACATGGAATATTGAAGGCAAGAGTGGAAGAGGGACACATCGAGTGACCTAACTGGCGACTTTGTTTAAATGGATGACAGAGCGGGGACAAAGAGTGATGATAAAGAACCATACGTTGCTTAGAACTACAAGAATCAGGAAATTGTAGAGAGCTATGATCCCGGTTGTCCTACGATCACCGAAGTTATGCAACGCCGAGTCTGGTCAGTACCTAGATGGGTGACCGCTTGGGAAAACCAGGTGCTATAAACTTGGGTGTACAGGTAGTGTAATGGATAACGGTTAGGAATTGAAAATCGGAGCTCCAGTTTTCCAATTCCAGGTGAATTTGCTATATTCACTTATACGCAAATACCATCGGGAAAGGTATGGATCCACCTCTTTCTCCCAGCTATGGGTTAATTAGTAAGATTTTATCGTAAATCATTATTAACTAAAATAAATTCTTACTATCTTTCCTACAATCATTCTTACAATATTTCCTGGCTTTAAATAACCTTCAAAAGGTTGATAAGCCGTAAAAACAAATAAAACAAATCAAACAAACAAATAAACAGAGCTATGATTGCCCGCGTTCTGAAGGTACACGGTAGAAGTAGAAGATGTGGTGAAGATGACAATCACTTAATTCGTGCCCCTGATAAACGGTCTTACACCAACAAAAATATAGCTTTGTGATATATATGGGTAAATAGCAGGACAGATCGGTTTCTATAGCCTTGGATGGTAATCTGTCTACCTCAGAAAGAAATGGCAACCTATTGCAGGAAAATATCTGCCTCGTCAGTCATGTATCGAAAGATGCATGATCGCCTAAGCGCGTATCACGCATGGCACATAACTGACTGATATTTGAGTTAAAAAAGGGTGACATTAAATTCAAATAGTGCGTGAACAAAGTTGTGGTTTAAGTAGCAATTGAAAAAAGAATTTTTAACAAATGATAACTTTTGTTTGATTGGAGGGCGTCTGTGTTCAGTGAGTGTGTGGAGGGCATACGTTCGTGTGTGTCTACGGTACAGATAGACGTTTGGACGACTTTGGTTCTACTGGTAGACAGCGTTCCTTACCCTACACGCAAGCCACCAATCTGCAGATTGGTGGCATGCCACTAGCGTTTACCATTGGTGGTCCGCTGTCGGACTGCCGTCGGACTTGCGGACGGCTAGTGGCCCGCCGTTGGCCCGCCGTTGATCCGCCGGTGGCTTTCACCAGAAGACCGCAGGCATTGCCATCGTCTGGCGTGTAGGGATATAAAGGTTAGTTTATTTTTTTAATGGGGGGGGGGTCGTTCTGATTGGTCCGTAAATTTAAGAAAGGCATTTCTTTTCAAACAAGAACAACTTCTTAGGATTTTCTTAGCCGAATCTTTGAAGTCCGAATTAAATAGTTTTGGTTCGAAAGAAGCTGTTCTTATTGATTCTACAATAATTGTTCATTAGATATGAATTTAGATTTGTTTCAACTTACAACAAATTTTGTTAAGAATTGCAATGGCTGTAGTTGAAAACTTTCAAATAAATGAATTCGACATTTTATAAATATATTTATATAAAAAAAAACAAACAACATAGCTCGCAAAAGAGAAAGAAATAAAACATATTTACGGGTGTACAGATAGCTCAAATAAAAGAAAGTGAAACATCTATCCGCTTAGCTGAAGTGTGTGTATATGTGCTACATGGTTAACTGAAATTTAGAAATCGACTTGCCATGTGACTAAGTTTTTATGTGGGGAAGACTGGATATGTCTTCTACTAGAGTGAGAAAGAGGGGTTTTTTATATTTTTTCTTTTATAGTCCTGAACAGAAAGTCACCTAGCGGGTATTTTGGCAGACAAGGTGGGGCAATCCGTATTAAGCTAAGCATAATACATATCTACATAACCTACAGAGATGAGACTTCCAGAAATTATTCCGAATGTTTATCTTGCTTAATGTAAATAAACATTTCCAACTGCCGATTTGTTCTCATACATTAAATACATATTAACACTTTCACTGCTACTCATTTGCCCAGTGTTGCCCCCATCCGGCCAGCCATTTTTAAAGAAAATGCCAAATTTCAACCTACATATTTTATTACACAGAAAACTGGCACCAGTATGTTTTACAGCATTCCATTTTCATGGATATACCTGGGAACGACTTACCAGATCAGTAATGGATATACACATGATATCTTTTGAAGCATTGTCCTTTGTGGAGTGGGACTTCACACTTTTTGCAGAAGTACCTTGTTTCTGAGCGTTTTCCAGCTTTTTTGAAGACTCTGCATGGCTTGGAAGGGTACCTTTTCTTATTGGTTTGTTGAATTTCTACCAAATCAGGAGCTTTCCTTCCACCAACCAGGCGATTGTCAGGATTAATTTTAGGTGCCTTTGGACATACGGTCACGTGCGCTGGGAGCATCCGCATGCTAGCCGCATTTTCGTCAGGAATATTTTCAAATTAGATGCGAAACTACCATGACGTAGAGAAAAATCGAGGCTGACTAATAATTTGCATGATAGAACAGTTTGAATTTCCCGTATTTTGCGATAATTGGCGCAACGGGACACTCATACCAGCGGTATGCAAAAAACGTAGGTTTCCGGACTTAGCCAGCTGGAGCAAGATAAGAAAAACGAAGATCTCCGTAGTTAGCAGCGGAAGTGTTAAATGTGTAAACTTAATAACTTCTCTTGAGTATTATAAAGAAGAATAAAAAATTAAGTGAAAAATTAAAATATTCAACAATATATTCTACTGAACGAGCTTTGTTTTTTTTCTGTTGGTATTTTTTAACTCCAGAAGGAAATTCCAACTTTTTAGAACAACAAGAATCTCAGTTTCGATAAAAGATGTCCAGTAACAATTATTGTTTTAATGAGATTATTTGCATTAGGCTCAATAAACAACGACCGAAAGCTGTGGCACAAACGATACTGTTATATGAAGTTTTACCCGTTGGGAATGCTGTTCTCGAAAGCACATGATCCCAGAAATCAGGCAAACAGTATCAATCACTGGTATCATTAATAAAATAAAAAGAAAGAATTAAATAGATAGATAGATAGATATAGAGTAAGTGTGTGTGTGTGTGTGTGTGTGTATGTGAGAGAGAGAGAGAGAGATAGTGAGGGAGAGAGAGAGAGGGAGAAAAAGAAAGAGAAAGAAGAGGGAAACCAAAAACATTATATAAAATGTTACCCTGAACAGAAACGAAGTTAATTTATAAAAGAGAAATTGATAATCAATAAATAAATAATCAGAATTAAAAGATTTTAGGAAAAAAAACAACAAAAAAAAAACAAAAAACAAAACAAAAGATGAAAAAGAAAAGAGGAAAATTTGCGTTAAAAAATAAACACAGCTTCAAAATGAACAAATAAAAAAAAACATGGAGGCTAATATCAAATGCAACTAAAAACATAAATTAAGAAAGGATGAAAAATTTTAAAAACTTAAATAATGAAAAATGTATAAAAAAACTAAAAATAAAAAGGTTTCATATACACGAAAGTTAAAATATAAGAATAAGTTATGGAACCAAAAATTGGACAATTTTGGTTTGTGGTACGATGTATTCGTGGTACTCTCACGTTCAAATGGCCTTGTACCACATTTGGAACGGGTCGGGTTTTTATTTCATATTTTTTAAAAATAAACAAAATGTAACATTTTATAACCAAAAGGTATCATACACACAGAGAGAAACATGCACACAAACATACCCATACAAACACATACATAACACACACATACACAAATATGTATGTACGCACGTACATACACACACTATTAGAAACTAAGCTATGACAAGTAAAAAAATAAAACTGATGAAAAAATAATAACGTTGAAAGAATTTTAACCATTACGAAAACATAAAGAAATATAAAATAAAACCTAAAGAAATATAAAATAAAACCTAAAGAAATATAAAATAAAACCTAAAGAAATATAAAATAAAACATAAAGAAATATAAAATAAAACCTAAAGAAATATAAAATAAAACATAAAGAAATATAAAATAAAACATAAAGAAATGTAAAATAAAACATAAAGAAATATAAAATAAAACATAAAGAAATATAAAATAAAACCTAAAGAAATATAAAATAAAACATAAAGAAATATAAAATAAAACATAAAGAAATATAAAATAAAACATAAAGAAATGTAAAATAAAACATAAAGAAATATAAAATAAAACATAAAGAAATATAAAATAAAACATAAAGAAATATAAAATAAAACATAAAGAAATATAAAATAAAACATAAAGAAATATAAAATAAAACCTAAAGAAATATAAAATAAAACATAAAGAAATATAAAATAAAACATAAAGAAATATAAAATAAAACATAAAGAAATATAAAATAAAACCTAAAGAAATATAAAATAAAACATAAAGAAATATAAAATAAAACATAAAGAAATATAAAATAAAACATAAAGAAATGTAAAATAAAACATAAAGAAATATAAAATAAAACATAAAGAAATATAAAATAAAACATAAAGAAATATAAAATAAAACATAAAGAAATATAAAATAAAACCTAAAGAAATATAAAATAAAACATAAAGAAATATAAAATAAAACATAAAGAAATATAAAATAAAACATAAAGAAATGTAAAATAAAACATAAAGAAATATAAAATAAAACATAAAGAAATATAAAATAAAACATAAAGAAATATAAAATAAAACCTAAAGAAATATAAAATAAAACATAAAGAAATATAAAATAAAACCTAAAGAAATATAAAATAAAACATAAAGAAATATAAAATAAAACATAAAGAAATATAAAATAAAACATAAAGAAATGTAAAATAAAACATAAAGAAATATAAAATAAAACATAAAGAAATATAAAATAAAACCTAAAGAAATATAAAATAAAACATAAAGAAATATAAAATAAAACCTAAAGAAATATAAAATAAAACATAAAGAAATATAAAATAAAACCTAAAGAAATATAAAATAAAACATAAAGAAATGTAAAATAAAACCTAAAGAAATATAAAATAAAACATAAAGAAATATAAAATAAAACCTAAAGAAATATAAAATAAAACATAAAGAAATATAAAATAAAACATAAAGAAATGTAAAATAAAACATAAAGAAATATAAAATAAAACATAAAGAAATATAAAATAAAACATAAAGAAATATAAAATAAAACCTAAAGAAATATAAAATAAAACCTAAAGAAATATAAAATAAAACATAAAGAAATATAAAATAAAACATAAAGAAATATAAAATAAAACCTAAAGAAATATAAAATAAAACATAAAGAAATATAAAATAAAACATAAAGAAATATAAAATAAAACATAAAGAAATATAAAATAAAACATAAAGAAATATAAAATAAAACATAAAGAAATATAAAATAAAACCTAAAGAAATATAAAATAAAACATAAAGAAATATAAAATAAAACCTAAAGAAATATAAAATAAAACATAAAGAAATATAAAATAAAACCTAAAGAAATATAAAATAAAACATAAAGAAATATAAAATAAAACCTAAAGAAATATAAAATAAAACATAAAGAAATATAAAATAAAACATAAAGAAATATAAAATAAAACATAAAGAAATATAAAATAAAACCTAAAGAAATATAAAATAAAACATAAAGAAATATAAAATAAAACATAAAGAAATGTAAAATAAAACATAAAGAAATATAAAATAAAACATAAAGAAATATAAAATAAAACATAAAGAAATATAAAATAAAACATAAAGAAATATAAAATAAAACATAAAGAAATATAAAATAAAACATAAAGAAATATAAAATAAAACCTAAAGAAATATAAAATAAAACATAAAGAAATATAAAATAAAACATAAAGAAATATAAAATAAAACATAAAGAAATGTAAAATAAAACATAAAGAAATATAAAATAAAACATAAAGAAATATAAAATAAAACCTAAAGAAATATAAAATAAAACATAAAGAAATATAAAATAAAACCTAAAGAAATATAAAATAAAACATAAAGAAATATAAAATAAAACATAAAGAAATATAAAATAAAACATAAAGAAATATAAAATAAAACATAAAGAAATATAAAATAAAACATAAAGAAATATAAAATAAAACCTAAAGAAATATAAAATAAAACATAAAGAAATATAAAATAAAACCTAAAGAAATATAAAATAAAACATAAAGAAATATAAAATAAAACCTAAAGAAATATAAAATAAAACATAAAGAAATATAAAATAAAACATAAAGAAATATAAAATAAAACATAAAGAAATGTAAAATAAAACATAAAGAAATATAAAATAAAACATAAAGAAATATAAAATAAAACCTAAAGAAATATAAAATAAAACATAAAGAAATATAAAATAAAACCTAAAGAAATATAAAATAAAACATAAAGAAATATAAAATAAAACATAAAGAAATATAAAATAAAACATAAAGAAATATAAAATAAAACATAAAGAAATATAAAATAAAACCTAAAGAAATATAAAATAAAACATAAAGAAATATAAAATAAAACATAAAGAAATATAAAATAAAACATAAAGAAATGTAAAATAAAACATAAAGAAATATAAAATAAAACATAAAGAAATATAAAATAAAACCTAAAGAAATATAAAATAAAACATAAAGAAATATAAAATAAAACCTAAAGAAATATAAAATAAAACATAAAGAAATATAAAATAAAACATAAAGAAATATAAAATAAAACATAAAGAAATATAAAATAAAACATAAAGAAATATAAAATAAAACCTAAAGAAATATAAAATAAAACCTAAAGAAATATAAAATAAAACATAAAGAAATATAAAATAAAACATAAAGAAATATAAAATAAAACATAAAGAAATATAAAATAAAACATAAAGAAATGTAAAATAAAACATAAAGAAATATAAAATAAAACATAAAGAAATATAAAATAAAACCTAAAGAAATATAAAATAAAACATAAAGAAATATAAAATAAAACCTAAAGAAATATAAAATAAAACATAAAGAAATATAAAATAAAACCTAAAGAAATATAAAATAAAACATAAAGAAATATAAAATAAAACCTAAAGAAATATAAAATAAAACATAAAGAAATATAAAATAAAACATAAAGAAATATAAAATAAAACATAAAGAAATATAAAATAAAACATAAAGAAATATAAAATAAAACATAAAGAAATATAAAATAAAACCTAAAGAAATATAAAATAAAACATAAAGAAATATAAAATAAAACATAAAGAAATATAAAATAAAACATAAAGAAATGTAAAATAAAACATAAAGAAATATAAAATAAAACATAAAGAAATATAAAATAAAACATAAAGAAATATAAAATAAAACCTAAAGAAATATAAAATAAAACATAAAGAAATATAAAATAAAACCTAAAGAAATATAAAATAAAACATAAAGAAATATAAAATAAAACATAAAGAAATATAAAATAAAACATAAAGAAATGTAAAATAAAACATAAAGAAATATAAAATAAAACATAAAGAAATATAAAATAAAACCTAAAGAAATATAAAATAAAACCTAAAGAAATATAAAATAAAACATAAAGAAATATAAAATAAAACATAAAGAAATATAAAATAAAACCTAAAGAAATATAAAATAAAACATAAAGAAATGTAAAATAAAACATAAAGAAATATAAAATAAAACATAAAGAAATATAAAATAAAACCTAAAGAAATATAAAATAAAACATAAAGAAATATAAAATAAAATATAAAGAAATGTAAAATAAAACATAAAGAAATATAAAATAAAACATAAAGAAATATAAAATAAAACATAAAGAAATATAAAATAAAACCTAAAGAAATATAAAATAAAACCTAAAGAAATATAAAATAAAACATAAAGAAATATAAAATAAAACATAAAGAAATATAAAATAAAACCTAAAGAAATATAAAATAAAACATAAAGAAATATAAAATAAAACATAAAGAAATGTAAAATAAAACATAAAGAAATATAAAATAAAACATAAAGAAATATAAAATAAAACATAAAGAAATATAAAATAAAACATAAAGAAATATAAAATAAAACATAAAGAAATGTAAAATAAAACCTAAAGAAATATAAAATAAAACCTAAAGAAATATAAAATAAAACCTAAAGAAATATAAAATAAAACATAAAGAAATATAAAATAAAACATAAAGAAATATAAAATAAAACATAAAGAAATATAAAATAAAACATAAAGAAATATAAAATAAAACATAAAGAAATATAAAATAAAACATAAAGAAATGTAAAATAAAACCTAAAGAAATATAAAATAAAACATAAAGAAATATAAAATAAAACCTAAAGAAATATAAAATAAAACATAAAGAAATATAAAATAAAACATAAAGAAATATAAAATAAAACATAAAGAAATGTAAAATAAAACATAAAGAAATATAAAATAAAACATAAAGAAATATAAAATAAAACCTAAAGAAATATAAAATAAAACATAAAGAAATATAAAATAAAACCTAAAGAAATATAAAATAAAACATAAAGAAATATAAAATAAAACCTAAAGAAATATAAAATAAAACATAAAGAAATGTAAAATAAAACATAAAGAAATATAAAATAAAACATAAAGAAATATAAAATAAAACCTAAAGAAATATAAAATAAAACATAAAGAAATATAAAATAAAACATAAAGAAATGTAAAATAAAACATAAAGAAATATAAAATAAAACATAAAGAAATATAAAATAAAACATAAAGAAATATAAAATAAAACCTAAAGAAATATAAAATAAAACCTAAAGAAATATAAAATAAAACATAAAGAAATATAAAATAAAACATAAAGAAATATAAAATAAAACCTAAAGAAATATAAAATAAAACATAAAGAAATATAAAATAAAACATAAAGAAATATAAAATAAAACATAAAGAAATGTAAAATAAAACATAAAGAAATATAAAATAAAACATAAAGAAATATAAAATAAAACATAAAGAAATATAAAATAAAACATAAAGAAATATAAAATAAAACATAAAGAAATATAAAATAAAACCTAAAGAAATATAAAATAAAACATAAAGAAATATAAAATAAAACCTAAAGAAATATAAAATAAAACATAAAGAAATATAAAATAAAACCTAAAGAAATATAAAATAAAACATAAAGAAATATAAAATAAAACCTAAAGAAATATAAAATAAAACATAAAGAAATGTAAAATAAAACATAAAGAAATGTAAAATAAAACATAAAGAAATATAAAATAAAACATAAAGAAATATAAAATAAAACATAAAGAAATATAAAATAAAACATAAAGAAATATAAAATAAAACCTAAAGAAATATAAAATAAAACCTAAAGAAATATAAAATAAAACATAAAGAAATATAAAATAAAACATAAAGAAATATAAAATAAAACCTAAAGAAATATAAAATAAAACATAAAGAAATATAAAATAAAACCTAAAGAAATATATATTAAAACATAAAGAAATATAAAATAAAACCTAAAGAAATATAAAATAAAACATAAAGAAATGTAAAATAAAACATAAAGAAATATAAAATAAAACATAAAGAAATATAAAATAAAACCTAAAGAAATATAAAATAAAACATAAAGAAATATAAAATAAAACATAAAGAAATGTAAAATAAAACATAAAGAAATATAAAATAAAACATAAAGAAATATAAAATAAAACATAAAGAAATATAAAATAAAACCTAAAGAAATATAAAATAAAACCTAAAGAAATATAAAATAAAACATAAAGAAATATAAAATAAAACATAAAGAAATATAAAATAAAACATAAAGAAATATAAAATAAAACATAAAGAAATGTAAAATAAAACATAAAGAAATGTAAAATAAAACATAAAGAAATATAAAATAAAACATAAAGAAATATAAAATAAAACATAAAGAAATATAAAATAAAACATAAAGAAATATAAAATAAAACATAAAGAAATGTAAAATAAAACCTAAAGAAATATAAAATAAAACCTAAAGAAATATAAAATAAAACATAAAGAAATATAAAATAAAACATAAAGAAATGTAAAATAAAACATAAAGAAATGTAAAATAAAACATAAAGAAATATAAAATAAAACATAAAGAAATATAAAATAAAACATAAAGAAATATAAAATAAAACATAAAGAAATGTAAAATAAAACCTAAAGAAATATAAAATAAAACATAAAGAAATATAAAATAAAACCTAAAGAAATATAAAATAAAACATAAAGAAATATAAAATAAAACATAAAGAAATATAAAATAAAACATAAAGAAATATAAAATAAAACATAAAGAAATATAAAATAAAACATAAAGAAATATAAAATAAAACATAAAGAAATGTAAAATAAAACCTAAAGAAATATAAAATAAAACATAAAGAAATATAAAATAAAACCTAAAGAAATATAAAATAAAACATAAAGAAATATAAAATAAAACATAAAGAAATATAAAATAAAACATAAAGAAATGTAAAATAAAACATAAAGAAATATAAAATAAAACATAAAGAAATATAAAATAAAACCTAAAGAAATATAAAATAAAACATAAAGAAATATAAAATAAAACCTAAAGAAATATAAAATAAAACATAAAGAAATATAAAATAAAACCTAAAGAAATATAAAATAAAACATAAAGAAATGTAAAATAAAACATAAAGAAATATAAAATAAAACATAAAGAAATATAAAATAAAACCTAAAGAAATATAAAATAAAACATAAAGAAATATAAAATAAAACATAAAGAAATGTAAAATAAAACATAAAGAAATATAAAATAAAACATAAAGAAATATAAAATAAAACATAAAGAAATATAAAATAAAACCTAAAGAAATATAAAATAAAACCTAAAGAAATATAAAATAAAACATAAAGAAATATAAAATAAAACATAAAGAAATATAAAATAAAACCTAAAGAAATATAAAATAAAACATAAAGAAATATAAAATAAAACATAAAGAAATATAAAATAAAACATAAAGAAATGTAAAATAAAACATAAAGAAATATAAAATAAAACATAAAGAAATATAAAATAAAACATAAAGAAATATAAAATAAAACATAAAGAAATATAAAATAAAACATAAAGAAATATAAAATAAAACCTAAAGAAATATAAAATAAAACATAAAGAAATATAAAATAAAACCTAAAGAAATATAAAATAAAACATAAAGAAATATAAAATAAAACCTAAAGAAATATAAAATAAAACATAAAGAAATATAAAATAAAACATAAAGAAATATAAAATAAAACATAAAGAAATGTAAAATAAAACATAAAGAAATGTAAAATAAAACATAAAGAAATGTAAAATAAAACATAAAGAAATATAAAATAAAACATAAAGAAATATAAAATAAAACATAAAGAAATATAAAATAAAACATAAAGAAATGTAAAATAAAACATAAAGAAATATAAAATAAAACATAAAGAAATATAAAATAAAACCTAAAGAAATATAAAATAAAACATAAAGAAATATAAAATAAAACATAAAGAAATATAAAATAAAACATAAAGAAATATAAAATAAAACATAAAGAAATATAAAATAAAACCTAAAGAAATATAAAATAAAACATAAAGAAATATAAAATAAAACATAAAGAAATATAAAATAAAACCTAAAGAAATATAAAATAAAACCTAAAGAAATATAAAATAAAACATAAAGAAATATAAAATAAAACATAAAGAAATATAAAATAAAACATAAAGAAATGTAAAATAAAACATAAAGAAATATAAAATAAAACATAAAGAAATATAAAATAAAACCTAAAGAAATATAAAATAAAACATAAAGAAATATAAAATAAAACCTAAAGAAATATAAAATAAAACATAAAGAAATATAAAATAAAACATAAAGAAATGTAAAATAAAACATAAAGAAATGTAAAATAAAACATAAAGAAATGTAAAATAAAACCTAAAGAAATATAAAATAAAACATAAAGAAATATAAAATAAAACATAAAGAAATATAAAATAAAACATAAAGAAATGTAAAATAAAACATAAAGAAATATAAAATAAAACATAAAGAAATATAAAATAAAACCTAAAGAAATATAAAATAAAACATAAAGAAATATAAAATAAAACATAAAGAAATATAAAATAAAACATAAAGAAATATAAAATAAAACATAAAGAAATATAAAATAAAACATAAAGAAATATAAAATAAAACATAAAGAAATGTAAAATAAAACATAAAGAAATATAAAATAAAACATAAAGAAATATAAAATAAAACCTAAAGAAATATAAAATAAAACATAAAGAAATATAAAATAAAACCTAAAGAAATATAAAATAAAACATAAAGAAATATAAAATAAAACCTAAAGAAATATAAAATAAAACATAAAGAAATATAAAATAAAACCTAAAGAAATATAAAATAAAACATAAAGAAATATAAAATAAAACATAAAGAAATATAAAATAAAACATAAAGAAATATAAAATAAAACATAAAGAAATGTAAAATAAAACATAAAGAAATATAAAATAAAACATAAAGAAATATAAAATAAAACATAAAGAAATATAAAATAAAACATAAAGAAATATAAAATAAAACCTAAAGAAATATAAAATAAAACATAAAGAAATATAAAATAAAACATAAAGAAATATAAAATAAAACATAAAGAAATATAAAATAAAACCTAAAGAAATATAAAATAAAACATAAAGAAATATAAAATAAAACATAAAGAAATATAAAATAAAACATAAAGAAATGTAAAATAAAACATAAAGAAATATAAAATAAAACATAAAGAAATATAAAATAAAACATAAAGAAATATAAAATAAAACATAAAGAAATGTAAAATAAAACATAAAGAAATATAAAATAAAACATAAAGAAATATAAAATAAAACATAAAGAAATATAAAATAAAACATAAAGAAATGTAAAATAAAACATAAAGAAATATAAAATAAAACATAAAGAAATATAAAATAAAACATAAAGAAATATAAAATAAAACCTAAAGAAATATAAAATAAAACATAAAGAAATATAAAATAAAACATAAAGAAATATAAAATAAAACATAAAGAAATATAAAATAAAACCTAAAGAAATATAAAATAAAACATAAAGAAATATAAAATAAAACATAAAGAAATATAAAATAAAACATAAAGAAATGTAAAATAAAACATAAAGAAATATAAAATAAAACATAAAGAAATATAAAATAAAACATAAAGAAATATAAAATAAAACCTAAAGAAATATAAAATAAAACATAAAGAAATATAAAATAAAACATAAAGAAATATAAAATAAAACATAAAGAAATGTAAAATAAAACATAAAGAAATATAAAATAAAACATAAAGAAATATAAAATAAAACATAAAGAAATATAAAATAAAACATAAAGAAATATAAAATAAAACATAAAGAAATATAAAATAAAACATAAAGAAATGTAAAATAAAACATAAAGAAATATAAAATAAAACATAAAGAAATATAAAATAAAACATTAAACAAAAAATTAAGAAAAAATGCCAAAAAAGTCATCCAAAAGCAAAGATAATTTTTGTGAGGTCAACTTTTAAAGAATTGATGTGAAATATAATTTTGAAGAAAGAGAAAAAGAGAAAACTGGAAATATGGATGAGACGTCGAAAGAAAAAAAACAAGGTGTGTGTGTGAGAGAGAGAGAGAGAGAGAGAGAGAGAGAGAGAGAGAGAGAGAGAGAGAGGGGGAGAGAAATAGATAGTGGTCGAAAAGAGGACAGAGGAAACAGTTCAAACAGATAAAAAAAGTTTAAAATCATTGTAGAAGAAACAATGTTAAATGAAAAAAAAATGAGAACGGAAAACAAAAACAATTAATTATGTAAAAAGGGAGACAAAAATGAAAAATAGAACAAATAAAAGAATATATCGAGAGAAGTGAATGAGGGAAAGACGCGAAGCTGGTAAAGAAATGATAGAAAAGAAAAAGAAAAGAGAAAGAAACAGAATGTTGAAGATAGAAAGATATAAAGTAGAAAAAGAAAGACCAAATAATATATATATATATATATATATATATATATATATATATATATAGAGAGAGAGAGAGAGAGAGAGAGAGAGATAGAGAGAGAGAGAGATAGAGAGAGAGAGAGGTGGACGAGAGGAAGGCATGGAGAAGTCGATAAAGATGACAAAAAGGAAAGAAAAATAAAGTAGGTAAGAATGGAGAATAAAGTAAAAGAAAGAGGAATTCTGACGAAGAAAGAAAAAAGGAATAGAGAGAGAGGTAGGCAAAAGAAGAAAGAGAAGTTTGTAAAGAAGTGAGGAAGAAGAAAGAAAAAGAAGAAGATTAGAGAAAAGAGAAAGATATAAAGTAAGAGAAAGAAAGAGCAAATCTGACGAAGAGAGAAAAAGAGAAGTCAAGAGCAAAACAGAGATTTGAAAAGAAAAATCGAGGCAAGAAATAGTGGGAAAAGGAAACAAATTAAAAACTGAGAATGAGCCAAAAAGAAACCAAAATGGAGACAAAAAAAGATTTCAGAAGGAAAAGAGAGAACAGAAAAGAAGTGAAAAATCGTAAATGATGACAAAAGGCTTGTTAACATGCTGTCCTCATCTGCGCAGCGGGGCTCCAAATGCGACGGTATTTGCAGTGGTGCATCACTCCATTAGATTTTGACACTTCTTTATCCCTAATGAGCTACTTCATTTACATTCGACGCACACACAAAAATGCTCGGATTATAATTGGCCAAAACATTTTTTAAAGTGGAAACCCCAAAGCCAAATGAAACGCTGGCTTGACTTCGCTGCTTGCTTTCTTTTCTTGGTTTTATTCATATTGTTTGATTTCTACGTTTCGCTTTGTTGCAGTCGATTCTTGAATTCAAAGCTCTTAAATTAATCTTCTTAAAATCTCTACATAAATAGATTCATGGATGTCTGTCTAGATATCGGGAAGTAGCAAATTAGTACTGCAGTCTATTACTAGTGAAATGAGTTCAATTCTTGCTGCATGCTTTCACCATTGTAGATTTGTGATAGAACGAAATTTGTATGTTCGCAGTGCAGCAATGGTTAGCAAATTGACCATTATTACTGTAGTAAGCTCGTTAGAAACAGAGAAAAGAGTCCTGAACTGCTATGTAATACCGATCGGGGAAGAAGAGACAACTTGAGGCAACAGAAATGTAAATCTACAGACAGATGCTGAGAATATCATGAGCTGAGCATGTGAGTGACGAGAATGTTTTGCAGAAAATGGAAATAAAAAGAGCTCTTATATTTAGAAGCTGAAAGAGACAACTGAAATTTATTGGGCATATAATGAGGAATGAGGACTTGGAGAATTTTGACACATAGGACATATTGATGGCAAGAGAGACAGGGAAAAGCAGAAAATAACCTGATGCTCCTGTTGTACCCGATTCTTAACAAAATCCAATGAAGGATCTGTAATGTAATCGACCTTGATCAGGCATCTCGACTTCAGTCAGTTTCTCACAGACGTGACATGGCTTCCATGGTAACTGCGCTGATCAGTTTTTTTTTCTTGGTGCTCCGATTCATGATTTTAAGCGTGCTATTAGATTGGCGACAAGGTTTCACCGTTTTACTATTGAAATAGCTAAATGCAACCGACATTTCTACTCCAACAGTTTCTTTTCTCGCACTTATCGCCTGTGGAACTCTCCCCTGTTTCATTGCTTCCTTGATAATTACAATCATCAAAAATTTAAATACAGCGTCAATCGCCATCTTGTCTTCTTGAAAACAGTTCATATTTTATACTCTCCTCATTCCCCACTTCTCTTTCACATTCAGGGTATGTAGCTTCGTGCATACTAGTGACATTAGCATCTTGTTTGGGGTGAAATGTTTAAAAAAAAAACAAAAACAAAAAAAACCTAGCTTGTGTAAATGGCTGGGAAACAGGGATTAGGAGCGATAGCAAAAAGAAAAAAAAAACTTATTAAGAACAGAACGTTGTGGAGAGCCATAATTGCCCAAAACCTGAAGGGACATGGTACACAGAGGAAGCTTAACCATAAGAAGCGCCAACTCTTGTGGCCATGTGCCATACTAAACTAACTTAGTAAATCTCCCTTAGTCTGTTTTGTAGTTGTGATAAACGCTTATTTAGTACCAGTGTTCGAGATCAGGTAAAAATACTAAACATTAAAAGCCGGATAACAAAAAAAAAAAAAAAAAAAAAGAAAGAAAAAAAGCATGACTTCCTCACATAGAAAACTAGCACAGAGCATTCTTCCCACTCTTATATTTATACCCAATAAAAGGCTTAAGAGACACTCAAAGTAGAGTGTTACTGAAAGACGTATGAGATATAAATGTAAAAGTAGGAATGGAAGATTATGACATGAGATTATGCAGGATAGATAACGATTGACTCCTAGTTTGAAGATGTTACGATCGTAGAGTTCCAGGAAGTATCCACGAGGGAGTCTGTTCTGCAAAGCATCTGAGTAGAACTTTCTCTTTACAACTGGAATTACGGCAGATAGGGATAATTTGACTCTGTGAATGTAAGCATGGCGAGTCCTAGCTGTAAATGTTTGAACTGGTGGAACTAAAGAAGGGAGCTCACTGGAACATTTGAAATGGAAATAGTTATAAAGTAGCGAGAGACTTGTGACTTTCTGTCTCTAAAAGTGGAAATATATCATCCTTCATAGGGCCGTGCAAACGACTGTGAACTCGATGAAACCTGGACAGTAGCGATTAAGTGGCTCCAGATAAACAAAGTAATCAAAACTTAGTGAATATAATTAAATATATGACTATTTTCATAAAATAAATACCTTACCAATCCCACATCTGGGTCGACGAAGAATTCTAGAAACGCATTCACGTCGAAAAACCGCAATACCTTAACAGTCCCACAACAGTGGCGACAGAGAAGATTCGAGAATTTCGTTCTCACCGTATCAATAGCGACAGTACTCGAAAAATACACAAACTCCACGCGTTCCCACAGCAGTGTTAAACGTGAAATTAAGCTGGTATTATTACATTAGCGATTTAAACGCAACACCCAGCATCTACATATATTCCAATACCAAACGCCATTGACAAACTAGCGATTCGACATCTACGGAATATTAAAGTCTGTCCAAATAACATACGAGAACGATTTCTACACACCCACACACACAGAAAAAAAAACAGTTGTTCGTAAAGAAAACTGACAACACAAGATCAAGAATTACCATTGTACTCAAGTTTTCGGAAAAAACTATCGAAAATTTTTTATGTAACTGAGTTGAACTCGGGCATAAAATTATTCTCCCCTCAAATTGACTGAGGTGAGTTTTCTTTTTTTTTGTACCTCTATAAAAAAAAAATACATAAGTGTGGTGAAAAATTATTCAATTACATTAAAATTAACGGAACCACGGAAAAAAAAAGCTAAAATTAGTTTAGTTTAACTATTGTCTGTCCATATTTTTTTCTGTAAAAGAAAAAAAAATCTATCAAGATTTTTTTGTGTACCGCCTCTTTGTACACACTTTTCAAAGCAACAAAAAAGCGCTGTCATTTTTAAATATGGAAGATTTGCAAAAAGTAGTTGCCCAAATGTTAAAACTAAATTTGGACCAGCAACAAAAATCAGAAGAAAGACAACAACAACTACTTTTGGATTTACATAAACATCAAATGGAATTCCAAAAAATTACGCTTCAGAATGCTAAACTACAACAGAAACAACTTAAATAATTACTCGTAAATGCATTAAAAGGCTCAAACTCTGAAAAAGATACAATATTCTCCCAGAGTATAATCTACAATTCAATGGAAACCTTTGAATACGTACCAGAGGAAGACAAAACGTCCCAGGCTTTTTACAGGCGCTACGAAGATATTTTCAACGTAGACTGTGAACAATGACCCAGTAAAAAAAAAGGTACGTCTTCTATTGAGAAAACTGGGAACTACAGAACATAGCAGGTTCGTAGACTTCATACTACCCAAGAAAACGACTGACTTGGATTTTTCAGAGACGATTAAGCTCCTATCGAAATTATTCGGGGCTAACACAACCTTGTTCCACAAACGTTGGAAATGCTTGAACACAGTCAAAGACAACAAGCAAGATTTTCTAACGTTTGCAGCATCAGTAAACAAGCTCTGTAATGATTTTAAACTAGCCGAACTGACTGCCGATGATTTCAAGTGCTTAATTTTCGCACAAGGTCTAGTATCGGCAGAAGACATCGAAGTCAGACGACGGGTACTGATCAAGCTTGAGAACGAACAAGGATTGACTCTCCAAAAACTGGCAGAGGACTGTCAACGAGTAATATCTGTAAAGTGTGACTCAAATACTATCGAGGAATCTGGTGGGACTCAGATTAATAAAATCAGAAGTAAGTCTACCTCCTATTCCTCTCAAAAAGACAAAAGGCAAATCTCATGACCTAAATTCCACAGTAACCAAAACTCAAATAAGTTAAAGAAACCGCCCGGACCATGTTACCATTGTGATAAATGGCATTGGATGAAATTCTGTCCAGTTAAGAACAAAAAATATTGCAAAAATTGCAATAAAAGTGGTGATACTTTAACTTCGTGTTGGTACGCCAACAGAACGAGAAAACCCAAAAATAAAATTAGGCAAGCTCAATCTGACAATATTGTTGATAGGAATTTAAGAAAATATGTAACAGTGGATATTTTCAATAAGTCCATTGAATTCCAGCTTGACTCGGGTTCTGATATTTCAACCATTAACTGGCGTACTTGGCGAAAATTGAACAAGCCGACCTTATTAAAAACGGATAAAATAGCAAAATCCGTAACTGGCGAAAAGATTAACATTTTAGGCGAGGTAATACTTACAGTAACACTAAATGGAGTTACCAAAAAGCTCAAAGCCTACGTATTAAAAACTTCAGACAACTTATTTGGAACTGATTGGATAGAAAAATTCAATCTTTGCCCAATGAGTACATTTTGTCGCAAGATACAAAGTACAACGTCCAATTTGGTAAATCTAAAAAAGGAACTCAAACAACAATTTCCCCAGGTTTTTCCTGGCGGCCTTGGGAAATGTACTAAAATGAAAGCTAAGTTCAAGGTGAAGGCCGGTGTACAACCGGTATTCAAAAAGAAACGGAATGTCCCTTTCGCTGCTCTAGAGCAAATCAATAAAGAGTTAGATAGACTCGAACAAGCAGGTATTCTGTCAAAACAGATTTCAGAGAGTGGGCAGCGCCTACGGTCTACGTAAAAAAGAAGTCCAATCAAATACGAGTATGCGCAGATTTTTCCACAGGGTTAAACGATGCCTTGCAAGATCACCACTATCCTCTCCCAAGCCCTGAAGAATTTTTCAATAAACTCAATGGTGGAAAATTTTTTTCTAAAATCGACCTCTCGGACGCATACCTTCAGATAGAGGTGGAAGAACAAAGTTCCAAATTGCTCTGCATAAACACCCATAGAGAGTTGTACAAATACAACAGGCTGGCTTTTGGAGTAAAGGTTGCGCCTGCAATTTTCCAGCAGGTCATGGATGCCATGCTGGGCGATCTTGACTACGCAACAGCCTATTTGGATGATATACTAGTTACTAGTAAAACTACGGCAGAGCACCGGAACCATATAATAAACGTATTCGAAAAGATACAAGAATACGGATTTAAGTTTAAGCAGGAAAAGTGTGACTTTTTCTTACCAGAGATTAAATACTTAGGTCACATTATAAATAAAGATGGTCGTCGGCCGGATCCAGAAAGAGCCAACGCTATCAGAAACATGCCGGCCCCAGATAACGTTCAAGCGTTACAAAGCTTCCTCGGCCTAGCTAATTTTTACCAAGGGTTCATTAAGAACATGCAAAATTTGAGAGGGCCTCTCAACCAACTTTTAAAAAAGGACAAACCATTGTCATGGACCCCGGAATGCCAAGACGCATTCGAGAAGATCAAGAAAACTCTTACTTCAGACCTCTCCCTCACACATTTCGACCTTAGCCTCGACATCATAGTCGCAAGTGATGCAAGCTCGTACGGCATAGGCGCTTGCATATTACATAAACTGCCAGATGGTTCGCGAAAAGCTGTGGCTCACGCATCAAGATCTCTACTTCCAGCTGAGAAACAATAAATCCCAAGAGGAAAAAGTATTAACAGTTTTATTTTTTTCTCTCCTTTTCAAAAAAGAAAACTCTTTGGAAGTGGGGTATTGTGAGACCGGAAACTACTTACACAATAGACTCTTCCAGGCCTATATTAAGTAGGCGACATAGCACTCTACAGAGGGCGACAGAGAGTGAACAAATGGCGAAACAAGATTTAGGAGAAATAACAAAAATACAAAATTTATTAAGAGCTGAAAAAGATATGAAATTGTGGTTAGCCATAATTGCCAACGTCGTGAAAGGAGACAGTACATAAAAGAAGATTTAGAATAGTAATCCAGTAAGTAAAAGTTTAGTTCTATGATGGGGTGCTGAAAAGCTCACGACCCCATTAGGAATTAATTAAAAATCCTTCTGGTTTTTAATCATCTGGCCGAATTTTTGGAAACAGTTGCAAGAACATTTTAACCCTGCTTCGTATGAGCGGGACCATTCAGATTAATACCTTTGGCTCTTGTCTAACATTGACAGCATCTTATCATGAAGGAGGAAAGGCAACATTTAAACAACGGGATGCGAGTTCAAATTTGTCAAAGGCAATTTGCTTTCTTTTCTTTTTTTTTTTTTTTTGTAAATCCATAACCCTTATTTAAATGTAGTAGAATGTAAAAACAACCTAAGCGTTGCAATAAAAAGGATAAAAAACAAGGTAAACAAAAAATATTTAAAAATTAAGTCACCATGTAAGAAATTAAAAAAACTTAAGAATATGTGTATGCATATTTTATTACTACCAAGGTTGTTTGTGCTAATATTCTTCTTAGTTTATAGAATGAGTGTCACAATGTAATTTTTATACCGTTACCCACTTAGTAATGATTTGACTATACGTTGTTTAACTTCCGCAACCGGGTAAGAAAGCTATTTCAACGAACTTTGAACGGAATTATCAGTTGATATTTTATAGGTTCTTGCTTAAAAAAACTCAATATCTGATTATGAATAAAAAAAAAGTCCATTGCTCACGTATGCGAAGACATTGAGATGAATATTTACTTTTATGTGGGCATTTTTCCCCGGGAATTGAAAACGTTCTCAGGTTACATTCGTGCGTTTCTGAGAAAATAGCCTGAGGTTATAGAAGACATTTGAACACAGTCATTGAGATTTTTTTTTTGAAAATACACGTATTGGTTTTTATGCACGGTAATATCGTTCGAGCTATCACTCAGTCGTGCCTGTCGGCCATTTTTAACGGTTAGGAGCCACAGAGAAGGCCGTTGAGATTCTTTGGTGAATGTCATGGTACTTTCGGGTGGTAGGTAGCTAAATGTTAAGTTATAGAACTTCGCAAAAGATCAGCCTCGGGAATATTTAATTAGCCAATTAAAGGCCAATTTACGCAGGCTGCGTGGTGATATGTATTTTTTTAAAGAATTTATCTCTTACAGGAGGCAGTTTGGAAGTAAAACTTAGGCACAGAGGCACCTCATGTATCATCTGAAACTCCCAAACGGTCACAACTCAAATTTTAGTAGCTTAAGGTTATGCACACGTTCGCCGACGCACACAGACATTCATTTGAAGTCAATGAGTAATTAAATATATGAATGCGCACAGTGAGGTTACTTTAAAAAATATGGCATGAATAGTAAAAAACAAAACAAAACCAGAGACAGAAAAAAAAGAATCTACACAAGTAAAGAACATGTGAATACTGATAAGTACAAACATATATACAACTATTCTTTACACATATGTTCTTTGACCTCGCTTTTTTTGTCCTTTGACAGCTCATTGACGAAATTTTTTAGAATTAACGAAGTTAAGCAACGTCAGTACCTACATGAGTGACAACTTGGGAATACTAGATAATATAGGCTTGGATGTGCTGGTGGTGTAATTAATAATGGATCAGAATTGTCAATCGGAGAGCCTGGTTCTAATTCCTGTTGGGTTCGTTATATTCACTTACGTGCAAATACCCTTGGAAAAGGTATGAATCCACCTCATCTCCTCCAGCTATATGTTAATTAGTATGACTTGTATCACTGAAAAATTATTATCTTAAAAAAATCTTGAATCTAAAAATATTTTCTGGCTTTAATTAACGTGCAAAGGGTTGATAAACCGTAGAAAATGAATGACTCAATCAAAGAGAAAATTATTGATTTTGAATACCTCAAATACAAAGGTAATATCATCATCACAGTTCTCTCCCCAAGTTTTTCTCCAATCACGATGGACGGATGAATTCAATGGGGTTCCCATGTCACTGAGTCTCCAGACCTCGTGGAAAACGCATATATACCACCCATTTGGAAACTTGAAAGAACTTGCCTCACTTTATCGCCACAGGTAGTATCTAACTCCTTCTGTTATCTTAAGAGAGTCAGATTAGACCAAAATAAATAAATGACATATTGCTGGCATAGCTGCTCAATACTCATTTTCTATCCTTGATAGTATTCAAAATCATTTACACAGCCTTGTAAGGGAAGACATTTTCTACTCTGCAACCTCTTTCCCACGAAGGCAACTTTTCAAGCTTATCCCTTCTGTCATTATTTCAATGACAAATGTCCAAATGAGCGCCATTCTTTAGTCTCACCAGTTCAGACATTTTCAGCTAATTCACACCATGGCACTTTCGTAGAGTCAAATCACCATCATTTCGTACGTGTCACAAATGGATGTAGAAAATTGAAATCAGGCAACTTTTTAGAAACAACTGCTATTTCACCGAACTGATTCACATGTGGATGCTTTCCTGAACACTTCAATCTTGACCTCTTTAAGTCATACATCATTACTATTTCAGCTGTAACGTTCTAACTTGAGTGGCTCTCGAATCTCGTGTAGGGCGATGTTTAGTAAACAAATAAAATACACAAAAACTTATCAACCAAGTTACACCAGAATTAAATCGGATTCGGAAAAAGGACAGCTTGAAACTAATATTTAGTTTCGATATCGGAACTCTCACAAAAGCGTGTTTCATCCTTTGTCCTGTTAAGATATAACTATTATTAAAGGATTTCAATAATTTTTGAATTACGAGAAGGAGGAGTAATCTTTCATTATTAATTAAATATATGAATTAAATATATGAATACAAAGAGTGAAGTTTCTTTAAAAAATAGAGCACGAAAAAGAAAAAAACAGTGGTAGAAAATAAGAATCTACACAACTGAAGACGTGAATATTGATAAGTACAAAGATATATACAACTATTCTTTACACATATGGCGTTTGATCTAGCTTTGACACCTCCATGAGGAAATTGGTTTACGGTCACATCACGTTCCCGTACCATCATCTAAGCTTAGCAGCATTAGTATCTACATGGATGACTGCTTGGGAATATCAGGTGCTGTAAACATGGATGTGTGTGTGGTGTAATAGATAACGCATCGGAATTGTCGTCGGAGACCCGGGTTCTAATTCCCGTTGGTTTGGTTATATTCACCTACGAGCAGATACCCTTGGGAAAGGTATGAATTCACCTCTCCTCTCCTGATATGGGTCAATTAGTAAGAGTTGTCCAAAACCAAGTAGCTGGAAATCCACGCTGTATTTACAGTTGTCGAGTGGACCGACACGTGAACCATCCTTTCAGCTAACAGTTTTATCGTAAAAACAAGTACCAAATAATAATTATCCACTAGTGGGTAATGGTTAGAATGAAATGATTGGTAGGAATTTTCGCGAATGAAATGAAATTTATTATTCAAAGGGAATTTATTAGACATGAGCCAGAAATATCCATCAGGGCTGAAACAGGATTTTACTGAGATTTAACTGTTGGTCAGTAGATTGATAAGCCACGTTGGCTTGCCTTTGCTCTAGAAATAGGTGCAGGTCAACGAGTCGTTCATATTTCGACATATAGTAGTTTTCTGAAATTTTAACTCTTCTGGAGATTATGGCTATACAATACAGTTTTGAAATCCGATATGCCCACAAAATTTATCCAGTAAACACACACACACACATATATATATATATTAATACAATGTTGAAATCAAAATTAAGTTCAATCGCAGATATATTATATCCACTTTTCATCAGTGTTGACAATCCTTTTCAAAATTAGTTGGGTAACGTGTAATGAATAAATGCTGACACTTTGATTAAGATGAAAATTGGTAAGATGGACTGGAAAAGATCAAGATTTTACACCATGCAGATTTTTTGGAAGTTGTTTATGTTTGCTGAATAGCAATAGAATCTGTATTTATTGTGCTATAAGCTTTTCTTTAATTAACCTTAGGAGAACTTGACTGTCGATTAAAGTAGATCGTCTGGAACGAAAGCAATCTTTGGAAGTAAGATTTTGGGCTGAAACTGGAGAAACTAGTGATGCCATTTTCTAACACTTAATAATTTATTTCCATAGACAGTACAACTATTCGTAACCATTTGATTGATCAACTAATTTTGAGCCCGTAAAGCATAAAGGGACAAATGCATCTCACAGGAACTAATTTTTATGGGTCAGATCAATTAAACATCATTTTGACATTATGCAACCGTGTATATGAGGTAAGTACGAAGATTTCCAGCATTAAAAAAGGTTTTCTGCAGTGTATTCAATATCTGGACTACGAGTGGAGTCAGCGAACCGAGTTCAAAATTCTTTTGAACTTGGGTAATTCGTGAATCTATCACTTTTTCAACATTTATGAGTTTAATAGTAGGGTAGACTGTGCTTTCAAGCCTTAGGCAGTATCCAGTCTAATAGACAGAAAACTAAATTAAAAACTGCAGAAAAGAAAATGCGAAATTACTAAATTCATAGAAAATAACATATATTAAATAAAATAAATCGTGGAGAGTCTGACTCTTGAGGGGACATATGTAACAAATTCTCTGTCTTATTTTCAGAAAAGTGGCCTTTGAGAAACTCAATATATATATATATATATATATATATTGAGTTTCTCAAAGGCCATATATATATATATATATGTGTGTGTGTGCGTGCATATATATATATATATATATATATATATATATATATATCCTTGTGAGTGACATTAGATGATCTTGTGAAGAAGTGGACAGCAGCCCAACATGCCAGATGCTGCTGCTGTGGTTTCAGTAGGAAAATAAGTGTTTACGAGTTAGTTACCAGCTTCAAGCCCACCTAGCTTTGATTTCATGGTTGTCCTTCTAGACTGGTTGCCAAACAAGGCTAGTGAGTCCAGTCAGCTATTCTATTTAATCAATAACTGCAGAGAGAAGAGATGGATTCATACCTTTTTCAAAGATATGTGTGCGAAAGTAAGCACAACGAACCCGACTAGAATTTGAACTCGGCACGACGATTTTAATTTCCGCACCCATAACTGCTATGCAACGCAAGCATGATATATATATATATATATATATATATATATATATATATATGTATATATGTATGTATATATATATATATATATATATATATATATATATATATATATATATATATATATATATATATATATATATATGTGTGTGTGTGTGTGCGCGTTTGAGCGTGGTTGTTTAGATGTGTGTTTTTGTGTAAGCGTGTGATAGGTATAATGGGACTTTCAGATGTAGATACAGAAATAAATAATGGCTGACAAAATCTGTAGAAACAATGCAAATGGCGGAATACTTAAACAGAGAAACATACAACTTGACGCATATACAGTAATAAGTAATGTTAAATATACAAATATCACTGCAGACAATTGATTTCACTCACACAAAAGCACACATGAACAAACAAATAAGCAAACGACTCCACGCAATTTTCAGTCAATATAGATATTTTATTAATCTTTTTTTTTTCTATCTTTGTTGCTCACAGGATGAAAAGGATGAATTTGAAAACCCACAATGCAAACCGGCCCAGCCGGGCTCGATATGTTATTTTTTCCCCCATTCTTCATCAAAATTCGGATGTTATTTTCGCTTTTCTATTCAACTGGATAATGTTTACATCGAACTGCGATCGATAGTACAAAAGGTAAAATGGCGTCCGCGGTCCCTTTGTTGTTGCTGTTGTTGTTGTTGTTCAGCGACGAAGAAGTCGACGATGATACTAATGGCCCAGACAACCGGATTCGAACCGACAACAGTTACCAAGGGCAACCGAAAATGGCGCGAACGGATCACATTCCATTGGGAATTTCAGATAAAATAAATAAATAATTTGTTGCTTCTGCTCGACTGCGTCCGCCGAACATCTGTGTCTGTGTCTCAATATAAATGAAAAAAAAACCAAAAAAACATTGTAATGCGACAATTTGACTATCAATGCCTGTAAAATGACATACATATTGTAAAAGAGACGCGATACGTTTGCTATTCCGTACACGAACATATGCATTTACATATCTTTGTTCAAGTATGAAAATAAAAATATAATTAAAACATATGCGCATATATTTTAAATGTATTAATGTTAATCAGTAAATCAATATGCTGTGCAACTACCCACTAATATACATGTAAAAACTTTGGGCATCTCATTATAGGTTAATGGGTAACGAGTTCGTCTAGTAGATCATTATTACTGGGAAGTGAGTTCAATCCTAACTGCGTACGGCCACATCACGTTGAAAACACCGGTTACCATTAAGCATTGTCGAGCATGGTCAGTACCTAGGTGGGTGACCGTTTGGCGACTGCTTTGGAATACCAGATGCTGTAAGGTTGGATGTGCGTTTGGTATAATGGATAATGGCTCGGAATTTGTTAATCAGAGAGACGAGTTCCATTTCCAGTTGGATTTACGCTTGATAAAGTTATGAATCTATCTCTTCTCCCCACAGCTATGGGTTAATTAGTAAGACTTGTATCAATAAACCCTTATTATCTGAAAAAAGAAATTCTTACAATTTAAAAATATTTTCAGGCTTTAAATAACCTGCAATGGGTTGAGTTGATGTCGGTGAAAATGAATCAACCAGTCAATCAATCATTGCTAACTGGGAATCCCACACTTATTAATATACATGGAAACGCATTAAGTGTTTCGTTTTAAATTAATGGTTAACGTGCTCGTCTAGTAGATAATTATTACTGAGGAATGAGTCCAACACTCACTGGGTGTCACATTCTTATTAATATACGTGCAAATATGTAACTCGATTTCGGTTCATGGTTAATGAACTGATCTACTATATAAGTATTAATGAATAATGTTTGTAACTATCACTGCGTGGCCTGTACGTATTAATATATATGCAACCATATATATATATATATATATATATATATATATATATATATATATAAACACACGTATTAATATATATGCAAACATTTTGTCTGTCTCGTTGAAGGCTAATGGTTAGTATGCAAGTACAGAAGATCATGAATATTGAGTAATGAATTTAACCCTCGCTGGGTGCCCCAAACTTATTACCTTGTGCCCAAACTAAACCAAATTTAATAAATACCTATACGCAAAGGCATATTTGTATATATGAAGAAAAATATACGGGAAAAAACAAACAAAAATCCTTATATGCAATAATGCTGTTTTAATGTTAATATGTCGACGTCGGATTTTTGTTTGTTTTTTCCCGTATATTTTTCTTCATACTGTCGGATCTATATCCATATATTTGCTTACACACACACACACAAACACACACACACACACACATATATATATATATATATATATATATATATATATATATATATATTTATATATATATATACAAGTATATGATTGGTGTATATGGAATGAATTCCAATAACCAACAATTACTATTCTAAAAAAAGAGTGCTCAATACAAAGTAGAGCAGATATAATTATTTATTTAAAAAAAAAAAATTAAAAATAAATATGTTATAAAATCACTACAAAATAGCCATTTTGTTTCAACACCCTCGGTGTCTTATCAAGTGACGACGTTGAATGTAAAATAAATGGTTTTCATGACAGACCGTGAAGATGTTCTCTGTCTTGTCTCTTTTTGTGTGTGTATATATACATATATAAATATGTCTTGGTGCTTATATATTAGAATCTGATTGCGTTTGTTTTACGCGTGACTTTAGGACCCCATTCACACATTCTTAGGATTAAAATGTATACATTGTCTAAGGACCGGATATTAAATTAGCTAAAATAACTTCAATGAAGAAATAAATTGAATAACATATATATCCTTCTTTTCTCCTCAGTAATTTTATAGTTGTAAACTTAATAGCGATAAAATTTTAAATTTTGATTTTGTAATTAGCAGTTTTAAATTTTAATATTAAATTTTATCATATAATTTAGTAATTATTGGTTGGAATAAATTCTTTTTTAATACTACCCATATTTTAAACATCTGAATAGATATTATAACATGACTTCGTTGTCAAGCTTTTTAAATTTTCCTATACTTGTGTTTTGATTGGTCCATCTAGCCTTTGTTACAACGTTTTCCCCTTGCAAAGGATTGTTAATTAATTTGAAACTTTTAAAACCATTTATTTTACATAAGACACCGAGGGTGTTGAAACAAAATGGCTATTTTTGTAGTGATTTTATAACATCTTTACGTTATAAATTTTTTTTTTTAAATAAATAATTATATATATATATATATATATATATATATATATATATATATATACAAATGTAAAAGAACGAAGAATAAAATTCAAACGTTCAAAACAATAATTTAAAACAGAGCTTAATGCAAGTAGAGCAATATATATTTATTATACATTGTTACATTAGAACATGTAAGTTAATACTACAAAATTGTACATGTTGTTTCGACGTTTAATAAACAACGTCTCATCAGGTAGTTAACAATGATAGTAATAAACGATTTTATTTAAAATTACAATTTATGAAACATCACTTCATTTTCTGTTTTTGGAAAATTTCCGTACAAGGTAAAAAATGATTTTATAAATAAAAAAAGGAAAGAAAATAACAAATCAATAAAAGGAAAAGGAAAAGGAAAGAAAGGCAAAAGAAAGCATAAAAAGTTAACCCTATTACTAAGAGAATAGAATGAAAAGAAAGGCAAAAGAAAGAGAAGAGTATATTCGGAATTACACAGATACAAAAGAAGAGGAAAGTTAAGTTAATAAAATATGAGAAGTTGTTGATTCGAGATAAGCAAATGAAATTATGCTGAAAAAGGTGTATTTCGTTTCGTTCAAATTTGAACTCTCTTTTTTCTTGTTTTGAATTCTCTTTTAGACATCCGATTGCTTCAAGCCGGGATCGAATCTCGACCGATTTGGCATCAATAACTCTATCCCTAAGCTATCGGCGCACGACAGAGAAAAGGGATCTTTTAACCTATTATATACGTGATATATATATATAAACGCCAAATCAGCAGCCAGAGCACTCAAATCATATGAAGTGCTGTGCATTATAAGCAGCTACTTTTAGAAATTGACACCAAGCCAGTTAAAAACAAACTATTAGCGACTAAACAAGAAAAACGAAAAAATGGGTTAAGCGAAGACATAAACAAATATTTTCTTTGTTATTTAAGCATGGAGTATTGCTGCCATATATGGTCTGGTGCCCCTTCTGTTTGCCTCGGGGTTCTTGATAGGCTCCAGAGGCGGATATGCAATGTAGTTGGCCCTGCCCTGGCGTCCGTCTACAGTCACTTTCTCACAGACGCGCCGTCGCCTCCCTCTGTCTGTCCTACAAATACTTTCATGGAAATTGCTCCGAGGAGCTGCATTCGCTGGTTCCCAGACGTCATGAGTTTCAGCGCCTTACGAGGCTGGCATCCCGCTCTCACCCCTTCACTGTCGAAACTCCTAAATGTAGCCATCTCTTCTACTCTAATAGCTTCATGTCTCGCACCTCTTGCCTGTGGAACTCCCTTCCCTTTTTCTGTTTCCCTGTGAGCTATAATCTCCAGCTATTCAAGTGTAATGTCAATCGACATCTCCAGTTGCCTTGATCTATCCACTACCCTCATCCTTTCTTCTATCACTTCTATCTGATCTTGCTCTAAATTTTCTGTAATCCCTTGCGTCCTAGTGGCTTCCCGCCTTGCTTGGGGTGAAATGCTTAAAAAAAAAAAAAATTTATTAAATACTATATAATAAAAATTCAATAATAATTAATTATTTAAACAAGAGATATAAAAAAAAGTATATAGAATGCACCAATAATTTGAAAAACTTTAGAATCACAGAATATTCCGGGATATTAACGTAATATTAAGTTGTCTCTTCGCCCGGAATTAAATTCGCTACATTATCATTTGATGCGCAGAGCCGAAAAATAAAGAAAAGAAAAAAACGGAATAACGAGAGAGTATAAGGAGACAACAATATCATGAAAAAAAGAAATAACCACGACATCCTACACATGTATACATACATAGGTGTACGCACACACACGCGCATCGGTGCTCGAACACACACACACACACACACACACACACACACACACACACACACAAAAGAATAAGGCAAAACCTCACATCAATGAAAAAGCGCATTTTTTTAAAAACTTAATATAAAAATAGCGAAACGAGACAATTGGTAGACATTTGCTGATTTCTCCTGACGAGTAGACCAAGCAATTACACAAAGGTTCGTCTAAAAGATTCTGAAATGGAGATGCTGAATAAAACATCAATCAGCTAAGTAACAAATTTTGCTTTTGTGTTAATCTTATATATATATATATATATATATATATATATATATATATATATATATATATATATATATAGTCATCCACAGACAGACTGTTTCGCATCTCTTCAGTGTAGCTAGACACACGGTTGCTTCAAGCCGGGATCGAAACTCGACCGATTTGACATCAGTCGGAGACTGTTATTGCTAGGATATCGCCGCACACTAGGTGATTTTTAACGCTGCCGTCAAATACCCTTTCTCCCAAAGTGCTCGACCAACGAACGGGAGCGTATGCGTGTGTACGTGTGTGTGAGCGTGTGTGTGAGCGTGTGTTCTTGCGTGCGTGTGTGCCTGCGTGTCTGTGCATGCGTGTGTGTCAGTATATTCATAAATGAATTTGAATTCAATGGGTATTTGGCAAACACAAATGTGCTTGTGTAGGGATCTACAACAGGGATTGGCTTGCCGAATGCACTCGGAAACAATTAACCGGCCATTATAGATATACTATCTATGTTCATGAATAATATTCTTCTATACACGTCGACTTACAATAAGAAAGAAACAGTTGACGTTATTGAGATAGTATAATGAGGAAAGAAGATTAAGAGATTCTAACACCCACAGGACTTTATAGAAAGCAAGAGATGCAGACAGAAAGAGCGTGTTAACTACTGGTGTGACTGAATGGTAGAACCGGGAGAAGAGATGATGATAAAAGAGTAAAAATTGAATTAGTGTAACAAAAGGCAGGAAATTCTGGAGAGTCATAATCATTCAAGTCCAGAAGAGACGTGACACATTAAAGACCAATACAATATTAAAAGAGGAAAAAGAACGGTTTTATAGAAAATAAGAATAAATATAAAATAGTATTTATATTTATAGTATAGAAAATAGTATTCGATAATTAATAGTATATATACGCATAGTTCTACATATATACATACAGATACACATGTTTGCATGTGCTTGAATGCCAATTTAATTTCTCATGTAGATAAATGCAAATAAAATTTCACCGAATTTTGTGTATGTCTGATTCATTTTAATGCTGACCATCTGATGCAATGCTCAACCTATTTGTATCATCAGTATCTGAGAGTGGATTCGATTCACAGCAGGAAACTTATTTATAAGATCTAGTGTTTCATCTTTCATGGATGATTGTCATTGATTTACATAACGACGTCAAAACTGTCGAAAATTCAAAGAGTAAGAAATGAAGACGAAGAAATGATGGACATCGGAGCACTGATCGTAAAGGAACTATATCAATATATATATATATATATATATATATATATATATATATATATATATATGTGTGTGTGTTTGTGTATATATGTGTTTGTGTATATATGTGTTTGTGTGTGTATGTGTGTGTGTATATATATATATATATATATATATATATATATATATATATATATATATATATTTATATACATATATATATATATATATATTCAAAAGTTTGAAGCCACGCTCTGAATTAGCATGGATTGAACTTGACAGAAGAGTGAAAAAAAAAAAAAATGAAAAAGATCTCTTAAAGAGTCATTGAAAAAAGAATGGAATAAGTTATCAAACTTCTACTTACAGGAACTTTTGCAATGAATGCCAAAAATTTCTGATGCAGTAATCACGGCTAAAGAAGGATATTTTCTGATGAAAGCAATACATATATATATATATATATATATATATATATATATATATATATATATATATATATATATATAGTTGTATATTTAGGCAGCAATCCTTCCTTTATGCATGTTTCATTAAAAACGACAGACAAGGTACTACGGTTAAGCTTTTTATTTAATTTTTCTTGTGTTCTAACAAGAGCTTTCTTTTCCGGACAAAGGATGTGTAAGAACTGTCCAAATGTTTTATATTTCCGAGCGCTTTCGGCTATACCTTTAGCCATTATCAAGGATGATTCGACAAAGCGCATAAAACGGCGTTCTTTTATTGGTCAAACGTCAGAAAACTTCTGCACGTGACGTCGGTATAATAACACTAAATTTTATTTTTTTCCATTATCTTTATAGCAAGTCTCATGCCAGTTTCATTCGCTTGTGACACAATCACGTATTCAGCAACTCTAGCATTTCTTAATAAACAGCCTATTCATTAACAAACCGCGGTTTGAGTTTTCTATGGCTTTTGTGATAGAGTCGCGTTGCTTAGCCGACACTACTACGGCCTCAGTTCATTTGCTCAGTAGAGTTTGCGTCTGTTGGAGATTTAAGAAGAACAAGCCACTTTCTCTGTTTCAATGACGTGCAGAAATGGATAGGTTCCATCGAATTAAGACAAGGCGTAAAAGAAATAATGGCATATATATTTCCCGAGCTGTTTGCTGATGTTGATGTCGGCAAACAGAATTTGAAACTGCCCATTTTGGTTTGATTTCTAGAAATACTCTCGGATTTATTATTCCGCATTTCCATTCCATATGAAAGAAACAGTTGAAATATTTTGGACACATAATGAGAAAAAAGGGCTCGGAGGCTTTGACACTCACAGGGCGTACTGATGTCAAGAGTAGCGGAGGAAAACAACGAGTAACCTGCTTTACAAGGTTCTGTAAGTAGATGGTAGAAAACATGGGAACAGAGAAAAGGATAGCAAGGAGAAAACATTACTAAAAGCTAAAAAAAATGAGACGTTGTGGAGGACGCTAGTCATCAACGTCCTGAAGGCGCATGGCTCATGGAAGAAGGACAGCTGAGAATGTCTAATCTATAAATGACAATATATTTCGTCTTGTTTCTGCTTTTGTTTGGTTTGTTTTACGGCATATCAACCTCGATGATTATGTAATGCCGACAAAATTTTTATTGCTGGTAATATTTTATTTTGTCAAAAATCTTTTTCTGGTAATATTTTTCCTTCAAAAATGTATCGCTGGTAATAATTTTTTACAAAGTATTTCTGGTATTAAAACCTATTTTTACATTTTCATAGTGTTTTTACCCCAGTTTTAGGGTTAACTATTTGCCCATAGCTGGGACCCTAACAGGTGCAACCACCACAGGTCAGGGTGAACCTGCGAACACCAGCAATTAAGATGTGGTTCCACGCTCCTCAAAACCTCCAGATCAGAGGACTTGCTGCTGGGCGTAGTTTATCATCAGGACGCGGATGTAGATTATCGTCATAGCCAGGACGGTTTGCTTTTGTGCATTGGCGCATGTTTGTGCGTGCATTCACGTATTTATAATTTCATAATCTACAGATCAAAAGCATCATATTGCGAACGACAAAGCAATCTTGTTTCTATTATTTATTTTTATATCTTGCATATGTTTAAAAATGAAATGCTAGCAGTGAATCTGAGAAAAAAAGGCTTTGACTGAAGTCCTACTGTCTGCCCCAATGTTCGCAGTAAAACACACATGTTTTTCAGATAAGAACCGATTCTATATTCTTGGTAATCCGTTGGTGAATAGCCACGATGTTGCAATGCTGTGATTTTCAACCTCTTAAGTGTGCCGCAAAAATATTGTCACGGTATACATATAATGGATGATTAAAAAGTAACTCCCATTTTATGTATAATGAACTCTCCCGTCTTGTAAAAATTATAGTTAGACAGGAGAGTCCATCATACATAAAATAGAGAGTTTCTTTTCAGTCATCCTGTATATGTTTGTGTAGAAGTACTAAACGTACAGCTTTAGTATTTGAATAGATGAATACGTATTATATGAAGATGAAGAATTGGCCACCATTTCTCGTGATCTAGGGCTCAAAATAAAACACTCGATGATACCCACTGATACATTTTGGATTTCAATATAAAAGGAATAACCCACATTAACTCAAAAACTTGATCACCTTTATTGCAATTTTATAATTCTTATTTATATAAATTTAGATTCTCAAGCTTAAATAAAATCAAAAATAAGAAGCGAGAAAGAAAACGTTCAACTGAAGAAATGAAGATCTACTTATTGCACATTCGACCAAACATGGAAGAAATCGCGAAAAATACCAAGTACAGGTTATTATGTATTATGTATGTAAATAATGTATATAATACCTCATCTTAGAAATATAGACAGAAGCTTGTCTCTATATTAATTACGACTGAGAAGTGAGATCGATCCTGACTGGGTGTTCCATACAATCTACACTTGGAAAATCATCATAAAAGGAATACATTATCGTTGTCAGAAATACCTGTTCAAATGATTCGGTATATATATATGTAGAGAGCTATGGGTAAATTGTCACCATTTTTATATTTTTAATTTCACGCATGCTTGTTTTTGATTTTGTCGACTGCCCAGTATAGTATGGCCAGTTGGGTGACATCTGTGAGAAAAGGAGCAACATGACGCAATTCACTCCGCCAGAAATTTGGAAACGGCACGCTCTACTGCTTGTCACTCGCACCGGAAGATCCAATACGAACATTTCAGAGTATTTGGGTTTCAATCAGAGGACAGTGCAGAGGATTCGGAAATGAAGCTAATGGTGATTACGAAGGTGTTTGGAGTGATCACTAATTATGCCTCCATTCATCTTCCCATGGCGCCTCAGATTAAACACGGAGGCCTAAGTCAAGTCTCAGACTTCAAGCCCCATGATTATTATGTGTGGGGCGCAGTTGAGCGAAAGACCAACAATACTCTTTGTAAAACCTAAGATGAGCTGAAGTCAAGGATTATGGCAGCATTCATGAAATTAAACAAGGAGAGACTCCAGAAGAGATGAAGGAGATTCCGAAGTCGTCTGGAGGCCGTGGTTGAAGCCAATGGGAATTTTATTTAATACATTTACTCTTTAGTATTTCAAGATAATTTTGTGCAATTCTGTTAAATATATCTGTTAAAATGATGTCAGAATTTATCCATCACACCATATATATATATATATATATAATAATTATTTAAAAAAAATATCATTCCTTCGCTACATAAGAGTTCTCATGTTTAAAAAACGGGAGCCGAAAATTAAATTGAGTTAAAGTAACAAGATTCCTAAATTTTCGCTTGAGGATGAAACAGGGCTTGATACTTTAACTCAATTTAATTTTAATAATTATATTAAGGTTATTTTTTTTTTAAATAATTATAATTTAAGCTCCACTTCTGTATGGAGTACTGTTTTTCAAAAATAAAAACAAAAATACTAACGAACTCTGGATTATTTACCTAACGTGTTCTTTCATATTATTCTACATATCTGCATATGCATATATATATCTATATATATCTCTCTCTATATATATATCTATATATCTATATCTATATATCTATATATATCTATCTATATATATATATATATATATATATATATATATATATATATATATATATATATATATATATATGTATATATATATATATATATATATATATATATATATATATATATATATATATATGTATATATAAATAGAAAAGAAAAGGTTAGGTAAATAATCCGGGGTTCTTTAGTATTTTTGCTTTTATTTTTAAAAAACTGTACTTTATACAGAAGTAAAGCTTAAATTATATTACATTATATATATATATATATATATATATATATATATATATATATATATAACTGAAAGACGTAACTAGGCAAAATCTGCCAAAATGCTAATCTGGTCTGATGCTCCTACTGTGCATATCGAGAATCTTGACAAAATACAGAGAAGAGTGTGCAATACAATCGATCCTGATCAAATATCTCGTCTCCAGTTACTTTCTCAGCGACGTGACGTGGATTCATTCTATCTCTTCTATAAATATTTTCATTGCAATTGCTCGGATGGGCTTTTTTCTTTGGTGCTCCGAATGTGCGAATTTAAGCGTTCTACTAGATTGGCATCTAGGTCCCACCCATTTTAATGTTGAACTAGCTAGATGCAACCGCTACTACTCTTACAGTTCCTTTTGTCGTACTTATTCCCTGTGGAAAACGCTTCCGATTTCCTGATAACTACAATCTTCAAAAATTTAAATGCAACGTCAATCGCCATCTTCTGTCTTCTTGAACCCTGTTCCTTTTTTGTATTTTCCTCAATGCTCGTCAATAAAATATTCTTATTCTCTTTCACTCCCTGTAATCACCTGTGGGGAGTGTAGTGTATTAATTCGTAAGACATGTATTAGTAAATCATTATTATTTGCCCTCAAAATTTTACAATCTAAAAATATTTTCTGGCTTTACATAACCTGCAAAGTACTTATAAGTCGTAGAAAACGAATGAACCACTCAAATAATTTGATATTGGGTTGAGCATGTCTACGTTAGAGGGTAGAAAATATTCCGATAATATTTTGAAAGCGTTCGTCCTCACTATAGCAAAATAATATCCGTAGAAGTTCACTGTCAGCATTTGAGCTGCTTTGACGGGGATGCGTGCTGAGATAATGTTCAATGTGGAGAAAGAATCCAGTGCAAGCAATTATCAGGCTGCAGGGGCACACAGTGCATATACCTTTGTTCCTTTAGAGCAATTTAAAAGGGGTCGGATTGTAGGTATTCTTGAGTTTTGATTGTCATCTCGTAAAATTTACTGTTAGTGTCGGCGGTGTTTCGATGTTGGCAATTCTGACCAAATGAACATTTCTACACCCGTAGACCAGGTTCTGGACGGCCACATACTACAAACATATACTGAAATCAACGGGTTATCATTGTAAGGGTATCATTATAGACGATACGATGTCCACAGTAGAGATGAGAGCATGTATGTCCGTAGGAGTGTCAACCCAGATTCTTGTGAATCCTTTGTTTACAGCTGGATTACGGGAACACATGGCTCTTGCACTTGTACTAAGGCCATAATACCGTCATACTTTCTAAAAGTCATCTAAGGAATAGATTAGTGGTTTGAAGTGTTTAGTGATGTGAGTAGGTCCTTTGTTCACACAAATTATTATTATTATTTTAAAATATTTTTATGCAAATTTTATGAAAATTATTTTTTTGCTTTTTTTGCCACAAAACTATCGCGAAAGTCTCCAGTCATATCGTGAGATGGTCAACTGGGGAATAAAAAGGAAGCACTCTGCAAATTTAAGTTATCAGAGCAGGTTCTACTATCATGCAAGTATAGTCGTTTGTATGCCTTGTGTAGAACAGAGGAGTGATATCTTCCAGAGTGTATTCGTAAGAAACACAGACATTACATACATCATGGTGTCAGGTGCCATAAGTTACAATTTTCGCTCGTCTTTGTTTTTTTTGGGGAAGCTAAGATCGAAAGGCGGTTTGTAGTTTTTAGTGAGGTGAGCATATTCTTTATTCATGCAAATTATTTAAAGAAATATTTTTATGGAAGTGATTTTTTGGCATATGCGACGTATACTCGAGGACCGACGTATTCCAAATCGTATTCTCCCACGACACGCAGGTATCTATTGGGATCATCTTGATATTGTTATTTGTGGAAAAATACCAAATTCGCCCAGGACATTATTCAACCCGTTTGCCTGCCATTATACGAGAACAGGAATGAAATATGCACTTCCGGCAGGATGTTGTCCATTCGCATGATGACCGTGCTTATTCATTATGCCCTGCAAGATGTTCGACGACTTCTCAGGCCGGCATGATCGTCAGAACCATTCCCTATTTACCATATATAAGACATGATAGCTTTGACCCGTTCAGTTAATCCACCTATAAATATTGCTGTATTGCATCAATACGGACAAGAAGCGTGTAATAATGTATCCCAGAATGCTAGTCGCTGTATTTAAGATCGTACGCATGTGAGAATGCAGGTTTGTGTTAATGGCCAAGTCAGATATGGAGTTCATTAATATGGGGTCTGGGTCGTGTTGATACGCCCCTTATTTTATAACCTCTGCCATTATTGATCTATATACGTAAGAACTTAGTGCAAACTAGCTATATTTTCTGTGTGTTTAATATCGAGTAAATTGAAACATATTAATGAAGGGCCAATTTTAGTTTCCGTCAATGTAGGTAGCTAGCTAGATATGAACAGATCGAAATAGATATAGAGGAACTGATATAGATAGATTGAACATATATGAGACATGATGGGCTTGGGTCGTTTAGTTAATCCACCTACAAATCTTGAATTGAATAGAAGCAAGAGGCTTGTAAATAATGCATCGCTGGATGGTGTTCATCGTCTGTAACATCGTATGCATGTGTGAATACAGGTTTAATAGAGGATCTTAGTATTGCAGGATTGCATCAATTTTCTGCTAAATAGCTTCTGTATACGACTGTTAGATGGCGTTGGCAAAGCAGTATACAAAGAAAAGGGCGCAAAAGTGTCTATCCTTTTTTTTTCTTTTTTTTTTTAGTAATAGGGTGCCTTAGAGATAGGATGTGTCTCGTTCCCCACTCGGAATATTTTCAGCCTCCAGTGAACAACATGTTGCATGGAGTACAATAATACACAGCATACACATGTGTTTAAGCTTATTTGACTAAACAAAGGCATGTATAATAATTCCATCAAATAATCTCTTCTCAAAATGTAAAATTGCTCAGTCTTTCATATGAACTTTTTACACACGTATGTACAAATAAGGACATTTTCCTCTACACACAAACATACACACGCGCGCAACATAATCTTAGGTTACTTACACTAATTATATTCGAACTCATGTCTTCACCTTTGTTGTTTTTATCACAACGTTTCGGCTTTTGTTCCCTTCGGCCTTCCTCAGTATTCATTTCAAAATTACCTGTAGGTTGCCCACATCGATATACAACTGAGGATGTCATCACAGATGAGGACGCTAGTCCGAGTATAAATAGTGTAAATAATGACAACTTTCCATCCCAGAGATTCCGAGAAAAATTTATCTACACAGCATACACATGTGTTTAAGCTTATTTGACTAAACAAAGGCATGTATAATAATTCCATCAAATAATCTCTTCTCAAAATGTAAAATCGTTCACAGTCTTTCATATAGACTTATTACACACTCATGTACGAATAAGGACGTCTCCCTCTACACACACACACACACACACACGCGCGTGCGCAACATGATCTTAGGTTATTCTTATTCTTTCTCTTTAGGTGAATCTATCATTTATAATAGCAATGTTACTATTGGTAACCGCTCTATGCTTATCTAATGGTCTTTAATATAGAACTACTTCTCTAATCCAGTAATAGTACCTTTCCTCTACTAACTTTCACCAAATAGAAGGCCTATAGCCACTCGAGTTAGAGGGCTACAATAGAAATGGTAAATAGGTTGTGACATGAACGGAATAGCAGGTATGAGGATTTGGAGGAAATACAGAGATTGATCCTTGAGTAGAAGAAGTAAAAGATTGTAGAGTTCTAGGAAAAACACTACGCAGGGGTCCGTTCCACCCAAATGACAGTTATTGAGAAAAAAAAGAAGCTGTTTGAGTGGAACTTTCTTATATTTCGAACATGGATGAAATGAGAGTGATTCAATTCCGAGGAAGTGGCATGGCTTGTGCTAATTCTAAAGGTCTGAGCTGGTCAAACTAAAGATTGGGGCTCATCTGAACATTTCCTATGGGAATAACGATAGAGTAGCGACTGTGAATTTAGCATAAGCCAGTGGATGTATATGTGGTGTAATGGATAGCAGCTTGGAATGCGAAATCGGAGAGCCAAGTTCGAATTCCAGTCAGATTCATTTCATTCACTTATTAACGCAGATACCCTTGTGAAGGTTATAGATCCATATCGTCCCTCAGCTATGATTTAAATAGAAGTTTTTTTTTTGTCTGGAAAAAATAATATTATGTTAAAAAATTGATAATTCAATATTCACTGAAAAAAAAAAAAAAAAAAAAAACCCAAAATATGCTTTGGTCTTAAATAACCCGAAAAAGGTTGATAAGCCGTTTGAAACAACAAAATCAATTATTGTAGTCCAGCTGTAGCATCCGTGAATTCTGTCTAGATTAAACTGAAACACACTCAGAGTACTGTAGTTTTATCATCCCTTAGTGTATTACGGTGATGTTCCAAGAAGTAATTTAAAATATAGTGGATAATAGAGAAAAAGAGAACAATTATTTTAAATGGATATCAACTTCTTTCTTTTTTTTGATATCAGTTTGTGAAGTGATTTTCTTCGCAATTTACTCGTCATTTTTTAAAAATATATTTTATCTGTGTAAAGTTGTTGATGCCTAATATGAAACGTTTTTAATATGATGACAAGCGAATGTCAACTCGGGGGCGATATCTACCGATCGTGCAATCGAGCGTGACAAGTATGGCCGTCATGTCTCTTTAATAGCAGCTGTTTGGAAGAAACAAACAAAATTAGGAAAACATACGACTGTTTCATTTCTCATATTTAATAAATAGCGGAAAATAAAACTCAATAAAAGAAAAAGAGAATCTATAATGAAATAAAATTCATACGTACGAATCTGAATCATCGTCTTATGAGTGGGTAAATTATCTGAACGTAAATTTGTGTGAATATTGAAATTAAACACCGAGAATCATTTAATTAGTTTTTTTTTTTTTTTTACTTCTCGCATATTCTCGCATATACACTCCTATTGACACACTGGTAAGACAAAGTAAAAGAGACATCTCAAACACCCAGCTGACCACCTACACACACACACACACACGCACGCGCGATTATATATATATATATAGTATTAAGGTATGCTATATTTATAGGTTAAAGGGCTCAATATTAAGGATAGTGCGTATTTAAATATAAAAATGGACATTGAAGTCAATATCTATCTATCTATCTATCTATCTATCTATCTATATATATATATATATATATATATATAATATTATATATATATATATATATATATATATATATATATATATATATATATATATATATATATATATATATATATATATATATATATAAATTCCCAAGAGGATAGAATCCGGGGGTAGAACTCAATGTCCAGGACAGAGTAAATAATATATATATATATATATATATATATATATATATATATATATATATTAAATATTAAAAAGTTAGGAATCATTTACAAATCCACTACCATGCTTTGCTTTCAATCATTAAGATCTCGTCAACCTCCTGACATGACCTTAATGTTTTAGTGATACTAAACTTTTAATATTAAATACATTAGTATTTAAAGCTCTGCGCGTTTACTTTATCGGATTGTGAATACATCATTTTTAATACAACCGTCCCCCGGTCGGATTCAACTCTCACCTAAAATCGGTTAAATACACACACACACACACACACACACACACACATACATATATATATATATATATATATATATATATATATATATATATATATATATATATATATATATATATATATATATATATATAGTGTATTGGGTCAGCAGCTCATTATTCAAACATATATTGTTAAATTTAAAAGACAACGAATGTCTATTATGCCTGATCATGAGTTGTTTAAGTTTTTTTTTATTTTTTTTTTATAGTGGCTTAGTTTCTGGAGAAAATAAAAATAAAAACAAAAACAGTCCAAAATTTGGATGTTTTTATTATGCTGTTCCTTAATGCAAGTTTTCGGCTCACATGAGCCATCATAAGAGTGGTTGTACGAGGAAATATTCAAATGCTGGACAGTTTAGTCTTTATTTTCTCCTGTTAAATTTAACAATATGTTTGAATATGTGTGTATATATATATATATATATTCGGCAGTGTTTTATTATAGGTTGTTCTACGAAGTATCAGTGACTGTGTGTGTGCGTGCGTGTGTGCGCGTAACTTCTTCTAAGCCTTCAGACATGTCCATTACAATGATATGGGTGAACATTTTGTCTTTCTGTTGCGAACTCTTCTGGTGACGTAGCAAGAAAGTCATCTTTTTATGTTAGGCTTCTTTTCTTCTTTATGTCCCACGTCCCTCTAGGACATAAGCGATCATGGCTCTCACAACTTCCTGTCCCTTGTACCTCTTAATAAACTTTGTCTTTCTGTTATTTCTCCTAAGACCTGTTCTGCCATCCATTTAGTCAAAGAAATTAAATATGTTATGTGTTTTCTTCCTCTGTTCCTTTTGCTCTTTATATGTCCCGTGAAAGTGCATAAATAACCCGTCATTTTAACGACACAAGGAAACTAATATAGTTATAATATATCATATCTTCTTCTTTTATTTACTGTCTCCTTCAGGACGAAGGAGATCACGGCTATCCACATCTTCCCGTCCTTTGTAGCTCTTAAAATGTTTTTTGCTATTTCTCCCAAACTCTACCATCAATTTGTTCAAACTCACCAACTACGTTACGCGCTACTTTCTTTTGTCCCTCCTTCCCTCAATCCGTCCTGCGAGTATCAGGTTTTCCAAGCCCTCTTTCATCATCACGTGTCCCAGAAATTTCAACTGTCTCTTCCTGA
>OZ010583.1:100434389-100449389 GCA_963932145.1 Acanthosepion lycidas
TTCCGGTTATGCCTACCGGAAAAATTTTGAATACAAATACTACTACTACTGTTAGTAGTAGTAGTAGTAGTAGTACTACTACTACTACTAATGATAATAATTTTAGTGAATTCGGAATATACAATATGCAATGTTCGTGGTTAACAAAGGAAGACGAGAAAAAGAATTGGGCATGAGGATACTGAATGTAACAAAGACTGCACATATCCAGTGCCCTAGATGAGGATTCTGTAAAACAAAATGAAATGAAAGAAAATGTAAGAGATTAATATCTCAGAAGCAGAAGAAAGATGTAAAAGAAAGAACAGGAACATAATCTAAGACATTTCTTAAATAGGGAAAATATACACTGAGAAATTAAGACCAGAAAACCAATGACATTGAGAGAATATGTGTGAAACGGAAAAAAGATGGGAGAAGAAATACTGTTAATGTGTTGACTCTGAAATCAAACGAATAAAAACGTCAGACAGCGGAATAAAGAAAATTCGATTATGACATGCTAAATTTGCAGTAAAACTGACCAAAAATAAATGCGGCGTGTGAAAACTCCAATTCTAGAAACCAAATTATATAATAACGAAGTGTCTCAAAGAGACAATAAAGCGACATATAAAATATCGATTATGCAGAGATGAAGGTGAGAACGTCAAAAAGCGAATGTAACAAATTGGTTCATAAAAGTATAAGAATAGACTTGATTGGGTAAGAAATGTGATCCACTGAGAATTATGCAAAAGACTTGGATTTGACTATTCAGTTCAAATACGTAAATGCAAGCCAGAAGCTGCCTTGGAGGAGAAGAAAAAAAAACACAAAACGCTACGACATTGAGTTGAAAGATATCAAGCAATCTCTCAGAGAGTGGCCGTAACAGACTAAAGATAATACAGGGATGGAACAAAATTCCTGAACCTTGTCGGTAAACGGAACATTTGTAGGGCATGAAAATAACAATACTCATAATAACCGAATTGCTTTACCAAAGGATTTGAAGAATTGGGAATCAGCAGATGCACCGAGACATCTTTCTGCCAACACTAGAATACTAGGAAGAGTGTTGGATTACGAAAATGACTTGCTGTCACTTGATCTCCAACTGATATAACTGGCACAAAAACTCCAAAAATGTTGCAGAATCCCAATGAAAAAAAAGACATATACAAACAGGAAATCGATGGATAAAAATATTTTAATAACAAGTCATAATTCTTCAAAAATGCATAATATTAAAATATTTATTAAAATCTTAAGGAAATTTGATATCATTTGATAGAACATTTTATGTAAGATACTGTTATAAATATTAATAAAAATGATAATTAAAGTGAAGTTCTAAAAAATAGAGATAATAATTCATTGGAGTGTTTCGTCCTCACACACTGAAGAAATGAACGTAGATTGTTAACATATAAGTAACGTAATAGATAAAGAGGTAGTGTAGCTACAACGGAAGTAATGAGGCAGACCGTGGCGAAGTCGAAATAGTCACCCCAGTTGTAGCAACGTTAACTTTATTTTTACTCCACAATTTACCATGGTTAGTGTCTATACGGAAAGAAGGAAATACGCTTTGAACTGGTGTGTCCGTGTGCGCTGCGTTTGGTCAGCGAAAGACCAATAATCGCTGTATGTCTATTCTGAAGTGGTCTTTGATATAGCTATTGCCAACCTAAGTCTGTAGTATGAGTTCGAATTATTCCGAGTGGTGGTCTTCGCCTTCTCCGTCAAAACTTCGAATAGGGTTTAACACTGATTGCGGTATAATTCTTGGGGTTAGGTTGATGGGGAGTGTAATCTATGTAATATTATCTTGGACACCATTATCGGAAACATGGCATCAGTTAGTGCGTTTCACCCGGGCCAGAGAACATCAACATTGGCTGTGAAAGATATTCGACTCTTGTTAAATGAGTCACGTATTCTGTCATTTTGGTCAGACGCCCGAGTTCGTGTGCGGAGGATATCGCATGAGTGTACAGATCCAGCTGTTGGAATTCTCAAAACTCCTAGTGAAATTGAGTTTTGTCTTAACAAGCGTAGCATACACACATCTTGTTATAGACTATTTGTCTTCCATTGTGTTTGCCATGATTTCCCGTTGATGATAGTTTATTCTAGTAAGCCAACATAGTTTCACATTATGTATAGTGGCGAGAAATTTACTCCAGGAACACTCGACTATCTTTCAGGTTATCCATTGGTTCTCATACTAGCCAGGTACAAACCCCGTCAAGTATATATAGGGCATATTACAGATATCATTAAATTCTCAGTAGATCCACTGAGTAAACAAAGCTGTGAAAGGAACCTGGATACATATATTTTTCTAACGATTATAGTACCTCGTAGACAGCGTGCTATGTCGCATAGCCACTGTTATTCAAACAAAGGTAGGTGATAAATATTATTAGAAATGTGTTTCTAATTTCTAGCACTTCAGATTACCAGTAGAGTAGCAATGAAATAAATAGACGAGATAATAAATAAAAGACCAAAAACAAAATGGCGGATGAATTGAGGTTTTTATTAAGCATAGATATTTCATGACAAAGCGTGACTCTCTTCAGTATAAGAAGTAATACTATCTCCGGTACATTCTGTTCTAAGTATGAAGACCAAAATATGTAAAATGTGTAAAAAAGAATTCACAAATCTTGTCATACCAACCGTTCACCACATTATATATAACGCTTATGCACCGAAAAAATTCTCTTCAGGTTCTAAGGAAGTAAGATCATAAAAATTTTCATGATCAATTTACCCTACTTAATCTCCGTTGTTAAGCTCTTCAATCATCTTGCGTTGACAACCTTGATTTCGATTACACACACTCACCCCCACGGCTGTTACTTCTGCTTCTGGTTAGTATAATGGATATAAATTCACAGCTTTGCCTAGTCAGGCACAAGGATATAGTAATAGAGCTTTAAGTGAAAAATGGAATCACAGTGCCGTGTCGTCTTTTTAAGGCAGACGCTCAGGAAATTCATACTTTGCTTAATTTCGGTTATCAACGTGATGTGATATATATATATATATATGTATATATATATATATATATATATATATATATATATATATATATGTATATATATATATATATGTATGTATGTATATATGTATGTATGTATATATGTATGTATATATATATGTATGTATATATATATATGTATATATATATATGTATATATATATATATATATATATATATTTTTTTTTTTTCTTTTTTTAGTCGAGGTTTACGACCACATCACGTTGATAACGAAGTTAAGCAACGTAAAGGCTGGTCATTACCGAGATGGGTGACGGGTTGGGAATATCAGATGCTATGAGCTTGGGTGTGCATGTAGTGTAACAGATAATGGCTCGAAATTGTTAATCGGTGGGCCGAGTTCCAATTTCAGTCGGGTTATTATATTCATTTAGGCTTGGGAAAAATATGAATCGATCTCTTCCCCTACCAGGTATGGGTTAATTAGTAAGACTTGTATCACTAAATCATTATTATCTTAAAAAATCTTACAATCTAAGAACATTTTCTGGCTTTAAATAACCTGGAAAGTGTTTGGTAAGCCATAGAAAACGAATCAACCAATCAATAAATTGATTGAATTGTTTTGATTAACTGAAAGTAACTCATCTATTGAAATAAAATTTCAATTAATCCACAGTTTAAACATAGTTGAGTTCAAGTCTCTTAAATTCTAAAATTATTTTCTGGTTTTAAATAATCTATAAAGGGCAGATAAGCCGTAGAAACAGAATTCATTAATCAAAGAAACAATTCTTTAGTCAAGATCATAGAAACAATTGAATTCTTTAGTCAAGATCATAGAGTCTATAAGCCAGGAATGAATTGTAACTTGTGAACTTCATAATATTTCTCCTTGGCTGCATAGTATACATCTGGAAAAGGTTATATACCTTGTATTGCAAGGTGGGGGTTTCGAATATAGAACTGTTCTTTCTAGATTGTTTGCAAACAGCAGTCTGTCCAGCTATTTAACCCGTAGCTTGAGGGGGATGAAATTGATTCATGCCTTTCTCAATGGTATGTGCGCGAAAGTGAATGTAACGAACTCGGAATTCGAAATCCGTTCGACGTCTTCTATTTACAAGCCTTTAACCATTGCACCATCAGCGCCAATCCCATATATATCTAGTAAAGTGACGTAGCCTGAACCAGAGCAATAGTAGTGAAGTGCTCAGTGATGGCTGAACTCATTGACGGCAATTTGCAAAACTAACTTGCTTGCCATCGTTATAAAACGAAAATGTTTCCGCTTCTCTTGAGGCAAAAAGAAGCAGAAAAAACATTTAAAACATACTTTGGTATAGAGCTATAACAGGGTGACACTCAGTAATAGTTTTCCTGTGTATTTTGTTACCCATCACCCCGAAGTAGGAATCGGGTAGAAGTAGTAATATTAAGATTCATAAGAGAAATTATTACTGTAACATCTATTTTTGCATTTATTGATTTTTATTATAATTAATTATATTTTGCTAGCAGGAGATTCTATGGGTACTGGCAATTAAGATTTTTCTACTGTCTCATGTTTTGCTTTTTCTGTTGTCCATTGACAACATCATTGCATTTCTCATCTATTCGATACAATCTTCAATGCGTCTGTTTTTATTCAAATACTCTGCAAACATAGTTCAGTTTCAGATGTGAATAAAGAAAAAGAAACATGCAATTATTTTTTACTTCTTTATGTGTCGTCTCCTCTTGGGACGTAGGTGATCATGGCTCTCTACAGCTTCCTATCTTTTGCAGCTCATAATAAATATTGTCTTCTGTTATTTCTCCAAAACCCTGTTCCGCACATCCATTTACTCAAGCTCACTAAATATGTTATGCGTTGTTTTCCTCTGTCTCTCTTGCCTTCACTCAGTCCTGTGAGTATAAGATTTTCCAAGCCCTCATTCCTCATTATGTACCCTAGAAACATCAACAGTCTATTCCTGGTGTTAAGTATAATTTTTCTCTTTGTTTCCATTTTCTCTAAAACTTCGTTGTTACTCCCATGTCCGGTCCATGATATCCCCAGCATCCTTCTGTATAACCACATTTCTGTTACTACAGGTCCCTTCTTCATCTCTGAGGAAATTGTCAGGCACTCACTGCCATAGAGAAGGGCAGATATCACGTAACACTTTAGTACACTTCCATTTTCTCTAGAACTTTTTCTCACATGTTCGGTCCATGATATTGTCTGCATTTAACAACAATTTTCTACTGGATCCTCTGTTTTAATTTTCTTTTATATCTCTATAAAGAATTTTAAAGAATCCTATTTTTACGCCTTTGCATCCCTATCTTTTATTCTTTCGCTCTTTCCTCTTGACATTCAACCAGTTAGCTTTTCTCTCTACGTCCTTTTTGGCACTGCTTCCTCTCCTTATATGAAAATATATTTTTCTTTCACAATAGTATTAGGTTGGTGCAAAAATAATGTCGTTTTCTCACATAGTAACATATGTGAGAAAACGACATTATTTTTGCACCAACCTAATAAAAAATAAAAATACTAAATAAAAACAATAGTAAAAACAATAGTAAATAAAAACCATAAAAAATAATAGTAAAAAAATAATAGTAAAAAAGAATATTAAAAACAATAGTAAATAAAAAAACATAAAAATAATAGTAAAAAAAAGAATAGCAAAAAACAATATTAAAAACAACAGTAAATAAAAACCATAAAAATAATAGTAAAAAAAATAATAGTAAAAAACAATATTAAAAACAATAGTAAATAAAAACCATAAAAAATAATAGTAAAAAAAATAATAGTAAAAAAGAATATTAAAAACAATAGTAAATGAACCAATAGTAAAAACAATAGTAAATAAAACCATACAAAAATAATATTAGGTTGGTGCAAAAATAATGACGCAATAATGTCGTTTTTTGACTTAAAAAATACGTTAAAAAACGACATTATTACGTCATTATTTTTGCACTAACCTAATAGTAAAAAAATAGTAAAAAAGAATATTAAAAACAGTAGTAAATAAAAACAATAGTAAAAACAATAGTAACTAAAAACAATATTAAAAATTAGCATATTTGCTAATTTTTAATATTGTTTTTAGTTTAGTTAAACAATAGTAAAAACAATAGTAAAAACAATAGAAAAAAACAACAGTAAAAATTGTAATAAAATCAATAGTAAAAACAATAGTAAAAGCAATAGTAAAAACAATAGTAAATAAAACAATAGTAAAAACAATTCGAAATAAAACAATATTAAAACAATAGTAAAAAAAAAAAACAATAATAAAAAAAATCAATATTTCTATTGGAGAATTTCTCCAAAAACTGGTTTCATTATACTGCCATAATCATATCGGAGGGCATGTGGTGTAATGTTACCAAGATTACCTTGCTAAATAAATTAAGACTGAACAGTAGGTTTCATCCTCTCTTCATACATTAGGCCTTGTGCCACATCTAAGTTTTGCTTAGTAAATAACCATATGGACTCTTTTGGTACAAATTTCATTACTGTCCCACGACCCGTCAATGATCCTGCATAGATAGAAAATCTTTGTCTATGCCGTTTAATAACAATAAACAAGATGTAAGAACGAACTTGGAATTCGCTTGTCAGAACCAGGATTTAGCTTTTGACATTGTTTTCTCACTTTCCTCTTGCCAGAGCATTACCAAACATAAAAATAGTAAGAAAAAGGCATATTCTTCAAAAAGAAATATTGTTTTCCTTGAAGCTTTTGAAAGAATCAAGGACCATCAAGATTTCTTCATTAAACTAATTTGAACCTATTTATTAATTTGTTTTCATTTCTGTATCAATTAATTTAAATTAATTGATACAATGTGGAGTATCCGTAAACTCTACTAATCTATATATAAGAGACAAATCAATAATAATAATAATAATAATTTAATGTCAGGAATTGGTAGCCTTTACGTATAGTGCATGGACCAAACAAGTTTCAAAGGAGAACTGAAGGAATTAGACATTCAAGAAAATAAAAAATATTCTGTTCAGATCCTATCACTTTTAAAGTCGCCAAGAAAACTGCGATAAGATTTGAAGAAGCTTGTTGTCTGTCAATCATTAACGGTAATTGTTCAGTATGCGTAAATAATAGAATAACAACAATTCTCAGTGTATTTTTCTCAAGATTTGTTTGCGATAAACCTAATATTTATAATAGAGAAACTTAAAGTAACAGTAACAAACCAGTTTCAGGAACATTTGAAGAAATGATTTCAATCTTAATTTGTAAGCCACAAAAAGAAAAGTTTTAATTTTAAATTTAAGATAAATCAGGAAACAATATTTTGGTGCGAGTTTCAATGATATGGCGTAGAAATGTTTTGGGCCAACTACATAAAATGATTACACACCTTTATTTTATTAAGAACTTACGATAATAATTTATTATCACTGTCTGTGAAACTTGAAGTTTGGGAAATAATTAAGTTGCGTTTTCGTAGGTGCCGTGTAAACAGAAGATACACCGCTTTAAGTAACTCGAAACTGAAAAATGTCATGCAAAAACAATTGGGTCAATGAAAGATCTGAGATGATAAAAACATGATAATATCTAAATATCTAAGTAGGAACTGTTCCATCTAATTAGCATGAGTGTAAGGTGACTTGTCAAGTCATTGTAGTTGAACATTAGCTTGTTTTTACATTAAAATCATGGCTAAAATTTCTGCTGAAACAAAGATGAAGGTTCTGATTAAAAAGGTAAGACGACTCAATGAGAGATAGGCAGGCGGATAGGAAAATTCTAGAAAGAGTGTTCAAACCACCCAAAAGATATTTGCTATTACTAGGATCTTTTAAGTGCAAGGACAACCAGAAATTCAGAAAGGTTAGACAAAAAAGATGAAAGAAAGATTGTGAGTCGCGGTAGGCAATCAAAGAACAAACGCCAAACAGGTGAGAAATTTTAGTGATGAAGGCAAAACAGAGTTACATTCTAATGTAAGTAATATGAAAGACGACCAGTGAGAGAATGAAACAATGTAAGATACACCACAAAGACGGTGATGGACACGTAATAGTCTGAGGTTTCATCAAAAGCGACGGGAGAAGAAAATTGGCAAAACTTGTTGGAAACCTAAACAGCGAAAACTATATTAGTTTACTACGGTCGAATCGGAGGCACGGTGGAGTAATGAATAGCGGCTCGGATTGAGGAATCGGAGAGCCAAGTTCGAATTCCAGTCGAATCTATTACATTCACTTACGTGCTAATACTCTTGAGAAAGATATTAATCCTCTTCTCTCCAACCAAGCTATGGGTAAATACCAGTACAGACTGGGTTCTATAGCTTTTGATGGCAGAAAGAAATGGCTACCTTTACAATGTGAGAAAAATCTGCCTCATCAGTCATGTATCGAAAGAAACATGATCGCCTAATCGTGTATCATGCACGGCACATATTTGCCAGACTACGAAGAAGGAGAAATTTTTCAGCAGGATGGTACGCCTTACCACGCATTGTGGATAAAGATGTTCGACTTTTAGAAGACTGGCCTGCACAAAAGTGCTCCAGCGAAATGAAACAAATGCTCCAGAAAAAATCCACGTAATTACCAAAAGCTTTGTATGTACTGTCAAAAGTAATGGGATAAAAGATCTTAACTTTGTTTCATTCAATGCCCCATCGAATTGAGGCAATTATTCGAGTCAAAGGCAACAACAGTAATTACTAACTACATACGCTGACATTTTGTACTTCCTGTAATAATAAAGATAACTTTCTGAAAAAAAACAAAGAAACAAACAAACAAAAAAAAAAACTTTCTTATTTATTAAAAGAACTGAAATGGGAAATTTTCGCTGGTGGCCCAGTATTTTTGCATGGGCTTTTTTTCCCATCATACGCCATTAACAAAAATGTAGTAACTTGTTTTCTGGCCGTAAACGACCATAAAATGTACTGAGAAAAACGCACTGCTAATCACTCTCGATCTGGGGGTAAAATTAATGAGAGTAATTAATTTAGCAAGGTCGAACATAAGTTTTGCACGCAAGTGTATAAGCTAAAAATTTAATTTCCTGTCAATTTAGTTTTAAATTAAAAGGAGTGGAAAGTCTGCTAGGACTAAAAACAACATTAATTTTCAGTTCAGTCAGTTATGTGCCATGCGTGATACATGCTTAGGTGGTGATCATGTATCTTTCAATACATGACTGACAAGGCAGATATTTCCCGCAGTAGGTTGCCATTTCTTTCTGCGGTAGACCATCAAAGGCTATAGAACTTGGTCTGTCCTGCTATTTACCCATAGCTGGTCGGGGGAGGAAGAGGATTCATACCTTTCCCAAGGATATTAGCACATAAGTGTAATGGATTCAATTGGAATTCGAACTCATTTTACTCATTCTAAAAATAGTTTTTATTTTAAACTTATAAATAATTAAGAAAGAAATCAATTAAACAGCTCACAACAACTGTTTGTTTTAACGTAACGAATTATAAAACATATTTTTAGGCCGAAAATAGTTTCTTCTTTTGTTTGTGAGGTTACTGGCCTTCCTGAAAGAAACTGTCATCATAACTAATATCAAATGTTTATTTATGTAACTCGTTTGCCAACACTGAAGTCTGTTTTATGTTGAATGTCAGCTTTGAGCGGTTTTAAAATTTGTCAAAAATGAAATGATTTGGAGGATATTGAAACGGAATTCGAACTTGAGAAATGAGCAATCCTGATAATGCACAACGGAAAACGAGAAACAGTATAGGGTACTGAATGGACAGCGGCTCGGATTGAGGAATCAGAGAGCCGAATTCGAATTCAAGTCGAATCCATTACATTCACTTACGTGCTAATACCCTTAAAAGTTATGAATCCTTTTGTCTCCCCCCCCACGCCACACCCAAATAGCAGGACAGACCGGGTTCTATAGCCTAAGATGGCAATTTCGCAGTAGGAAATGACATTCTACTGCGGGGAAAAATCTGCCTCGTCAGTCATGTATCGAAAGATACATGATTGCCTAAGAGTGTATCACGCATGGCACATAACTGATTGACTGAAGTACGAAATGAAGAAATCGTCGGTAATTTGACTGGAAAAGAATGTTACGAATATTTAGAGCATTAGAAGTGGATTTCTTATGTTGTCCTAAACAGAATGGCCTCAGTAATGCAAGAAAGATTTCGAAAAAAGAGAGAATGCATGAGAAAAAATAATTACACAGCTACAAAGGAATATATTTGTGACACTTTGTAAAATGGCATGAGAAGGATTTTAGGGGTGGTTTAGGTTAGGTTGGTTAATATTATATTTTTGTAATCATTTCACCTCAAGCAAGGCAATAAAGCCACTAAGTGTTACAGTTTTTTTGTGTATATGTATGTAACTAGTGAGCCAGTTAAAATGACTTAACTCCCTTTATAGTCTACCAATAGAAGGTTAACCAATCAGAAGCCGCAGAACATTCTATCCGTCGTGTATAAAGGCGGCCATTTTTGTTTACCCTACCCGAATGACCATCGCCAACTTGTCAGGCGAAGATGACAGAAGGAAGTACTACGCTCAGCTACTTTGCTGCGATATCCACTGCTAACCTGAACTACGCTTTCCTACTGTCTCCGAAATATTCACTGCTAACCTCTGGATTCTATACTCGAAGACAACCGTCAAAATGTCTAATACTAAGTTGCAATGGTTACTAAGTGTTACAGAATATGAGAAAACTATTAAGAAGAGAGAACAATAAAAGAACAAGAATAACAGAAGATAACGATTGACATTGCATTTAAATTTTGAAGTTGACTGGGAAGCAAGAAACCGGAAGAGAGTTACACAAGCGAGAAGTGCGATAGAAAAAACTGTTAGCATTATTACTTATGGTTACACCTAACCATTTCAACTGTAAGATGATAAGATAATGCCATCAATCTAGTACAGTGTTTAAATTAATAAAGTCTAGGTACGACAGAGGAAAGTTCATCAGAACAATTACCATGAAAGTATTTATAGAAAGGGCACAGTAAAGCTACGTTACGTGGATGGGAAAGTGAATGAGACCGAGATGCCAGGTTAGGATCAATAACGTTGTGAATGTTTCTTTGGATTTTATCAAGAATATCTAAATATATATCAGGAGCACCAGACTATATGTGACAGCAATATTCAAAACAAGGACGAATGGTAGGCTTATAAATATGTAAGATATATTCTGGCGAGAAAAACTGTCTAGCACGACACAGTGAACCAACTTTCCTAGCAGAAGACCTAGTAATTGATCCAATATAATCTTTCCATGTCAGCGGAAAGCGTTAATTCAAGAAGGCGCAATGAGTCACTATACTGGAGGTTAGCTTCAGCCAGAATGCTGAATGACAGAAAGGGGTTCTCTTAGACGATTAAAAGAGAACAGTTTAGTTTTGAAGGCGTTAGAATTAATAGGCCATCTCTTGCACCAGTTAGCAGCAGGTTCTTAGGTCATTTTTGAAATCTGCTGCAAATTTCATCTTATCGAACGGATTAGAATAAATATTAAGACAGGAGTAAATAGTCATGTCATTAGCATAGATACCAAGTTGAGAACTGATGATATCAAAAAGGTCGTTTATGAAAATTGGGGAGACCGTAGAAAATTTGAATGTCATAAGTCATAAGGTCGATTTGTTTTTGCCAGAAGAACTTTTTTGAGGTTTTCAGCTCATATCAACAACTTATTTCTCTTTAAATGATAAATAATATAAACCAATCAACAAATAAAAAAGGAATAAAAGGAGACACGTCAATCTTCTTTGGTTAAATATCGAATGTTTTATTGGTCAGTCAGTGAGGATGAAAATCACTTCGCAGTAGTAATGGTTAACGCGGTTATCCTCGTTAACCATTACTCTACGCCGATGTGCATCTGAGGTATAGCAGTGATATACTACACATGAAAACAGCGTAGGAAGCAAATTTGTTAGCACTGATGAATGTACCAACTCTACTAACTATAAAGCATTTTGACAGTTGAAAAACTGACCATATGAAAATGTAGGATGAGAAGGTTCTAACATTAGAAGCAGAACATTGGAAGAAAACTACTCACCGGTCATTTATAAAAAGACAAAAAGAACTGCATATAAGTTAATATACACAGGTTGCGCAGAGGAAATGTGAAGAGAGAAACGGAATTCCTATTGATATAACACAGTAAGTGTATTGGTACATATTTTTCCGTAATGTAAAATTTTGCTGTGTTAGAGTTATCTCCCTAACAGTATTATGAGTGATAGCAGCGGGCTGTGCGTTGATTGGTTGATTCATTTTATACGGCTCATTAGCCCTTTGCAGGTTATTTAAAGCCAGAAAAATATTTTCAGAGTTTAAGAAACTTATCTTTTTATTTTTTTTTAGATAATAATCGTTTTAGAGATATAAACCTTTATAATTAACCCATAACTGGGGGTGAGATAAGAGGTGAAGTTATACCTTTCCCAAAGGTATTTGCGCGTAAGTGAATATAACGAACCGAATAGGCATTGGAACCCGGCTCTCAGATTAACAATTCCGTGTCATTATCCATTACATCACCTGCACACCCAAGCTTACAGCACTTGGTATTCCTAAGCGGGCACCCATCTAGGTACTGATCATTGTCAACGTTGTTTAACTTCAGTGATCGTACGGGAAGTGGTGATTCAACGTGATGTGGCCGTAAGCAAGCGGACTGTTCAAAGATATTTACGAAGATAAACTCCGAAGACGAGAGAATAATAATAATTGGAAAAATATATTTAAAAACTCACATGTGAAAATTTAATAAAACAAAGGACCCAAAAACATTTTGACCACGGTGGGTAAGCTAGTGTTATATTTATTATGATTATCACAATATTATTTGTATTAATATTTATTATGGTAATTATTATTAATAATGTAGTTGGTGTCGTAGTAGTTACTGTTGTTGTTGTTGTATAAGGCAGTTTATGAACGAAAGAATTGTTTTTTCCCAGAAGAGCTTTTCTGTTAAAATCCTCAGATCTGAATACCAAAAGTACTTTACCCAAGTGTCCTGAAGAGAAAGTAATCTTTTTATGTTAAGAATCTCAAAACTCTACGAATCGACCTTATGACTTGGCATATTTTTGTTATTAGCAGCTTTGTTATTTTCCTCTCCAGAAAGAACTCTCGTAAATACTCCAACCATAAATTCGCTGTTCCCTCTCATGGCTTTATAAGTGAGGCGTAAAATAAATTTATTGCGTTTAATTTATTCTTATGGCCTGTAAACCGGGTGTTCGCGAAATAATTTACCAAATAGAAGCGAAATGGATTTGTTGGGAAGGAGGGAAAAGAACTCATCCTGTAAAAGAGTGTTTCCATTTTTTTTTAACGTACGCATATGTGAAATATATAGTGTGTCCATAAAGTCTCTTTACAATTAAAAAAAATATATATATTCAGTCAGTTTTAGGCGATCACGTGTGATACATGACGAGGCAGATTTTTTCCCGTAGTAGGTTGCAGACCAGTTGGCATCCAAAGCTATAGATCTCGGCCTGTCCTGCTATTTGCCCATACCTGGGGTGGGGGAGCAGACGAGGATTCACACTTTTCCCATGCACGTAAGTGAATGTAATGCATTCGACTGGAATTCGAACTCGCCTCTCTGATTCCTCAATCCGAGCCGCTATCCATTATTCCACCGTGCCTACAAAGAAAGGCAAATGATGAGATATCTTAATCATATTTATTCTATGTATTCAGTAATTATCAAATTTTTTAATCACATTGCATTTGTGTATTTCCGGTATCCTGTTGATGAAAGAATTACTGTTAAATGAATCCCTAACCTTTGCAGAGCGGTGGATTGGAAGGGATGGCCCTATTCCCTGTTCACCACCTCATTCATCTGATATCACCCCCCCCCCCATGGACTTCTTTCTATGGAGTTATGTTAACGATATTGTGTATCGAACAAAGATACGAGACATCAGTGATCTAAGCCAAAAGATCACTGATGCCATTGCCACCAGTGACGAGGCCACACTACAGTGAACATAGCAAGGAATCGAATACCGTCTTGATGTGTTTCGGGCAACTAATGTTACCCATATAGAGGTTTGCTAAATTAGTTAAAAATACTTCAACGTCTACTGCTCATTTTTGTAATAATTTCCACATACTTGTCTGTTCATTTGCTTTGTAATAATATTTTTAAATTGTAAAGAGACTTTATGGACACCCTGTATGTATTTGTGAAATATATCTGTAAATATATTTGTTTAAACCGTTACCGAATTTAAAAGAAAGTAAACAGAAGTATTTTATTAAGTCAAATTCTGATGGAAGCAATGTTAAGTAAATGCTGTAATCTTTACTGATATTTTCTTTTAGGATTATCTAGGGTTAATCTTTCGGATTCGTAAATATTTACTTCCATATAAATGACTTTGAGCCAATAAGATATTACGTGGATCTGCAAAATGAAGCAGTGATACAGAAAAATGGGAAAAAATAAATGAACATAAAAATACGTTTTAGTTGAAATCATAGCTTTAAAATTTTGTTAACTATTTTACTGTTTTCCATTCTTTATGCATTCTCTGAATTTCATAAACTAATACAGACGTCAGGGTGTGTGGCCTTGTGGGCTATCTACGAACGTGGATTCTTCTTCCCGCGAGGATGTGAGAAACTCTTCTCATTCTTTCCCAGTCGTGTGGAGCACTTATTTATCTCCTTGTCATCAGGTTGTCACACGGGTGTAGATACAATGTGCAGCTGGATAGTCCATCTGTTTACATGTCGGGGGCAGCAAATGACATCTTGTGAGGCGACATTCTGCAGTCGGTGTGTATGAAATAATCTTCCAGATCAGCCCTTTGATACATCCCTCATTTCTGAATCTCTTGTGTAAAAAAGTTTTTGGTATGATCCGGAGTGTGCAAGGTACATATTTGGATCATTTGTTTATTTAGAACAAAGGTTCCTTATTGACAATAAATTAATTTCAAACCATCTGATATTTTGTTGCTCAATT
>OZ010583.1:100454389-100504389 GCA_963932145.1 Acanthosepion lycidas
CGTGAAAGCTGCATTTAGCAGCTATAAACGGCAATACACTAAATTTCAACTTTATATGAAAACCAATAAAATGATAATAATTATGAAACTAATCATCATCAAATCTCTGTCAAATATAGGTTGTAGATTTCTACGCAATATCACAAAATCTATGATCGTATTAAAATATAGAAATTCATTTATGCTGGATTATAAAAAAATATGATTATTTACACCGTTCCAATTTATATGCAAACATGTCAGGCGAATGAATTAAAAGTAAGATGATAATAAAAGAGCGAGAAAATGCAACAATAGTTTATTCGAAAGAATGACATTTAAAACAAAATTAAACGTTTTGTCAAACACAGCATAAAAGTAATATTATTTTCTGATATATATCATTTTTTTCTGATGACTAAAAATGTTAGCGTCGACAGAAAAAATTTAGAATTTCGTTCAGAGTGACTGTGTAAAAGAGTTGATACTGCTTCCCAAAGTTCATTTTTGGATGAAAATTGTTTACCTTCTTCATAAAGGCGTCTCTTGTTGAAGCCTCAAAATATTTTTTCACCCTAAATTAGCTAATTATTCAACAAGTTACGATAGCAGTATGAGCTGGTGCCTTGTACAATTTTTTGCTTGAATGTCAGTGTTTTTTTCTTGACCAAAGTTGAAACATAGGTGGAAGAGTTCATTTTTACGCCATCGGCAACTCTTCGGGAGGCAACCAACTCATTACCATTAATTCTAGCCCAAAGCATGACTCCATTTCTTTGTTGACGTCTCAGTTGAAAATGCTTAGGGTCGTCCTTCAGGAAGCATCCTGTTCGTCAGCCGTCGAGATCATCCATGGTCATCTTGTACTTGTCCGTAAATAATAAACACTGAAAATCGAATTTTAAATACTTTTCGACCCAGGAAGCACGTTTAGCGAGGTGTTTCTACTTCAGGGGAGGGGGACAACAGCTTTGATGACATCTTCCTAAGCGCTTCAGGATACGCCATTATGAAGTTTTAGGTATATTTGGAGCTCCAATGAGAGTAAATAACTCTTTGTTACCCTTAAGCGGGTACTTACACATCAGTCTACAAATCGGTTTCCATTTGCTAAGTAAGCGACAAAAATGCTCGTGTATTTCATTTGTCGGTATGCTGCTGGGCTTTAGATAGATTTCATAATCGTACGATGGTCTCTTTCTGCTGTTGATTTTCCCTCATAAGTCATTTCAATAATTTTCACTCTCTCAAAGTTTCTCAATGCTTTACGTCCCATGTTGCATATAATTTTGGAACGTTGGAAAAGCGGCAATATCATCAAAATGGCTGCTAGCTGTTTATTACTGCGTCGAACCACTTGAAAACAGTGCATTGTTGCGCATGTTAATACTGCCAACCTCTTATAAAAATCTACAATATAATCAACAAGAGGATAATGTTAAATGCGATTTGCATATAAGGTTGGAACGCACTCTAAATAGATTAGGAATAAAGCTATTAAAATTTAGAATATAAGCAGTATAAAATATCATTCTCCGCCTATATTCCTTTTTTTTTTAAAAAAGAAGATAAAAGCACTCATTTAAAAATCGTCAAATAAAAGAAATCTTCTTGTTAATTAAGTAGAAATCGTTTTATAGCGACTCAAATATTTGGTGGAAGTGAAGTCACTTTTCGACCATCCAACAAAAAATGACTTAGAAACGTTCGATAGAAACAAAGTTAAGAGCTTTGAAGTACTCCGAAATATCAGTCCTCTTATATGGCAGTGAATGCTGGACAATTTCCTCATAGATCGAGAGAAGACTTGATGCAACAGAGATGTGGTTGCAGAGAAAGATGCCAGAATACCATGTACGGAACAATTGAACAATGAGGAAGTTTTAAAGATATGGGCAACAAAAAAGGCACTTGTACTTAAAAAGCGACAGCTGATATTTCTAGGATGCGTAATGAGGAAAGAGTGTTTAGAGAGTTTAACATTGGCACGACAAGGTAAATGGACCAGATTAAAACATCGACTAACCTATCTGACGGTTTTGATTAATTAGACGGCATAAATATTAGGTTGGTGCAAAAATAATGACGTAATAATGTCGTTTTTTGACGTTAAAAATACGTCAAAAACGACATTGTTACGTCATTATTTTTGCACCAACCTAATAGTAGTGGGAGGGACAAAAAAAGACAGACATTGCAAAGAGCTACAAAGGATAAAAAGTTGTGGAGAGCCATGATAATCCACATCCTGAAGTCACACGGCACATAAATAAAGGAACGTACTTGTCATTAAAAAATAAACAGAAGCAGGTCAAGTAATTATTATCGTTCTTATCTCTGCTCTGTTGCATCAGTGTTTTAGCAGCCACTTGTAATGCTTCTTGGTAATGGTGCATTGTAAATTATTTGCTGACAAACTAATGAAGGAGGTGGGTAATTATCAGCAATTCTAATAATCTGATAAGGAGTGAGCTGATTTCTTCTGTCAGTGAAAGTCTTCAGCTGCGCATGACTAACTAGAGACTGATTAATACGGAAGCTAGAGTTAGACGTTTGTATAAATGTCTTTGCTGAGCGAACTTCAATCGACGTCATCTGATTATTGGAGAATGCAAATACGAAGTCGCTGCTGAATGTCGAATTTGAAGAAAATCAAATACGACAAGTAAACATTGCAATTACCTCGACTGCAAGACATTTCCAAATCGTATTATTATTATTGCACATAGCCACAAAAAGCGCCATCTTTATTTCTCAACAAAGATTTATGTTATCATTATTAACGTTAATACTTCTACAATTATTTCCCTTAGTAAAACCGCAGCCTGCTTCAAGTAGAACGTGGAAATTGCCCTTAAACTGCATTTTTCCGCAAGGAAATTTGAAAGGTGTTTGTTGGCTCTGAATTAATTTATATATAGCTTATAAAAACATAATTGATTAGATACTGAGAGCTTTGTGTTAAAAAAAAAACCCTCTGTATTTGCGTTGAGTAAAACAGATTTAAAAAGTGTAAGGAACTTGCAAAACATGAATTTATTATATTCGGCAATGAAATACATGAAACATCCAACTGTGGTGATATAACGGAAGACCTAAGTAGATGCATTTTCATATCACTGATTAAGAAACTAAATGCAAACAAATAAAGCATAATTTATAACAAAACGTATCATCCGAATTCTGAATTAAAAGCAGAATTAAACCGGAAATGGAACAAGTGCTGGTTCGTTAAAGAAACTGAAAAAATGGAATGCTATATATTGACTTTCCGAGGGTATCTTAGATGTGGCACAAGGACGAAAGTATGAGGCACCCAGTGAGGATCGAACTCACTACTCAGTCGTAATATGTTCTAGCGAGACAAGATTGCTAACCATTACACCGCCTTGGGGGTGCTCAAGGGAATACTCAGAATTATATCAGAAAGAATAATACGAATTGAGAAAGATGTTTACATGTGTTTGATAAAATACGCCACAAAGACCTGTTGGAACTGCTAGGTAACATTGAAATATTTGGGAAGGGCATTAAAATAATTCAGAATCTATACTGGTAGAAAACAGCCTACATACAGATAGAAAATCAATTCAGTAAATATGCAAAAGTAGAAAGGGATGTAAGACAAGGATGTGTCTTCTCACCAGACCTATTCAACCTATACAGTGAGGTGAGCCTGAGAGAATTAGAAGTCCTATCGGGATTCATTATTGGCGTTCACAATCTTAGCAACATACAATATGCAAATGACACAGTGTTGTTAGTAGGTACAGAAAGGAAACTACAAGAACTTTTAAAAGATAGTGAAGAAAAGCGAGAAGAAAGGACTAATTGCAAGAAGACGGAATGCATGGTTATTAGCAAAAGGAACCCAATATGCAAATTACAAAATCAAAGAAGTAAGGAAATTTAAATATACAGGAAGTGTTTTAACAGAGGACGGAAAGTGTAACACAGAAATTTGAAGGCGCCTTATCAAAAAAAGGGTATAAATTGAAAAGGAAAGGGACTTTAGTGTGGGGAATATTGAAAAAGAGGAGGAGTGGGAGAATGGGGGAAGACATCGAAGGAAATGTGAAAGGGGATAAACAGGTAGAAAGAAAGTTTAGATAGAGGAACAGAAAGAGAAAGTGGGAGATGTAGAAAGAGAAAGATTGAGAAAGTGGGAATGATATAGAAGGAAAAGGTATAGTGAATAAACCGAAGGAGAAAGAAAGTCAGAAGAAAAAAGAGATAGAGGGTGATGGAGAGAAAGACGAATTTTAGAGTGGGGATGTTATAGAAAGAAAAATGATAGGGAATAAATTGAAAGAAAAAGAAAATTTGGAGAGAGAGAGAGGGAAATAGAAATAATGCAGAAGTATAAGCCAGTTGGATTAAAGGAAATTAGAAAAATATGGAGAAAGAGAGGGTGATTGAGAGAGTGGGGAAGATATAGAAAGAAAAGTGAGTGTGGATATATTAAGAAAGATGAAAAGAAAGGCAGAGAGAGAGAGGGGGGATGGAGAGTGTAGGAAAGATATATGTGAGAAGGAATCAATTGAAGGAGAAAGAAAGCTTAGAGGAGAAAGAGGGAGGAGAAGGTGAGTGAGAAGGAAATATATAGAAGGAAAAACAAACAAAACAAGACATGGAACAAATTGAAAGAGGAAGAAGTTTAGACGTAGAAAAAGGAAGAGAGTGAACGAGAAAAGACTAAGTAACAAGAAATGATAGAATTAGTACTGGTGAAAAAGAAAGGGATATATATATATATATATATATATATATATATATATATATATATATATATAAACGGAAAAGGACATAGGTAAAAAAAAAGAATGTCAGAGAAAAAGAGTAAGAAAATAATAGAATCAATTCCAAGATATAAAACTGGACAAACTGGTCAGTAAGAAAACATTCTCAACATAATCCTGGAAAATTACAAGGAGACTTGGACAACCGGTTTACGAGTAAGACCTTCAGCCGGTCAGTCTCGGACCCCAAAACTATACTGAAGGACACGAATAAAAATAAATAGAAGATAGCTTTAAATCTTTGTATTTGTATGGGTTGTTTTCTCTTTTGCTTTTATCTTTTATCCACTCACCGTCGCTCGGTAGAGGCGGGACGTGGCCGCTTGTCAGCCTCATTCGTCAGCTGTTTTAATAAACAGCGTCGTCTGCAACAACAAATACCAAAAATAACCAAATGAGAGAAAGTGATAAAAAATAGCCATTGGTACTATAAGCATCTTCTGATAGACAAAGGTGGTACTTTCTGGACTTTATTGATCTCCTATATTTATCTAACTTGATCACTTTATTCGGATTTTACAAGATGTCTTCGATCCACAACCTTCTCAGGATTTTTAATTTCACCTCTGTTATAATAGTATAGTTCTCTCAAAGAAAATACTTGCATATCACCCTACAAGAAAATCATTAAAATTTAACTAATAGCCAACAATAACGTTTGTCAATTTATGAACATAATATTAGGTTGAGTCATAAATAATTTCGTTTTTTTTATCCATTTTATTCTTTAAAACATAAAGAACAATTACATTTTATTCAATTGTATATTAAATTATTTTCAATTATCCATTATTTGATCTTGATAAAAAGTAAAGAGTCTGCAATGTTATTGGTTCTGACTGTGTATTTTCGCTTCATTCATTTTCCCATCGCAGTAACGTAACATACCTGAGCTTTTTCTATAAATATTATCACGGTAATTCTTCTGATGGCGCTTCCCACTTTGGTAATTAGACTTTATGAATTTAAGTGCAGTACTAGATTGGCGGCAAGGTTGAAATGGTTCGATGTAACCGTAATTTCTAAGCTAACACTTTCTTCTCTCTCACTTACCGCTTATGGAGATGTTTTAGCAACAACAGAGATGTCCTTCTGCTACTAAATAAACAAGGATACGTATAATTACAATCATAACGAGACAGATTTCTGATGCACATAATGAGGAAAATACTTAGAGAATTTAACACTCACAGGGCATATTGAAGGCAAAAGAAGACAAAAGGAAATACCATGCAACCTACTTGAAGAGTTTTTGTGCATGTGTTATATAGGAATAAAGTGCCGCTGCCGACTTGAGTTTGAACATAGATCGTCAGTGAGCAAACATAGGTGATCCCATTATTGAAGTGGATCACGTGACCACAGAGAAAACGCATTTATGTAGGAAGTAACTGATGACTAACGATCTCTGTTTCTACTCTATCCTCTATTACTATTTCTACTCTATCCTCCATTACTTTTCGGATCGCTATTTTCTACTCTATTCACTATACTATTTCTTTATTCGGATCATTATACGGATTACTTTTCGAGTGAGTATTATCGAGCAAGTACTATTAGTGCGAGTGATATTCGAAGGTGCCTGACACCAGTATTGTTCGACGGCGTACTATAGTTGTATCTGCGATTACAAAGTCTCTAATATAACCAGTATTATAAAAGTGACAACGAGTATTCGTTGACACCACAAAAGCATGAATAGCAGAACACAGACAAAATCGAAATGTTAAAGAGTATGAATTTACTTTCAACAGCAATTGACAGAAAACTGTGGAGAGTTTGCGCCCTCAAATCAAGAATATCCAAAGATCTAACATCTAATTTCCTATATGGCAATGAATGGTGGACAATTTCTTCACGGATAAAGAAAAGGCTTAAAGCAAAAGAGATGTGATTCTACCGACAAATGTTAAGAATATTTTGACTTTTTGATAGACGGAATATATGAGAAACGAGGAAGTCTTAAGGATAATTGCAACAAAAACTTATCATTGCAATCAGAAAATGAGAGATTAGAATAGTAAGAAAAACACATAGAGAATGTAACACACACAAGGCCTACTGAAGTCAAGAGAAGTAAAGCAAAACACCATGTAATCCACTTAATGGTTATATGTGAATGAACAGCGGAACTGGGTATCATACTAATGGGTAACAAATTACTTAGAAAAACAAAAAAAGCTGTAGAGAGCCATGATCACCTATATCCCGAAAATAAGAACATACAAAGAACTTTAACATGAAAATGACAACAGCAGTGCTTTAGCAAACTGTTCTCACTTACTAATAAAGTATTCTGTAATACGTCGTGTTAGCTTATTGGTGGCGAAGAATACCTTCTGGCACACTAGTAACCAATTACTGAATAGAATAGGAAAAAGCTGTGTAATCTATAAACGCATAATGTCACATTATATTTTGTTTTATCGAATAAACAATACGAAATAATACAAAAAGAAGAATAAATGCTAAAGCAAATAATTCTTAAAAACAATGCTATTTACATCACAGCAACAAACGTAATGAATATGCGTAACTGACTTGAATTGGTTTATATAAGGAAAGTGAGAAATATTTTATTGTATGTTTCCCAGAAAAAAAAAAGTACTTACTTGTTGCATGCAAAGAGGAATTTATCTCTGTGGATTTGAAATTTCTTTGATCTTGTTTATAGTCACGACCTAACGCATGCGGTCATCCTCTGGTCGATGACGTGATGCTTAACCAGATCATTTTTGAATCGTGTGATATCATAATTGGCTTATTAACACAACGATTTGTCTATCATTATCTTGTGTATCGCCAAACTTTCAGAAACAGGATTAGCTAAATATAAACACCGATCCCAAGAGGTTTTCGGATTATTGATCTAATTCTTTTAGTTGCTTTTATTATTATTATTTTTTACTTATTAAAGATCACATAATACAAAGCCGAAAAGCCACTCAAGATAGGGTGTAAATGAATGAGGCGTGTGAAATGGACTTTGGAAGTAGGAAGTGAAGATTATGAGAATATGATGGATTGATAACGGTTTGTTTAAACTTGAAAAGTTAAGATTGTAGTGTTCAGGACGTAGTAAGGTGGGTTTGGGCCGTAAATGCCTTATTTGTGGTCAGTAAAAATTAGAACTAGTTTGAACATTTTCCATGGAAATAATGATAGAGTAGCGATAGACGTTACATTGGTGGGAAAGAGTCTGTGGAAAAATAAGTCATTCATTACAAGGCCGCCTAAACAATTTTGAACTCTGTCAAGACTGGAATGGGAGGATTGGGCAACTCCAGCCCAGATATGGCAGCAATATTCCATTTTCTTTGTTTTGTTTTTATTCATTTTTTTGTTTTAATCAATTCACCCCAAGCAAAACGATAGTGCCACTAAGACGCCTGAGACTACTGGAAAAGAAAGAGAATGTAAAAACTTTAGAAAGAACCGGAAGCCTAATCCTAAACAGAAAATAGAGGATACACTCTATTCCTGCTCAAAATACCGTGAGAAGTGTAAACCGGACTATAGGCGAACCTATCTACTCCTATTGTGGAAAAGTAAATAAAAAAAATAGTAAATCAAATTTAAGCGTTTCGGTGGCAACGTTAGGAGTATACAGTTGAAGTAGATTTTAGAAGTAACTGCGAACCAAACCCTAAACAGGAAACAAGATCTCTTCTATTCAAAAGACCGGGGAGGAGTGTGAACCGGACGATAGATGAACCTATCTACTCTTATTGGTGAACCTATGAACTCTCGTTATCATAAGGCATAGTAGGAGGAGTCAGGTAGTTTCTGCAGCGGTACAAGGAACCGATCATTTTTCAATGTCGTGAACGATAAATCTGATATATGAATTCGTCTTGGGTGAACTGGAGTTCACAACATTTCAACTGATCTATTCTTCGCCTTTCTTCAAGTGAAAAATCTATATAGAACGAGGCAATGAATTTTCGGAGTGGGGATAATAAAAAAACATATTTATCAAATAATATATTTATCCTTTTCAGATTAAATTACTTTGAATAAAACTTGACAAGGTTTAAGGATTTCTTTGTTCGGAATGGTTAAACGAGAATAGAGTAACTGATAGAAAAACAAGGCAGGCAAATATTCAAATGGAGCAATCCCAATGTGCCAAATTTATAACAATGAGGATTTTACATTTTTATTCAGTTATTCTGTGTTGAAATTCACTGACCTGATATAATGGCAAAAATTAAAGGAAACCTTTAAAATATATTTGAGGGAACTTGATAAATTTCACATACGTTACGCCGTTTGATTTCGACATAGAAAATAAAAATATTGACCCACCCTTATAAAATGAACTCATTGACATGTGCATGGATATCAAAGCTACATATATCGTTGCTACATCGTTGTTTAAAAACCTCAGAGACTATTGGAATAATGTAAATATTACAATTCTATACTCCAAACGTAGTACAGAAGTTGAGCCATTTTACTTTCATTCCTAAGGTCGTATATAGTTGAAGTTGGATTTAGCCATATAAATGTAATTCTAGCTGAGCCGAGGAACAGACTGAATCTGGAAGATTGTAAAGAATAAGAAAACACACCGATTTCCAGACAAATACCAATTGCTACTGCTGATTCTTCACATTAATGGTGCCAAACAATTTAATGAAGTCGTATATTAATTTATTTTTAATGTGATTATTTTTTCGCAAAGCTATTGTATACAAATTCTTCATTTTTTTTTCAGCTTATAGCTATTTCGTTTCTTCATTTATCCTAAGGGAATATTAGTGGAGATGTGTAATTTCTTCTTCTTCTTCCTCCTCGTCCTATAGTTCTTGTTGTTCTTGTTCTTGTTGTTCTTCTTCTTCCTCCTCCTCGTCCTTTTCTTTCTCCTTCTCCTTCTTCTTCTTCCTCCTCGTCCTATTCTTTCTCCTCCTCCTTCTTCTTCCTCCTCGTCCTATTGTTCTTCTAGTTCTTGTTCTTCTTGTACTTCTTCTCCTTCCTCCTCCTCCTATTCCTCCTCCTCCTCCTATTCCTCCTCCTCCTTCTTTTTCTTCCTCCTCCTCGTCCTATTCCTCCTCCTCCTCCTCCCTCTTCTTCATCCTCGTCCTATTCCTCCTCCTTCATCATCCTCGTCCTATTCCTCCACCCCCTTCTTCTATTATTTGCTACTTTATATCGAATATAACTATTCTATATTTCCCAGTTCTTGCTTCTTACATCGGCAGTTTCTTCTTTAAATTTTCCTACATTTGCATGGGATGTTATTATATATGCAATCTTTGATAATTCATTTTTCTTGTGAGGGGCGAAATTGGGCGTGCTTTTGAAAAGCACTCTAATGTTTTAATATCTACCAATCCATTCAGTCGTTCCTCTCGTAGTCGACATGTCCGAGGTCCGTCCGCATATTTTACTTACCGAATGTTCTGTGAGATGGATAGTTGTTCGTTTGCCAGTTATTGCTTATATAATTTTAGCTAAAAAAGAAAACGAACAACTTCTTTCTTATAACAGAATAAAATTTTTGAATTTAAATTACAGTAAAACTCGTGTTCGTTTGTTTCCTGTATATACGAATGATAAATCGACTCTACTTGAAAATTACGAATATATCAAAAGTAAGATAAATAAATAATTAAATAAATTGTAACACAGCACAAAGTCAAGTGTGCCCTAAATGATTATATCTGAGCCTGTAGTGTCTAGCGATTTATGACCAGTAGCTAAGTCTATGAAGTAGGATCTTCAAAACGGACACCCACTTGATTAAAAGGGAATAAAATAATAGATAAATAAGTGAAAACTTTCGGGAGCAAGTGCTCACCGACGCGACTGAGTATCGAGACACAACGTTACGGTAATTTTTCTTTTCCGGTCGGTGAAATGCTGAGAGAGAATGCTTACAAAATGAATAAGTTGGATGTTTAATATATATACATAAAAAAAATGAAATAAAAAATATCACCCTTGAAGTGATAATTACTGATCTAAATCGTTACCTTAAACACTTTCAGTATGTCTGTAGATTCACAATTTAGAGGTACATTCTCACTATAGGGTGCGCTTTAAAAAAGTATTTTAGGGTAAATGTGCTCTCTTTACTTACGAGAAACTTATTGTACCTACCGTAGATCGTCGAAAATCAAGTTAGTCAAGCACATCACTGAAATTGTTTGATCCTCAGTCGATGCACCATACTTGTGGTTTTATGCGAGATTAAGCTATATTTAATATATAGTTTAAGATTAGTTAATATCTAGAGATTGTAATGGACGTTTTGCTCTAGTGATTATAACACAGGCTCCAAATTCAGAACTAACGCACGGAAGGTCTGACAGTTTAGTTTAGGCATCTGGTTAGCAATAGCAGTTACTACAGATACAAATACTACAGGCTTCATAAAAGAAAAGTGGTTAGCAATATTTGTTACTACAAATGCAAATACTACAAGTGTGATAAAAGAATAGAGATTTTAAACTGGAGTTGATTTCTCTACTGATCTGACTTGTGGTAGAGGTGATTGCGTATTTCCAGTAGTCAGTGATCGAGTCCAGATAAAAATCCAAGATTTTTAACGTTAGTCTAAAAAGCAAACAAATCATCACCATATGGAAGATTGGCATAACATAGTCTTCCTACCAACGTACCTTTCATTTAATCTTTTGTCGTTCTAAACTAAGATTAGTAAATATTAATTTGGCTTTACCCTCAACGCTCTCTTGCTGAAGATTTTTTTCATTAAACCTCGGTTAAGATTGTGATTGGTTGCGCAGATGGACTGACATATCCTCGAAGTACCCCAAGACTGGTTGCCAACCACGATTGGAGATCCCAATCTGTTCTGCGACTTAATCCATTCCTGGGTGCTAGGGAGGGGAAGATAGATTCATATATTTTCTAAGGGTACGAAAGTGAACATAACAAACTCGACCAGAATTCGAACTCGGCACGTCGATTTCTATTATCGAGCAAACATATACAAGATACTCACCGCTTATAAATCTCGAAGGCCCAGAATATAGTCGATAAAACGGCATCTCTGAAAGCATTGGCTTATCTTAATGCATGCATAGCGTAACAAACATCAGACATTATCTTAATGTATGCATAACGTAATTGTCATTAGACAGGTTCAAGACTTTTTCTCTATTATAAATTATAAATTATAATCTTATTATCATTCTGACATTTTGCACAGAAATTTTGCCGCAAATCAATATCCGATCAATGTAAAATTCAGCTATGAAAATGTACTCTAACGTTCAGAGGACCAGAAACAATATGTTTTGGGCTAATTAGGTTTACGAGTCTTTATTCAGAGTTAGGTTAAAAGATGTTTACTTTATTCATATATTATATTTACTTCAGGGTTCCGCTAAATGGTCGTTATTGAACCCTAGGGGTCGCTTGATCTGTGCAGGAGTCGATAAATGATTGAAGCAAAAGGTGGGATGAAAAAGAGAGGTCAAATGGGGTCGATAAAATGTATGGAGGTTCAAAAGGATTCGCTAAATAGGTGGAGGTCAAAAGATGGTCGATTAAAAATTTTGGATGAAAAACTAACATTCGTATAAGTCAAGAATTAAAAATTTCAGACAGTGAGTGACATATGGTTGAAATACCAGGAAAAATTGAGGGATATTTTAATGTACTGAAAACGCGATACCCAAGGCTTAAAATGAATTTTTATAAATGAAAAATCTTTAAGCTTTACTAGTTAACAGATTAAATTTAATATTTCCAAGAAGAAAAATGAAAAATGTTCAATTTCTAAACTAATTTATATTGACAGGAATTTTTTTTTTTTGTTTTTTTGCTGAAAAATTTGATTTTAGCACCATTTTTAACGATCGGTCATCAGAATGCAATTATTCCAAATAAATAAATAAATAATACTTTTCTGAAACTTGTTTTTGAAGAATATTCACTGATTTAAAGTATAAGTAATCTATAAATCCTCTCCCCCCCAGGTATGGGTAAATAGCAGGACAGAACGGGTTCTATAGCCTTCGATGGCAACTGGTCTATCGCAGAAAGAAATGGCAACCTACTGCGGGAAAATAAGCTGCCTCGTCAGTCATGTATCGAAAGATACATGATCGCCTAAGCTTGTATCACGCATGGCAGATAACTGACTAAATCTGATTTTAAACAAATATTATTTACTTTAAGCTTACAATATCGTAGCAATACATTTTTTTAACCTGACAATAGCTGTTTATTTAAGATGTTGACGGGTTTGACAGTTTGATGACAGATTTATATTTACTTTATGTTGTTCTATGGAGGCTTTAGGGGGTAAAAATAATTGAATTAGCATGAGCCCCTTCTACATATACTTTTTAAGTACTCAGTAATTTTAGAAACTTAAGAAAATATTCTCCGTAATCTAATGTTTTATTTAATCTTAAATATTTTGGGCTCTGCATTTACTATAGTTATGGCTCTTACTTTCTGATAATGCCGTGTATGCTCGTCCGTATATAAATATTAACACGTTTTCTGCATATAAAAAAAAACAATCAAAATTCTTTTAAAATATTGGCGTTTGATGATTTGTACTAGGCTTTCCATTTATGATTAGTACATATAGTTTTTACTTAATAATAATATCATCTAAAATGGGGAAATTACTACAGAATTTTAAATGATTTAAAACTTAATAAATTATTCTAATTAAAATTTAAAAAAAATAAAAAAATTCTTCTAAAAATTCATTGAAATAATTTTTCCTTTCCAGACAACTTCGGATTTTCTGCAACTCTTCTGGACGCTGTCCTTGTTTAAGTTGGCGAATCTTGCCATAATCCTTGCCTTTAGTTCATCTTTGGTCTTCCAAGGAGGTTTGTTGGACTTTTGCTCAACTGCGCCCCACACATAATAATCAATAGGGTTACAGTCTAGATGGCCAGATTTAAGGTGTGATGTAGTCGCAGAAATTGTCTGACAGCAATGACTGGATTTTCCTGCTTGTATGACTAAGTGCAGAGTCATGTTGCCAAACATAGGGGCTTCCAGCAGCCACCATCTTGATCTAGAACAGCACTACCTCTTCAAAAATTTGTTATTTACATTTTATTTGTGCTGCCAGTAATAGGTACAGTAAATTTACACTCCGAATACTAAGAAGTACAATTTTTCCACAAATATTTTATTTGTACCTTTTTTTCATATGTATTTTTGGAAAATTTTATTTAGTCGTTATGAAAATTAAATGATAGAATTGTAGTTGTGGGTGGGTCCCATTTGTCTCCTGGCAACCAATATTTTTAGACACAGTCCACCACCGTATATTTATTATTATTATTAATATATATATATATATATATATATATGTGTATGTATCATAATTATTTTCAAAACATATTATTCCATCGCGACATATAAATTACTAAATAACTAAGCAAAGTAATGTTTTTGTCATTTATCTAAATGAGTAAATGAGTAAAACATTTCAATGTTTTACTCATTTATCTAAATGAGTAAATGAGTAAAACATTTCGTTGCTTAGTTATTCCAGTATCGCTTGAGGATGAAACTGTCATCCAATAGTTATGGTTTAATATTGAAATTAAACTTGAATACAGATGACCAGTGTCGAAATATCGTAATTTCTGTGTCGCGATGGAAGCATGTATTTAAAAAAATAATTATATTTTAGGCTCTACTTCTGTATCGAGCACTGCTTTTTTAAAAACAAAAACAAAAATGCTAAAGTACTTCGGATCATCAATCTAACAGTTCTTTCCTACTATATCAACACACACACACACATATGTTAACTGTTTCTTTTTTCGTTTGTGGAACTCCCTTCTGACTCCATGGATTCCAGCCAACTTTAATCTTCAAAAATTTAAATGCAATGTCAATCTACTGTCCTTCTGGTTCCTATTCTTTTCTTCTAACTCCTTAGTAATGTTTCTATTTTCTAATTCTGTCACACCCAGTAACCCTTTCTCTTCTGATAAAGTGGCTTTACTGTTTTGCTTGGGGCGAATTCGATTAGAAAAAGAATAAGATTCAGAGCAACTAAGCAAATTTAGCAAAAATGTTGACGTGATTATAGCTTCTACCGAGTCAGTCACCTACAAAGTCTTATTTACCAACATTTTTCTTCTTTTTTATTTGAATCTCAACTCAAAATTTCTTTATTGCGAATAGAATGCTTTGAAGTAGTAATTTTTCAAATTATTGTTTTTCTCGTCTCATCCTAAGCTTTTGTAATTTCAGACTGTGCTGTATTGTGTTTCTACTTATCTTTATAATGTTGCTTTACAAATTTTCTTTCGTTAACTCTTCCTAAAAATATTTCGTCGGCTTTGCGATTTTCATGAATCAGTTCTTATACCCTGACTACTGTACTTATGACGAATATTTCTATGCCTCAACAATGCAATAAATATATCTTGCCAATATAATAATGGCTGCCTTCTCATTTTATGCGTATGCCCGTCTGCTAAAGTGACTAATCCCTATTACAGACACTTACTCAGGCATATTTGTGTTTCTTTAATATCCAACCTGTGTTTTATACTACAATTATATTGGGAAGCGCTTGATTTTATTTGTGAAATATATTTAAGTAATCAAGAGCCTATACTGGGAGCAAATCATCTGTATGCAGATAGAAAGTTAAGACAGTAAATACACAAATATAGAAAAGGATATAATTAGAAGTCCTACCAGGATTTATTATTGGCAGGCTCAATCTTAACAACATAAGATATGCAGATCACACAGTTTTGATAGCAGACACAGAAAAGGAAACTGCAAGAAATCCTACAAGAGACAGTAAAGAAAAGCGAGAAGAATGGACTAATGATCAACTGTAAGAAGACAGAATTCATGCTTGTCAGCAAACGCAACAGTCCGATATGCGAACTAAGAATTAGAAACACCAAAATCAGGCAAGTACAAAATTTTAAATATCTAGAATGTGTTTTAACAGGATATAGAAAATGCGACACCGAAATCCGAAGGTGCTTCGAAATAGTGAAAGATGTCTTCTAAAAGCTAAGCAACGTATTAAGAAACAGGAAAATTTCGTTAGAAACAGAGAAAAGAGGACTGAACTGTTGTCTAATATCGGTCATACTATATGGTAGTGAATGCTGGACAATTGCCTCACTAAGAAGTGACTTGAAGTAACAGAAATGTAGTTCTACAGAAAGATGCTGAGAATCTCGGGAATTGAAAATTGTATAACGAAGAAGTTTTAAGGAACATCAAAGCAAAAAGTATACTTGTTATTAGAATTAGAAATTTCAACTGTTTCTGTACGGAGATTATCCAGCATTCATTACCATATAGGAAGACTGATATTACGTAACAGATCAGTACTCTTTTCTGCGTTTCTATCAAAATTTTTCTGTTCCTTAATACTTTTTTTAATATTCGGAAGGCATCTTTCGCTATCCCAACGCACTTTCGGATTTCAGCGTAGCACTTTCCGTCCTCTGTTAAAATACTTCCCAGATATTTAAATTAATGTACTTGCTTGATTTTGATATCTCCAATTTGAGCTGTTCCTTTTTGCTGACAAACGTGCATTCTATCTTCTTTCAATTGATGTTTACTCCTTTCTCCTGGTTTTCTTTTATTACCTTCAATAGGAATTCTTGTAGTTCCCTTTCTGTCTCTGTTATCAACACTGCGTCATCTGCATATCTTATGTTGTTAAGATTGTGACCACCAACAATCAATCCTGGGAGGACTTCTAATTTTCTCAGAATCGCCTACTGTATGCGTTGAATAAGTCCGGTGAGAAGACAAGTCCTTGTCTTACATCCCTTTGTATATTTCCTTATTTACCGAATTCATTTTTTTATCTGTATGAAGGCTGTTTGCTCCCAGTATAGTTTCTGGATTATTCTATCCTTCCTTAATATATCAAGGTTACCTAGCAGTTACAACGGTTCTTTGTGACGTAATTATCAAACGTTTTTGCATGACCTATAAAATATAGATGTACATCTTTTACATCCGTTTGCATTTGTAAATTTTAATATATGGCTATATAATATCTGATAAGTATGCCAAATGTTTATTGGTTTCATTATATCGCTCCAGAAAGTTGGTTGTTTTGCCTCGTGGCATATAAACTTCTATGAGTTATTTAAAGCTGAAATCTAAATATTTTGAACGCAATTTCATGCCTTCAAAAATGTATTGCAAGTAATGTTTTTATAAAAAAATATTCCTGGTAATTTGACTATAATAATGTATTTTTATACGTTTTTAGTATTGTATTGATTGTCATTTTGCTATATAAATATATTGTTGGTCATTTTCCTTTAAAAAATGTATTTGCGATATTATTATAAAATGTATAGTTGGTTAATTCTACTAAGATATATTGGTCATTTTGCTTTAAAAACGTATTGTTGGTCATTTTGATATAAAATATATTGTTGGTCATTTTACTATAAAAATGTATTGCTGGTATTTTTACTATGAAAATATATTTTCCTAGTGTTTTTATTTTTATTTGGGGGTTCACTATTTACCCATATCTGGGACCCTAACATGTATAATAGGTACTACCACCCCGGGTTAAGTTGGACCTGGAAACAACAGCAATTTAGACGTGGTTTCACGCTACTCAAAACCTCCAATCTCCTGGTCAGACACCTTGCTACCGGATTATCGTCATGCTCACGATTAGCTCCAGGAAGTACCTGACTCTTTCTGCGATACATTATCTTTACAAGTCAGATTAGATTAAAATAAAGAAAAAAAGTGTTGCTGTCATATCTGAGTTGGAGCTGCTCAGTCCTCACTTTCCAACCTTGGAAATTCCAAAATCATTTACGTAGTCTTATCGTGGAATACTCTCTATATCTGCAGCTTCTTTACTACGAGCTCAACGTCGCAATCCTCTCGCTACTCAATCGCTATGTCTATGGTAAATGTTCAATCTTGAGATCCACCAGTTCAGACTTCTACAGCTAGGACACGTCATGCCTCGTTCACGGAGTCAATTCATTCCCATTTCCTCCGTATTACAAATGTAAGGAGAAAGTTGAACTCAGCTTTTTCCAAAGAACTTCTACTTTTCAGAACAGAGTCCCTCATAGATGTTCCATGGAACACGACAATCTTAACCCCATCAACTCAAGGTTCAGACGTTAGCTATTATACCTATCCAAATAACGTTCACTTTCTACCACTTCCTCTTTCCTTTCAAATACATCATTCATTATAACCGATTTAACAGTAACTAATTACCTTGAGTAGTTATCAAGCCTTGTGTCATCTTGAAATCCCCATGTAATATTTCCTGGTTCATTCAGGAGTTTTATGCTATTTTTGATAGAAGCCACGAATATATATTTTTTGGTTAAAGGGCAACATTGAATCTATTTCAGGTTAAAGGGCAACATTGAAGCTATTTCAGGTTAAAGGTCAACATTGAAGCTATTTCAGGTTAAAGGGCAACATTGAAGCAATTTCAGGTTAAAGGGCAACATTGAAGCAATTTCATGTTAAAGTGCAAAGTTGAAGCTATTTCATGTTAAAGGGCAACATTGAAGCAATTTCAGGTTAAAGGGCAACATTGAAGCTATTTCAGGTTAAAGGGCAACATTGAAGCAATTTCAGGTTAAAGGGCAACATTGAAGCAATTTCATGTTAAGGGGCAACATTGAAGCTATTTCAGGTTAAAGGGCAACATTGAAGCAATTTCATGTTAAAGGGCAACATTGAAGCTATTTCATGTTAAAGTGCAACATTGAAGCTATTTCGGGTTAAAGGTCACCATTGAAGTTATTTCATGTTAAAGGGAAACATTTAAGTCATGTCAGGTTAGAAGGCGACATTTAAGTTATTTCAGATTAAAGTACAACATTGAAACTGCTCTCGTGTACTAATCTACGCCATCCATCTGCACAGTTTTAAAAGCGCTTATATAGTCGACTGCTTTCTTCTCTTTAATCAGTTGCCCCCTATCGTTGTCACAAGTATGACTGATCGAAGTCTTGATAGCATCAGGGCTTCGTTCCGAGTGGACAGTATTAATCCTACTGTCTCTTTCTTTAACTGTTCAATCTTAGCTAATACCAAGTGTTATCTTCATTGATATTATCGTCGATTTTTCTGGGACGCTGTTTATACGATATCTTGTAATAACATTCCTATCAATGATTTTATAATCCCTTATTGTATTCAATGTCGGTTCTTTTTCAGTGCTCATCACCAAAGTCTTATTTACCAACATATTGATTTTTTTCTATTTAAATCGCAATTCAAAATTGCTTTACGCCGAACAGGATTCTTTCAAGTAGTAATTTCTCAAATTATTGTTTTCCCTTCTTATTCTAAGCTATTGTAATTTCAGATTATGCTGTATTGTGTTTCGACTATTCTTTATAGCGTTGCTTTAGAAATTTAATTTCGTTAAATTTTCCTAAAAATCTTTCGTCGACTTGGCGATTTTCATGAATCAGTTCTCAGACTATTGTTATGACCAACATTTCTACGCTTCAAATAAAACAACACTACAATAAAACCCACAATGCCTTACCTATGTATTAATGGTTACCGGCTCATTTTTCGACTATGGACGTCTGTTAGGGTGGCTATCTAATTCCCATTACAGACACCTTCTCAGACACATTTGTTTTTTCAGCGCCAGCCATCCTGTGTTATATACTGCAACTATGCCGAACAGACCTAAGATAAAGTTTCTGTTCCGATCAATAGTTGAAGAAGGCGAGTACGTTCAAACCCTCGATCACGATGACTTCTGATTTCCTGCTAGCACAACCGACAGTTTTGTATACTCAATTTCACTCACGAGGTCATCCCGTGGTATGGTTTTCAGGCACTTCGCAAAGATGTCGCACTTTGGGATCATATCCCTAGACTGATATTATCAAGACGTCGTCTCTTTAACCTTACCTGCTAAGTTTTCGAGTATGCCCATCTACTAAGGTGGCTAGATAATCCCTGTTACAGACGCCTCCTCAGATACATTTATGTTTATTCAAAACTCACAGAGCAAACATGTGGTTTATAATGCAGACCTTAGTTACAGTTTCTGGGAGGGACTTCACTATTTGGCGTGATCATACTTGAAAAAAAAACATATAAAGAAAAAGTACTTTCAAACTATCGGTCATTTGTGAATTCATACTAACACTACCATGGATGACATCTGAAAATTGTCGACTATCCAATTTCACTCAAAAGGCTTGTGTCAACTTGTGGTATATTTTTCAGGCACATTCAGTGTCATACTCTGTTTAATCGATCTTCTGATTTGCTATTTCTGGTCACGATTTTATAATTTCTTATTGCATTCAGACAGTTCTTTTTCAATGCCCACTATGCAATCCCTTGTCTATTTATTAAGTGCTTGTCAGGTACGTAATTTTGTTGATGGCAAAATTGCTATTATACAACTATTATATAACTGAACCATAATAATACCTTGTTGGCGGAACCTAGAATACGTCGACTTTATCTCCTGCAGAAGGATAAGAACCCCCAAAGGAACTAACTACCGGGTAAATTTATGGCGACAAATATTTTCCCATAGACTCAACTATAAACATGACAAATATTTACCTATAGATTCAAGTACAAATAGGACCAATATTTATCTACAGACACAACTATATAATCGACTAATGTTACGATTGGTAACTTATACTTATTCAAGTATAACTGCAACATTAAACAAACCATCAGAGGTTAATATATTCTAAAATCCAACAACCAATCATGAACCAGACTACAAATAAATGCCCGAACCAAGATTTGAACTCATAATCACCAGGTTAACGGTATATGTACTTAAGGACAATTTATATCCACTCAACAATCACAAGAACTATGAAGAATTAACTAATTCGAGATAATCTTTCCCGACAGAGGAATAACAGTCTATTTACTTGGATTGAAGAAAAGGATTCGCTTGTATCAAATATTGCAACTGAAGTCAACCAGCGTACAAAATAGTCCAGGCGTTGTGATTATAACAACCAAATTTGACCACAGCAGTTTGTATATAAATCAATCTATAATATTTATAATTCCTCATCACAGAAACTCAGACAGAAATTGTCAGTACACGTTTGCATCACCTTGTAGTGAAGAATATAACATATCTCATCTACGTATAATTTATAGGCCAACAAAAATCACGGTCAATAAGAATAACAATCCAACTTGGGAAATCAGATTAGAAAGACAAACTACGAATTTCAAATGCAGTAAAGCATCTCCCCCCCCCCCAAATCAAGTATTTTATTTAACCTTTTGTCAATAAATATTTACTAAGTATAGCTTAACAGAAAACAAAACTAAATTCGATGAGGAAGATTGTGTTGGGTCTGTCAACTAAGCAAAGATGATTGGCCTGCTTTTGAAATCAGTATTCAAAATCCTGGCTTTGACCTGAACACTAACACCTACCTTTGGGATTGGTTGAGGAACGCGTAACTCTATTAGCTTTGTTCGTCATATATGAACATATTTGGGCTGAGAAAAAAAATTAGGTTTCGTATTCAAATATCAATGTCATAACAGACGACGGAAAATATAACACAAATAAACGAAGACGTATTGGAATAGAAAAATATAACTTTCAACAACTAAACAAAGTATTAACAAACTGGAAAGGTTCCTAATAAACAAAGAAAAAGGGTAGATTTTTCTTTCTTTTCATTCATAGTACATGCTTAGTTGCTTTCTGGACATAGATTGTCTCTTTTGGGTACGAACCAGAAAATGCGCCTTTAAAAATGCATAAAATAAATCATGTTTGCTGTCCTATGCAAGAGTGAAAATTAGATAATTCCCTCATATATGAAAAAGACACTTAGGGATTCTATAGAAATATGCTAAGTATATCATGGACGGAACATGTGACCAACGAAAAAACCTTAAATAGAATGGAAGACAAAAAGACTCTTTTACTTGAAACTATTGTAATTTATGGAACCCATAATGAGAAAAGAGGGCTTGGAGAGCTTGATACCTACAGAACATATTCAGGGCAAGAGGGACAGGGGGACACGGGTTAGGAAGGATGGTAAGAGTACAGATATTGCCTAGAGCAACAAAGGACGGGGAATTGTGAAAATCCAAGATTTTCCAACTTCAAGACGACGGTGAATAAAAGGATTTAAATGTTTGTCGATTTTCTTTTCAAAACAAAAAGTATTGAACCGATTGACATTTGTCGATTTCCAGTCAATTTTTAGTATAGAGTTTTGTTACGTTCCCCACAAATCAGAAATACATTTTTAATAAATTACTGAAGGTTTTTTTGCTAAAATCCAGTAATCAGCAGCGATGACTTGCTGAGTTTTTGCATTAAATTACTCAGTCAGTTATGTGCCATGCATGATACACGCGTAGGTGATCATGTATCTTTCGATACATGACTTACGAGGCAGATTTTCTCCTGCAGTAGGTTGGCATTTCTTTCTGCGGTAGACCAGCTGCCATCCAAGGCTATAGATTTCGGTTTATCCTGGTATTTACCCATAGCTAGGGAGAGAAGAACAGGATTAATACCTTTAATTCTCTTTGCACGTAAGTGAATGTAATATGGATACGACTGGAATTCGAACTCGTCTCTCCGTTTCCTCAATCCGTGCCGCTATCCATTACTCCACCTTAATTTACTGCATAGCTAAAAAAAAAAATAAATTGCTACTAAAAACTTAATTCATAACTCTCTGGATAACATCCAACAGTTTTGAACATCTCAAGAACTGGCCATACGATCTTTATGTGACCACTCAAAGTGAACCGAATTGAATAGAAAATCTTCCGTGTTTTGGGCCATCGGAAGTGAAACGATATATTAGGTTGGTGCAAAAATAAAGACGTAATAATGTCGTTTTTTGACGTATGTTTTAACGTCAAAAACGACATTATTACGTCATTATTTTTGCACCAACCTAATAGTTTATTGTGTGATCATTGCATGCACATTGGCCATACGAGTAGAGATTCTTAACGATTCATATAGTTTTGTGTGGTTATTTATTTCTGTTTTGTTTTTGAAATCCTCGTATCAATCAGGTCTGTCAAGCTATTCTCATCCATCATTCCAGTTCAAATTCGGCTCCCTGCGACTTCTGGCTTTTTCAAAAGTAGCCGTTGAAACGTTGAGGATGAAATTATCGAGAACACGACGAGACATTTGAGAGTGATCATGAAAGAAGATTTGCGGACTGTTTCAATTGAAGTGAATCGGTGTGAGATGTCTGAATAATGTAGAAGAATAAAGTACTATTTCATTATTTAGGCTATTCTTTCTTTTCGTTTATAATACATCCCTAGATGCTTTCTGGACATAAATCGTCTCTTCTGGGCACGAACCAGAAAATTCGCCTTTAAAAATGCATAAAATAAGTCGTGATAAATTAAACATCACTAACTTTTTCAGACGATGTACGCCTCTATGAAAGTCTTGATCCGTCATTGACTCACAGACACGTAAAAATTACATTCTTATTTCAGCTTTACGTTTTGTTATACTTTCTTGTTTTCAAGTTCTATTTTTCCACGTGTTGTTCGAATAATGGAGCTATTAATAAACAAATTAAAAATAAATTAATATACCTCTTGATTGAATATCATTAATGAGAAAGAGGTGTTTGACGTGCAATAACGACGCCATTGATATTTGGTTGGAAATTGGTGAGATTGTCACTAAGATCTTTCAGGTTCAGTCAGTTCCTTTGCTTAATTAGAATTGCATTCGCGTGGCTAAAACCAGCTTCAAACGAATTTGAGAATGCAGGTAAAAATGGATCAGCTACTGCACTAAAATTGGAGTATTTAGTAGTACTATTTACATTACCCCGATAGTAACTGCGTCTTTTACTTTTGAGCAATTATGTCGCTTGGTGATCCACACGCATATCAAGACATTCATTTTGTGAGCGTAAATTAGTGTCTGCATTTTCCATTTCTAAATCAAACAATAACAGTCTATTAAAGTACATACATTTTAATAGTTACTTCCACTTATTCGCTGAAAAAAAGAGCATACCATAATGAAAAAAGGCGCTAAACTTGATGAAAACAAAATTTTATCTTTGAGATGTTTATTTTATTATTAAGAGAAAAGACCAAAATATTTTAAATTTTTTAATCCTTTCTAGCACATTAGCAATTTTGGTTAAAAATCTTGTTATTTTTTTTTAGTTTTTCGTCAGTGGCGGTCCAAAGTTTAGTATGGGAAATTTAGAGTCGTTTTTGCGGTAAAAAACACTTCGTTTTGGAAATTATTGCAAAAATCGAATAATTGTCGGTTAATGAAATTTTCAGGACATATTTACAAATGAATGAAATTATTTTTTAATTTCATTTTTTAGAAAATCTAGCAAAAATATTTATTTTTTACATCTGTTACTCTCACTTATTAATTCTATGAAATTTCAAAAAGTTAAAATTCCACTCCTTCATATTTATATGAGTTAAATCATCAATTTGTTTTTGTCAAACAGAAACACCATTTATCGAAAATCTGCTCTGCATTGCAAAATCGAACTACAGGGTGCGATGGGTAAATTGTCGCTATTTTATATTTTTAATTTCGTGCATTGTTTGTTTTTGATTTTTTGACTGAAAAGTATATTGGAGTCAGTTGGGTACCGTCTGCGAGAAAAAAGAGCACCATGACGAAACGCAATTCATTTGGAAACGGCATGTTGTACTGCTTGGCATTCGCGCCGGAAGCTTCAATACGACCATTTCAGAGTTTTTGGGTGTCAATATGAGTACAGTGCAGAGCATTCGGAAAGAGTTGAATGAGTCTAATGATGATTACGAAGATACGGCAGCTCCGAAAATTCACTCTGATCGTTCTGATAAGAGAAGAACTCCTGAATTTGTTGGTGAGGGCCTCCGACTCAAAACGGAGCCCTACGTCAACTGCCTTGAGGAGAGAGTTCATCGCTGTCAGACAATTTCTGCAGCTACATCACCCCTTACATTTGGCCACGTAACTCTCTTGACTGCAACCCCCTTGATTATTATGTGTGGGGCGCAGTTGAGCGAGAGACAAACAAAACTTGTAACACCAAAGGTGAACTGAATGCAAGGATTATGGCAGCATTCACCAACTTAAACAAGGAGACCGTCAAGAAGAGTTGCAGGAGACTGGAGGCCGTGGTTGAAGCCAATGGCGATTTTATTGAATAAATCTACTCTTTAGTATTTAAAGATATTTTTGTGTAATTTTGGTAAATATATCTGTTATAATGAGATGTCAGTGTTATTTACATTTTTGCGTAATTTAGACGACAAATTATCCATCGCACCCTGTAGTAAATTTAAGTTCTGTTTTAATATTTCTTTCTCGCACTTCTCGCCTGTGAAACTCTCATCCAGTTTCTTGCTTCCCTGTCACATACGATCTTCAAATATTTCAAGGCAAAATTAATCACTATCTTATGTCTTCCCGAAACCTGTTTTGTAAAAATTTCACTCTAATATATTTACAAAATCAGATCCACAGCACGTAATCAGAATTTTAAATTCTATGGAAAACTACTAAGACATTTACTCTACTAATTGGATTATACTTAAGTCCATTTCACGTTAACAGATAAATACATATAACAAGAAAATTTCGTGGATTTATGACTTTTCAATATTCAATCAAAATTCTCACTTGATTGATTTGAATAGGAACTCTAGCGTCGCGGCATCGCACACCCAAAACATATTTTTAACTGGCAATAAATAGCATATTAAAAAAAAAATCTTTCAGTATACACATATTTCGTTTTAGTGTTTGCCTATGTATGGGGAAAAATTCCGCCGTGAAGATGACAATTTGAAATTGTTGAAAGTACTTGGCATGTGTCTTCTATCAGACAAGAACTCGAATATAAGGATCTTATTATTCAAGGAATTGATAGTAAGTTAATGTCTCATTGATCCTTGTTAGCGAAGTGATTTCGCCATTAATCACATTAAAATTGCTAATTATTTCTTTGTATAAATTGTTTCTTTATGATATATATATATATATATATATATATATATATATATATATATATATATATATACATTGTCATCCACATACCGGGTGAAACAGCACAATTTTCCAATTCTAAGATTAATCTTTAAACCGTTGTATCTCAGAAATGATTAAAGATATCTTACTAAAATTTCCCGATGTTTTTATAAAACTATTGGACTCTACATTGAGCAATAAGAATCTATAATTACTCTCCAAATTTAACAAAAGAATCGTGATGTAATCGGTCATAAACGAAAATGGCATGTCCATCATTAATTAATCATAGCTAAGGATCGGAAGCTCGTGAAGGATTGAAATAAAGTTCACACACACACACACACACACACACACACATTCAGGATCATCCATTATGGAATCTTTTCTTTTATGTTGGAATGTCACGGTCGAGTGCGCTTTAAAGCTTGAAAATTGTTGATTTTATAGGCATTTTAGAACATTATTACAGTATTCGTAGCTGATTCTATTCACTGCCGGCTTCAATTTTTTAAATGAAGATTGCCTCGAGGATCTGTAGTTTTAATTTGTTATTTTATTGGTGTATGATAGTTGTGTTATCAATCAGTATTTTTCTATACTGTGAATATGGACAGGAATGTTGGTATAAATGTCTCGCAATGGATGAATGTGTCATGATAATGTAGTTGTCATATAACCAACATATATATTTGTTTTTCTGTCGGAGATGCATTCTCCCATAAGATATTTGAATTAATAAATAATATTGGTTTTTCGTAATACATCAGTTCTTGAAGAGTTATTGCGAATAATTTAATTGTAATATACGGAAAAATATTCGTGAATATGAAAGGATTATGTTAAAAATAAGGAGACATAATATTTTTATTTTTTTTCAATCAGACATGCCTAATAGATACTTTGCTGACTAAATACACTCACACACACACACGCACACACGCACACGCACATATATATAGAGAGACAGAAGGAGAGAGAGAGAGAGAGAGAAGGTGAATACAGATTTCAACAAAATTCGTACAAAATTGAAATTGTAAATGTAATGTATAATTTATAAAAAATCCATTAACATATTTCCAGAAATGAACATTAAATGTGTTAATTAAACAAACACTAAGGTAATGCACATAATTTTTTCTTGACTTTTGAAAAAAAAAATGATTTCATACTACAAATTCTAGAAACTCTTTTGTAAAACTCTAGAAAACTAATCATTTTTTTATCAGTTCGATACGTTTATTTTCTATCCCTGATATATATAAAAACAATATTATCATTTTATTATTTATGAAGCATCGAAGCTTTCTAATAATAAATAATATTTCTGATATCTTTCTATATCTCTGAGATTAGGTACTATGATTATTTATATTATTTACATTATTCGGACTGTTTTTCTCATCTTCATTGCCATATTCACAACGTTTCCTCTTGTCATTTGATCTAACCAACGTCTTTATCCACTGGTCCTCAAGGGCACATGGTCCAGTGGATAAAGACGTTGGTTAGATCCAGTGACTAGACCCAAAGAGTTTTGAGTTCAATAGCAGGCTACAGCAGTGGTGAACCAAAAATCTTGAAGAGTTGAGTTAAAGGGAACTATCTGAGACACCCAGAAGAGAAATGGCATGTGAAACTAGAGCAATCTACCCCTGTGGACTAAAATAAAGGTTTCGGTTTGAGATTTCAATTACCTAAGAAAGCCAGAAGGTACAACGGCCGAAACGCTGTGAATATGCCAATGAAGATGAGGATAACAGTCTAAATAATGCAAATAGTGTAAATAATTTTTCTGAATATTACTTGGTAATCAGAGTTTAGACATTTTTCTATAGTTTCAGAAAATGAACAAATATGAAGACATATAAAATACGATTCTCAAGTTGTCATTCTATTCTGCGCTGTGTATTATTCTCTTTCTGAATCTGTTGACGGTTTAGAACAATCGAAGCTAAAAAAACAAAACAAAAACAAAGAACAAAAAACAAACAAACTTGCAAGCAAATGCGAGGAAAGCTAAACAGAATATGTTGTACCATTGATTTTTATAAACTCGACCGACTCATAATGTAGCCATAATGACGACCGTTCCCAGGATCGCTGAACTACATAATTCATCTATAATACCTAATAGTTTTAATACTCACATAATTATATTGATCAAAATGGATTTCTCCACGTTGCTCTGAAAACTCCCCAGAGCTTACAAAGTTGGGAATATGAAAAATGTCAAAAAAAAAAAAAAAAAAAAATGTGAAAATAATTGCAAAATTAAGGTAAAACAAACAACGAGTCGATGACGAAGAAACCACATTTTTTGAAAAGTTGCTACAAATTTGGTTATGTTTGCGTATAGCAATCTAATATGATTATGCAAAACTGATTGTAATGATCATTCTCCCATGCATCATTTTGAAATTACAAGTTTGGATATACAGATGACAGAGTAAGAGACCGCTATTCAATAATACTGAGGTTCCAACACAAATATTTAGAATTGAACTAGAGAAATACTATCTGTATTTATTATTGATGGGTACAAACCTTAACAGCTGAAGATATACAGATGACAGAGTAAGAGATCGCTATTCAATAATACTGAGGTTCCAATACAAATATTTAGAATTGAACTAGAGAAATACTATCTGCATTTATTATTGATGGGTACAAACCTTAACAGCTGAAGATATACAGATGACAGAGTAAGAGACCGCTATTCAATAATACTGAGGTTCCAATACAAATATTTAGAATTGAACTAGAGAAATACTATCTGCATTTATTATTGATGGGTACAACCATAACAGCTGAAGATATACAGATGACAGAGTAAGAGACCGCTATTCAGTAATACTGAGGTTCCAATACAAATATTTAGAATTGAACTAGAGAAATACTATCTGTATTTATTATTGATGGGTACAAACCTTAACAGCTGAAGATATACAGATGACAGAGTAAGAGACCGCTATTCAATAATACTGAGGTTCCAATACAAATATTTAGAATTGAACTAGAGAAATACTATCTGCATTTATTATTGGCGGGTACAACCTTAACAAGAGAAGATATACAGATAACAGAGTATTGATGGTTGACGCAAAGAAAAAAATCACCTTCTAAACAAGGTAACAAAGAAAAATTTGAAGAACTTAATATGCACTAATTTTAAGAAGGCATAATATATGGTTATTAACAAAAGAGAGCGCCCAAAATTCGAGTTTTAAATGGTGACGTCAGAATAAAACAAATGGCACCGAAATCAGAATGCGCATTAAAAAATATCGAAATATGCCTTTCAAAAGCTAAACAAAATATTAAGAAACAGCAATATTTCATTTGAAACAAAGATAAGAGTAGTCAACCGTTATGTAACATCAATAGTCCTATATGACACTTAATGTTGAACAATTTCCTCAATGATTTAGAGGAGACCTGATCCTATGGAAGAATTTTGAAAATAACATGTAACAAACGAGGAAGCTTCAAGGAAAATGAAAGTGAAAAGGACACTTAGTATCAGAAACAGACAACAGATATCCGTGAGACAGATAATGAGGAATGTTGGCTCGGAAAATCTAACACTCACAGGACATACTTAAGGCAAAAGGTACAGGGGAAACAATGAGTAACATATATAACTAGCTTGTGTAAATGGATGACAGAACATTGAGTGGGAAGAATATTAAGGGGACAAACATTGCTTAAACCTACAGTGGTTAGGAAGTTGTGGAGAGCCTTGGTTGCCCACATCCTTAACGGACACGGCACATGGAAGAATAATTATTTTAAATAAGAGGAAATAGATATATTATTCTAGTATCGAATAATAGCCAAATCATAGAACATTTATGCAAATGAACAATATATTCAAAGAATAATAGAAATACATCCCTTTGTATTAATGCAGAGTAAAAGTCTACATAAAATAACAAGTAATTGTTTCGGGAAAAATTCCTTCTGTTTTATTATTAGTGGCATTAGGAGAGTTTAGCTTTGACTTCATCGAAAGGATGACTTTTGATAATATCGTACCATCTTTAATATTAGCATGCATTTTTTACAATATCAAACTTGCATATGTTTTTTTTTTATTTTAACAATGATGTCGGAAGAAAAGCAACATTTTCGGCATAAGATTTTTATATTTTATGAACGGTAAACATTACATCTTAGACACAAGAAACCTTCTTACAGTTTGAGGAAAAGATACTACAATGGATAGAATGTGTTTAGAAATATTTCGTGTGTACCAAGTAAAATTAGTAGGGATCTAATGAAGATATTACTTGAAAATAATCACTGCTATACAACGTAGTAAATAGTCAATATACTCAAACTATACAGAATCTTTCTGCCATTTTAGTTATGCTAATCATTTTGATGTATAGTTTCTACTGTAATTCACTGTTTAAGCGTAAGGAAAATGTTCTGCCGTTTTCACTGATCGAAATTTGTATATATATCGTTGGTTTTTTTCTCTGTACTTTTACACTCAGACTGAGCCACGTTTTGTGTTTGTTTTTTGTTATTTTAACGGTATCACCCCGTGCAAGGGAGTAAAGCCACTAACACACAAGGAGTTACAAAGTGTGGAAAAATTAGGAACAGAAACATTAATAATGAGCTGGAAGAGAAAAGAGTAATCAGGAAGAGATTATATAGCGATTGACATCGCATTCAAAATTTTGCAGATTAAAGTTGGCTGGAAAACACAGAGCCGAAAGAGAGTTCCAAAAGCGAGAAGTGCAAGGGAAGAAACTGTTAACATAGAACTTACGGCTACATCAAGCCAGCACAGATGAAAATTGATGAGTTAATATAAGTGTTGATATGAAATGTTTAATTCAGTAAAACTGAGAATATAATAACTATGAAAGCTAGGTTAAATGTAAAAATTAATTTTCATTTAAACAAAATACGATAAGAGTCAAGATTTAACTAATTACATTTAAAAACAATTAACATTTGAAGCGAATATAGCAGACGTAACTCATGGTCATTGATTCAGATTGCTTCCCATATTTTTATTTTATTTTTCTTTTATCTTTTTTTTTTACTTTTTTGCTTTTTTGTACGCGGGGAAAGAAAATGAGTAGAATTTTATATTTTACAGAAACTCTATGGTTTATCGATTTGCATATCATTTTTAGTATGACATTCGTACAAATCCAGAGATAAAGCATTGAAAATGTCATAAACTTTATCGGGTTTTTATGCAATTTTTCAGGACAGGAAAAAAAAATCTCTAAATTATCCGTTATTGATCCAAACCCTAAAATACATTTTTTTTTTCTTCAATTCGACAAATCTTTACGAATTTATTAAAAGCCTCGACCGTTTTCATATTTCTTCAGATATAAAACATTAGGCCAGATTATGTTCTTTTCCTTTCTTATATGAACGGCAAAAACTTTCTAAAAAAAATACATAAAATAATAGAATATTAAAGAATAACCAAATATTACACAAGCAAGCGGGTTTTAAAATTTTAAAACAACTTTTCCTGATTTTATGTATATATAACATTATTGTTTTGTCACCAAAAGGAACAGCCCAATACGCAAATTAAAAATTAAAGATACCAAAACCAAGCAAGTATCATGGAAGATGTTTTAACAGACGACAAAATGGGCAACACTGATATACGAAAGCTCATTGAGATAGAAAAATATGCCTTCCAAAAGCTTAGCAAAGTATTAATAAAATTTCATTAGAAACACAGAAAAGACTACTGAACTATTGTGTAGCACCAGTCCTCCTATATGACAGTGAATACTGGACAATCTTCTCGCAGATGAAGAAGAGATTTGAAAAGGCAGAAATATGGTTCTACAGAAGGATGTTGAGAATACCATGGACCGAATATATGGGTAACGATGAAATTTTAGAGAAAATGGAAACAAAAAGGACACTTATACTTAGAATCAGAAAGAGATAGTTGAAGTTTCTGGGGCACGTAATGAGGAACGAGGGCTTTAAAAATAGACACTCACATCACATATTGAAGGCAAAAAATGAAGAGAAAATAATAACATCATCAAGATGTAGACTTCAAACAAAAGATTATGAAGCAAGACGCCATTAATACTGGAAAGAGTGATAGTAGTTACTGAAGATGAGAAACTTATTTTCCTGAAAAATTGTTTCAAGAGAAGGATTTTATAAATTTCAACGGACAAAAGTCATGGCTGCTCAGTCATTGAACGCCAAATGTTTCTTTATAAGGAAACGGCTAATATTAACATTGCCATTACCCATATAATTTGAAGGAATTTACTTTTAAATTCAAGAGTACGAAATTTTATTTTATTCGTAAACCACAATCTGAGAATTCGATCTCTAAATTGCTAAAAGTTCCTCTGTAAATGAAGCATCATTGCTTTTGCTTCTATGTTTATTTTTACTTAGAATTTTTGGGATTTTATTTTATTACTTTTAATAAAAATAACAATAAAAATAGTAGAATGACTCAAATTTGATTATAGCTTTCGCTAGCGTTTACGCGTGCGCTGATTGTATTATGAAATTAGAATACTCCAATATTTCTGCTGTTAGATTAAAATCAGATTCTCTGGTGTCTTTGTAAAAATAAAATGGAATCATTCACTTGTAGAGACTCGCTCTCATATAGACATTAGATGAACGCGTTTATTAGAAGATGCAGTGATATATACACCAATACATACAGATTAGTTGAGGCTCTGATGCAACCGTATATTTCTATACATAAGGGGAAAATTCAAAACAATCCCAAAGAGGGTTTCATAAATTTGAAAATAAGCTGATATTATAAGAGATATGAAAGGATTGAAAAATCTACGAAACGAGGAGAGAACGAAGCAAAAAGCAAGTGGAGTTAAGAAAAGGAAAAAAAGGAAAACATTGAAGCGATGAAGTTAAAGGAAAAAAGAAAGAGGGATTGATAAACACAAGACATACAAACACAGAGAGAGAGAGAGAGAGAGAGAGAGAGAGAGAGAGAGAGAGAGAGAGAGAGAGAGAGAGAGAAAGAGAGAGAGAGGGGGGGAGAAGATTTAAGGAAAGAAAGAAAGCTAGAATATTGCAGAGAAGAAAAAAGGCAAATTTAAGAGAGAGAGAAAGAGAGACGGAGACAGAGACAGAGAGAGAAATATGCCGGAAAAGAGAAAAAAAGAGCTAATATTTTGGGCGATAGTGTGAAAAAAGAGGACATTAAGAGGAGAGAGAGAGAGAGAGAGAGAGAGAGGGAGAGAGAGAGAGAGGGTGGTTCTAAAAAATTGTCATCTTGACTAAGTAGTGAAATCACAAGAACACTTATATGATTTTCAAAACATCGTCCAACCCCTAGCTATATTTTAAGGACAACCGTCATTACCATAATTTTGTTAAGACATAAAATAAAACAAATATTGATTTAGTGAGAGAAGTTATTCCTATAAAAACAAACGTAAATTAAACATTAAGACCAAAAAAGAAAAACAACTTTGTATTTAATTCTTATAACTGTTGTAAAAGATTATTAAATGATTAATGCGAAAAATTTTGCATATTAATGCGAAGAATGTTGTACTATCCTCTGAAAATTTGGTTCGATATCGGATAATTGAATTTGCATATCCGGTTAGCATTCAGTCTTGTGCCATATTTAGTTTTTGTGTTAGCCTATTATGTTAAGAGACTGATTTACTATAGAATATGTTGTTGGATACGTAATAGAAGTCGAATACTTTATTTTGATAAATCCCGATATTTGTCAAATATATTATAATAGAAAACTGCAGAACTTGAACGATCGATTGATTGATTGATTTGTTTTTTACGGCTTATCAACCCATTCTGGGTTAATTAAAACCGAAACATATTTTGGATTCTAAAAGTAATTCTTTTTTTCGAGTGAATATTGCATTAACAAATCTTTGGAGATAACAATGTTTTTTCAATATACACGTCCCACTATTTAATCCATAGCTAGAATGTGGAAATAGATGGCTTCATACTATTTCCAACGGTATTTGCTCATATAAATGAGTAGCAAGACTAATTTCAATTTTCATAATCCATTACCAGAAATCTTGTTAGCTTTTTAAAAAAATTAAATGGATTTAGTAGCCAATAATTATATTTGTTTTTCAAATTTTAAAAATACAAAGAGATTTTAATAAGTGGCAGAGATTACTTTTGTAATTATTGCTGATTTCAACCTGTAAATCCCGTTCAGATTTTGGAAGGAAGTTACTTAGAATCGGAAAACATGTTAGAAGTATTTTGTCTTTGGCTAAAATCTAGTGTTACGATTGACCTGATAGCGATGCCATTTTATATCTGGATTAAAAAATATTCACTTTTTCCCCTTTCATAGATAAACATTACTCATTCAATCTTGAAAATATGTCGGCCAAGCATGTAATTCTTGAGAGCCATGCCGTATTTTTTAATCTGTCAGATAATCGAAATTTATGATCGATAAAAAAAAGCCAAGAGTTCTTTGCGCATTTCAAAGCCGTTCTTACGAAATATTACCTCGCGATAACCATCTAACTTTTGTATGTAGATGTAACGAGTTGTTAAAACTTGTCATATCTTTACATAAGGCAAAAAAAAAAACCAACAAAAAACGACTTAATAAAATTTATAGTCAGCACTGCTCCGTCGAAAACAGATTTTAATGCAATCGAAATCTTTTTGGCAACGAATGTATATTGCAAAGAAAGAAGTGATTTTTGTAATATTCTTGATTCTTTTTACAGTAGGATTTTATAGAGTTACACAATTCGTAACTTACTGAGGCATGTTAGATATATTGCAATCGCGATTTTAATCCTTTTAAATGACAACCGACATGCAAGAGCATTCATTGCATCTGTATACACTACATAAATATATTCAAATGCCTTTGTAGCAGTATTTCACTTTTGGAATCTTGACTCTTCTGTACGCCTGTGAGACCTAGGTACTCTACCGAAGAGACATCCACAAACATGAAATATTACATCAAATGAAACGTCGTCAAATCCTGCGGAACACGAGACAGGACCGGATAGCGAATAACAAACTTTTCTTCTGTGAAAAGATGGATACCCTAGAAACCATCATGACTCACCACCGACTTCGAAGGGTTGGATATTTTGCCAGACACCCGCTTACCAGAATAAATCGTCTTCTTGTAGCTCGCATCTGGCAAGGGACCACGTGGAGCCCCACGTCGTCGATTCAAAGATCAACTCAAAAACACATTGTTGAGGACGAATCGATCCGGTCAACTGGGGGACGGAAGTTGCAGGAAAAAAACAATTGTAGAAGAGCAGCCCACGAAAAACAGCATGTTTCGAAAACACCAGAGAGCCCAAAGAAAAGCCAGAGCTCCCAATCCTCTGAACGTTTCTATCCTACAATACAGTGCCTGTGGACGTCTCTTCAGATCCAACATAGGACTCATTTCACGTAGAAGGAAATATCGATGTGCACCCCAATACTCGGAAACGAGTTCCGCCAATGACGACGATGCTTTTGGAATCCAGAGAGAAAGCAATGGCGAATATTTTTCTTTTCAATGTTGTAATCCGCCAAGAGATTAAACTCTGACATGTATTTTTAACGACACATAGTCGAATAAAAGAGGTGATAAACTTATTCTAGACGCTTTTACCTACCATTCAACCTTGGACTTGTCTTGGTTCGTTCACTGATAATTAATAGCGGCGAAATACATAATTATTTTCCTAACACTATAATATAAACAGAAGTAACGGCAAAAATATACATTCGATTAAGAAACAGAAAAGTTTCATTTATAACCAAGTAAATGATATACTGAAATCGAAGGCGAACAATGCCTCACAAAAATGAAACAAAATATTAAGAAATAGAAAAGAATTCGTTAGAAACAAAGAAAAGAGTACTGGACGGCTATGCAATATCCGTCCTCCTATATGGCAGTGAATGGACAGTCTCTGCTCAGATGAAGAAGAGACTTGAAGCAACAGAAATATTGTTCTACAGAAGCATTTTGAGAATATCATAGACCGAACATGTTGGAGTTTTAGAGAAAATGGAAACAAAAAGGGCACTTATATTTAACATCAGAAAGAGACAGTTGAAATTTCATAGACACATAATGAGAAAAGAGGGCTTAGAAAATTTGATTTTCACAGGACAGATTGAAGGCGCGAAGGATAGGAAAACAACGCATGAAATGAGTTCTTGGCAATGGTACCGAAACTTTATGAATTTAAGTGAAGTACTAGATAAGCAACTAGGTCTCGTCACTTTACAGTTGAATTGGCTAGATATAACCGTAACTTCTATGCTAAGAGTTTCTTTTCTCGTACATCTCTCTTCCGGCTCCATGCTTTCCAGATCTTCAAAAATTTAAATGCAATGTCAATCGTTGTCTATTGTCTTCCTGATTATAGTTCTGACTCCTTAGTAATGTTTCTGTTCTGTATTCTTTCACGCCCAGCAACCATTTGCGTCTTAGTGGTTTTATTGTCCTGCATAGGGTAAATTAGATAAAAAAAAATACCTGGAGAGTTTGAGTAATTAGATGGCAGAATTTGGTTTAGTAGAGATTACAAAAAGACAAAATTTACTAAGAGCTACAAAGGACAGGAAATTTTGGAGAGCCATGATCACCAACGTCTTGAATGGACACGGTACATAGAAGAAGTATGATATTCGTTTGCCGTTAATACTTGCGGACATTTTAATCCTTCCTTTCGCATCTGTGCGATTCGGAAGATGCAGTTTCTTGTTGGGAATTAGTCGTGGTAGAAGGTAATTATTTTTCCCAGTAGTTTTATAACTGGTATAATTGATGAAATGAATACGTAATCTATGTAAAGACTTTTAGGTTTCTTGATAAATGAGAATGGAGTTAATTCACTTGGTCACTGCCTCTTGGGAGTATATATTTAATTAGTGGTCAACAAAGTTTGATGGCTTACTCGGACCTACTTAGCTATTTTAAGATATTTCAGCTGGCTACTTCCCCAACCTATTTCTGGCGAGTGTTTCATTCAACAAGGCTGCTCTTTAAAATAATCCTGTGTTCACAAATACTGAGAAAAGTTTGAATGCGGAGTCGTTCTGAAAATTTACCGGCCCGTTCTACTTCCGAAAATCAATATTTTAATGAGTAAATATCAGCGCACTCGTATTAAAAAGAAACAAATAAAAAAATATATTTCTAAAATCACATGATTTTACACGTCGTTTTAGAAATAAAATATCCACCAAGAAGACAACATATTGTGGTTAGCATATGGGACAACCCCGGGTATAAACTGCGAATTGAAGACGTCAAAATGAAGCAAATGCAACACGTTAACTATCTAGGAAACCTTATAAAAGACGACGGGAAATGTAATACAGATATCCGGGAAACAGACTCCTGCATGTGTTCCTTCTCAGAACATTAAAATATTAACCTCTTCAGGTCTAGCGTTAATCGTTATCTAGCAGCTATATCCTCGTGGTCACCACTTCCTACTTTTTGGTTCATATCACACACCTTATTCAGTAACCTTTTATGCTGAGTCTCTGACACCTTATATTACGTGAACTTTAGTAAAAAGAAAAGAGAGAGAGAGAACAAAAATATATGGAGGAAAGATTGATGAGCTAATGGTAGAAACAATACCATGCCTGCACTAGAGCACACAGATGAAGTTATCATTAGTAACATTGGTGGTGTCTTTCTTTCAATATTATGGGGCCACTGTACGTGATACGAGCAACAATGAATTTAACGATACCGGGAAGCTAATTTGTTATTTAAAGCCAGAAAATACTTTTTAGATTGTAAGAATTTTTTTTTGACGATAATAATGTTTCAGTGATATAAGTCTATAGAGAAAAGAGATGGATTCATACCTTTGCCAAGAATATGTTCCGTCGCGGGCCAGTTATTTTTTTTCTAGACGACATGAGAAGTGGATTTATTTTGAAGTCACATCCTTCTAGCCTTTTCTTAAATAGACAGGGTCTACAAGATGGTTTGAATTCACAGTTTTCTTCTCCTAGGCTGGTTGCCAATCAATGCTATAGGGCCCAAGGTGTCGTCCTATTTACCCATAGCTGAGGGAAAGAAATGGATTCATACCTTTCCCAAGGCTATAATGCAATGAACTCGACTGGAATTCGAACTCGGCTCTCCGATTCTTTAATCCGAGCTGCTATCTATTACTCCACCGTGTCTCTAATTTAGCTTGGCACAAGGTCATGAATATGACTTATCCATGGAGGATCGAACTTACAATGTGCTGTTAACCGGTTATCGGTGCGTAAATGCTTAAATTAGGTGATCATAGGGAGACCGGTGTTTGAACTGAGTCTTCACAACCCGCCCCAGAGATTGAACTCACACTTACTACATCAGCAAATTCATAAACTAATGCTGTAATCCCCTATTTCAGTCACTTAAACTCAGTGGAAACGGAGCAAGCAGTAACTGAGAATTGCTAAATAAGAACAAGACGAAATATGCCGATCCATGAGGAAAGATACGAGAACAATCTACTCTCGCAGATTAAATAAATTTGAAATTCCTTAATCGATACACAACTGAAGATGACCGATACGAAACCGTCATGGCAACAACAACCAAAATGAGGATATTAGTCTGAAAGCAAATAACATAAATAATAATAATTGTTCATCAACTGAAATTCAAACAGAAATTAGAATTTGCATCTATTTCCGTATTGGCCTGCAGCTAATTAGATAGATAGATAGACAGACGTGTCGTGTTCTGTTGTAAAAATGCTTCCTTTCTTCTCTGAGATGATCTTCCCACATACTCTTTTCTTTCAGAATTTACATGGCCACGTTTTGCTGTTCTTTATCAATACCTTCGACCACTGTCCGCTTTGTTGGCCGACCGCTTTGTTTTACTCCGCGCAGTCATTATTTTTAGTCATTTGTTTTTGTAAGTGATAATCAAGGAATTAAGGCCTAATTCCCGTAAAGATTATAAAATCGACATCGGTTCGGAAGCCCTTTTATGAAATTACCAGATAATTTGGTTATAAAAGGTTGTTAGTGTTCGCCAACTTGTTTGCTCAACTGGTTAGCTTGGGACGACCTCTCATTAAGAAGAATCAATCGACTTTTACTGGCCCGACGAGATTCTCTGACAGCAGACTGAAGCGGTGGGGCATAACAGAAAAATGTTAATAGCTAAACAAGTAAAGAAAAGGTATGGAAAAACGGAAAAAGGGGTATTTTATTACCATTATAAATTAGAGAGAGAGAGAGAGAGAGAGAGAGAGAGAGAGAGAGAGAGGGGAGGGAGAGAGAGAGTTAGATATAAATAGATAGCTAGAAAGATATATAGAGAGACAGAGGGAGAGAGAGAGAATGATTGATAGAGAAAGAGAAGGAGAAAGAAAAGACAAGAGAAATTTGAATACGTTTGTAAGAGAATATAAACGTCAATATAAATATAATTACATTGTTTGAAATTTGCTCTATTTATGGAGGAAGTGTACACAATATCAAGGAGAGGGAATTTGTAGATATAATCAGTATGGACACAATCAGCACTAACTGCATGGTGACAGGCAGTTTCACGGCTTAACTTATCATCAAAACATAGGTATCTATATTTGTAAAATATATTGTTAAAAACATTAAGGAAAATACCTATGAACACATGTTTACGGTAGAAAAATAGACGTAGTCAAGCATAAATATTTGCTTTCTTTTTTGTGAAAGTAAGTAGCTGATTAATTGTTGAACAAACAGTTGCGTGTGCCGCATTTGGATCTGCACTCATAGTAAAAAAAAGATGTTTTTTTAAATGAAAAGTTGGATGTAGTATCGTCTAGGAAATTTAGCTGATCGAGAATTAAACTGGTTTGGTTTATTTTTTTTACGGCATATTAACCTCAATAGGTTATTTAATGCCGACAAAATTTTTAGGATAGGTTCATATGAATAGAATATGAATTCTTTGTGAATATGAATTCTTTGTAAGAAATCAGTTTGTAGATCAGGTTTTATTGACGTATTTTTGCAGAGTTTTTATCGACAGTCAAATGTATTGCTGGTAATATTTTTTTTTCAAAAATGTGTTGCTGGTATTTTTACTATAAAAATATATTTTTATACATTCATAGGGTTTTGGTCCCAATTTGGAAATTAATTATTTGCCTATAGCTGGGATCCTAACAGGTGCTACCATCCCGGGTTAGGATGGACCTGGAAACAACAGCAATTAAGACGTATTTGCACGCCCTTCAAAACATTTGGATCAGAGGCCTCGCACCTCAAAACCTTCGAATCAGAGCCCTTGCTTCATAAAAACCTCAGATCAGAGGCCTTGATCTTCAAAACCTTCAAATCAGAGGCCTTGCAGCTCAAAATCTTCGGATCAGGGGCCTTGTTGCTCAAAATCTTAGAATCAGAGGCCTTGCAGTGGATGTAGTTTGTAGTAATTCTCAGAACGAGTGAATTACACTGAATACTTGCAGCCATCATAAAAGAACGCGTTTGAAATGTCCTCTTGAATTTGCTTAAAGATCAAGAGCATTCTCGACGGCACATGATGCGGGTGATTAGCGAATATTTACAGAAATTATAAGGTGAACAGTAAATGCCCAGAAATCAACTCCGCTCGTTTGAAACTAGATCGGCTATTGATACTATACTGATTTGCTATTTCTTTCAAAAGAGTCAGGTTAACATAATGAGAATATGTATTATGGAATGTGATATTAGGTGTGGTAGTCATGAGAGGTCGATTGACACAGCCGCTAGGGGGACTTTAATAGCACCTAACCACATGTTAGTATCGCGACACTATACGTGCTGGATTCTGACGCCCTTTCTTCTCAATGGGGTGGAATGTGGCACAAGGCCTAATTTAAAGTGGGAGACCCACACGTACATGGAATCAGAGGCCCAAAATAATGACTTTTCCTCGGTATTTCTCATTTGGGGAACATCTCAGACATCAGGGATAAATGAGAATGGTACCGCCGGTAGGGATACTCATCTTGTGGTAGGTATAATTAATTTATGCTTCAAAGGCTGTGAAGTTGACCGTGTACTCATTTGATCAAAGAATGCCTAGAGATTTAGCCCCGTTATTTTCCTTCCCTTCGCAACTTTATGTGCGAGTTCAACTCAGTACTCAGTACCCAACATTATAAAATAGTATTTTCGTTTTTACAAACCTCATTCTCCAAAACTTATTTCGATGTACTGGGTTGGCAACTAAGTTCCCGCCGATTTTTATATTTATTTTTTTAAAGGTTTATTAAAAAATAACAACTAATTTTCTCAATAATGTATTCTCCATTGCTGTTTACAATTTCTTCCCAAAGTTCATCAAGATTTTCAATAATTCGTTGGTAGAAATCAATATGTTTCGACTCGAAAATTTAATCTAACCAAGCTCTCAATTCTGCATCAATATTGAACGAAACTCCGCGCATAGCATTTGAAAGAAATCGAAAGAGGTGAAAATCCGTTGGTGCCAAATCATAAAAAATACGGCGGGTGTGGCAGTCCTTCCCAACCATGCATTTGAATGGCTTCCTTGGTCATATTGGCGATATGAGGGTGGGCGTTGTCGTGCAGCAAAAGAACTCCATGCTACTAATTAGGTCTTTTCTCTTGAATAGCCGTGTTGCGTCGTTCCATCTGCTGAACATAGAGTCCCGCGTTGACGGTTTGGTTCCGTTGAAGCAATTCGTAATGGATAATCTCTTTCCAGTCCCACTATACGCACAAGATTGTTTTACGTGGATGGAGATCTTGTTTCACGCGCGGTGTCGCTTGTTTACTCGGTCTAAGCCATTCCTTCCGCTGTTTCATATTGATGTACAGGCACCATTTTCCGTCACCAGTAACGATTCGGTAAAGAAATCGTTGCTTGTGCCCATGAGTTGAGCGGTAAAGAGCAAGCAAACAAGCGGAGATTGTGACTTGTTGCTGTCACTTAAAGCATTCGGAACACATGCTCCATACTTCTGAACTTTTACCATCGAGTAAAGATGCTTCTCTATAGCAGCGTGGGAGCATTGCATTTTCTCTGCTAGTTCCCTTGTCGTTTGACGAGTATTTTTGTGCAAAAGTTGGTTTAATCGCTCTTTATCGAACTCAACTGGACGGCCAGAGCAAGGTGCGTCTTTGAGGTAAAAATTTCCATTTTTGAATTTGACATACCAATCACGAGCATTTCTTTCAGCTATGGCATCCTCTCCATACACAGCACAAATGTCGCGAGCAGCTTTTGCGGCCTTAGAACCTTGATTAAAAGCAAAAAGAAGGTAAATGCTCATTTTTTTTAAGTTGACATTCCATGCTCTGAAAATAAACAGAAATTAACTTAAATTAATTCGAAAAAAAAACAAAAACCCAAAAATAAAATAGATTACAAAATTATTCAAAAATACAATTCTCGAAACAAAAAGCAGATTCCAAAATTTAAAAACACAATAGATTCCAAATTAAAAAAAAAAACGGCGGGTAGTTAATTGCCTACAATACATCTCTGTTGGTGCCTGGTGCAGATTTATTACTATAATTAGTGGAAACTAGTCTGATAAGGGTATTCCAGGTACATGAATCACATCCAAATGTGCGCGTTTTGTTGGCTGGTTTTTATCAAAGCAGTGCAGAGCCTTGCAGAAATAATTTCAGCACACCCAGTCTGCCTAGATGGTCCCAAATTTAGGCTTTCCCCAAATATCTAGATATCTCCCAAGTTGCATTGGCTGATTCATCTTTCAAACTTTAAAACGATCCTTTCTAGACAATTGGCCAAGATACTCCACAAATACTCCCGTCCATTAATAGAGATTTACAATCCGTGAACCCCGTGTGGAAATGCCCAAAATGTTTAAGATCAAGCAACTGACAAGCAAACCTGTTAGACTGTACAGGATACTTAATGTATTCACAGGGACAAACATACGTTTATAACTTCAGTCAAATAAGATCAGAAGCCATGAGATTCATTCCTACTGTAAGATCATGTTGTTGTTGTTGTTATTATTATTATTATTATTATTATTATTATTATTATTATTATTATTATTATTATTATTATTGGTACGAGTTATTGGCCGAGTGTTTAGAACGTTCGCATTCTAACCCTCACCTATGAGACCTGGGTTCAAATCTCACCATTTGCTAGACGTTATCGAACTGGAGGTGTCGATCCCAGCGTACGATACCATTGTAAAGTGCCAAACAACCCACTCCTATGATCCCACATGTTTTACATAGATAAAGCTGTTAGTAATGTGTGAGTTGTACCTCTGAGAATAATGCTTTGTATTTCTTTAAGGCATGGGCTACCAAGAATCCCTTCAATGAGTCTATCGGAACCTTTTCCAATCAATCCGTGGGCTCCAACTACAACTGAAATTATTGATGTCCTCAAGTACCACGTTTTCGATAGCTGTTTTAAAAATCTTCAATGACACATCACAATATGCAATGCAGTACATTCTGTTTCTGTGGTCTTTCATCATGATGCCTCGGCTTTGATTATTCTGTCTGTATGTATAAAATTGTTACAGGTCCTATCTCTGTAACTGGGTCTGGATGATGTTCAAACCAGTTTCCTTGTAGTAAAAGTTGCACATTTTCCAGCGCAGATACTGGTCCAATCTATCATACCGAGTTTTATATTCAGTAGGTGCTAACACTGTGCAACCTGAAACAAGATGGTCAATTGTTTCTGAATATTTACTACAGAATCTGTATTTCGAGTTAACACAATTTTTCAGTATGTTTGCTTGATAATTTCAAGTTAGCAAGCATTGGTCATGTGCAGCAACAACAAAGCCTTCAGTTTCAGCTTTTAAGCCCGCACAACGTAACCGCTGATGTACACGGGGTTTGTCTAAATCAGCTTGGTTGGTATGCGCAGACTATTGAGCGTGAAGAGGTTTATCTTGTCATCGTTTCTGCATTGGGTACTTTGGATTTTCTTTTGTTTTTTAGGTTCTTTGACGCTGTAGTAGGTGCATTATAGTTTATTTGCATTTCTTTACCAGCTTTAAATTCCCTTTTGAATTTGTTTCTCTTTACTTATTACTAAATATTTTTTTTAAAGCATTTCACCCCTAGCAAGGCGGGAAGCCACTAGCACACAATAGGTTACAGAGGATTTGGAGCGAGAGCAGGTAGGAATGATAGAGGAAAGGATGAGAAGAAGGATAGTGGATAGATCAAGACAACTGGAGATATCGATTGACATTACGTTTGAATAGTTGGAGATTATAGCTATCAGGGAAACAGGAATAGGGAAGAGAGTTCCACAGGCGAGAGGTGCGAGATATGAAGCTATTGGAGTAGTAGAGGCGGATACATTTAACAGTTTCAACAGTGAAAGGGTGGGAGCGGAATGCCAGCCTCGTAGGACGCTTGAATTCGCAAAGTCTGGGATCCAACGAAAGCAGCTCATTGGAGCAATTACCATGAAAGTATTTGTAAAAAGACAGATAGAGGCGATGGCACGTCTGTGAGAGAGCGATTGCAGACGAGATGCCACACAGGGTGTTCTTTGACACTGATCATCATCAGGTCTTCTGTAATTTCCAGGTATCATTGAAGGTTGATTATTGTGGTTTTGTAAGATTGTTCTAGTTGAACTAATCTTCTTTTATTATTATTATTATTATTATTATTATTATTATTATTATTATTATTCAACTGTACATTTTCTTTGAGATATTACTATGGAATAGTGAAAAGTTTTCCAGCCGAATCACATCCAAAAACTTTATTATTTTCTTTTGCAAAGTAGTCGGACTGAGAATTTGTTTTTTGCAAAACCTCGTATAATGAAGAATGCAAGTAAATTCTGGTAATTTTGAATCTCAAAGCCGTCTGAAATTAATTGGAGAATTCTTGAAAGGGAACGAACTGAAAGAGTACCTGACCATACAACACAAACCTGGTTTAAACGTTTGAAGAGTACTCAATTTTTAGTCGAAACTAACTTCAGAAGTGGACAACTATCAATTTAAAACGAAAAGTATGGGACCCGAAATATTCAGAACAAGAACTAGAATCTCTCTATCCAATACTCTTCACTATCTATCTATCTATCTATCTATCTATCTATCTATCTATCTATCTATCTATCAGGTTGGTGCAAAAATAATGACGTAATAATGTCGTTTTTTGACGTTAAAAATACGTCAAAAAATGACATTATTACGTCATTATTTTTGCATCAGCCTAATATCTATCTATCTATCTATCTATCTATCTATCTATCTATCTATCTATCTCGTCCTGTTCCTATCTATCTCGTCCTGTTCCTATCTATCTATCTATCTATCTATCTATCTATCTATCTATCTATCTATCTATATCGTCGCAGAACTTCAGGCATAAATGTATATTATTGTCTTGTTCTTTTTTTTTAAATTTAATTTCGGTTCAAGATTGTGATTTTTTTTCCTAATTAATCGGTAAACCGATTCTTTTTGCATTTATTTACCAGGAAGCAATATGTTATTTATTAAAGGTTTTTGTTAAGAAGAGAACTAGCGAAAAAAACATATATAAAAATATCTCGTTACGTTTCTGTCATTACGGGAGGAACCCTTGAAGAGTTGAAATTTATTAGCAGTATCATTCTTTTTAGGGTCTTCCATTTTATGGATGTTGTAAAACCAAATCAACCTTTATATTGAACCTTCAGATTAACATTTTACTATCGAAGGTAGTAGCCGTGTTCCTTCGTGACATGAATGATCATAGCTCCCCAAAACTTCCTATTTCTTGTGGTCCTGAGCAGATTTTCTCTTCTTGCTAAGGCTCTCGTTCAACCATTCAGTTATTCTAGTAATGTTGTCTATCACCATGATTATTCTTGGGATAGGTAGTGGAATGGGTTCCGTTGCCTTCTCCACAGTGTTTTTATTGAGACACCAAATCTATTTAGCTGGCTGTTGACACATTGATAGTTCTTTTGTCCTTCGTCACAATAGCTTTGGACTAAAGACATACGAAACGATAGGAAGCATATAAGAATCTTTTCTAAGAAGCACTGCACGCGCTTCTGCATAAGTTTCGTCTGTCCGCCAGTTTTCGACGAGGCAGATAACGAGTTTTCAATGATGGTTAGTGGTTTACGAGTATGTGTTGTGCAAGCCAAGAAAAATGGAAGTCTGTTATTGTTGTTGTTGGTGGTAGTAGTTGTGGGGACGGTAAAACATTTCTGTTGCGTTAAGAAAAGTCGGCCTGTTTGTGGGTGGAGGATTTTCGAGAGACGGGAGCGGGGACAGAATGATTTACTTTGGCCTTCATCCTTCGTTTCTGAATTTGCCGCTTATTGCTTGTCCCTTCTTCACCGCCGACATTCTTTCACCGCCTGGGCCTTTCCCGCCTTTCAAGATGGCCGCTTGTGGTGCGTAAATAAATCGTCGAAATTGTGATTTTATTAGCACGGCATCCCCTGACTGGACAGCAATTTCCAGTGCCAATACATACATACATACATTCGTATGCATACATATACATTCTTATGTATAAATATACATACATATATATGCGTGTTTGTGTCTGTGCATATGTGTAGTGAAACAAGTACTTGCATGTGCTCATTGATAATTGAACAAAAAACTTATTTATACGTATATATATATATATATATATATATATATATATACACGCGCGCGAACACATGCGTACACACTTATATCTATCTGCACACCCAGGATTGCACTCACAGCCATATGGATAGACGTAACGTCACACATAGGCATACACACACACACATTTTTTTATATATTTCTGCGTTGTGACCCTTCAGGACGTGGACAATCATGTCTCTCCACAACTTCCTATCCTTTTTACCTCCGACCAGTTTGTCTTTCTTACGATCCCTCCCTTTCCTTATTCAGCACAAACTCACCAAGTTACTCGCTGTTTTTCCCCTCCCTCTTCTTGCCTGCTGAACCCACCTGTGGTTGATATAATAACTATGCTGAGCGAACTGTAGTTACAATATCTGGAACAGGGCACATATTCTGTAATGATCAACATTTTCAATTCGCTCAAACCCTCGGTCACGATGACTTGTGACTTCATGCTAACACAGCCATGGAGGACTTCAAAACAGTTCCGTCTTTAGATTTATTACCTACTATAAAAAAATGCAAAACTACTAATCTACTTATTACAAATAATTCAGTACCTCAAAAATCCATCACATCTAAATATACTGTTGTTTATCAATTCCCATGTCTTTCGAAGAATTGTATCTCTAAATCAACAAACAACATTAAATTCTTATATTGACTACTCATACGCCACTCTGTCGTGTAGTTTGACTTGTCATTTTTCGAAATTTAGTGCAATTTGTGCGCATATCGATCAACATACCACAAACAACCAAAATGCTATTAACATAGGACAACTTTTAATAGATATTTCTAAAATATTACACAAAACTCACTACAAAAATTGTCAAAATTCTAGAAGCAATTATAATGCACAAAAACTAACCCCCCACCAAAAAAAAAACAGACAACTAACATTGAGTAAAATATTGAAGTTCGTATAAAAAAGAGCTATATATAAATGTTCAATACAGACTTATTCGTTTGACCGTTGCAGGTCTGGCCACTTGAAATGGTCCCCGATTCTAATTCCAACAATAAAAAAAAAAAACGAATAAAAAAAATCTTGAGTCCAATAATTCTTGCTTAACATATTATTCTCTCCAAGTTAATGACAATGAATGTGATAATGAAAAGTGCTCAAATATAACAGCAAAAACATGAATAGAACAAACATGTGTGATTTATAAGTAAAACTAATCCAAGTGTACAACTCCTCATAAGGAAATGAGAAATATATAATAAAACGTAGAATAGACTTACCTATCGCCGTCATTATGAAGAACCAATGTGTGGAAATTTCTTTTTCCACACACCCACACATATATACTATCATTATATATATATATATATATATATATATATATATATATATATATATATATATATATATATATATATATATATAGAGAGAGAGAGAGAGAGAGAGAGAGATATGACCCGAAGATTGCGTGGGTGTTGGCCTCAGCGTCTACTTTTATATTTACATTTAAAATAATCAAATTTATATATAAAAATGCATACGCTTTATCCCAGGGATTTACCCATATACATGGCATACCTTAAAACTCTATTTTAATATAAACGCGCGCGCGCACACACACACACACACACACATATATATATATATATATTTGTGTGTGTATGTATGTACGAAAGGCCGTGTGTAACATGTCCATTTTCTAAAATGTTTAAAAAGACTAAACTAATTAAGTTTCTTTTTTTAGGTTTTGAGATAAAACGTTTAGCCATCTTGACACCATTGGACGTAAGAATCACGGAAAAAATCATTGTTATTCTGCTAGAAAGAGCCCCACTGTCTTCCTAACTGAGCAATAATGGGAAGAAAAATGATTATCCATGCCTTCAGTAAAGGTACCAACATTCCTACTCTGACTTCCATCTTCAAAGTCCATTCAAAAACCATCAAGAGAACGGTGAATAAGTTTCAAAAAAGAAGGAACACTAGAGAGGAAATCTGCATCAGGAGGTACCAAGAGGAAGAGGTATAATCATTTCAACTTAGAGCTAAAGAGATCCACTGGAAAAGATCCAAGACAATCCATGAGATATTTGATATGTGAAAGAGAAGTTTCAGCTATAACAGTCCAAAGTGCAATGAAAAATTGGACAATTTTGTTGTTACACGATTTGGGCGATTTTGTTGTTACACCCGGAATATATTAGGTTGGTGCAAAGATAATGACGTAATAATGTCGTTTTTGACGTATTTTTTTACGTCAAAAAACGACTTTATTACGTCGTTATTTTTGCACCAACCTAATATATATATGCATACATATATGCATACATACATACATACACACACACACACACACACACACACACACACACATATATATATATATATATATATATATATATATATATATATATATATATATATGTATATATATATATGCTAAAAGTGGACATCGAGGTCAATACCCAGCGTCGCTGGTTATTGACTTCAATGTCAACTCAATAATCAAATAATCGAAACCTTCAAATCAAAATCATATTTTCCTTGTCTCTTATATTCAATGAAGCTCTCTCTCTCTTTCTCTCTCACACACACACGCACGCACACACACATATATATATATATATATATATATATATATATATATATATACTATCAGCATGGCCCGGCGTTGCCTGTACTTGAATAAAAAATCGTACGACTCCTACAGCAATCGCTATCATTTGACTTAAAATATTTTTGCCCTTCCTTGTCTTTAAAGGAGTGCCCTTTGCCGTGCTGATGTTGCTACATGTCTTGCTTCTTGCCCATCTCACACTGCGAATTTTTTCTAATCTCTATACTAAACATTAAATCTGTTACGAAAAAAGAACTAAACAAAATGAACACAAAACGATCAGCTTTAAAAAAGGACTCGTAACTGGAAAAACCGAATGTAAAAAGAATGTTAACAACAAATATTTTTCACACTAAACCCAGTTCTACGGAATCAGAATCAACGTTGAGCTTAAGCAAGCGAATGGGTCAATTTGAGTAAAGTGCCATGCAGATTTAAATTATTCCCACTTGTGACGAATGCAGCTATCGACTTTTGCATGTTAGCATGCTAGTTAACATTCGTTTCAGTCAGCTCTCACGCTGGCGAATAGAATCTTCCTGCCTATACGTGGCAGCTAGCTATTGGCTCTCACTCTGGCCAGTAGAAAATGGCCGCAAACTGCATGAAAACTACCGTAAAAGCATGAAAAAATCGATTATTTCCACTATCGATGGGATTTGGGGAATGCAGAGTCGGTCTTGGCCTTCCTACTAACTTGGAGCATGTGCATGTAAATTTTGGTGCAAATCCGTCGAAAATTGTATCCGTGCATTCGTTACACACCCGCACACGCATCCTGCTTTTATAGATAGAGATATATACTTTAGCATATTGCCCGTAAAATATAACAGAAATAACGTATGGATCAGCATTTCAGTACTCCTGACCTTGGATCAAATAGTCGTTAGCAGATCCTTGCTCAAGATTTGGAGTTTATTGTTGTTTTGTGAAAATGTGGCACATTTATTAGCCGATGTATCTATCTGTCTATCTATCTATGCGCACGCAGGCCAAGTATGTATAAATGTACTGACACGATATGCTTACAGATACATATTTATTAAAGACGTTATATATACAGTGTAACCCGGATATAAGA
>OZ010583.1:100509389-100511889 GCA_963932145.1 Acanthosepion lycidas
GGTCAAAAATTGCTCGTAGACCCCGCATACGCGGGATCGGGTATCTGACTACCTCACCGGAGGAGACTCTGCCCTTCAGCATAGCCTCATCCGGTTTCCTCTCTGCCCGAATGCAGAGAGATCGACACAACAAGAGCTTCTCACGTTGACAGCTCACGTTGCTAGCTTAAACAGTATATAGAAATAAATACAATATGGGAACCAGTAATAAGGAGTACCAGAGAAAAGCAATGATAACAACAAAGTTGCAATATGAACTCTGGTAAAAACATGGTATGATAACAGCAAAAATTGCAATATGAGCACTGGTAAAGATGGTTGGGATGTAAGCTTATTATTACAAAATCTCCTACAAAAGGACAGAAACGACATGGCACATGAAAAGAAAGAAAAAGAATATTGCATTTTTATTAAATGGCTATTTTAATGGGAATATAATAATTGTAATCTACCTTGTGGCAGAGGTATTTAGTGTTTTTAACTAAAGTTCACCCAGTATATGGCCCAAGAGCCACTCAAGGTAGAATATGACTGAATTAGTTGTGGGATATGATATGATATAATGTGAAGGTAGGAAAAGAAAGTGTGAAGTGAAAATTACCATAAGCTCATTATTTATTTTACATTCAACGTCATCACTTGATAAGACACCGAGGGTGTTGAAACAAAATGGCTATATATATATATATAGCATTTATTAAGCATTTTCAATAACTGTGCCATTTTCAATAACTGTGCCATGTGTTCTTGAGTCCATAGGACTCAAGAACACATGGCACAGTGGATAAAGGCGTTGGTTAAATCCAGTGACAGGACCCAAAGAGTGTGAGTTCAATACACAGTTAAGGCAGTGGAGAACTTTCAGAAGTAAATTAGAAGGAGATAACTGATAACTGACATCCATCAAACATGGCACGTGGAACTAGAACAGTCTACGTTCCGTTTGACAATTCCAACCACCTGAAGAAGGCCGGAGCGTACAACGTTGTGATAAATATGGCGACAAAGTCCGACTGTTTTTCCGTCTTTACCTTCCTTCCATCTGTTCCTGCTGCTTTGCTTGTATTCAATTCAGCCAATGCTTTTAATATTTTTGGTCTTTCGTTATTTCGGTTTATTACTGGTTGTTCTCTTTCGTATTCTCCGTGGAAGTGTTCTCTGGTGTATTCATTCATTCCATCTCTGAATACAGTTGAATTTTCTGGGCCACAAAATGAGGGCTTCGAGAGTTTTACATTCATAAGACCCTTTGGAAGGTAAGAGGTGCTCAGGGAAACATCGTGTAACCTAGCTGCGAATTTGTGTAAATGGATAAAACCGAGAATCTTCGTTCTTTTTTTCGAAGTATATCCACTCAAATTTACTCAGTCTCACAAGTGTATCGCTACTTTTACGGCAAATGATGACACGTGCTCTATTCTTAATAAACTCACTTCCGATATTTGCATCCAGAAACCGCCTTGCTATGTCTACAGAGTCGAATCACCGTTATTCCCTACAGATTCCACTGGCACGACTCACCCTAATTCCCTATGCATTCCTCTTGTACGAAGGATGATCAAAGTTTTTGCCTAATAAACGCTACTTTGTGGAACGGATTCCCACGTAGATGTTTTCCCGAGCACTACAATCTTAATCCCTTCAAGTCTCGGGTCAATAGTTATATATTCTTCATATACTCGTAATTTTCACTTCACACTTTCTTTTCCTACCTTCATATTATATCATATCATATCCCACAACTAATTCAGTCATATTCTACCTTGAGTGGCTCTTGGGCCTTATACTGGGTGAACTTTAGTTAAAACCGCTAAGTACCTCTGCCACAAGGTAGATTACAATTATTATATTCCCATTTAAGTCTCTTGCTTTGTTTTTAAATCGATCCTCCCCTGTTTCCACGCCACCAAGCCACATATTTGCATTTGAACGGTTAGATCTTTTTTGTCTTCGTTAATTAATCGGCAAAAAGTTGAAAGTTCGATGAACTTACAATTTATTGAAAATGCTTAATATTAACAAAGAACTCAGCAAATGTATCCTTGTACCACATGCAATAAATTTGAAATAAAGCAAAACACTTTCTTTAATCTTTTTATCGTACATACAGTATACTCTATTATAAAAACGTACCAATTACTTGTGAACCCAATACCAGTGATTACTGAATGTTAAATAGTTGGTAGTTTATGAATAATCGGCCGATTATTCACCTCTAATTCAACAATAGCCTGATTTTTGAGGTGTGTATTTACTCCGTAAAACAGTAAAAACGGCATATCGTATTACATCTATATATAAAATTCTATGACTTCCTTTCGTCCGTCTGTTCGTCACACCCTCTAGAATAGCCATTGACCGATCAAAAACAAATTTCGGAGAAAGTGCAAACAGGTAAGGGGATACAAAGTACAGTTGCTGCTACTAAAGTATGTAGCCTAAGTACAATAAATTTTCATTAATCTTTTGGTAAAAATTAAATCTTATTATTTAACATACG
>OZ010583.1:100516889-100541889 GCA_963932145.1 Acanthosepion lycidas
CCCGCACTGATTTTGTCCTATTTCTGGGCTGATTCTGCTGCGCGTTCTATTCATCAGAATTCGGATGATAAATTTTGTTATATAGTCCATTAGACTGTTTGGTCGTCTTTACATTCCTTCCTACTGCTTTGTTTGTATTCAATTCAGCCAGTGCTGATGTCCTTCGTTGAGTTTTGACGTTGTGAAGCATTTTTTTTGGGGGAAGGTGCTCTGTCTACATTGTCTCGGCGTTGAACACTTTAATTTACTGTGCAGCTAGGTGTTTGCCTTTTGGTCTTTTTTCTTCTCTTATTCGGGAATTTTTCTTGTCTAAGGTACTAGATATTTTGTCAGATTGTCTCTTGGTTGCATCAACATTGTTGGGGTTTTTAGTAGTAGTAATAGCAGTAGTAGTAGTAGTAGTATATATATATATATATATATATATATACTACTCCTGCAGGGATCGGATATGCCTCCCCATTTCCAGGAAAAATTTCTTTAAAAAATAAATGCGGCGTATATTTGCAATAAAAAGTGCCCACTATAGTAACGTTTTAAATATTAAAATGTCGGATTAAAAATAAAACCTGACCTAGTGACCAAAACATCAGAATTTTTGAAGACGTTCGTAGCTTGTAATTTGACATCAGCTACTGCATTTATATTTACTTATATGGACAAATATATTTACGTATGTGTGTTTCTGCGGATACATTTGTTTTTTTTTCTTTTTCTATCTATCTATCTATCTATCTATCTATCTATCTATCAATCTATCTATCTATCTATCTATCTATCTATCTGTGTCTGTGTGTGAGTGTGTGTGTCAATGAAGACAAAAAATACTGAAATAAAGATACTGAGTATTCATCCAATTCAATAAAACTTCTGTAAATTTCGAGAGATTCCGTCTGTCGACATTTTTCAAATGAAATTTGCTCCAATCACGCGTGAGTGCCAACCCAATAGAAGGGGAGACATGCGCTATTTGAAGAAGTCTGTTGAGCGCCAGTCTCAGTCACGTGTTTAATCAACTGTCTTCAGTTGGTGTTTGATCAAGGATAATTGTTAATTCCGTTACGACGTCACCACTCCAATCGCACCATTCTGCCGGCTCGGTTTCAAAATGATATGAAGCACGTCGCTTATTTAGTAGTGACTGCATCGATCAACGCGACTGTCGTTATTGAATATCATATTAACCAGAGACACTATTCAATGTGCCGATACACAGAAATGTAATGTTCAATACAGAAAACCCAGTGCCAATTTGTTTAAGTTGGATAATCGTCTGCAATTTCGCATCCCAAACTGGCAGTTGATCAAGAACAAGCGAAAAGTTTTCGGCAAATATTCATCATCGAAAGGTTGGTGTAACACAGTCTTTCAAATGAATCCCGGCATTTCATTGATGCGAAAGACAATTAAATATCTAAATTATTTATAGCAGTTTATATCAAATAGTCATGTCAAATTTTAGAATTATTGATATTTATTAAGTGTTGGTTTGTGGGGGAAATTAAGACAGGAAAAATTGAGTCTAAAAAATCTTTTTTTAAATAGACAGTGTTTAACTGCTCTGAAAATCAATATTCAAATTTTCGTTTATATTATTTGCGATCGAACACTGTCGTATGGTAAAGGTATCAATAGGATATAGGTCTTGCGTTAACCAAACCTCACGGAGTTCAAAATCGATTACGCGGTCTTGTTTTTCACCATTTCCATACCATTTCCCAGAGACGCAATGTTGCAAGTCGATCGCTACTCTAACGCTGTTTCCATGGCAAATGTTTGCAGCCAAGACCATCCTTACTGAGTCCACAGAGTTGAATCAGCATCATTCCCACCGTATTCTTTTTTGTTTGAATGATGTTTCACTCAGAAAGCTTCTCCCCAAGAGCCGCTACTGTCCTGGGTAAGACGATAAACTACATTCGCGTCCTGGGTAAGGCGATAAATTACATCCGCGTCCTGGGTAAGGTGATAAATTACATCCGCGTCCAGGATAAGACGATAAACTACACCCGCGTCCTGGATAAGACGATAAACTACACCCGCGTCCTGGGTAAGACGATAAACTACATCCGCGTCCTGTGTATGACGATAAACTACATCCGCGTCCTGGGTAAGACGATAAACTACGTCTGCGTCCTGGCTAATACGATAAACCTGGTTCAACAGCAAGGCCTCTGATCAGGAGCTTTTGAGTAGCGTGGAACCACCTCTTAATTGCTGATGTTCTCAGGTCCACCCTGACCCCGGGTGGTAGCACCTGCTAGGGTCCCAGATATGGGCAAATAGTTAACCGCCAAACTGGGGTGAAATATTATGAAAGTGTAACAATAGGTTTTAATACCAGAGATAATTTGTTAAAAAACATTACCAATAATATGTTTTTGTAAAAAAAGATAATACCTGCTATATATTTTTGTAGAAAACGATATTACCAGAAATACATTTTTTTTGAAAAAAAAAAAAAAAAAATTTGTCGGTATTATATAACCCATTGAGGTTGATATGTCGTAAAACAATCCAAACCGAACCAAGAGTCGCTACTTTGGGCAACAAACTTATCGTTATTTCTTCTCCCTGTCCTCATAATTTTTACTTTCTACGTTCTCTACTTTGAGTGTTTCATGGTTTTTGTATTACGAAAAACAGGTATCTCTACCCACGAGGCAGATTGTTTCTTAAGTCGGAGTATAATAATATACTCCCACTATTCTAATTCCAGATGATAGTTTCTGTTTTCGAACGTTTATCCTTAGTTCTAATTTTTGGAACACTTGGTAAAGAATGTTGATTATTTGATTAAGGTCTAGATTATGGATGCGGCTGTTCTAAGACCTTTTCTAGGAGCAACAGAGTTTATGAAATCGTACACAGGTCAGCCAGTACTGATAGCAGACACGGAAAAGAAATTACAAAACCTCCTACAGAAGGTAACGAAGGAGAGCGCGAAGAATGGACTAACCATAAACTACAAGAAAACAGAACGCATGGTCATCAGTAAAAGGATGCGCCCGAAATGCGATTTACAGGTCGGGGACACTATAATCAAGCAGGTGCAGAATTTTGAATATCTGGAAAGTGTTTTGACAGAGGACGGTAAGTGCGATACTGAGATCCGAAGACGTATTGGGATGGCCAAGGACACATTCCAAAAGCTGGACAGAGTATTGCGAGACAGGAGGATTTCTTTGGTAACAAAGAAAAGAGTACTGAGCTGTTACGTGATATCTGTTTTCATTTGCAGCAGCGAATGATGGACGGTCTCCTCAAAGATGAAGAAGAGACTCAAGGCGACGGAAATATGGTTCTACAGAAGGATACTGAGGATATCATTGACCAAGCATGTGAGCAAAGATTAGGTCTTGGAGAGGATGCAAACAAGGAGGAGGCTTATACAACACCAGAAAGAGGTAGATAAAATTTCTGGGACACGTAATAAGAAAAGAGGGCTTGGAGAATCTGGTACTCACAGGTGGAAAAGGAAAGGTCAAGGGAAAGCAACGCATGACATACTTGGCTGGCTTAAGCAAGTGGATGACAGAACGTCGTCTCGGGGAGGTGGCAGAGGGACGAAACTTATTGAGAATTACAAGGAATAGGAGGAAGTGGAGAGCCATGATCCTGAAAGGACACGGCACATAAAAAGAAAAGAAAAGAATATTATAACCCATAACCAATGGCACTCCAAGGTAGATCGCAAGCATTTGTAAAAGGTTGAAAATATGAAAAAAACATTTTCTCGTTTGGCTCCCAACGGTTACCACTTTCTTTCTTTTTATGTGCCGTGTCCTTTCGTCCTGTTATATGTAAATTAAGTTATCACTAGTAATGTTTATTAAAGATGATATGAAAAACAGACGTAAGATAACAATTTAACAATTAATCTTATCATATTCGAAGGATTATAGGAAATACGATAATCAAGTTAAAAGTCACAATAACAATTGCACTGACTGTAAAGTGACTAAAAACAAATACAGCTAAACTTATTTTGGCAAATGTCCAGATAAAGGACACTATTTCACTATGGATTTGTTTTTAGATGGATATGGAGATTATGTTACACTAATCTTCCAATTTGGGCGATTCCTTTTTGTTGAAGAAATCGGCATTCGAACCTGGACACCAAGCCAAACATCGATCTTCAACACCAGTCTCTGATAGCAACATGTAAATCCCCCGTATTGCATAGAACCGCAAAAAGAAAAGATGCTGTTGATGCTGACTAACCAGTTCAACTTTTCCTTCTCCTAATCTGGCTGCCAATCAAGGCTCAGTCTACCTTGTTATTTTGCTCATAGTTATGGGGGATGGAGTCACTGGTGTCATCTGCCCGGTTGTTGAATTCAATGTTCACTTTCTACTCAGTTGGTGTCCCTAATATATGGGAGTCATGTCTCTCTTAGTATTTTATCTACGCATAGTTGGGTGTGAGGAATACATGCCTTTCGTAAGATTTCTATAAAAAAATGAAGGTAACAGCCGCAGTTGGAATATGAACTCAGACTGCTGATTCCATTTATATATATATATATATATTTTCATCCATCCAAAGACAGACCGTTTCGCTGTATCACCGCTCCTCAGAGTGGCTAGACGTCCGATTGCTTCAACCCGGAATTGAAACCCGACTCATTTGACATCAGTCAGATACCATACCATCGACGCACAGCAGAAAGTAGTTTTATGGCATGCTATATTTATAGGTTAAAGTGCTCAATATCAGGGATAGAACATGTTTAAAGATAGAAGTGGTTTGTGTGTGTGTGTTAGAGAGAGTAAGAGAGAAAGAGAGAGAAGGGAAGACGTAGTTATTAACCGAATTTTGATATAAAATAATGTTCATTATATGTGATTAACATTCTACAAAAAATCCGTTTTCGAAGGGACTGACCTTATATTGAAAAATAAATATTTCCTCATAATAAGTGTTATCCTTTCGCTAGATTGAAATTATTCAAGTAGGGATGTATATAATAGCTGTATTTTTGCAGCAATTTTAGAAGTTCTTCGTCTAAGACAATTTTATATAATTTATATACAGTTCGTTACATTTGCCTGATCTTCCGGGAGAAACTGAAGAGAAATGCCCCAGTGCATTCTGAGCAGGTGGAGTTTCCGCAATTAAAAAAATAAAATAAAAAGCAACAGAAAAGATATGACACCCATCTACATGTGAAGATGCGTTGCTAAAAAAAAAAAAAACACTGAAGAAGAATAAAGCATACACGTACACATAACGCACACGTTCTTTGATATAAATATACGAAAGCCCAGCAGATATTGGGCACCTCATGTTCAAATTCACACGGGAACTTCTCGAGAGCACCTCTCTGCGGCTGCTCGGTCTCACGTTGACTCCTAACCTGATATGGAACAAATACATTGAGTCAATTGCTTCGTCCACCGCAAGGAAAGTTGGCTCCCTGTGCAGCGCCAGGAAAATTTTCTGCTCGGAATCGATCCTTCAGATCGACAAATCAACAATTCGCCCTTGCATGGAGTATTGCTACCATATATGGGCTGGAGCCCCTTCTGTTTGCCTTGTGGTTCTTGATAGGCTCCAGAGGCGGATATGCAATATAATTGGCCCTGTTCTGGCATCTCGTCTACAGTCGCTCTCTCACAGACGTGCCGTTGCCTCTCACTGTCTTTTTTTACAAATACTTTCATGGCAATTGCTCCGAGGAGCTGCATTCGCTGGTTCCCAGACTTCATGAATTAAAGCGCCCTACGAGGCTGGCATCCCGATCTCACCCTTTCACTGTCGAAACTATTAAATGTAGCCGTCTCTTCTACTCCAATAGCTTCATATCTCGCACCTCTCGCCCGTGGAACTCCCTTTCCTATTCCAGTTTCCCTGAGAGTTATAATCTCCAACTATTCAAATGTAATGTCAATCGACATCTCTAGTTGTCTTGATCTATCCACTATCCTTCTCCTCATCCTTTCCTCTATCACTCCTATCTGATCTTGCTCAAAATCTTCTGTAACCCCTTGCGACCTAGTGGCTTTCGGCCTTGCTTGGGGGGAATCGCTTAAAAAAATGCCAGAAAAATGGTTCATGACAGAGAATATTAAAAAAGTATTTAGTGAAGAACAACTTTCGTTGGAATTCATCTAAACCTATATATATACGCACACCCGACTCACACAAACACACACATATATACATATATATAATAATAGCTAATAACTCTAATCCGACTCACCTCGACACACACACACACACACACACACATATATATATATATGTGTGTACAGGGTCTATGAAAAATACTTTTACATACTTTGGGGCGGGTTCCTCGCACAAAAACGGAGACAAGAAACATATGTCCGAAAATCCTTCGTTTTTAAGTTATTAAGTTTAAAGTTTACGGTAGATGCTGTTGAATGTACAACCAAAATATTTCTACACACAGTAGAAGTAGGTTGGTTTCCTCACACTAAAACAAGGTAAAATGTCCATATAATCATATGTCCAAAAGGCCGTCGTTGTAGGTCAACAAAGCAACTCATTAAAAATGTTCAAAATGACCTCCGCTTGGTTCTACACACGCGTGTACCTCTCGGATCATTGACTGGCAGACCGTTTCAAATACCCCCACATGCTGTTGAATGGTTTTGCAGGCCCCCATAAGACGCCGGTGAAGCGTCTCTGCATTATTAATGTCTACTGCATAAAACCCACGATAAAATCCTAAAAATTGAGCTCAGGGGAACGTGCAGACCATGGAACCGGCCCTCCCATACCTATCCATCTTTCATGGTAGATGTCAACCAGTGCATCGCGAACAATGTGACTAAAATGTGCTGGGGCACCAACATACTTGAATGAGATGCGTCTTCATATTATCAGGGGTACATCTTCTAGCAGGTTTGGAAGTGTGTTCGAAATAAAGTCCCTGTAGACAGCTCCTGTAAGACGTGCTGGGAGAACATATAAACCTACCAGACAGTCACCTACAGTTCCAGCCCACGCATTAATAGTAAACTAATGCTGGTGTTTAATCCGTATTGTACCATGGAGATTCCGATTCGCCCATAAATGTTGGTTGTGTAAATTTTTTGTTTCATCTATTCCAAATGTTGCCTAATCCGTAAGCCAGACTGAAGAGACAAACAACGGTTCGGCTGTTTGTGCTATAAACCACTGGTAAATGTTCCCCTCTGGTTAGTGATCAGAGGGCGAAGAACCTGCACACGTTACAAATGATGCGGATACAGGAGCTGCTCTCCATGCGGTATTATGAGATGAATCACCCGCTAGGGCTACTTGACGTATGCTGATACCTGGATTATCTCGGACAGCCTGTAGAATGTGTACGGGCAGAACCCTCTCTCGATTCATTATCATCATTATCTTTCGATCTCCCTTTGGTTGATCGGAACAGTTGACAGTCCATTGAGAATCCTTTTGCACACTGTTCAGTCTCGTATAGATGTCCCAAGATATCCAATGTACAACCTTGAGTCCCGATGTCTGGGAAAGTCAATTTTCGTGAGAAGACACTTCCAGAAGGACGCCATAACAGGGATGATACGATTTTCCTGTCCACTCGGTGGCAGGGGCCAGAAAGCTTAAGAGAGATTGGTTTCAGTTCTCCGTAAATTGTGTTAAGCGTTGCATGGGATCTCCAACTGATGTTCTCAACCCATAGCTTGTGGTGGCACGAACCCTTCTCAGCAACGTGACGATAAACAGCAGCAAAGGTTGGATGACTCTGCTGTCTTCCGTCTGGAAACACAATCTGATACAATTGTACAGCCTTGCGTCCATTACAGTTCGCGCGGCCCTATGTAAAAATCTTATCTGCCTGCTCACGATATGAATATGATTACATTGTTACACTGCTCAGTTAACTCACTTTTACATACGATAAACATTAAAGACAGACCAGCCACAGATGTACACGAATGACAAATATAACCTAGTCTAATGGCAACAAAGTGCCATCTACTGTAAGCTTCCTTTAAGCTTAATATATATATATATATATATATATATATATATATATGCTGTCACATCTAGTCTGGTGCTCCTGCTATATATTTAGAGATTCTTGATAAAATCCTTACCTGGCATCGCCACTTCAGTCCCTATTCCCATTACCTTTTCTATAAATACTTTCATGGTAATTGTTTTGATCAAATTTCCGCCATGGTACCTAGATTTTAGGAATTTAAGCCTAAAGTCCTAAGAGACCCCATCCCACCCCACTGATGAATTTTTGACTTCTATAACAGCTTTTCCAATTTCTTTGTAAACTTATTATTAATATTATTATTAATATATTTTGATTTATGCTATGTTCACACTGACTATCAAGTCTGCGCTAAGACCTAAGGCAGGTAGGTGTGTGTAATAATGGTTCTATTTCATGATTTGTTTTTCTAAGTCCCATAAAATCATTAGCATTACATAGACAAAGTTCTTCTTAGAGTATGGGCTATACTTATAAAGACATTTTTTTGTATTTCTCTTAAACTTGGATTTCCTGGGATTTTTTTGTTATCTTCCTTTTTTATCTACAATGACTGGTGCAATTGATGTTTTCAATTTCTGCAATTTTTATGTTTCGATTTCCAAGTCTTTATATTTCAATAGTTTTTCAAATTCCTTGGTTGCTATGTCACAGTCCGTTCTGGATATTGGCCATGCAGAGCTTTGTCTTGCCAACATTGATTCATCTGTTCAAGTGCTTTATTCTTGGCTTTCTTTTTGGTAATTTTTGCTGCAACAGTTCGTTCTTGGGTTCTGTTTTGGTTTTCTACAGAATTTACTAATCTTATTTGTATTTACAACCTTCATCATGATTGAATATTTTTTCTTTCTATTTTCGTGTTGTTTGACTAATTGTATCATCCAGTTATTTGTTATTTCCCTGTATGTTAGTAATATAATAGTTGTTGTCTTGTATGGCAATACTAGCTGAATAACACCAATTCCAACTTCTTTACGCAGTATGTATAGACGGTCTGTATCAGTCTTTGTGTGATGCGTGTTATGCTTAGAAAGAAGCTTTCTTAACTTAGAATCCATTTGTCTCATATCATTTAGAGTTCAGTTCAAGATGTTGAAACTATATTGAATCACTGGGATGGCAAATAAATGTTTCTTATATAAAATATGGTCATATATCTGTTCTGAGAATTCAATTCAGTTTTTAATATCAGTTACACCCTTCTATAGTACTATTTTAGCGCTATTTCTTTAATTTTTTATAGTGAATTCCTTCACTTTCATTTACATCAAGATATATGCTTCTTCTTGCTCTACATGTTTGATTGTTGTCCCATCGTCTAAAGAAACAGAGAAGGCTTGTTGTAGTGATTCTTGTAAAATTGTGGCTTTAGCACATTTATCTAAACCGAATTCTATTCCAGTATCATAACTTAAACATTTTACTGTTTTCAGGAGACCTTCCTGCTCACTGTCATTCCTAGAATACAACTTTAATTCATCCGCGTAAAATAGATGGCTTATATTCTTTTGAAATATTATATAGCCATATTCCATCCTGTTAATTTCGCTAGTTAATGCCATTAGGAATATACAAAATAATAAAAGCGACAAAGAGTCACCTTCAAATATTCCTCTAGTGATGTTTATTTCACCAGACTTATAGACTCAATTTATATGATTGAGTGGAGTGTTGTTTTCTATATCGACATACTTTGTTTGATGAAATTGATGCCATCGGGTGATAGTTTGTATATAATTAAAGATGTTAAGATCTAGGAATGGGGTACACTATCGAATGCCTTACGGTAATCTATCCAGATAGTACTGAGATTTTTCTTTTTATTGAAACAGTTTTCCAAGATCACAGTATTAATAAGTAACTGGTCTTTTTATCATTAAGAGACACGTTTGCACCCTTTTTGTTCAAGAAGTAGTATGTCATTTTTCTTTTTTGCAAGAACGAATATATTTGTTTTGTCAGAAGAGATGTCAACAGTTTGTAAATAGTGGGAAGACATATAAATGGTCTGTAGTTTTTTTTTTTTTAACATTTGTATTACCATTCTTGGGTAGAGGGAAGGTTGTAGAGGACCGGTGGGGGGTGAAGATGTAAAGAAAACACGTGCGTTTATATTTCCAGCTAGAAGAAAGGTCCAGCTACAAGAAAAATGGCGGGCTCTAGTTGTGTCCAGCCGAAGATGAAGAAGACAAACATGACTAATATATATATATATATATATATATATATATATATATATATATATATATATATAAACAAATATATGTATTAACGACAAATTACAAAGCACATAGTTAACATTGTGTGTGTGTGTGAACGTTCGTATTTTGGTAAGTGTTCGTATTGTGGTGAATGTTCGTATTTTGGTGAATGTTATTTTAGAGAAGTTCGTAAGTGTTCGTATTGTGGTGAATGTTCGTACGCACGTATGTTGGTAACGTTCTTAGCATTTTCCCAGTAATGGAAAACGCTGATCTTCTAAGAGCTTACATCTTGTCGCTAAAATGAAAAAGAGAGATTTACCTTATCTCCACGCGAAGTGGGATTCGGCACGAGGCCTGAAGAAAAGAAGAGAAAGAGACAAGAGGTTTCCCAGTATTTATAGTATGGCGAGAGAGACCCCTGGTAAAGAATTAGGAAACTAAGGAGGAGGTAACTCCAAAAAGGTAATACCTTTGGGTACCCATGCCGAAATTTTAGTACATCATTGACCATTTCTTGAAGTTCTTTGGCTATTTTTTGTGTATTTTATTTAGATAATAGAGCCAAAATTTAGGAATTTTATCTATTCCTGGAGATTTCCAGTTGTGTGCACTGAAAAGTGCACATTCAACATTCTCTTCTGCGTTTCCAGTCCATGTTTGTTTTCATCCGTTCCATCTCTTGGCTAATCCAAACTGCTTCTTTGTTATGTTTCTTAAGCCAAGCCCCTATTTTTTTATCAGAACTATATAACCTCTTGTACTGTTCGTGGAGAGCTTGTCATTTCAATTTTTTGTTTGCCTATTTCTCTAAAATCTTTTCACATTTGTTTGAAAGATTTTGTTCTGTCTGTACAATCTTTTTTCATAGTGTCTGATTTTTTGAGCCTTCAGTTGTATTGTTTGTTTTAGTTTTTCTTCAGCTGATTGGACTTCATTTTCATTCCAAATTTTGTGTTTTCTTTTTATTTTTCTGCCTTTTCTAGCCCCTACATTTGTTCCTCTTGCCAATTCATCGATAATTCACTTCTAAGTTGTTCAATATTATTTCTCTTTTTTCTTTGTGTCTGTCTTGTTTTTACTTTGATGCTTAATTTTTAGTTGCTGCTATTACTGAGGCATATATTGCTTACTTGAGACATGTGGGGGTCTACTTCAACAAGAATTAATTTGAATGATGCATTGTAGAGTCTAATAGTTTTCAGGTGCCGTTTTGTTGGCTTTAACTTTGGGAGATATTCTCGTTCCTTCATTTCAATATTTTGTGTCTGACTTATATGTGTCATGATTTCTTCTTGAATAATATTCTTGTTTCCCGTAAAATAATCCAGTTCAGTGTGTTTGGGACTCGTTTTATTGCAGGCTTGTGAGTGGCCATGATCACGCCTTTCCACCTTTTCTAAACATACAGCATTATCTTCACAGTGATTAGTGTGTATTTCAGTTTCTTCATGATCTCTGGCTTGTGTGATGTTAGTACTTTTTATGTCGATTTCTGGTTCCCTTTCATGTTGTTATGGTCCGGTTCCTTGTACCACGGTGATAGTCCAAGGTAGAACCAATAAATAAGAAATCGAACACGGATATGGAATAACACAAATATATTACAAACAGGAATATATACAGAGAAGTAGAAAGTGTTAGTACGAACAATCAGGTTTAGTAGAGAGAAAAATGTAGTCTCGACCAGTATCACTATTCCAATGTCTTGCAGTAATTGTTTGAACGCGACTCTGTTTCGGACTGCCTCTGACTCGACTCGAACTACTGACTCAACTGACGATATTCAGTCACCCCCGCCACGAGGGCGTCATGTGGCACAAGGCCTTTTTAACGTGGGCTCTCCGAGCCCGTGTGCTCGGCCAAAAATATGCCCATTGAACCCGTATAAACGGTTTCAGGGTCGGTTTACTTCCCCAAAAGAGAATCCGCCCTTCGGCGTAGCCTCATTCGAGTTCCTCCCCGCCCGAAGGCAGAGAGTTCAACCGAACAGTCGGTCAAGAGTTGAGCGACTGACGATATTAATTCACCCACCACCAAGAGGGCGTCATGTGGCACAAGGCCTTTTTAACGTGGGATCTCCGAGCCCGTGTGCTCGGTTAAAAATATGCCCATTGAACCCGTATAAACGGGTTCAGGGTCGGTTTACTTCCCTAAAAGAGAATCCGCCCTTCGGCGTAGCCTCCTTCGGGTTCCTCCCCGCCCGAAGGCAGAGAGTTCAACCGGACAGTCGGTCAAGTGTTGAGCGACTGTCTCAACGGACGATATTCAGTCAACCCCCCACGAGGGCGTCATGTGGCACAGGGCCTTTTTAACGTGGGATCTCCCAGCTCATGGGCTCGGCCAAAAATATGCCCATTGAACCCGTATAAACGGGTTCAGAGTCGGTTTACTTCTCCGAAAGAGAATCCGCCCTTCGGCGTAGCCTCCTTCGGATTCCTCCCCGCCCGAAGTCAGAGAGTTCAACCGAACAGTCGGTCAAGAGTTGAGCGACTGACGATATTCAGTCACCCACCTACGAGAGCGTCATGTGGCACAAGACCTTTTTAACGTGGGATCTCCGAGCCCGTGTGTTCGGCCAAAAATATGCCCATTGAACCCGTATAAACGGGATCATGGCCGGTCTACCTCCCCGAAGGAGACTCCGCCCTTCGGCGTAGCCTCCTTCGGGTTCCTCCCCGCCCGAAGGCAGAGAATTCAACTGAACAGTCGGTCAAGAGTTGAGCGACTGACTCAACGGACTCTTTGCCTGCTCCTGAGGCGCAGTATTTATTAAGTATGGAATAGTCCATTATTATTATTATTATGGGTAAGGTCCCACAACACATGTTCTGTTGATTCGCTTATTCTGGTTGTAGCTCTTTTTATTTCATTAATTTTAGCATCTGTCAATAGGTTATTTCTCATCATGTAACTTCTTTCATTGACTATTTTATTTTCGTCAATGTACTTTATAATTACTTGTCCAATCTTTTCTTGCCAAATGTCATATATTTGGTGAGTGATACTTTTCTAGGGTTTGTGCAAAGCTTCATAGAAAGCAGTTATAGTACTACACCCGAAACCATTTTACCACTTCTGTTTTTAAATGAATACTTGTGGAACTAGTTGGAGAATTTGCAGTGCCTTCGTTGGGATTATCCCGGTTGTGGGAATTTCATTATTCATTATTTGTGTAGGAGTTTATTCCTATGGCAGATTTTCCGACCTTAGGTAGGTTCCCATCTGAGGGTCCGGCTCCCTGTTTGTCTACTGAAAAAGCTATACTGGTCTTTTTGGCTTGACTTTTAGTTCTCATATTGTTCCCGCGAGTGACGCATGGGTCTTAAAATCAACCTAAAATCGCCCGGCACATTGGGTAAAGGTCTTTTACAGACAGGGTTCCAGAGCCTGTAGGGGATCGTTCACGACCTAATAAGGCATCAGCAGTCATTCACTCCTCGGTACGATTAATATCTTGAGTTGTGTGTTGTTGTTTGGAGTTTTCCTTGTCGTTTTTTTAAAATACTACTGTTATTATCATTAATATTATTATTTTTATTTTATTTCCTTTGATTTTTGGTGTGTATACATTTCTTTTTGTGTCCCGCCAGGTCAGAAATGACACCATGACATTTTCCACTGACCAATTAAAAACACACCCATATTTTACATGGATAAAGCCCTTCGTAAGGTGTGGAGTGTACTCGCGAGAACATTTTTTTGTATTTCTTTACGGTATGGGCTTCCAGGGATCCCTTCAATTAGTCTACTGGAATCTTTTCCAAATAATCCGAGGGCTGCAACTACAACAGGAATTGTTGATGCTCCCATGTGCCACATTTCTGCGTTTTAGATTTTAAGGTCCTTGTATTTTAATAGCTTTTTGAGGATCTTCAAAGATACATTGCAGTCTGCAGAGACTGTCATATCAATAAGGAGGCATTTTTTTTGTTTGCGGTCTCTAGTAACAATGTTTGGGTGGTTAGATTTGATTGCGCTATCTTGTGTAGTGTGTAGTCCCATACATTTTTTACAGGTCCTATGTCCGTAACCGGGTCTGGGTGGTGTTCATACTAATTTCTTTCAGTTTCTTTACGATAGAAGTTACAGATTTTCCAGTGCAGATATTGGCCCACTTTGTCATGTCGTGTTTTATATTCAGTGGGTGTCAGTACCGTGCAACCTGATACAAGATACAAATTGTTTCTGGATTTATTATTATTATTAGGTTGGTGCAAAAATAATGACGTAATAATGTCGTTTTTTGACGTCATTTTTAACGTAAAAAAACGACATTATTACGTCATTATTTTTGCACCAACCTATTATTATTATTATTATTATTATTATTATTATTATTATTATGTTTCCTTTTGCTCAAATGTAAACGTTTCAATTGGATTTAAGTTGTAATTTATAATCTTTGAATAATTCGAAAAAAGTAGAATATTTGTCCATTGGTCTTTGCATTTACTGAAGTCGCTTTCTTGTTGGTCATTTTGTATTGTGTATCAATCGGGTAAGATTGACTTCTTTTGCGCACCCACCGTAATTAGTCGGTTGGTGATTTCGATTGTCTTTTTTCACAAAAAAAAAAAAAAAAAAAAAAAAAATCAGATAATGTTAATTCCCTGCTCTATTTTATTTTAATAGAGGATATTTGAACTTCGTATAAATTAAAACTAAACAGATAATATCATATTGTCTGTTCCATAACTTACTCTCCCTAACGAATATATTCGGTACCAATTGTACTTCGGCTCTGTGCCTCTGGCACCTCAGCCTGAACGTTGAAATTTTATTCACTAATTATCTTTTTCCTGCCCCCAAAAGGTGTGGCTGGGTTCGCCTGTCGTCCGATTTATTTTCCTTCCTGGTTCAAATCTATATGTCTAATATCTCCACTTGAACTCTGAAATTTTATTCGCTAATTAATTTACCTTATTTTTTTCTCCTCCCAAATAAGAGTAGATAGATTCATAATCCTCTCCAGTGTTGAACAGGAGTAAAGATTTGTCCCTTCTTTCCATTTTAGGATTGAGTTTCCGGTTCCTTCAAATCTGTACGTCTGAAGTCTCCACCTGAACTATGAAATTTTATTATGTAATTATTATTTTTTCCTCTCCCAGTAGGAATAAATAGGTAGGTTTGCCTATCGTCTGGCTCACACCCCTTCCAGGTATTTTGAAGAGGTAAATCCATTGTTTCCTGTTCAGTATAGCGTTTCTGGTTCCTTTTAAAATCTACTTCAACTCTATAATTCTAACGTCTCCGCCTGAACTCCGAAGTTTTATTCATTAATTAAATCTTCATGTCTAGAATTAGCTCTTATCTTTTGTGAATAACAACCTTTTGCTCTTTCTTACGTTAATACAACTCATGCTGAGAACATTATCAGAGGAGAAGTGAAGAATATTGTATGTTTTCAGGTGTTATTCTGGTAAAATACGGTTCGAAATTATCTGGATACATTCAATCCAGATGAAAGAAATGTACGCACATCTTCTGCGACATCGACAGATGTGCCTGCAGTCGATTTGACGACAGATTCATAAAGTTTTCAAACATTGGAGAGAAGATAATTCCATTTAATAGAAGAAAAATTGAATGACTAAACATTCTCTCTTCTCACCTTTCATTATACATACATGCATAATATATATATATATATATATATATATATATATATATATATATATGTGTGTGTGTGTGTGTGTGTGTGTATTTCGGCAGCAATTCTTCTTTCATGCACGTTTCATTGGATATGACAGACAAGGTGCTTTGATTTAGTTTTTTATACAACTTATCATGTGATCTTATATTTTTTTCTTTTCGGACGATAATAATTATATAGGCCACACTACAACATGCTTGACAAGAAGACTCACGCTATATCTTCCTTACCATAGCTCACTTAGGTCTCACAAACATAATAGCGTTCTCTACATGTAAAATAATGCTAGAAATAATGGAAGCATATTTGGTTGAATAATATCGACAAGTTCTATCTATTCAATTTTTTTATTAACTTTTTCAAATATATTTTAATATAATATAATATTTTTATATGAAAAAAAAAAAAGAAAAAAGACTACTCGGGGAAAAAATAAAAATGAAATTTAGTAAATTTACCGAACAACTAATCCGTAAATTTGAAAAAGTTACTAAAAAACTGAATAGGTAGAATTTGTCAATGTGATTTGTCATTATTATTATAAAACGCACAAACGCTAAAAGTTCATCAGATAATATTTATTTCATAAGGGTAGTAAAAAGATCCCAATACATTAGACCTTTAAATCGAAAAGGTCTGATGAATTGAGGCCGTTTATACGACCGTAATGAAATAAATATTCCCTCATGAAGTTTTAGTGTTTTTGCATTTTATATTAATAATTATTGCTTTGTTTCTAACATAGAGCTCTCTCTGGATTTATATCCTTTTGGAAATATCCATACTGATCACTAATATTATCACATTATATATATATATATATATATATATATATATATATATATATATATATATATATATATATATATATATATATATATGTATGTTTATTGCTTATATTTAGGCAGCATATTTTAATTCAAACAAGTTTGGTCAAATAATTTAGTCACATGTCGATTAGTTTTCGTTGTGATACTTTCAAGCAAAAACTAAAAATCCTTGAATGCCTCTATGTAAGAGATTTAAACCACAAAATAAATATAGTCAACTATGAGTATAGCGAAAAAGTCCTTAAATGCTTATAAAGAAATATACATATGAGCAAAAAAAGTTACTTTTCTTATATTGAAAAAAAAAAACCCAAAAAAACAAGAACATGTAAGCTTTGAACTTTGAAATCTAGAACGCTGCATAAGCAGTAAAATAAAAAAAATAAAAAAAACAAAACAAAAAACGAACAGTTGCCATTTTTTAAATTCATAGAAACACATATATTAGGTTGGTGCAAAAATAATGACGTAATAATGTCGTTTTATGACGTTAAAAATACGTCAAAAAACGACATTATTACGTTATTATTTTTGCACCAACCTAATACATACTCACAGACAACTTAACCCCCTGAAGAGGGTCTCATATGGCATTGAAAGTACTTGGGAAAATAAAAACTATTCGAAAGAAAATGTATTTTTCTTAATCGGTTAGATGTCTGCCAAAAAATGAATCCGCAAACTTGAAAGGATCACAACGAAAACTAATCGACATGATATGTCTAAATTATTCAAGCAAACCTTTTTGAACATATATATATATATATATATATATATATATATATATATATATATATATATATATATATATATGCTCGCCCGCGCGTGTGTGTATATGTGATGCAAGCAGAGAATTGAACCCTACAGTGTGCGGGAACTGGAAGTCTCAAGATTTCAATCATCAGAGATTGGATGAGAAACTGCCAGTCACGATGCAGTGTTGATTTCTATGTTCATGTTTATATACTTGATATTGAGAAATCTTTCCCATAGGAAATCTTAAACAATTGTACACACACACACACACACATATATATATATGTATGTGTGTGTGTGCGTATATGTGTATGTGCGTATGTGTGCTTGGCTTTAAATACTGCTTAAGTTTAAAACAAACTATTCTGCTTATTTAATACGTAGAATTTTAAGAATTGACTCTTTATACTGAATGCAACAGAGAAAGAAAAAAATACTTAGTCATTGCTTTCAAATTTAAAATTTCAATATAACCAAATTAATGTATTTTCTTGACAGTATATGAATTTTAAACGGCGTGAATTAATGCAAAGAAAGATGTGCAAGTTTGTAAATATAGATTTTTTTTACACTGTTTTACTTCCATTTTACGCATTTCACTTATCAAGATGACAAAAATAGAGCATCGCTTATCTCAGACAATTCGGACATTTTCTATCGACTGTGAACGCTTGGCTCAGTCACAAGACCTGAATGGAAGCCATCGTTATCTGGCATTCGCAAACAATTAAAGTTTCAGGTCGATAAAACTGGGAAAAACATTTACCCCAAAGGCACGTCAACATCTTGTGGATGGATAAATAGATAGATGGAATCTTAACCTCGAAAGAATGTTGAAACACCTCCAATTACCTGCCATCAATGTTAGCTTGCATAGGGGAAAATTTTTTAGTTATTTGGCTCTTATATCAATCTCTGTTCTTAAACAGTTTATATGTTACTAGCGTTTTTAACAGCGTTTTATACTTACCCACTGATGTTTGTAAATTCTGGTATGGTTAAGAGATATAACTACTATTTCTCTATTTTGAAGTCAAGATTTTGTTCTCACTATCCGATGCACAGGATGGTTAAAAAAGGATGAACACTAGAACTCTTCGCTTACAGTTCAATGTGATACTTCCAATTTAGTATTCTCATTATTAACAAGTAGAAAATCATCACCTTCTATTGCGACATTTTAAATTAGCCTTTAAATTTTTGATTACTTTCCATAAAAAAAGGGTTTTCTAAACTATATCATTATGTTGTCGGAGTTAACTCCTTCTTAATTTCCTAATTGTTCACTAGGGGACGCTCTCTCTACACTATAAATTTCTTGCCCCGTTCTCTTTTAACTTTGCATTTCAACGGATACATTTAAAAAATGTGATCTCTCGCGAAGATCTGCGTTTTGCCCACTTGTGGGAGAACGCCATCAAACATACACACACACATACACGTACGTACGAACATTCATCAAAATACAAACTCTTTACGTTCTCGCAAAAACACAAATGTTTATGTCTTTGTCCACTATAAATTTTGTTGTTTTAATACATATACTTGTTTATAAATATATATATCGGTCTTGTTTGTTTTCTTTACCTTTTTTTATGGTGGATCCAATCTCTGAGTCCGCCATATTCTTGTAGTGGACCCACTTCTATCTGGAGTTACACACGTGTTCCTAATTTAACAACACGTAAAACCCAATACACTACAATCTTACTGAACGGTAAAATATACCCTAATTTGAGCTAGGCTTAAGTTTATTGGAAAAAGTAACTCTCATGGATAAAAATTGCGTCTTATATTTAGAAATTACTTAAGTCTAAACACTTAAACTACACATATGATATGTTACCAAACAGTTCTGAAGATATTACTATGAAAAATTACTTATAACATCTTGTTTTTAGTTTCTCAGACGAAGTAGCACAATTATTTTCTTGATTTCAAGATATGGCGTGCTATTACAGAGAAATTAAACAGTATTTAAAGCCAGCCTTCTAAATACTTTAACACATTAATAAACATATATGTATATATATATATATTTGTTTAAGATTTCCTGTATGTATGGGAAAGAATTCTCAATATAAAGTATATAAACAGCATGGACATAGAAATCAACACTGCTTGGTGACTAGCAGTTTCTCATCCAAAATCTGATGATTACTTTAAGCTTGAAACTTCCAGTCACCGCATCAACTAGGGTTCAATTCTGTGCTGACGTTGGGCACACACACACACACACACACACACACATATCTATCTATATATATATATATAGATGTGTGTGTGTATGTATGTATATATAAACTTGATATGGTTTGCAATTACAGAGCAATTATGAAAGATTTATGGTTCCATACAGCATTTAAACTTCAATTTCGTAAAAAGACTATTACTATATTTATAAATAATCACGAATTTGCAGATTACTTGCTAATGCCCAAACGGTTCCACCCATCTTTTAAGTGATGTTTTCCCGATTGAAATAGAAAGCTTTTGCAATTATGGTTAAAGTTACATTTGAAATGTTTTATACTTAAACAATACATTTAAGAAATCTTTTATACTTACACAATACATTTACGACCAGAGTCTTTTTTTTCTTGGTTTCTTGGTGTTGAAAAGAATTCAAATAAAATATCCTTAAAAGATATGAAAAGATAATTATTTTTTAAACCACGCAAGAGTTACATCCAAATAAGTATTGTCTTACTTCTCGGTCTCTTGAGGAAATTGTATTTTAGGAATAAATAGTAAGAAACATTGTAAAAACGGACGTGTGGCGCGATGTCAATATTTCCATCCACCATCAACGATCTCAATGTTTATCATTCGATATTTATTACTATCAAAGTACATTCGATATTTATTACTATCAAGTACATTCGATATTTATTACTATCAAAGTACATTCGATATTTTTACTATCAAGTACATTCGATATTTTTTACTATCAAGTACATTCGATATTTATTACTATCAAGTACATTCGATATTTATTACTATCAAGTACAGTTGTTCGTCAGCCGTGCGGTTTTTAAATTTGAGTTTAATGTATTTAAGGTATTTCAGCGTAATCAGTGAACCCTAAAATTCTTACTCATGAAAATTCACAGGATACTAAAAACTTATTTACATTATTTACATTATATATATTTATTACAACAGCCGAAACGTTGTAATAAATATGGCGATAAAGATGAGGACAATAGTCCGAATAATGTAAATAATGTACATAATACCTCATCTCAGAAATATAAACAGATACTGAACGGCGGAAACGTTGTGATAAATATGGTGACAAATATGAGGACAATAGTCCGAATAATGTAAATAATGTACATAATACCTCATCTCAGAAATATAGACAGATACTGAACGGCCGAAACGTTGTGATAAATATGGCGGCAAATAGGGGGACAATAGTCCGAATAATGTAAATAATGTACATAATACCTCATCTCAAAAATATAGACAGACAAAAAACTTATTGTTGATATTTCATAGGTAGATACATATTTTTATGCTTGGTGTGGTTGACTGGTTTCACTTACAATACGAAATTTGCAGAGACAATTTAACATAGCTAAAGGGCATGAACAGTTGTGAGTCATTTTTTATCTTTTATTGAAACAATAGAATCAAATCGTTACTGACAGAAGATGTTCAAGGTGCTATCCCAAAGTTCAGGGAATTTAGCAAAGAATGCGAACAAAATATAGTACATATATTTCCCTTTCTGCAGTGCATAGATTATTGGAAAAAGAAAAATAACGCTGGGATCTTTGTATATAAATGGACTACTTCGACTTAGAAACTTGAAACGAGATGTTATAAATAATTTTTCATAGTAATATTTTCTGAACTGTAGAGTCACATATCATATGATTGGCTCATGGAACTAATACATTGAGTAGCAACGTTTTCTGACTAAAACTTAGAATAGGACAGTGAAAATCAGCCAGAGATTAAATAATTGCAAATCCCGTACTAGTCACAGTAAACCACAGGGAACATCTCTATCTATAAAAGACAGGATGTGTGTGTGTGTGCGTGTGTGTGTGCGCTCGCGCGTATGTGTGTGTGTGTAACGAATGCACGGCCGCAATTTTCGACGGATTTGTACCAAAATTTACATGCACATGCTCCAAGTTAACGAAAAGGTCAAGACCGATATTGCATTTACCAGCTCTCATCGATAGTGGAAATAATCGATTTTTCATGCTTCTACGGCAGTTTTCATGTAGTTTGCGGCCATTTTCTACTGGCCAGAGTGAGAGCCAATAGCTGGCTGCCACGAATAGGCAGGAAGATTCTATTGGCCAGCGTGAGAGCCAACAGCTGACTCACACGAATGTTAACTAGCATGCTAGCATGCAAAAAATATCGATAGCTGCATTCGTCACAAGTGGGAAAAATTTAAATCTACATGGCACTTTACTCCAATTCGCTCATTCGCTTGCTTAAATTCAACGTTGATTCTGATTCCGCAGAACTGGGTTGGGTGTGAAAAAGTATTTGTTGTTAACATTCTTTTTTTCATTCGTTTTTTCCAGTTACGAGTCCTTTTTAAGGCTGATCGTTTTGTGTTCATTTTGTTTAGTTCTTTTTTCGTAACAGATTTAATGTTTAGTATAGAGCCTAGAAAAAATGCACAGTGTGAGATAGGCAAGAAGTAAGGCATGTAGCAACATCAGCACGGCAAAGGGCACACGTTTAAAGGCAAGGAAGGGCAAAAATATTTTAAGTCAAGTGATAGCGATTGCTGTATGAGTCGTACGATTTTTGATTCATGCACCGGCAACGCCGGGCCATGCTGCTAGTAATGAATACAAGACGAGAATTTTAAACAGTGAACGTTATATAATTAATGTAATTTGAAGCTAAACTGTTAAAATATCGAAGAAGTTAAATAATGTACATTGGTGTAAAATGCGTTAAGGAACATATAAATATCAACTTAGAACTCGATATTTAAATAGTGACTTGTATATTTAACTCGAAAAGAAGTCAGTTACATTTCAGTCGTGTGCACATAGTTAATCACAAGAACACACCTTTGGCTTCTTGTATAGTCAGAAACCCCTAAAATCTAATCGTATGAATATTATATAAACCTCAAGTAGGACTGGTCTTATCATGGCATACTGACGGCTTCACTGGTGCCTTGAACCATAATGATGAAGCCAGAAGGAAAATTGTATTCTGTCATTATTGTAACCGATGCAATTATATTCTCTTGAATACAATTTCAAGGGAAGCAGTAGAATAGAGATGACCTCTTTTAACGATAATTCAGTGAACTTGACAAATACAGACATCTTAATTTGAAGTTTACCGGCTGAAGTTTACCGTGAGGGAACGTATTTTTTCTCCATCGTTAGAGCATTTCGTAAACTTTGCCAGTTGCTGTTTCCATTGACTTATTCGGACATTGCTGTCACCTCGTTGCCAACGCTTTCTCCGTTTGACCAGGTCGATAGATTACCCTTACCCGCTCGCCTGTTCTCCCACGAACGTCTATTTCCTGCAGAAACCATTCTCCACCGGCCGAATATCTTTGAAGCAATTCCAAAATGGTCAGGAATTTTCGTCCATTTTTGCTTCTACTGCACTTCCACACACATGCAGGTACCGAAGTAGTGTCTCTGACAAGCTGATTTATTGTCTATTACTGAATTTACCTGCTGTTCAGTTGTGTGCCATGCGTGATACACGCGTAAGCGATTATGTATCGAAAGATACATGACTGACGAGGCAGATTTTTTCTCGCAGTAGGTTTCCATTTCTTTCTGCGGTAGACCAGTTGCCATCCAGGTCTGTCCTGCTATTTACCCATGGGAAGGGGGGAGAAGAAGAGGATTCATACCTTTCCCAAGGGTATAAGCACGTAAGTAAATGTAATGGATTCGACTGGAATTTGAACTCGGATCTCCGATTCCTCAAGCCGTTATCCATTACTTCACTTCTACTACTGTTACTGCACCGTGCCTCCTCTACCTGCTGTTACTGCATTGAATTGGCACTAACACGATCTTTGGTTCAATCTCTGGTATCTGCTTCATGAATTTGCTCATCTGTTGAATAAAGCAATCTAAAAAATATGGTGGAAGCGATAGAAGGTTTAAATAAATAAAACCAGGTAAACAAATTTGCGCCAAACATATAAATACAAACAAACATAGAAGCCTTTAAATGTGTAAACTGGTTTCGCTTGGTATTAGGAGGTTGCTTTTCCGACCACTACAATCTTAACCTCTTCAATTAAGCTATTAACTTTCCCACATATCCACATAAACTGCACCTCTAACTCTTACCGCTCACGCAATAACCGTCTTCAGAAACTCTCTACCTTGAGTGGCCCTTGGGCTTTTACAAGATGAACATTAGTAAAACTAATATTTTTAACTGAAAATGAAAGATATATTTAACCCCCCCACTTTTTAATACTTTTAAGATATAATTTCAACTTTGGATAAAATCGTTTCGTATGTCTTTCGGGTGCTATGACTTTTCATGAAAAATCAGATACTACCATATACGATAAAAATCTGATCCTTAAAGATGTTCATAAAAGGTCATAGATATTTAAGTTCAAATAAAACGCCGAAGATCAAAGAAATGGATTTAAATGACCAACAGATCGTCATCTTGACTCTTCTCCTCAGTTTTTGTGTCTTTATAAATTATTTTTTGTTTTTCTTACCCAATATAAGACACGAGAGACATTCAAGGTAGATGATTATCGTTAAAATGAGGTATGATATGAGTGAAAAGGAGGTGTTAAGAAGTGAAGATTTTGAGGAGAAGGGATATCAATAGCGACTGATCGTCGTTTTGAAGTGGTTAAGAGTGTTGTATCGAGGGAAGAATCAACGTGGGAGACCGTCGCACAAATTAGTAGTTCTTCGTAAAAGTTGTCTGTGTGGAATTTTCTGATTAAATTTTGAATGCGAGGGAAATGAAGGTGATTCAATTCCGTATATGTAGCATGGACTTTTCTAGAAGTAAAGGTCTGAAATGGAGGAGCGTATGAATCTTCAGCATAAAGAGGGATTAAACAAATCTCACTACTTTGGGGATTCATCATATTAAGGAAGCCATGTTCCGTTTTCGTTAGATGGATACAATGAAATTTAAAGTGGGCGTGTGCGTATGAATGTACAATTATTTGAATAAAAATGAAATCAACAAACAAGGCAAAAAATAACCGGATAATTTTCATAAGGTCTTTGAACTTATGTGGCATAACTGCCTAGTTTAGTTTTCGACGACGCTAATGACGTTGTAGTCTAGCTAAATCAAATTAGGAGAGATAGTAGGCTGCATACAGTGGGTGATATTATCTTTAAAATTCTCAGAAGATTGGAAGTAGACATGTTAATTCTCTCGGTACGTTTGAAAGAGAAGTAAGAATGTTAGCATTTGGCGCATGCCGCGTAACATTAATGTCATCTTCCTTTGGTGCCACCCAAAAGATGTCTTTCCAAATATATAGCACCCCACCCACATATATATGTGTATACCACACACATATATATACATACCGGGTGAAAAAGCAAAATTATTCAAATCCTG
>OZ010583.1:100544389-100579389 GCA_963932145.1 Acanthosepion lycidas
CACTGCTAGGAATCAATGCAAATTATCCCGCACTAAGCTTCTAGGAACAATTTGTTAACACTTTACTGCTAATCTCCTTATCAACAATGTGCCTGTATGTTTCCATTCTCCTCTTCGTCTTTTATATTGCTATCCTTTCTGGACGTGGGCGATCGTGGTTCTACATAACTTCTCATCCATTAGTAATGTTTCTCCCCTTACTATACAACACAATCCGTTTTGCTATCATCTATTTACACAGGCTCTTTAAGTAGGTTACTCTTGTATTTTATATGCCCTGTAAGTATCAGATTCTCTAAGCACGCTTTTCTCAGTGTGGGTTCCAGAAATTTCAGCGGACTTCCTGGCAATGGAAGAGTTTGCTAAGTTATTAGGAACTCCCATTTTTTTCCCTTGTTGGATAAACATTTTGACTTGATTCAAACGAGTTGTTGGTTCGTTTTAAATTTATTTTTTTCATCTCCCTATTTTCTCGCTGGTCACGGTAAGAGGAAATTTTACCTTTAAATTCTTTACGATAGGAAGAAGTTCAGATCTTTTTATTGATTCTGATGAAAGGGAATTATAAGTGATTAAATTTCGAAAGTATTTTTTTTCATTCTCACTAATCATCTATACTGTAATGCAACAGGTTACAGTACTACACTTATATCTATAAACATGCGATGCAAGGGTGTTCGTATCAGTTTCAGTATTATTAAAGTATGACGTGCTCTACAAAAACACTAACAGCATTCATCGTATTTTAATATCTTCACTTTCTCTAAATTTGATTCTTTTTGGATAGGAAAAGAGAATTCTATCGACGTCACTCGGTAGTCAAGGTTTATTTCCACGAAGATTACAATTTACAAACTTCAACCAGTTTTTTCGAAGGTGGATCAATCATTTTGGAACCTGACAAGTAGTTATTCACCGAATTTTTATTCCAATTTTTCACTGTATAATGTTCGGTCTGAGTGATTAATGTAGAAATGTTATATTAAAGTCATTGGAAATAAAAGAGATTATGTTGAAAAACAGGAGGCACGGTGGAGTTTTGGATAGCGGAGAGCCGAGTTCGAATTTCAGTCGCATCCGTTAAATTTACTTACGTTCTAATACTCTTGGGAAAAGCATGAATTCTCTTCTTCTTCCCCAACTGTGAGAAAATAGCAGGTTAGACCGGGTTCTATAGCCTGGGGTAGCAACTGGTCTAGGAGAAGGACAACTCTGAATTCAAAACTTGATCCTTGGGGGTTGTGCAATACTAATTTTAAAACTGGTTTGTCATAGAAACCGCAACGATATCTTGCGGCCCTATGTTCCTCAAGGAAGTTAAAATGCCAATCAATATATATATATATATATATATATATATATATATATATATATATATATATATATAAGAGAAAGAGGTTATAGTGGTTCCAAAGAAAAGTGTGTATATTAAAAAGAAAAGATGTGTCGCAAACGTTTTTGGTTGTAATGCGGATTTTTTTCTTAAAATATTATGCTTTATTTTGCATAATTTTACTACACGTGTTTCTGGTCTCGCGACCGTTTTCAGGTAAAAGGCGGAGATTTCCACATATTATTAAAAATAATTAAGTTTTTCCTTATGTTTTTTAATGTTAAATATTCTCGATATGAGACATTCTCTGATTTTGTGTTAGTAATCCGAATGTCTTTCTTGAATTGGCAGTGAAGAGTTCTGCGCGAAGGGTCATAAAACAATTAAGGTTGGTCCAAGAGAAATGATGAATTACTTATCGGCATTTTATCTTTTAATGTTTTAATGACCCCTGTGTGTTCTTAGATCTGTTTCCATTTTCGTGTGTTTCTGTCAGCATGCGTGTATATATGCGTGCGTATACTCCCCTTCCATACATGAAAACAGCGTATATTCCCCCTCCAGCATGAAACAGCCTGTCGCCTCTGAATGTTGACTTCAATGTTCACTTTTATATTTACACACACTCTATCTCTGATATTGATCACTTTATCCCATAAATATAGAACAGCTTAAGAGTATATTTCTTCATCTTTATATATATATATATATATATATATATATATATATATATATATATATATATATATATATATATACTAGCAGTAGAGCCCGACGTTGCCCGGGGATTTAACAGTAAGAGATAGATCAAGTATCGACCATCATAAAGACTGAAAAATAAAATTGACAAAGGTTATTGTTTAAGGTTGACGGACACGCATGTCTTAATTAGTTTTTTTTTTTTATACGAATTGGTCAAAGCCAAACTCAAACAAAAACATTGTTTTCAATCGTTATGAGTCTACCGATTGAATAGAATTTTATTATAAACAATTGTCATGTAAATAGAATTTTTAAAGCATTCTGTAAAAATAAAGAAAAAAGTGTGCAAGACAATAGGAAATACTACCTGCCAAAAAAAGGTGAAGTTTTATTGAAATCGGTTGAAAAATGTAGGAAATCCGATCCCATATATAGAGGAACACACACACACACACACACAACCTGGGTTTTATAATAAGTATAACTCGATATGAGTTGTCCCCCTTTCATTCTCGTGATGCCTCTTAATCGTGTTTTCAAATTGATTTCGTGCAAAGAACCACCGTATGGTAATTTTACGTAGTCCTGTGAAGTTTTGTTGAAATCGGTTGAAAAATGTAGGAAATCCGATCCAATATATAAACGTACAGACACACATTCACACACACAATCTGCGTTTTATAATAAGTAAGATGATGAATATTTTGTTACACCTAATGATGAAAAAAGAATTTTTTTGCCCAATAAATAGTAATGATGTAAGATTTTATCTGTTACAATATCTGATGATTTACGTATTGTAGTTCTAACTCTATGTTGTCTTTTCTCCTTCAAACCACTCCCATAGAAATCGTTTTCTCAATGTAAACTGGAATAATTGCCAAAACGACAGACCTCTTGCATGCGAACAACATCATGATTTGCCGTGTTGCATTGCTCTGGAATGAGATTTGATCTGATATCATCTGAAACACATTGATCTGTCCTATTTCATTTTACCCCAAGCAAGGCAATAAAGCCACTAAAACACAAGAGGTTATTGAAAGAATAAGAATAAAAAACATTATCAAGGAGCGAGAACAATAACAGAAGAGTAATCAAGAAGACAGTAGACAACGATTGATAATGCATTTGAATTTTTGAAGATCAAAGTTGACTGAAAAGCAAGAAGCCGGAAGACTTCCACAAGTAAGAAGTGCGATAGAAGAAACTATTAGCAGAAAAACAAAAACAAAACAAGAACAAAAAACAAACAAACAAAAAACATACGGTTCCATCTACCCGGAAAAGAGGAAGATAGACAGGAACAGAGAATTCAATGATAGAGATAGAAGTATTTAAATTAGTTTCGTATAATGCAAATATGTCTGGGGAATGTTTCAAGAGAAAACATTCTACATTACAGAAGTTGGAACGAATACCGCGAATATTGGAGAAAGGTGAAAAAATATTATGTACAAGTTTAAAGCATGAAATGATTTGATTTATTTTTGCATTTTTTTTTTAAATGTATAAAATTATATGAAGTGTGAAGACACACCCCGAGTCTTTCTTGAAATAATTTAAAGCAATAATATTCTTGTAGTATTAGTTTGTATTAGAGTATCCGCACGTGTTTTATTATCTACATTGACAAAGTAAATCGTGTTATTGTCATTATATGCCTGATTTATTGCATCACAAAGTCGCACGATTTTAATGGTATAAGTTGCTGGGTTTATTGTACTACATTAGTTTAAGATTATAATTTTCTACATATACGCCAGAAAGGGGAGGAATCGGACATTTTCTTTTAAAATTATTTGTCTGCTCTTTATAAAATCAGCATTGCACATATGATCAATAATTGTTAGCATAAAAGCTATTTTGTAGTTCACACTTGTATAACAGATTTATGCAAAAGGAAAAAATAGAAGATTTTAGGAGTCTGAAAATAAATTAAATTGTATCATCTTTCAGAGACTATTTTGGTATATACCAAGGCAAATCTGGCACCTCGAGGTGGTGTAATGGTTAGTAGGCTTGTCTTGCTAGAACAATTACGACTGAGTAGTGAGTTCGATCCTCATTGGGTACCCTATACTTTCGGCCTTGTGAAACATCTAAGCTACGCTTGGGAAATCACGATATTTGGGCACCTCGAGGCGATTTAATGGTTAGCAAGCTTGTCTCACTAGAACAATTACAACTGAGTAGTGAGTTCGATCCTCACTGGGTGCTCCATATTTTCGGCCTTGGGCCGCATCTAAGTTACACTTGGAAAATCACTATACCAAGGCAAATCGTTTAAAGTTTAAAATGTATTGACTTGACGCTAAAGAACATGTGTTAGAACCCTCGATAACGAATGACTATTGAAATCTGGGTAAAATAGCAGTGGAATGAATAAAAAAAAAACGGTATAATTCTTAAGTCTTGGTCAATGTCGTTGCTCTTCAGTTTCGAACGGGTTGAAATATACCTTAAAAATTAAGATACACAGAAAGTGTTGATATCTCTGCAGAAGATCAAAGTCGTGTTCCTCCATCACTGGGCTATCAGTTACAGGCGACATACTCATTTAGAGTTTATTTAAACACCCTCGGACATTCTGAAAATTGATGAGGAAAAGTGATAAAACACTTTCCTCTTCCTATGAATGTTGATCTGAGGGATAGAATGCAAACACTTAAGAATACCACTGATTTCATCCGGTTGGGTCTAGATTTTGTGTCTTCATCATCTGGTTTGTTTTTTCGTAGTTCCTTACTGACATTCTTTTTGTTTACATTAGATGAAAAAATCTACAAGTATATGCCTGCATGAGTCATGTGCCTGTGGTACCTTCCCAATCCTCCTCTCTCTTTCTCAATATATATATATATATATATATATATATATAAACTGAAGATATACATATATACTTACAAACATTGAGAAGATACACACACACACACACATACATACATATATATATTAATTTATTGACGAAGAGAATTCAATATTCAATATTGGAGATAGAACGTTTATAGGTGTAGACAGTGTGGACATAGCAAACTACACTGCCTGGTGCCAGCCACTTTCATGCCTCAATCTGATATTCAGACCTCGTTAGTATGCAGTGTTGATATCTATGCCCACTCTATGTCTATTTATACACAGATATGCATATATATATATATATATATATATATATATATATATATATATATATATATGAAGAAAAATATACGGAAAAAACAAACAAAAATCCTTATATGCAATTATGGTGTTTTAATGTTAATATGTCAACGTCGGACGTTTCGGTCTAATAAACCATCTTCAGGACATATTCATAAAATATAATTAACATTATCAATTGAATATGACATTTATATTTAATATATTTAATTATATTTTAAGGAATATGTCCTGAAGATGGTTTATTAGACCGAAACGTCCGACGTTGACATATTAACATTAAAACAGCATAATTGCATATAAGGATTTTTGTTTGTTTTTTCCGTATATTTTTCTTCATACATACTGTCGGATCTATATCCATATATTTGCTTACACACACACACACACACACACACACACACACACACATATATATATATATATATATATATATATATATATATATTGAATTATAATGATAAATTTAAGGCATATACATACTAGTACACAGGCATGTACACACATACACACTCACACGCAAACATATATATGTACTTATTTACACTATTTGTATCCGGAGTTTTTTTTTGTTTTTACCAGAGTAACCTACGTAGAATTCCGAACTGATACCGTTTTTTACTCTCTCCCGTTTCCACTGAGTGCAGATACACTGCTCGGCAGTATGTACTTCTACTCAATGGAAACGGGCGGTCAGTAACTAAACAATGCTAGATAAAATAAGAACTAAACGATACCTCTAGATATGAGCAGAGGAACGAGAACCCCGTAGCTTAAATAAAGTGTTCAGTTCGGAATTCCCTGTAGATTATCCAAATCGATATGCAACTGAAGAAGGCCGGACGGCACAACGGCCGAAACGTTATGATAAAAACAACAAAGAATTGTTTGAATATATTAGGTTGGTGCAAAAATAATTTCGTTTTCTAACATATGTTACTATGTGAGAAAACGAAATTATTTTTGCACCAACCTAATAAATAGTTTAGATGATGATAACTCCTATTTCCGGAAATTCAGAAAAAAAATATGTACATTTGTGTGTGAGTGCGTATGTGGATGTGTGTGCTGTAAAAATGTATACCTAAATTTTGTTTGCTTTTGAACATGCCTATTTTTTCAAAAATTTACACATGTATCATGTACGTATATATGCCTATCTGTGTGTGTGTGTATGTACTCGTGTGTATATATGCGCGTGTATATATCTGTGTGTTTGTGTGTATGCTCTCCAAGAATCGTAATTTCATTGATAACACTTCTTCCTGGAGACCTGCGTATGTAGCGTCGTTGTGTACACAATGAATTACTGTGTAAATTTGACGGCTCTCCGCGAGGCCAACCTGCCCGGGAGTATGACATTTGCCGGTTATTTGTTTGTTCATTTCTACCCGGCAATTTCAGAGGGCTTCGACTTTAGCGTTTAACAAGAGTTTTGTTTGTATTGGGCAAATGTCGAATCAGTGACTGGGTGAGCACTAGATTTTTTTTCTAAAATTTACTTATTTATTATTATTATTTTTTTAAAAATTTCCTTGACTCAATTTGTTCATTTCAGTCTACTCTGCGATCGTGTGGGGCTTTACCGAAATTACCTTATATTGTTAACAGGTATTTCTTTTTAATCACTTCACCCTAAGCAAGGCATAAAAGCCGCTAAGACGCAAGGAGTTACAAGGGGTTATATGAGAAGAAAAAATAAACAATATTAAGAAGAGAGAGAACAATAAAAGAATAAAGAAGACAGTAGATAACGATTGTCTCTAATTTAGTCTTGTGCCATAGTAAGCCTACAGAGAATCATAATAATGATTTTGTTATATTCTTAATATTATTGTCAGTGTTAGATAAGTGCCAGAGTTAATGATTTGTTTAGGGTTAGAGTTATGGCTAGAGTTATGGCTAGAGTTATTGCTAGAGTTATGGCTAGAGTTATAGTTAGTGTCATGCTATTTTTGTTTTATCTTTTAATCATTTCATCCCAAGCAAGGCAATAAAGTCACTAAGACACAAGGGTGTTACTGAATGTTAGGGAATATGAGAAGAAAAAAACACCATTAAAAAGAGAGGACAATAAAGAACAAGAATCAAAGAGACAGTATATAACGATTGACAATTACATTTTTGAAGTTCACTGTTGGCTGGGAAATAAGAAGCCGGAAGAGCTTTCTACAAGCGCGAGAAGTGCGATAGAAGAAACTGTTAGCATAGAACTTACGGTTACATCTAGTCATTTCAACTGTAAAACGATGTGACCTTGCAGCCAATCTAGTACTGCGCTTAAATTCGCAAAGTCTAGGTACCACAGAGGAACGTTCATCAGAAAAATTACCATGCAAGTATTTATAGAAAAGAGAGAGGGAAGCTATATTACCGCGGGGGCGGAGGGTAGTAACTGGATGCCACTTCATGACCAATAACATTGCGGATTAGTCTTTGAATTTTATCAAGAATCTTTAAATCGGATACGGCAGTAATATTCAGAGCAAGGAAGAATTATAGACCTATAAATATGTAACATATTCTGGCGAGAAAATTGTCTAGCATCACACAGGGAACCAACATTTCAAGCAACAGACACAGCAATTGATTCAATATAATCCTTCCACTTGTCATCGGGAAACGCTAGTCTGAGGAGGCGCAATGAGTCATTTTCCTGGAGGTTAGCATCAGCCATACTGATAGACGGTACCGAGGTTCTCTTGTATAAGTCTGTGTTTTTGTTTTTAATATACATTAAGGAGCACGTCTGTATATATTTCTTATTACTATAAACATTATATTTTGTGTGTAGACCTGTCTGAGTAGACATTCTTTTTTTTTAATAGTGAAATTGGTATCTACTGTCGGGGATAACCGAAAGACTCGTTATAGAATATCCACGCTTCAGTTGTATATATGGCGGCCTCTATGATATACAACTTGTTTAAAAATTTCTAAACCTTCAGGAGTATAAAAGCCTTTTCTCAGATCAGTGATTAAAAATGGTTTTAAAAAAAGAAGGTTTATTTGATAAACAATAATTACAAGGGTAAAAATACTGCCCAAATACTTGCGGACGTAGTTGTAAACCTACCGCGTGTTATTTTTGGACCATTTAGAAAATAACAATAATAACCCCTTCCACCACTTCCGCAAATTCGACAAAAAAATCTTCTCGAGCCGGTGTGAAATTATTTTCTAATTAATGAAAACATTGCGTTAAAAAAAAAATTCTCACCTCTATGTGAAATTAGATTTTGGACCCCCTTTAGGATATAAAAATAAAAGCATACTTTTGGCAAGTTTGATCTACACGTGCGCACACACACATGCAAACACGCACAAAATGGAAGAGACGACAGTCAACAGTCACCAGTCACCGTCTACGGCCTCATTTCACGCACATAATAGCACGGATTAACCAGTAATTTTCCCGCGCAGGGCTTCACTCCATGGAATTTCCTAATTGTCGACCAATATCCTTAATAACACCATGACAACGGTTGCTGAGTCTGGACAATTATTTGAACTGATACAGTTAGTTTAGCATCAATAGAAGTGAAAAAAAAAACAGTTGTAAAATCAACAAGAAGGGGTATAATTTCCCTGCTTGATTAGCAAAGATGAATTCAGATAAAATTGTGTAGCAATCAATGCAATTAAAAACCTCTCATCAATGTATTAATCAGCACTATCGGTAAAATTCAAATATGAATAAAGTCTATAGAAATCTTTACAAAATATTTAAAAAGCAAAAACGTTTATAACTTATTGGTCCGGCAATTATCAAAAACATCAATTCTAGCCCTTTTATTGCAGTACGCAAATACAGAAATAAATAGATAGATATAGATAGATAGAGAACAAGAGACAGACAGAAAGACAGAGAGAGAAAGAAAAAAAGATAGAAAAAAGTCTAACATAAAAAAGTTATCAAATATGACGTTCATTGCGTCTATTCTGAATGGAAAATCTAGGCCTATACAAGTCTTAATGCAATCTGACGCCCTCGCTGAAACATTTACGCATGCGCCCAAACAACCGCGGACACAAACGTGTATAATGAACTTAATGGACAAAAAGTATTCAATCTGCTAAGTAGGGATCCTTGTCAGAATAACTTGGCACCAAACATTTGAATGGTTATCATTGCTTACTTAATAAGTGCACTCGGATTAATCGATTATCGATTTAAAAACGTCACTAATCAAAATGAACACAACGCATATATACATATGCATGCTTTGGGCGCAAAGTAGAGTTAACTTTATGTATAATCGAGCATGCTCACTGATACAAGCATAATGGAACTAACATTAAGATAGACGAACGCACAAATATAGACATACACATGATAACATATTAGGATAGATATGTATAAAGAAATACACAAGGACACACAAATACTCACAAGCATAAGTATAAAAATATAAAAATTGCCATTCATTAGTTCATGAATAATGGTGGACTCTCCTATCGTGAACGATAAATCAGGGTCAGCAATGAGTGGTGCCTTTCGTTTTACACTTATATATGCTAGCAGGGGCTATTGTAGGCTATTTCATTTGCGCTTTATTAAGTGCGATACTAGCCCAGCCTTTCTGAGGGCGACAAAGCTACGTTGACAGAAGAAGATAGTTAGAGCAGGATTTTGATGGTCTCTCTGCTTCAAAGCTTGACGAAGCTGATCACGGTGCTTCTCTCTACGGTCTTCAAAACTCTTTAACTTAATGAAACATGTCTTACGCCACTCCTTTCGGTTTGATGTTTGGGCTCTCCAGTTTTTCAAATCAAAGATGACACTTTTCAAGTTATTTTTCAATTGGTTTGCGTAACGTAAGATTGGACGTTCAACTGAAGGCTTGGAGTTTGGTATTTGTCCATACAGCACCTTTTTGGAATAATATATATATATAATAATTGTTAGCTCTGACGATTGCATTTATCCATAAGACAAAGTGTTTCCGCTTTGTGTTTACTTCAATGTTTACTTATATATATATATATATATATATATATATATATATATATATATATATATATGATGGACTCTCCGTAGTTTTCGACGTACGAGTGTCTTTCAGTTCAGTTTTTAATCCTGTATCTGTCCCCGTCGCTTTAACTCTCTCGTCAGTGCAAAACCGACTTGGTATTTCCCAACTCCCATCTAGTGGAAATATGCTTCTACGGCAGTTTTCATGTACTTTGCGGACATTTTCTACTGGTCAGAGTGAGAGGCTATAGCTGGCCGCCACGAATAGGCAGGAAGATTCTATTGGCCAGCGTGAGAGCCAACAGCTGACTCACACGAATGTTGCAAAAAAAAATCGATAGCTGCATTCGTCACAAGTGGGAAAAATTTAAATCTGCATGGCACTTTACTCCAATTGGCTCATTCGCTTGCTTAAACTCAACGTTGATTCTGATTCCGCAGAACTGGGTTGGGTGTGAAAAAGTATTTGTTGTTAACATTCTTTTTTCATTCGGTTTTTCCAGTTACGAGTCCTTTTTTTTAAAGCTGATAGTTTTGTGTTCATTTTGTTTAATTCTTTTTTCGTAACAGATTTAATGTTTAGTATAGAGCTTAGAAAAAATTCGCAGTGTGAGATAGGCAAGAAGTAAGGCAAAGAAGGGCAAACATTTTAAGTCAAGTGATAGCGATTGCTGTATGAGTCGTACGATTTTTGAATCAAGCACAGGCAACGCCAGGCCATGCTGCTAGTTGCATATATATAGCATGTATATATAATATGTATACTACCTTATGAAAATTGAGATGTAGTAGAGTGAAGGGCCCCGTATCATTCATGGTAGATTCATGGTGGGGTGGTAGACACTAGACATTTGCACTGGACCTGCTTGTCAATGTTAGTAAGACTGGTTATACTTTATAACATGAACAAAAATATATGCATTTGCAAATTTATATATTCTTTTTCTTTTACATGTCGTGTATCTTCAATACATAGGCGATCATGGCTCTCCGCCATTTTGAGATCTTTCGTTTTTCCATTAACATCCTTCTGAGTCCCTGCTTGGAGATCCATTTACAAAAGCTCTTCGAAAGTTATTTAACGTTTCCTTCTTAACTTTTATATATCCTGTGTGCTCGAAATTTTCCAAGCTTTTTTCCTTATTATGTGTCCCAGAATTTTCAACTCTTTTTGAATCCTCGTGTATGTATGTGTTTCCTCGTAGTTCATATTTTCCTTAAAATCAACCACAATTTTTTACGGCATATCAACACATGCAAAGAAAATCGAACCTGTCTTAAATGCTTCTAACAGATCAAACACTGAGTGTCTCCAGCCGACCAAAGTAGATTACCTCTATTTGCTCCCCCATATATCAGAAAGACAGTTCACACCCATCTTGTTAAGTTGAAACAAGAAACACACCCTTTCATCCACTCCACTGCTGGGAACTAACGACAAAGAGGTTCAAGTCAAGACACATCTTATTACATTCATTTGAACCACTGAACAACAGAGCTCTTAATCAGCATCTGACTCTCTGGGGAAGCCACCTAAACAACGTGAAACACAGAATCTCTCTCAGCCCTACAGAATCCCTTCCCCAGCTCTAGTGATGCCTGACCCTTCTGGTTCAACCTGAATCGCCTCCGAACAGCTATTCAACGCTGTAGAGCTAACCTCCAGAAATGGTGATATGCCACCGATGATCATCCCAACTGCCAATGTGGGCAATCACAAAATATGGATTATCTTCTTGTTTGTCCCGATCTTGAAGATCCATGCCCACTTAACGAGCTTGAAATCTTAACACACAAGAAAAGCTTTGTATGCAACACTGAATGGGTGTGCTGTAGATACTCAATAAGAAGAAATTTTGAAGTGCATTAGTCGTTGAAATATGTCAACTCGGTGCATAATTGTTAATATATATATCTATCTCTGTTATATAATCTAATCTTGCATACAGTAGCCTATTCTAATGGAATCAATGATTTTTATCACATCAAATACAGCTCAATACTCTTCAACGTACAGCTTACATTTGTTAATTTCATACGTTTTAAATAGATGGCAACAGAGCAGAGATCTCTATTATTATTTATCGTTGTTATTTTATCGCAACTCCCAGATCATAATTTTATGATCACTAATAACAGTTCGGGTGAGAAATAAAGAATTCCTTGGGGGACTTATTTCCATGTCATGTTGTTAACTAACGGCTGTAAAATGAAGATCTGGGAGTTGCGATAATCGAGGAAGTTAAGTTAGGGTGAAAGAAATACATCTGTTAAAAATTGATCATGGTAATAGTTATATTAGCTGTTTCCTTATAAGGAAACATTCGGCATTCATTGCTCGTACAGCCAGTACTGCTGTAGGTGGAAATTTATAAAATCCTTATCTTAGAAATTTTTTTTCAGGAAAATAGGTTTCTCATGATAGTTCTTTCAAGTATCCCTGGGCGTTTCCTTGCTAACGTTTTATCTGAAGTAGTGTGGAACGTAAACATCTTGATTAGGTCATTATTTTCTCTTCGAATTACACGTGCTATCCATTTAAATTTTTCGGCTGCTGAACGTCCTCAAGTGATGTGGTTATACTTATTTAGTACAGTGCTTTGTGATTCTGTAACCCAGCCAGCAAGATTCAAAGGCAGATAGTCTTCGCAAAGTCCAAGAGGCTTCACTCGCTCAAGGAGAGTTTAACCGTTAATCTGAGTAAATTGGTTGTATAAAGCCGACGATTAAAGAGGCTTTTCGTCTTAGAACACAAATTCAGCCAAATCCTTTGGTGGAACTCATATATGCGAACCATTGCAAAAGATGCTGGAAAAATGGTCGGCTCCTTTTATCGTTCCAGAAAGTACCTGATTCCCAAAATGGAATACTACTGCTATATCTGGGCTGCATCTGCCCAGACCTCATATTCCAGGTTTGACAGAGTTCAAAAGCGTCTACGCGACCTTCCGTGAGATGAAGTATTTTCCGATCTACAAATCCTTTTCCACAGACCAAAAGTCGCAAGCATTTCATTACTCTATCGCTATTTCTATGGACAAAGTTCTGACGAGCAACATTCCTAACAGCCAACAATTCAGACCTTCACACCTAAGATCTGCCACGTCAAGTATACAGGGGCGTATCCTCTTCATTTCTTTCGTATTCCATTAGTAAAGAGGAAGTTCCATTAGGACAGATTCTTTCCAAAAACTTTATGGAACAGTCTCCCGAAGGATACTTCTTACATCCACTTCTTACGCTCATACAACAATCTCATTCTGTAACTCTCTACCTTGAGTGGCTCTTGGGCCTTGTATTGGGTAAAAATTAGTAAAAAATTTAATAAATCCAAGTACGATGTTATTCTCTAGTTCTATCCAGAGATCAATAAATCTATTGACGGCTGAGACAATACTGTATTTGTCGTCCGCTTAATATGCCATGCAACCTCATGGTGTGGGCGATGATGACTCTCCACAATTTCTTATCATTTGTAGCTCTAAACAATATTTGCACCCTTCCTGTTACTCCCAGTCCTAATTCGGCCATCTACTTGCACAAGCTCGTTAGGCACATTACTTTCTGCTTTTCTCTTGCCTTCAGTATGGTGATTTTCTAAGCATAGCTTAGATGTGGCACAAGGCCGAAATTATGGGGCACCCAGTAAGGATCGAACTCACTATTCAGACGTAACTGATCTAACGAGACAAACTTGCTAACCATTGCACTGCGTCGGAGTGTCCATAAGCCGTGATTTACTAAGCGTAGCTTAAGTATTGCACTCGGCCGAAAATATTTGGTACCCAGTGAAGATCGAACCTAGTCGTATTTAATCTAACGAGACGGGGTTGCCAATCATTATACCACGATGAAGTGCCCTCTCTTGTCTTAAATATATCCTGTGGATGTCAAACTTTTCAACCTTTCTTTTCTTATTATGGGTACTAGGAATTTCAACTTTTTCTGACTTTAAGTGTGTGTCCTTTTTTGATTTCATTTTGATTTCATTTTGATTGTGTTCTCGTTGCTCATATTTTCTGTTCTTGAAATTCTCAGCATTCTTCTGTAGAACTATATCTCTGTTGCCATATCTCATCTTTATCTGTGAGAAAATTGTCCACTATTGTCAGTTGTCGATATTCCATCACAAGATTTCGAATGCTGAATTTTAAATTATATATGAGTGAGAAATTTGCAGAACAAAATTTCTGTACACGTTAGAGGTTTGGATGCAGCTGAGTTCCCTTCCCAAATCGAACCCGTAGGCCTCGACCGTGGTGATGGAAATTTGATCAGGTCCGCGGTTGAGCAGGGGTCCGTCGCCTGGGACGCAGATATCAAAAAATTAGTTAAATATTCTTCTCTTGCTGAGAGATTTTTTTTTTTTTTTTTTTACTTTTGTGGCAATGGAGACTTCTGGCGTTATTGGCCCTCGTTCGATGGCGTTTCTTTGGAGGATTGGCGGGATGCGTCTCGATTAAGGAACGATCCTCGTGAAACAGAGTGGCTCTTGCAGTGTGTCTCACTGGCCATGGTTTGAGGTAATGCTTTCTCCATCATTGCGGCTGGCAGAGGATAGAAAAAATTGTTTATAGTTACGTTGTTCAAACTTTTTTTCAGTAAATAAATAAAAAGTGTAGAAAGTCCCCAATTTGCAATAGAATATATACCTTAGTCTTTATACGCAACTCACCTAATGCCGTGGTTAATGATTAAATAATAGAAGCTATTTTTAAGTTCTATTTTAAATGGAAACCTTGTGGCATATTCGATTAATCATAGTGTTTGGTTTCTTAGATACATTGTTATTTTCCTTGATGATTTTGTGCAATTACTTGCAAGTTTAATCTTACGAACATCTGGCTGTGGGGTTAAGCCTTCGAATTATGAACATGATCCAATATCGACGAGCCTGTATTGATCCATAAAGTGTGTGGCTGGCTGAAAGCGCTAGTGGGATCCAATTATATTAGGAACGGGTTCTCCTTTCCTTTAAATCACACATGTTTTGTCTCTGAAATCAGGAATTGGTTTACTTTCTTTTCTTTTTTTTTTTTTGACTTCCCTAAAATTTTTGTCAGCGGATATAAAAGTCAAGGGAATTTTACAGTCGGTTATGCAAACTTGTGCAATTTTAGTAAACAATTTCCGGAACTTTTGCGAACTCCTTTATTTATCATTATCTGAAAAGTTCTTGGACCGACCAATTTCCCGAATTATTATTTTTTTTTGCTGGAAGAGTTTTTTATTCACCTCCCACTACCTGTTTAAGTTGCTATGAAATAAAACAGACAGCATTTTTTTTAGTAAACAATCTTGAATCCTATATTAGAGTCGGTCACAAAAGAAGCCTCAACACATTTCTGATCTAGGGAGTGAAATATCTTTCCTAGAAGGCAATTTCTTATTGCAATAAGAGTAGTACCATTAGGGGTACAATTTTAAGTGGTGAACAGTTAGTTTTATGTTAAAAACAAAACTAAAATCGGTAAAAATTAAGTAGCACTTATTCCGATTAACCGCATTACTTAGAACGATTACTTTGTTACTGATGTAAATGTAAAACTGTCTGATTTGGAACTGTTAAATAATTACGGATAACTGCGTCATGTGGCAATAAATGTAAGTGAAATGATGCACCAAAATAAGTAAATAAGTAATCGTTTTAAGTTTTCTTAATATCGGTACCAAATAAAAAAAACCTTGCTTCATAATTTGTATCTGTATTTAATCAAAATATTTTATCTTAATGCTACGTTTCTTTAGGACGTAGGCGATCATGGCTCTCAACTAATTTCATTTCTTATTACCCATGAATTGTCATGACTTCGCATGGATTTGTTTCTCGTTGAATTTCTTACGGTTTAAAATTCAGAATTTACTAACTCCTAGACTGGTTGTTAACCAAGGCTAGAGGGCTCAATCTACCCTACTACTTATCCCATTAGCTGGCAGCGGAGAAGATATGGACTCAGAAACTTACCAAGGCAATCTGTGCAAAAGCGAATGCAACAGACAAAGATGAGGTTTGAACACAGCTTGCCAATTACATCCTCCCCGCGCGATAACCGTTACGTTCAGAATAAATAGATAAAATTTCTCTTTGCAAAAATCGCGAGCTTTATAAAAATTGAGTATGGTATTAAGGCATATAAAACTAACATTAGAAACAAGAGAAAGAATCTTTTTATAATTCTGAGAATACTGTTTACACTATTTACATTGTTCGGAATGTTGTTTTCATCCATACCACCATATTCCCAACGTTTCGGCCGTTGTACGTTCCGGCCATCGTCAGCTGATATCCTTGAAATTTCGAATCGAACCCTTTATTTATTCCCCCAAGGTCACATGGGCCACTAGATAAAAAGCGTTGTTTGATTGATCCAGTAGTGGCTTGAATCAAAGAGTTGTCAGTTCAATACCTGGGCACAGCAGAGGGAACAAAGACTTGTAGAATTGAGTTATCAAGGGGAATTAATTGAAACTAAGTCATTAAAGACGCGTGGAATTAGAACAACCTACCCGCTAAATAAAGTAATTCAGTTAAAAAAATGTAAGAAATTCCAAGACATAATAGCTGAAGAAGACCGGAGCGTACAACGGCTGAAACATCGTGAATATGGCCATAAAAAGGGGGACAACAGTCCGAACAATGGAAATAGTGTAAAAAGAAAGAATGTAAGATTGCTAAAGCATGTCTGCCCTCATTTATATATCAGTTAAAATAGAACAATTTCATTATAAATAGAAAATAGATTTGAGGTAGCCGAAATGTGATTCTACCGACGTTTCTTAAGAATACCATGGAGAGAGCATGTGACAAAGTGGAAAAAAGAATTTAAGACATAAATAAGGAATTGAATGAAAGTGAAGCAGAGGAAAGTATCGAACAATCTATGACCTTGTGAGGGGCCGCAGCTATTGACTCTCTCACATCTAATCGATACTCTTGGCTTATCCAGTCTTAATAGTTCACAGATTTTTTAGATCGTCTCTTTAGTCATGATTCCTCGATTTCTGATGTGACGGAAAGGATTCTGCGTCTTCCTGTTTTTGTTGACTGAAATGGAATATCCGCAATTTGCGTATACAATCAATAATGAGCTTGATGACCGTAAGAAAAGACAATTATACTGAGTATTGTATCATTCGTATCAAGTGGTTACTATACTGCTGCGTATTAATTGTGCCACAGTCTTCGTTTATTAATAGTCTACGTGATAAATACAATCTCCACGGTGATTCTATTTTATCATTCCACGTGTGTTCTTTAAATATATTTGCTTATACCCTTATTATAATTAATTTCTTGCAATTAATCTCATCCTCCCAAGATTCTTTCTCTATATTCAAAACAGATACTGATCCAGAATTTAACCCTTCCATGTAGAATTACCTGAATAGTATGAAACAATCAAATTAATTTAGGTTGAACGGCTATATTTTATTAGGTTGGTGCAAAAATAATGACGTAATAATGTCGTTTTTTGACGTATTTTTTAACGTCAAAAACGACATTATTACGTCATTACTTTTGCACCAACCTAATATCTTAGAAACCTTTAACCCAGGCGGGTCGAAGGGGATTGGATGAATTTTAGTTATACTGGATTTACTTGACCCTGCTAAGTCAAGCCAACGTTTAATCTTTGCTGGTTGTATTTATATTATTTACTCATGGATTCTAATTATGATTTCAAACTCTACTTTATACAATTTACATTGTTTAAAGACTGAACATGTGTACACTGAGGAAGTTTTCCTGAGCTCAAAAGAGATGTTCATTTACATTGAACCAATCATTCTTTCATCATCTTTAGCAATAGATCAGATATATGAGTTCTAATTGAGGTCTGGGATGAGCTTCAGTTCCAATAGATGTTCAAGGCAAAGAACCAATGTTGGAGAACATGCATCCATCATGATAGGTGAAATTTCAGCATCTGATCGATGGTGAATGTTTAGGTTTGTAGCATTAAAAAGAAATAAAACAGATGAGAAAAATTATAAAGAAGAGTATCTGTCTATATTTCTGAGATGAGGTATTATGTACACTATTTACATTGTTCGGACTATCATCCTCATCTTTGTTGCCATATTTATCACAACGTTTCGGCCGGTGTACGCTCCGGCTTTCTTCAGGTGGTTGGAATGTCGAACTGAATCCTTTATTCAGCGTAGACTGTTCTAGTTCCACGTGCCATGTCTAATGGATGTCAGTTATCAGTTATATCCTGTTAATTTCCCTCTACGGGTTCTCCACCGCCTTAACCAGATATTGAACTCACACTCTTTGGGTTCTGTTACTGGATCTAACTAACGCCATTATCTACTGTGCCATGTGTCCTTGAGTCGTGTTTTGCTGATAGTTGTCTTATTTGGTTAGACTGGGACACAAAGAAAGAATTTTGGCGATAAAGTGAAGGCATGTAAATCTTACTCTCTCCCTGCTAAGTATAATGCTTATATTTTTGGTAAGTATTTTTATATCTACCGTGAAACATTACATACCAATTATTTGCGAATTTTGACTAAGGAGCTCAGGCAGAAGGGTTAAAATTGTTCAGGAACGCAGAGCTCAAAGGGTTAAGGGTGGACATGAATGAGCGAAAGGTGTGCGAATTAGTCTAACACGCCATTATTAATGCACTGATTTCGAACATTACTTAATGCACGACGCTCGTTGCCTTTTGTCAGATTAATTTCAGCAGAGCGTATAGTTAAATCTTTGGATTATTCTGTGAACTAATTCTTAAATTTAGATTCTATCAAAGACTTAATCATTTTGTTTCGAATATCTTATATCCGTTTCTAACATCTACTTCGTGCGCTAGCAGCAGCAGCAGCAGCTGTGTTTGTCGTTGTGCTTACATAACCTCTTTTTCTTGACTTATAGGCTCCTTTCGTAAGACGACCAGAAGTAGGCTTCATGGGAATTATGGATAAACGGAAGTGGAAACATTTATCTGGGATTTGTCTATTCGGCTCTCACGTGAGTTACTTCATCTGACGAACATTTCGTTGCTCTATACATGTGGAGTTTTGCCCGTGGGCATTTCTTTTTATTACGCCTTCATCTTCTCTAAGCAAGTTATATATTGGGCTTATTATTTTCATGAATTTTGTTGTAATTATTTTTCATTTTATTTTTCTTATAGCAGATTTACTTTTCCGGCCATAAATCTGTTAATTACACCCAAGTTTTCTGAATAGAAGACAATCTATCCGAACTTTCAAGATAACCTACAAAAACTAAATAAAGTAATAAGGAAATTTTCGCGAGTGGAAAGTCTTGAATGCTGAACAACTGTGTAATATTAATCCTTTCATATGGCAGTGAACGCTGGAGAATAGCGTCACAGATGAAGAGGAGATGAGACAACAGAGATGTGTTTATCCAGAGCTGTCTTCCTTGGTAACTAGACTTTACTAGATTGGCGCCAAAGTATCACTATTTTACAGTTGAAATGGCTAGCTGTAACTATAAGTTCTATGTTAACAGATTCTTCTCTCACATGTCTCGCTTCGGAAACTCTCTTCCATTTTCATGCTTTCCAGTCAACTTTCTTCAAAAATTTAAATGTAATATCAATCGTCACTTCTCTATTCCTAATTAATGTTCTTTTATTGTTCTCTCTCCATAATAATGTTTTCTTTTTCTCATATTCTTTCACGCACAGTAACCCCTTGCGTCTTAGTGGCTTTATTGCATTGCTTGAGGTGAACTTATTAAAACAGCGTGCTGATAATACCGTTGATGGAGCACGTGACCAAAGTAGAAGTTTTAAGAAAAAATGGGAATGAAATGACACTTGTGCTTAGGATCAGAAAATGACACTCATGGGGTATATTGAAGGTAGATGGGTAGAGAGAACAGTGTATAATCTATCTAACGAGTTTGTGTAAATAGGTGACAGAATAAGGGCTGGAAGGCGTGGGAGGGGGACAAAAATCGGTTAGAGCTTCATGATCGCACACGCCCGGAAGTGGCATGACAAGAAGAAGAAGAAGAAGAAGAAGAAGAAGAAGAAGAAGAAGCAGCAGCAGCAGCAGCAACAGCAGCAAGTAAAATATTTTGCATGGCTCATTTTATTTTTATGAAATGTTTTTGTGGTTTTCAGTTCCTTTCTAAAAGAATTATATAACATTCAGCCCTTTCATATTGGCATTAAATAACATCTTTTATTCAAATACATTTTTGTTTTCTGATATTCTACAAATTCGCAATAGTCTAGTAATGTTTTAGAATCGGAGATTAAAGTAAATACTAATTACCTTTGCTAATATGAAAATCATTGACAATAAAACTTGTTTTTTTACGGCTTATCACCCCTTTTGTGGGAGTAGATAGGCTAATCTATCTTCCGGTTCTTACTCCCTCCAGTACTTTGAACAAGAGTAGATGTTTATCCCTTGTTCTCTGTTTAGAATTGTGTTTTCAGTTCCTTTGAAACTCTACTCCAACTCCTTTAACGTTATTCACTAATTAAATCTTGACCTATTCAAGTCTAGAATCAGTTGTTATTTTCCCTGTATAGGGCCAAGAACTCCACTCCTTGCCCTTTCTTACGCTAATACAACTCCACACGGTAACCGTCAACCTTGCGTGGTTCTCAGGCCTTGTAAGGAGTGAACATCAGTAAATAAATAAGTAAAAGTTTAAGGCAGGAATATATTTTGGATTGTAAGACTAATATTTTTTGTGAAGAACATTGCGTTAATAACAGATACACGTCCTACTATTTAACTCATAGAGGGGAGAGAAAAGATGGATTCATACTTTGCCAGTGAATATTTGCGCATCAGTGAATTACAAACTGGAATTCGAACCTGGCTTTTCTATTTTCTCAATTTGAGCCGCTAACCATTACACTTCCCGCACATCCTTGCCAATAAAGAAATTAAGACATAGTAATTATTGTTTCGGGGAAATTAAAGTTAAATTATCATGCAGAAATAAATATAATGATATTACGTTGATACATAAAACAAGTCCATAGTTTAATATTAAAAAAAGCGTTAAATCGGCTGTAACAGCAAAATTGTCCAAATCGTGTGACAGCAGAATTGTCCATCCCACAAAATATTTAATATTTAAGAGTAGCACTAAACTAATTGAGTTTCTTTTCTTCCGTTTTTCAGATGAAATGTTTAGCCATCTTGACACAATTCAGTTGGAAAGAGAACAGGTTAAAATTGTTTTGTGTCAGCCTCACTCTCTTCCCAAATGAGCAATGGCGAGGGAAAAAAGATCATTCAGGTCTTCGGTAATAGTACCAACATTCATACTCTGGCTTCCATCTTCATTCAAGGACCATCAACAGAACGGAGAATGAGTTTAAAAAAGAGGGAACATTAGGGAGGAAAACTGGATCAGGAAGTCAAACAGCAAGAGAGATCATCATTTCAACTTAGAGCTAAGGAGATCAATTAGAAAAGATCCAACAAAACCCATAAGACGTTTGCCACGTAAGAGATAAGTTTCAGCTATGACAGTTCAAGCAAAAGTGAAAAAAAGACTTGAAAATGAAATCGATCGTTACTCAACTCAAGGACAGAAGGTTGGAATGTTAGAGAGGGCAAATATCATCTTGAATAAATTGGAAAATTTTCGTGGGTATAATATATATATATATATATACATATATATATTTGAACTTGAAATTTCAATCCTTCATGAGCTTCCGATCCTTAACTAAGATTAATTAATGATGAACATCTCATTTTCGTTTATGATCGACTTCTTCACGATTCTTGTGTTAAGCCTGTCAAGTAATTATACATTGCTATTGCTCAAATTAGAGTCCCATAGTGTTACAAAAACCTCGGAGAATTCCAGTAAGATATCTTTAATCATTTCTAAGATACAACGGTTTAGAGCTTAATCTAATCACTGGACAATTTTGCTGTTACACGATTTGCGCAATTTTGCTGTTACACGATTTAAATAATTGCAATTTTGTTACACCCGGTATTCCATAAGCTATTTATTTTCAATATAATCAGCCATCTTAATACACTTAAAACAACACCTATCCATTATCACATAGACCGAATGTTATACAGTGGACATTTCAGACTATAAACTTATTGAACAATCCTCCTAAATGGACTGTTGTGATATTAAGTAGAATAATGTTCGCGCTAAGTTCACATGGAATGTGACAAGACGTGGTGTAGAAGTAGGCTAAAGAAACCCGGATAATAAATAGCAGAAGATGGCCGCTGAAGTTACGTGATTTTAAGTCTTACGCAGAACCGTCTAGCAGTTTGTGTTCAGAATTCTTTTTATAATGATAAAGCAACTACCAGAACGAATTCGAATAAATGGAAATTGATTGTTTACAAAATATATTTTTCTATGTCAAACTCTGACTGGTCAGAACAACGGGGAGCGCTAAAATACGCCTGAAGTCGTAAAAGTTATTTTTATTAGTCATCACTTAGTCTCAACCTTAAGTAAGTGAGTTTTCTTACCAATATAAGAGAGAAAAAAAGGCTTTTCAATTATTAAGTGAGTCATGCTGAGAATATTATTGGTGTGGTTGATGTTTCAATTACGAGAAGTTTTCTTTCACCTATTTCACAAAGTAGCAAAGGAGAGCAAGAAGAGAGGAGTAACCATTAATTGTAAAAGAAAAAGAAACCCAACAAAGACCGGTCAATAAAAAAGGGACAACCCAAGATATGAGATACAAATTGGAGACATTAGGATCAAGCAAGTTAAAAAATAAACTTCGGAAAATGTGACACACATATCAGAAAATTGGAATAACGAATCACAATGTTAATATTAGCTGTTTCCTTATAAGGAAATATTCGCGTTTTATTGACCAAGCTATTATTGATTGAAATGTATAAAATCTTTGTCTTAAAAAATTCTTCAGAAAAATTGGTTCCACGTGTCCATAGCTGTTATCGCTCTTTCCAGTAGTTATGGGGTTTTTCTTTCTAACCTGTCATTTGAAGTCACGTGAAATAACAGTATAGTGATTGTTATTTTTTTTCGAGTTACCTGTGCTATCCATTGTAGTTGTTGCTGCCGTTGAAAGTCATCAAGTCGTGTGGTTTCTCTTATTTAGTTAAGTCCTTTTTTTTAATTATGCTGCAGCGCCAGTCCACAAGATTCAAAGAAGTGTAGTTTTCACCAAGACCCATAGGCTTCATTCGCTCAAAGCTATTTTTAAATGATATCTTGGAGACGATACAGAGGGAGACAGGAAACGTTCGTTCGAAACAAAGACAATATTGGTGAACTTTCATGTCATATCACTCAAGGATCTTTGAGACAAAGAGATGTCATCCAGCAGAAGAATGTTGAGAATACCATGGACGGAATATGTGACCAATGAGGAAGTCTTGAAGAAAACAGAAACAAAAGGGACATTTGTGCTTACGATCAGAAACTAACAGTTGAAATTTTTGTGATGCATCATGAGAAAATTAGGTTTGGAAAAATTTAACATTCGTAAGCCATTGCCTGTAAGAGAAACAGAGAAAAACATCACTTAATCTATTTTTTGTGATGTTAGACGCTCACTCGTTGTAACTCTCGATAGGTCATCGAATGCTCGTTATTACTTCCGAAATCCTCGTTGTAGACGAGACTTTGTAAATGCAGATACTGGTAATAATACTCGCACTAATAATACTTGTTCAAATAATAATCTCCGAATAGTATAATCGCGTATAATGATCAATATAAAGGATAATATGAAGAATAGTATAAAAAATCGCGATCACTTAGACGTCACGCTAATTCCCATTTATACGTTTCCTTTACGATCACGTGATCTACTTATTTAATAATGGAATCGTCCGTGTTTGCTCACTGGGGATCTTTGTTCAAACTACAGTGTCGGCAACGACACTTTATTCCTATACAACATTACCCAACGAGTTTGCGTAAATGGATGACAGAATAGAGCGTGGTAGGGTTAGTAAAAAAGACAACATTGTTAAGCACTACAAAGAATAAGGAAGTTGGGGAGAAACACGATCGCCCACGCCCTGAATGAACATGAAGCAAAAAAAAGAATAATATAAATTGCATGTTTACATTGGAATATGTAACTTGTTTCTTTTGGGAGATGTATTAGGTTGGTGCAAAAATAATATCGTTTTTTGGGCGTATTTTTCAACGTCAAAAACGATATTATTTTTGCACCAGCCTAATAAATAAACAGTGCAAGTGTCGATATATACTTTGGGAATATAATGATGCTTATAATCTGAATTTAATAATATCAATTGTGAACATTAATTGTACCTGAGAGAACAGACAACTGTTTCATAGTCAGGACATTCTATGTGGTTAAGTATATGGCCCGAACTGGTGTTTGGCAACTAGGTTGTTCCCTAGTGGGCCGCATCGATAGTTTCGCTGCAGTCGTCTACACGGTTGTCTGCAGGCCAATTCATCAAATTTGCATTGTCGCTCTGTTTTCTTGTTGAAAATCAAATCAGTCCTCTTTTCACTAGCAGAATATGTTTTTCTGTAGTAATAAATTGCTCAACTCATATACTCTGTATTGCCTACTTCTATTGTCCTCAGCAAGGAAATTTTGTAAATACTTGTCAGTAACGGAGATGAACAAGTGAGTGCTTGAAACTTCTTAATTCTAGCTTTTGCAGACCTACATTCAACAAGATAGAAATTCTCGTTAAAGAATTTTGGAAGGTGACACTCCTTTTTTTACCATGATATGTCGCCTTCTCAGCAATTACTGATTGAAATTATGGGCCAACGAAAGGGCACCGACATATCGTTCTTCGTTTTTCTTTTCTCATGTTTTGCGGCAATTGCGATTGACAACTGACCCTTTAAAAATGTCGTATTTAAAAAAATACGATATATTTCCAACAACCTTTTTAGCTGTTTTTAGTCAAGCGATCTTTATTCTTCTTAATACATAAAGTGAAATTATTCTCCGCTATTTTTCCCACACAATGTTGCACAACATAGAAAGGATCAAAATAAAATGACGATGACAGATAATTATATTTTATATAGATATTTAATTTTTTCATCACTTTTAAAAATTAAAATGTATTCTTAGATGTGTGGTTCTATCCCTTTTTTTTAAATTCTAAAATTAAAGACGTTATTTTCGAAAATGTTTTTTTTTCTGTAGCTCTGTAGTTGATGTCGGATAAACGAGTCTGTGTATCAATGCCTTCATATTGGTTAGTTTAGACTCCCTATAGAGTATAAGGTCATAGCCTGACCACCCCAGGTAATGCTCCTATTGTTTCAGTGGCAAGTAGGTTTTACAGAATAGACTTGCTAGCTACACACGCAACCAGCTTTGAATTCAGTGAGTTGACCTTTTCTCAGACGGGTTGCCAACTTCGCTTAGAGAGCCCAATTTGTCCTGCTAAGAGGATAGACGGATAGAGTAATACCTTTCCGAATTAGATTTGTTCTAAGTTGTTCATCGATCCCAAGTCCTGCGCCGATAACGATTCCGAACAAAGAGATATTAGTTTAACTTCATACTCGTTGCTGAAATATCTCTGTTCACATCGTAAATGAATTTGGAAAAAAAAAGAAGTAATTTTTAAACAAGGTTAAACAAAGCCATTTCACAAGTTCGGTCCTATAATAGTTGTTACGTCCAGTGTATAAAATGTTTATTTATATGCAACACATATGGGATAGAATTGTTAAATTAATGCATGAGATAAACAAGGACACATGCCAGAGTGGATAGAGGCGTTAGTTAGATCCAGTGACAGTTCAATACCCGGTTAAGGCAGTGGAGAACTTTCAGAGGGAAATTAACAGGAGATAACTGATAACTGACATCCATTAGACATGGCACGTGGAACTAGAACAGTCTACGCTAGCGAGCGAAATAAAGGATTCAGTTCGACATTCCAACCACCTGAAGAATGCCGGAGGGTACAACGGTCGAAACGTTGTAATAAATATGGCGACAAAGATGAGGACAATACTCTGAATAATGTAAATAATGATTTATTAGGGTGAGTTATGTTTCTTTTCCCCACCCGAGGGTAAACAGAACACAGAGTTGGTATCATGTGGGGAAATTACACGTTAAATGTGAGTAAGGGCAACGCTGCCTCGTTTCTTCGTGGCTGCACTGTAAACGCATCAAGAAAACTCTCTACTTTTGTGCAATGGAGGGATTCTGCTTTACGACTGGAATTTCCAGAAACCAGAAACGTCGACATTGACTATAAATATCCTTGTGCTTTCTAGCACTAGGATATTTACCTAATACCGAAGGTCTGAGGCATCTGTCATCACACGAAAGCAGATTTAACACAAAGTTGTTTTAATGAGTAGAGGTAAAAATGACCCAATTCTCGCAACCTCTGCCACAGAAGCGTTTTTTTGCGACCAATTTCTCTATGCAATGGGTAAGTGTTGCTATTGAATTTGAATCTGCAGGAACTATGTACATCTAGTATTTCTTCGTCTTTCTACGAGGTCTGGCTTAATGTGGGGTGTAGAGCTAAAATGTGTGAGTAGAAGCGAACACTGCTCAGTACCTAGCAGTTAGTGTTGCAAAAATGTCAAGGTAACCGACGAGCCTCTGTTTTATTGAAATTGGGAAATGTTGTTCCGGAGTAGGGACTTTTGTACTCTGATCTGCCCGGAGATAAGACAAATCTTATCCCAGATCTGAAGAACCGGAAATGACAAGATGATACCATCTGGTTATTATTTATTGATCGGTTAGAAAAAATGAATCTAAAAATCGTAGTCATAATGTTAACATCAGTTCATATGCATAAAGGAACAACTTTAATGAAACAAAAGAAAATTTAGTCAAAAGATGTCAAGAACACAAAAAGATAAATAAAAGAAAAAAAAGTTCTTAAAGAAAACTATTGAAAGAAAAAAGAAAAAATGTCTTCCAGGAGGGGAAAAAGAGAAGAGTGCTTCGAATAGAAACATTTAATTATATTCCATTTGCAGAACATTCTCCGCTAAATCTCTGAAGCTAATATTTTGAAAAGTAATTAAAATATCTTGATATTTCCGGCAAGGAGTCGTTTCTAATAATCAAATTCCCATATAAAATATCAACACAACATCGAAATAAATAAATAAATAAATAAATAAAGAGCCTCTGAGGAACAAAACCTAAGAAGCAATAGAAAAACAATCATAAACAAATCTAAGTTTAATTTCTGTTTCTTTCTATTTCTGTCGATGTGTATCGTTTCTCTTATATTTCCTGTTATTAACCCAGTGATAGATTATCAACGATCAAATTGAGTCAGTGCTGTTCATGCAATCTAGGAAACATGTCCAAATCAGGAGATGGGGATTAAATTTTGATTTTTATATTTTTTTCCAGCTTTGTTTTTAAATTCACTTTTGCTTTACCTAATATTCTAATATCTGATAAGATACAACATAATCGATAGCTTTAAAATATCACCTTGCGTGTCAGTATCACCGTGTTCTCGGCTTCGTGTTTTTTTTTCTCTCTGTCTAAACCGAATTTCCATTACTGTCCACTGATTTGGTCTGTATAATATAATAACGCTACGACAAAATTAATTTGTTTTTATGCCCGAGATTTGATCAAGCCATTACGATGAATAATTGTTGTTAAGGAATGTTGAGCTCTCTATTGAAATTTGATCAACTCAATGACGTTATATGCCATTACGGTAACATCATTTGCAGCTTAGAGGTAGAGAGTTGGTCCACTTAAGATGATAAGTTATTATAGCAAAAGAATCGAAAATAAATCAAATCTGATAAGATTTTTCTATTGTTCCTCTCTTGTATTTTATTTGAAATTTCTGTCTGTGTTTTCATTTACTTTTATATTCTCGTTATTTCATTAAACTCATCTGTATTTTTTTTGCTTTCAAATCAGACAGTAAATCAATGGCGGAAAGTTCTCATTGTTTGATTCTCTGAAATGGAAAATCGCCACAAGAGGTACATTTGAGATTCAGTTTGTATAGACTCCTTTAAGACATCTAATAGCGCGTCGTCGTGGACATACACAGAATTTTGCCGAAAGCAATTTTTAACTGTAAAATTAATAAACTAATGAATAAATGTTGAAACCTTCTGTACAGAAATTGGTTTTTGAGAAAAAGGTGTTTTTTTTAAATTTTAAAAATGGAAATCTAGATTGGTTTATGAATACTGATACTCCAAAAGATAGCAAAGACTGTCGAGAAAGATTAAAATTCGTTTCTTTAAATAATCTCTGGTTTTAGGAAAAGGGGAGGTGGAATAAGCAGATGGTTGTAAAAATCTGAATATCGAGTATGATTAGTCCCGGATTTAGTTGATTTCAACGAAAGAATCTTATGATGGTTTTATAAACATAGCTTAGATATGGCACAAGGCCAAAAATATAGGGTGATCAGTGAGGATCGAACTGCCTACCCAGTCGAAATTGTTTTAATGAGACAAGCTTGCTATCTATTACACTGTGTCGATGTGCCAACGAAGGAAGGATACGGAAGCACGCAACAAATTATTTCATTAGAGTTTAAACAATTTTCTTCTAGAACAGGAGTAGCGATTTTCCAAGCGTAGCTTAAATGTGGCACAAGGCCGAAAGTATGGGGCACCCAGTGAGGATCGAACTCACTACTCGTTCGTAATTGTGTTAGCGAGACAAGCTTGCTAACCATTACACCGCCTCGGGGTGCGCATTCTCGAACAGGAGTAACTAGGTTAGCATATCACCTGATTCACATACATTTCCGGCTTTTTTTAAACAGGAGTAGAGGTTTATCCCTTGCTGGGTGTTTAAGACTGGATTTACACTTCTGTCTAAACTCTTCTCATTTTCTTTCACTTCCAGTAACCCCTTGCACCATAGTGGCATTATCACCTTGCTTGGAGTGAAATGATTAAAAAAATAAAAAAATTGCCACAAATAAAAATAAACTTTACAAAACATATTGGGTTGGCAACTAAGTTCCCGCAGTTTTTTTTTTTTTTTAATTTTTGAAATGTATTCTGTTTTTAAATTTTGGAATCTATTTTTTTCGAGAATTCTCTTTTGGAATTATTTTGGAATGAATTTTTTCTTTTGTCGAGTTAATTTAAGTTAATTTCTGTTTATTTTCAGATCATTAAAATGGAATGTCAAGTTAAGAAAAATGAGCATTTTCGACACCTCATTTCTTTTTGCTTTTAATAAAGGTTCTAAGGCCGCAAAAGCTGCTCGCGACATTTGTTCGTGTGATTGGTATGCCAAATTTAAAAATGGAAATTTTGACCTCGAAGACACACCTCGGTCTGGCCGTCCAGTTGAGTTCGATGAAGAGCGATTAAACCAACTTTTGCACGAAAATACTCGTCAAACGACAAGGGAACTAGCAGAGAAAATGCAATGCTCCCACGCTGCTATAGAGAAGCATCTTTACTCGATGGTAAAAGTTCAGAAGTGTGGAGCATGTGTTCCGAATGCTTTAAGGGATAACAACAAAAATCAACGAGTCACAATCTCCGATGGTTTGCTTGCTCTTCACCGCTCAACTCATGGACACAAGCAACGATTTCTTTACCGAATTGTTACTGGCGACGAAAAATGGTGCCTGGACATCAATATGAAACAGCGCAAGGAATGGCTTAGCCTCGGTAAACAAGCGACACCGCGCGTGAAACAAGATCTTCATCCGCGTAAAAGGATGTGCGTTTAGTGGGACTGGAAAGAGATTATCCATTACGAATTGCTTGAACTGAACCAAACGGTCAACGCCGAACTCTATGTTCAGCAGATGGAATGACTCAACACGGCTATTCAAGAGAAAAAACCTAATCGGAAGCATGGAGTTCATTTGCTGCACGACAACGCCCACTCTCATATCGCCAATATGACCCAGAAAGACATTCAAACGCATGGCTGGGAAGTGCTGCCACACCCGCCTTAATCTCCCGATTTGCCACCAAAGGATTTTCACCTCTTTCGATTTCTTTCAAATACTATGCGTGGAGTTTTGTTCAATATTGATGGGCAATTGAGAGCTTGGTTGGATGAATTTTTCGAGTTGAAACCGGACGATTTCTATCAAGAAGGGATGGAAAATCTTGTTGAACATTGGGAAGAAGTTGAAAACAACAAAGAAGAATGCATTATTGAGTAATTAGTTGCTTTTTTAATTAAATCTTTTAAAAAATTTAAATTTGAAAAAACGGCGGGAGACTAGTTGCCAACCCGATATTTCTAATGACCTTCATTATTTATATTTTTATTCACGGATCATCTGTCATTGTTTTTAGATGTAAATAAAAATGTTAAATTAATCGCCACCAAAACCCTTTTGTTGTCAGGAACATGTCCTTTTCGTTTAGCATCCCAATGTCATTTACCCTTTAATCGTTCTGATTCCTGTTCGTATTGAATTTTATTATTCGGTTGTGCTATTTCGGATATTCATGTGTTTAACACATCAGCCATCAGGGTCCTGCATCATTGTCGGTAGGTTATTAGGATGGCATCCTGTGTCATAACATAGTTTGTCAATGTAGATGGTTACTGGACGACCAACCCATCTTGCTCCATGGCTAGGTGTCCAGAGCAGCATATCATCCGCAAGTTCTTCTTTTTCTCGCCAGCAGTGTCCAGCAAAATGCATTCTGCATAAGCGTAATATTGTAGAAACATGACAAATGGGTCTATAGAACTGTTCTAGTTGGATAATGTCTCCAAGAGATGTTAAGCATAGCTTTCAGCATCCGAGTGTAGGTTCCATCAAGCTTAGACTGTAGGTTTTAGTTATTGTCCAAACAGTGGGTTCATAAAACTGCCTCTTCAGCAGCTCGAAAGAATCTCTGTTTGGGGTTGTCTCGTAGATCAGATTTCTAGATTACATCCATTTTATTCAAGGCGATCCAGGTTTTAGCTATGCAAATTTTCACATCCTTTTCTGTAGAATTTCGTTTCCTAGGTATGTAAAAGATTCGTCAGGTTTTATTGATTCATCTAAGATAGTTTGCATTGAGCATTGCTTGTTGAAACATATGGATTTAGTTTGAGATGTATTGAAATAGAATTCAAGGTCGTCAGCAGCATTTTCTAGATTTTGTAGCATTGGAAATGATGTCCGTAGATATAGCTAGGTCATCTGCATAGTTAATATCTGTCAACTATTTTGCAGGATATCAGCTTGAGAGTGTTGGTGATAAAGTAAAACCTAGATGATGATGTTTGTCGAGGAGAGTTCTCAATGTGTAACCAAGGGTGATAACAAAGAGAAAAAGAGAGAGGGTGTTACCCTGACGAACCACTGTCTTGATGTCGAAGAAATTAGTGTCTACGTCTGAGGATCGAACCAAAGATTTGGTATTTTTGCATAGCATCATTATGGTAGAAAAAAGGTCCCAAACTTTAGAAAAGTTAGTTTTTGAGTCTGCCGGTACTTTGAGTAGGAATCTCGTTTCTTACTACTACTACTACTACTACTACTACTACTACTACTCATCCTTGATCTCCACCACTTTCCCCTAACTTACCCACCGTCTCAATATCTGGTAGGTGGTGGACAGTGTCCAGCCATAAAGCATAGCCACACCTCTTACTTTCACGAATATCCACCAAAAATGCTGCCTTCTCATCAGACCTTAGCAACATATGCATTGAAGAAAGTTAAATAAATGTAAGGTAAGATTACGTTTACGAAATAATTTTGTGGTCGGTTTTTGAAGGTGTAAGGGCAAGGAGTCTACAGGCTGCTTTACTTTTTGTAGATTACTCTAAAGCTTTTGGTTCTGTACATAGGAGAAAAATTGGGGAGTGCCTTCTGGTATATAATATCAATTTGACATTTCAGCCCACGAGTGGATAAGAGCTTCCTTTCTTCAATATGATATTGCTCATAAGTACCAAATTTCAATGTTCTTTTCTCAGTTATGTCTTTAAGATCATTTTCAAAATAACGAGGAAAAACGTTACACGAGTAAAATATTATTTTGAATTGTTATAATTCGAATCACATTTTAGAATCTTGTGAATTATAACTTGAATGAAGTTTTCCAATCCGTACAAATTCGTTTCGCATTTTTAAAATTTAATTTTTATCTTGAAAGTTAAAAAAAATTGTGGCTAACAGCTCTATCCTGTAAAGCCTACCGAAAAAAAAACTATGATCCTATAATGCACAGCTGATCTGCAGGTTTATCTGACCGATATGTACACATTGAACTTTAGAACACGTAAACTTTTATCCAACACCAGAGCTACAGAAAAAAAAACTTTTTTTGAAGATAGCGTTATTAATTTTTCAGAATTTAAAAGAACGAGTTAGAACGACACAACTAAGGCTAAATTTGATAAAGGTGATTATAAATTAGAATAATTATTTGGAATAAGAGGGGGTAGTGGAAGATTTTTTTAAATTAATAAACGGAAGGAGTGGCGTACTGGCCTGACAGTAATGTTAAATACGCCATGTTGGATATTTCTTATTTGATTATAACAATGACTTTCGTGATAAAATTCATAAGGGAAATGATGATGATAATAATTAAAATGTTCTAATTGAACTTAACCACACACGCTATTCCTATGACTATATACTTTCCTAAGTCTCTCAAGGTTATGTATGATTAGATTTGAAGTTGGGAATATATATATAATTAGAGATAATAAATGAAATTTCTGGCTTTTTAATAAGAATACGTAATAACTGATGTTCAATAATTCTTGCAGTTTTTTAAGACTCCAAATCTAAATAAAATTAGCATTTGGAAAAACGTTTTAGAAAATTATAATAACGATCAATTGTTAATTTATTTAAAAAAAAAAGGTGTCATCATCTTTGTTGCTTTTTAAATAGAATTTATATCGGTGCATTCTCCACTCACTATATGCCTACTTCGTATCACATAATCTTCATGATAGTTCCAGAAACGAAAATAGTTTGCTAAAATCATCAAATAGAAGAATTTAGCTCAAAATAGTCTGTCTAGAAAATATTCAGCTATTTTGAATATCTCTGGAACAGATTGCAGTTTGTAACTAGACAGCCAACGAAAATGAGCTTTACTGCATATGCGAGAGCAGACACTCTCTTTTGGGGTTACTCAATCGTTAGTTAGTAACTAGTGAGTGAACATTTGCAATCTGTTACCGCATCATTCACGTGTCGAGTAGGTCTTTTTTGTAAAATATCACATCATTCAAGTGTGTCAAGTTTACTACTAATGTCCAGATTTGCCAAACTGCCACTTTTTGCTTTTCCCAAAGTTAAAATTGCTATTGACAGGGTAGATTCTAAACTGTGGACAAAATTAAAGAGAACGCAATTGACGGGCCATTTAATAGCAAATTATGAAAGGTGACTTTAGTGGAAGTGACGCTGGTATAAAAAGTCGGTTAACTCTAGAAGATTGTACTTTGAAGTTAACTAAAGCGCCGTTTTCCTGGGCAGGCTATTAATATTAAATTGCTGTATACTTTCTGGACAGGCATTATATTGCATTATTTCAGAAACTTAGACAAGTTTAAACAACAAGGGTGTGGATTTTAAACCAAGTCTTTGAACAGTAACAACAAAATAGGGATTTAAAAAATATTATTCCGAAATTGAGTGAGAACAGAGCATTTTGCGATGATCAATATGCTGTCAATAGCTGCAAAGGTATTTGATAGGCTAAGCCATGGATTTCAATAAAGGTTGACAATGGGTATATAGAATGATTCAGGTCTGAGAAAGGCATATGGCAGTACGGAGACTTTAAATGAATATGCAAGTTCTGACATTACCACTATATCATATGGAGTGGCGCATGGGACTAGGCAACAGTTGTTAGGCGACCTTTGTCATTATCAAATGAGTTGGTTGCCTTGCAAGGTTAGTTTCTCCGGCCTTTTTGAAACCAATATACCAAAGTTGGACTATTTTTACTTCTTACTGAAAATCAAAATATCCGTCTTCTTACCAAGAGAATATTTTCTTCTTCGATAAACACAACGAGCATATCCTGTATCGGCTGCCTTTATTGTCCTTCGGGGAAAAACTCTATCGACTAATTATCATTGAAGAAGGGAGTTTCGGGCTATGTGTATCCTATAGCGGGCAAAAATTATCACTGAAGAAATTTTTGTGAGGATAAAATCCTTTTTTTTTTTTGCAAGAAAATCGCATCACCCTCTCGCTAATTGCCGAATCGTTAATTAAAGGGCGACTGAAAAATGACTGAGATCCGCCACGCCTTTCTTCTTTTCCATTCTGGTGATGGCCTGATCGATGCCAATCCCGTGAGATTTGTATTCAATAACTGATCCTATCAAAATATATTGTATTTCAGATATACAATATATTTACAACCTGTGTAGCTTTCTGTCAGTAAAGAGATTTTTTTTCTTTCCCTAATTCTTAAATTTAAATTATTTCCCTTTACACATACAGCGTTACTCAAGTTATGAGATGAGTTGTCGTAGTTTTTTCATAGAAATTCATCCACTTCCCAGATACGGTATTTTCGGAAAAAACGCAACTGTATGTAAGATGCATCCGTAGTCAACTTGCAGGAAAGAAAAGATCTATAGTCATATTTGAAACATTTTTATTGAACAAAAATTCAATCTGATACCTTATTATAGCATATCTTGTTCTGAACGCTTATATTGGGGGTTAGGGTCATCATAGGTTCATTCGTTTTATGCACTATATTTTTTTTACCGGGTTTTACAGTTTTCAAACGTAAAATGTCCAATATCTACTCTCTGGAAAAGCGCCAAATAAACTGGTGGTCAGTTTACTACGCAAAACACAAAAACAAAAAACAAACTTCCATTAAATGAGTCGACATCAAGACTTAACATTAAATTAACGTGAATGTAATTTATGCAGAAGTCTCTCTCTCTCTCTCTGTCTCTCAATATATAT
>OZ010583.1:100584389-100624389 GCA_963932145.1 Acanthosepion lycidas
AAGTTGGAAGATAACAAATGTTTAATTTTCGATTAAATTACATTTGCTCTACTCAGTATTGAGCACTCTTTTAAGAATAGTATTTTTGATTATTGGAATTTATTCCGTATACACCAATCCTATACTTGGGTATATATATATATATATATATATATATATATATATATATATATATATATATATATATATATCCGAGTTTGCCCGTCTTCTAGGGAGGTTAACAACTCCCCATTGCAGATGTTCGCTCAGGCACAATTGTGTTGGTTCAACAACCACCTGTGGCTTATACTGCAACTATGCAGACGATGATTTAGGATTTCCATCTACCTATCCAATTTCACTCGCAAGGCTTGGGTTAATCCGTAGTATGGTTTTCTGGCACTTTCAAAATAACTGAAATATAACTGATAACATTAGGAAGTTACCTTCCTGAAAAATAGACCTGCTGATTATTCGATTCCGGGTTTCATGGTCAGAAATCGAACACTCTAACCACACACACACACACACACATATATATAATTGTATTTATTAATCACACTATGTACATGTCATTTTAAAGCGTACAAATTTACACTATTTACATTATTCGGACTACTGTCCTCATCTTTGTTGTCATATTCATCACAACGTTTCCGCCGTTGTACGCTCCGGCCTTCTTCAGGTGGTTGGAATGTCGAACTGAACCCTTTATGTGTCCTTGACACATGGAGCAGTGGATAAAAGTCTTGTTTAAATCCAGTGACAGAACCTAAAGAGTTGTGAGTTCAATATCTGTTTAAGGCAGTGAGGAACTTGGAGAGGTGAATTAACAGAAGATAACTGATAACTGACATCCATTAAACATGGCACGTGGAACTAGTACAGTCTACTCCAGCGAGCGAAATAAAGGGTTCAGTTTGACATTCCAACCACCTGAAGAAGTCTGGAGCGTACAACAGCCGAAACGTTGTGATAAATAAAGCAACAAAGATGAGGACAATAATCCGAATAATGTAAATAGTCTATATAATACCTCATCTCAGAAATATAGACAACGTACAAATTTGTTTTAATCTACAAACATATGTGTGTGCGTATTCCTAAGGAAATAAAAAAATTATTGTTAAATCAAAATTATATCTTATTTATGATCTAATATATATTAGATTATATCTCATATATTATTCTAAATATTATTTTTAGTGGTTACACATGTTTGAGTAAACGCCCTGTGTTTTTTTTGTGTGCGAATTAAGTATTAAGACTTGCGCATTCACTGGTATGTTTCGAACCTGCGGGCTCATTTGTAGAAGAAATTACCGTTTGATCTGGGTCGGTGGTTTAGACCGCTCATACACAGGCCATTAAGATTAAATATCTTTTTTAAAGAATGCAAATCCTCTTGGTCGGATATTTTCAAAAGGCCATATCTGCTCGAAAGTCCATATTTGCTGATATTTTTTTAAACAAAGTAATTTCTTGCAGAATGTGTTATTATCATGAATGTAAATTATTACACTTTGTAGAATTTACGTTTGCATGATTTCATTTGTAACAGAAACCAAAATTGTTTAATTACTTATTGTAATATCAAATTCGAACAGTTACTGGAATGTTGACCTTTTCTGAAAAAATATTTTTTATTCTCGTGAAAAGGAATAAAAATTGATAAGTAAAGAAAGAATTCCTCAAAAATTTTGGTTCAATTTTTGGTATTTAATGACTGATATTTGATTTGGTTTTGATACGTTTTACGGCATATCGACACCTCAATGGGTTATTTAATGCCGACAAGATTTTTATTGCTGGTGATATTCTTTTTTCAAAAATGTATTACTGATAATTATTTTCTTCAAAATTCATTGTTGGTCATAATTTTTTACAAAAATGTATTGATGGTATTAAAACTTATTTTCATACTTTCATAGTGCTTTGACCCAAGTTTGGGGGTTAACCATTTGCCCATAGCTGGGACCCTAACAGGTGCTACTAACCCGGATCAGGGTAGACCATGGAAGATCAGCAATTAAGAGGTGGTTCCACGCTCGTCAAAACCTCCTGATCAGAGACCTTGCAGTTGGATGTAGTTCAGCGTCTTACCCAGGACGTTAATGACTGATATAGATTATCATTATTCAACCTGCTTTATACTTTACATGACTTATTATTGCAATTTTACACTTAATTTTTGCTTAAAATTATCTGTGCTTCGAGTTTAAATTTCACTGTCGCTTCTAAAGTAGAAAGTAAGCAATTTTACTTGTCTTTGTCTCTGGCCTTTCCTCTATAAGCATGTGTTGTTAATTGGAGGTGTTTTTAAAATACTTGGAAAACAGTTCTGAGCTCAAGTGTAATATCAACCCTTCTATGAAGCAGTGAATTCCAAGACAGATGAAAACGAGACCCAGGGCAACAGAAATTTGGTTCTGCGAAAAGTTTTTTTTTTTAAGCGTTTCACCCCAAGCAAGGCGGGAAGCCACTAGGACGCAAGGGGTTACAGAAAATTTGGAGCAAGATCAGATAGGAGTGATAGAAGGAAGGATGAGGAGAAGGGTAGTAGATAGATCAAGGCAACTGGAGATGTCGATTGACATTTGTTGAGAATACCATTGAAAAAAGAATTGAACAACAAAGAATTCTTAAGTAAAACGCGAACAAAAAGAAAACTCGTACCTTGAATAAAAATGAAACAGCCGAAACATCTGGGGTACACAATGAGGAAGGAAGTCCTGGTGAACTCAGCAGTTAAAGGACAGACGAGAGGCAAGAGGGGAAATGGCAAACATAGAGTAAAGCATATAACGAGCTATTGCAAGTGAGCGGCAAAATAGAGAGTGGGGGGAATAGTAAAAAGAGAAGCAACGCTTACAGACACAAAGAAGAGAAATCGTGGAGAACCATGAACGGCCGAAGTAATACGACACGTAACAAGTCCTGAAGTTTATAAAAGTAAGGAAACGAAAACAGTTTCATCTCTAAAATCACGCTATAGTTCTTAATAAAATATAACATCCCTTGAAAATTTTAGTAAAAATAGTGATTAAGTCAGGAGTTTATTAAATCGGTCTGTAAATGGGGATTGTTCGGTTTAATTCACGCAAGTTGATATCACGCAAAGCGAGTCTTTTTAAACTTTAAATCGTTTCGACATGATAACAGATGTTGATAAACTGGCCGTGTCAAATTAGCAAAGCCCCGACTTCGATTCAAAAAAAATGAATTAGCACGTGTCAGGAAATCGATAATAAAATGTCACCGAAACATTTGAAGTGACTAATGAACACAAGCTAAACCTAATTTTACCTGCTACTTGCCGATAAAAAGTGACGATATTTTATCTAATTCAGTCATCATTGCCCACAGATACCTTTCTTTAAATGGTGAAAACATTTCTTCTCTAACGGTAACGAACTATTTATAGATACAAGGAAGCTATAAATTTTATTACCTGGTAAAATACTTTAAATATATGTCCTCGGGTGTTGAAATTTATCGGAAAATTATTTTAAAATATGTACGACGTCAACTTTTTATTATTTCTATAGACATTCATACGAAAATGTCTTGCAAAGGCAATAGAGAGAGAAAAAAAGTATTTTTACAATCAGCAATGATGTTTTGAATACTCTCTGGTGACTAATTGAAAGGAGGGTATTTTTTTATCTTTCAAATAATATTACAAACCCCGAGATTATTAAGAACACTCCTGTTTATTAATTTATCATATTCTGATTCTTTAAATGATTCTCAAATCCCACTTTTATTAAGACCCCCGTTTAGTTCATATTGAGAAAAGGAATGCCCTTGGAAAAGCAAGGAGACACGGAGTAATGGATAGTGGCTTGGATTGAGGTAATCGGAGAGCCGAGTTCGAATTCCAGTTGAATTCCATTACATTCATTTATGTGCTAATACCTTGGGAAAAGTAAGAATCCTCTTCTTCCCCTAGCTATGGGTAAATAGCAGGACAAACCGGGTTCCGTAGTCTTGGATAGCAACTGGTCTAACGCAGAAAGAAATAGCAACCTACTGCGGGGAAAATTCTGCCTCGTCAGTCACATATCGAAAGATACATGATCACCTAAGCGTGTATTACGTATGGCACCTAACTGACTGACTCATATGGTATTTGTTTTTATTATTAGTAACCATTTGCGTCTTAGTGGCTTTGCTGCTTTGCTTGGGGTGAAATGATTTAAAAAGATCAATATTTTCGTTTTCTATTATTATCGTCTTTTATTTAAATGTTCATGCCATAAACTATCGGATTTTATTGGATATTAAGTGAAAAATTTCTATTCGGTATCCTTGCTGGTTTTAATAATGCTATACTTTGGGTTGTTTCGATGTCTTCTCGAATTTCCAATTTTTTAAAGCATTATGCAAGAAAGGTTAAGATTATTCCAGACGTTTTATAACTGATAGGAAAGTTGGTTCACTGTTTCATGCCAGACAATTTTTTCCTGTAAACATTTATGCGTGCAATATACAAATATGCAATTTATGCCACATTTAAAAAAAAAACAAAACAAAAAAAAAAACACACAATCTTTTGATGTTATATTTTGACTACTATTTGACTACTAGAATACTATTTAGATAAATATTGATTTAGCAAAAAATCGATCATTGATACTATTTTTCAAGTATGGTCCAAAAATGACTAACTAGAAAATCAAACTATTTTTCTCCGTTTGTATCAATAATTGCATTGGCACTTTTAATGCAAAATCAACATATATTCTCTATAGAAAGCGCATCGATCTTCACTGAGTGATATACATCCGGGGTTTAACGCTGTTTGAAACAGAGTAAATATCAATATTTAGAAGATGAGTCTTTCAGTAGTCTTTTCGTTGTGATATTAATAACCGTAAAGCCGCACTCTTTAATTTCCTTTCTCTTTCTTATCCCTATTTAGAGATTAGCACTCCATTGATATACACATATACAGAACATGTTCTATCAATACAGATGTCCTGTCCGTTATGTCACCTAACATTTTTAATATCGTTTCGTACTCTTTAACTTGAGCCTTTTTACGTGAAGTAACGAGAAACCGGGAAGCAAACGCACTGCTTTCCGTACCTCAAGTTATTTCTCTCCAAAACGCAGCAACAAGCATCGTATATCAATAGGCTGCAGAAATCTTCGATGGAGTTAGTTGTAAATCCACTCCTAACAACAATACAAACCTGAGCCATGTACAGTCTCTACAACTTTAAAAGCAAGAATTTATAAAGGAAGCTCGATGCTCCATTCATTGGCTCGAAATAAGACGACGCCTGGTTTTCTAAAATCTGCATCGATCTCGGAACGGTAAGAGGTATCGGATGTCTCTGCTGCAACCACCAGTGTCTAGAATTCTGTCTCGGAATCCAAGACGGTGATTGGAATACGCAGAAACCAGAGAATTGCTCGGAGCTTTCTTTTCGCCCGCGCGTCGACACCGATATCTTCCATTTGCATCCAGTCGATCGCTTTAAGTGCGGAGATACCCGAAAGAGGAATCGCATTTCGATTCTCCCGGCATATTCAATCGTTTGATATGATGGTCTTTCTGTGCAGCAGCCCGTGAATTTTCTACAGGGGATATAATAGCAAGAGACTGTCATTCCATTGGTTAGTGCGTCTGGCCGACCATAGCAATTTAAGAGGCAGGCATTCAGAAAACAATTCTGATATATATATATATATATATATATATATATATATATATATATATATATATATATATGCGTGCGTGTGTGTGCGTATGTATGCACAGGCATTACATATAAATGTATGTTTGCGACTGTGTTTGTGGCATTCACTTTATATGATTAAGTGCGTTTGTGACTATACGTGTATGTGTGAGTTTTTAAACACGTATTTATAAATCAGTGTATTCATGAATATTCACGAATATAAGAGCACATATGAAACTAGTTAAGAATATGTTTTCGAATATATACATAGATAAATGCGTGATATGTACACACACACACCTATATATATATATATATATATATATATATATATGCGTGCGTGCGTGTAATAATATATATATATATATATATATATATATATATATATATACAAGGTGTCCATAAAGTTTGTGTGAACTTTAAAAAATTTAAAGAAAATTTAAAAAAGTACACACGAACTTTATGGACATCCTGTATATATACCTGCTTCAGAATTATTAGTGTCATGGATATTTTTAGTTCTAATCATATCCATAATTATGTGGTTGTAACTATTTTGAAATGTTTTCAAGATTGGATAAATTGTTTTCTATAGCAGATTTTAAGGAGGTAGTATGTAGTATTATGTCACTGTTTTGTTATTGCTATTGTTGTTGCTGTTATTAATGTCATTATCTTTTTTTTTTTAGTTTTTACATTTTGAATGCCTTTCTCTTGGCTTTGTGGATGAAATAATGAGTGTATTGCAGGTTTTTAAAAGTGTTCTTCATGTATATTTCGTTTTCAGGTAAATATTGGGGGCTGCAGATTCTTATTGCCTTTAAATAGGATGCTATAATTATTCCAGACATTACTATCACAATAAAATCTGGAATAATTATAGAATTCTATTTAAGAGGAAGAATTATCTACATTGCATATAGGTTGCAGGTGTTCATTTAAAGTTTTGTTGAAGATAGCAGACAAGTAATGTATATTAGATATTTTAATCAATCATTCTTGCGACTTATTAATTTCTATATCATTCTGGCAAAGGTGTATTGGTACTATCTAAATTTCATGACATTTTTTGTTAAGTTTCGAGCGCACGACTGACTTCAGACATTACCAAGTGTAAAATAAGCAAATTATGAAGAAATTAAAAATCTCTTTCTTGGTTGTTTGTATCTTGTGATGATTTGGAAGTTTAAGTTTTGAATATTATTTTGTTGGTTTTAAAAGTGCTTGATCTCTAGTGAGCGAGACATAGCGTGGATTCTAAGAATTTAAATAGATTTTAGAATTGCCTATCGCAAAAGTGATTTTCTTGGTTATTTCTTTACAATACAGTTTGTAATCTTTTTTTACAATTTGCTTTGCCGAGTTTTATTGTGTTATTTACAAGAACGTCTTATTATCGGATCGTTTGGTGGGCACCCTGAGGCGGTGTAATCGTTAGCAAGCTTGTCTCGCTAGAACAATTACGACTGTGTAGTGAGTTCGATCCTCACTGGTTACCCCATAATTTCGGCCTTGTGCCACATCTAAACTGTGCTTGGAAAGTTGCTATCGGATAGTTTGGTTTGTTTTACGGCATATCAAACTCAATGGGTTATTTAATGCCGACAAAATTTTATTGCTGATAATATATTTTTCTTCAAAAATCTATTTCTGGGAATATTTTTCCTTGAAGAAATCTATAGCAGGTGATATTTTTCTCAAAAAGTGAATAGCTGTTTGTATTGCTGGTATTTTTTAAAGTATTGCTGATAATAATTTCTCTTTCAAAAATTATTGTTGATAATAATTTTTTTTTCATTACAAAGTATTTCTGGTATTAAAACCTATTTTTACACAAGTTTGGGCGTTACCTATTTGCCCATATCTAGGACCCTAACAGGTGCTACCACCCCGGGTCAGGGTGGACCTGGGAACACCAGCAAGTAAAAGGTGGTTATACACTTCTAAAAACCTCCAGATCAGAGGCCTTGCTGTTGGATGTAATTTTTTGTCTTACCCAGGATGCGGATGTAGTTTATCGTCATACCCAGGACGTTATTATCGGATGGGAGTGGGTCAATCTTAACAAAGTGAGATACGCAGATGTCACTGTGTGGATGGCACACACAAAAAAAAACTACTCAACTTCCAAGACAAGGTAGTAAAAGAAAAGAAAGAGAAAAAAAAAGAAAGATTTAGCCATTAACTGCAAGAAGACAGAAAGTATGGTTGTCAACAAGCGAAAAAGCCTAAGATACAAACTATGAATTAGAGATTTCAATATCAAACAACTACAAAAGTCAAAATATCTATGAAGTGTTTTAACAGAAGATAGAAAATGCGACATTGAGATGTTAATGCGTATTGGATTAGCGAAAAATGCCTTCCAAAAGCTAAGCAAAGTAATAAGCAACAGGAAGATCTCGCTAGAAGCAAAGAAAAGAGCGCTGAATTGCTGAATAGTATCGTTGTTTTTGTATGACAGTGAATGCTGGATAATCTCTCCACACATGAAGAGGGAACTAGAGTCAGCGGAAATGTTATTTTACAGATGAATAACGAGAATTTCATGGATGAAACGAGTAAGCAACGAGAAGGACTTAAAGAAAATGTTAACAAAATATACTCAGGATCAGAAATGGTAAGCTGTAATTTCTTGGGAACATAATGAGGAAGGAGGGTTTGGAAAGCTTTGTTGACCATGTTTGCCGTAGTCTCTGAATATGGAATCCAGTGAAGTCCGTAACGTGTTCAGTATCAGAGTTTGGCAGTGAAGATTCAGAGAAAGTAGCGGCTGTTAAGTAATTCTTTAAGTCTTCGATATCAAGTTGGCAGTGAGGATAATTTAGGAGAAAAAACAAAATGGCTGCCTTTATACACGTCGCCTTGAATATTTTGAGCTTTCTGATTGGTTAACCCTTCTATTGGTGAACTATAAAATGAATCAGCTCATTTTGACTGGCTCACTAGTACATTCACAAAAAAAACTACCACAAGCTTAACTATCAGAAGGTATATCTAGGTCAAGATAGATGGGCTAAGGGTTCGGGCCACATACCTGACGAGCATGTGGGAATAGATAGCATAACAGGGACCGGAGGCTTGAGAAAGGGAGAAACGCTGCCAAGGGCCACGAGAGAAAATATATTATGAAAAAAACATGATCACCCTCGTCTTAAATGGACACGGCACACAGAAGAAGAAGATCATCCCCCAACCTTGACACTGACACCGTGACTCCCCGTTGAGCATTACACGCACCCCCACCTGCTGTCCATTTGAATGTAATTGCTTACTCTCTCTCTCTCTCTCCCACAAGCTGTAAATGTCAATACTCTGTCTGCCGGTTGTGTTATTTCAGTAAAGTATGCTGACAGTAGACACAGTGAGGAAACTGCAAAAACTCCTACAGAAAGTAGCAAAAGAAAGCGAGAAGGGACTAAGCATAAAATACAAGAAAACAGAATGCATGTAAAGGTATGAGCCCAAAATGCAAATTACAAATCAGGAACACAAAAATCAAACAAGTACAGAAATTCAAATATCTGGGAACTGTTCTAACAGAAGACAGAAAGTGTGACAATGAGATCCGAAGATGTATTGCGATGACCAAAGATGCATTCTAAAAGCTAAGCAGAGTATGAAGAGACAGAAAAAAGAGTACTGTACTGTTACGTGATATCTGTCCTATATGACAGCGAATGCTGGACAATATCCTCAAAGATGAGGAAGAGAATGGAGCAACAGAAAAGGGGTTCTACAGAAAGATGTTGAGTATACCATGGACCGAACATGTCAGCCACAACGAGGTTTTGGAGAAAATGGAAACAAAAAGGAAACTTATACTTAACATCAGAAAGAGGCAGCTGAAATTTATGGGGCACGTAACGAGGAAGTAGGGCTTGGAAAATCTGATACTCAAAGGACAGTTTGAGGGAAAGAGGGCTTAAGGAAATGGATGGCAGAACAGGGTTTGGAAGAAATAGCAAAAAGAAAAAAAAGCCCTTAAAAGTTACAAGAGACAGGAAGATGTAGAGGGCCATGATCGCCTACGTCCTGAAGTACATGGTACATAAAAAAATGATACGGGCAGAGTTTTTCAATATTTAGATCTTAATGGAGGTACAAAATTCAATCAGCGCTATATAAAAAAGAGGAAATTAGACGAAAACAAAGATTTGCTCTTTTGTATATTATTTAATTTAGTTAAAACTTATGTTATCGTATTTTGCTTAAAAAAGATGGGGGAGAAAAATAACGGCTTGTCAACAAAATCAGCAAAAGTTGAAAGAAAAAGTACGCACTGACAATCAAATTTTTTTTTACCACGGAATAATCCCCAGTAGCCTTTCAGTGATAATGAGATTCTTTTTGTTTTTAATGTTTTAACGAATACCATGCAGCTGGTGTTTTTCTTAGTGGTATATAATTAAAGATTTGATAAACATCATATATTTTATTATGTAATCTAATTTTAATTTGATGTACGTTTGGCTTAAGCTGACAACAATTCCTCAGTTAATTAAATCTGTTTCTTTTCTAAGAGCAAACATCTTTTCCTTTGTAATTGTTTTTTTCTAGTCTGTGTCTCTGCGTCCAGTGTCTATATATAATTTCAAGTAAGTTACACATCGTCTAAATCTGTCTATATTTCTGAGATAAGGTATTATGTAAACTATTTATACTATTTACATTATTCGGACTATTGTCCTCATCTTTGTCGCCATGTTTATCACAAAGTTTCGGATGTTGTACGCTCCGGCCTTCTTCAGATGGGTGAGATGTCGAACCCTTTATTTCGCTCACTGGGGTAGACTGTTCTAGTTCCACGTGCCATGTCTAATGGATCTCCTGTTAATTCCCCTCTCCAAGAGCTCCACCGCCTTAAACATTTTGAATTTTTGTCACCATTTCCAAATCCTTTAAACGGACTTTGGGAAAATAATCTATTCAATAAGCTAAGCATCATTAATATTTCAGGTTATTTCAAGAAGATTATTGCTTTTTCTAAATTCATATAGCCTTACCTGTCTTTATCTATCTATATTTCTGAGATGAGGTATTATGTACATTATTTACATTATTCGGGCTATTGTTCTCATCTTTGTCGCCATATTTATTACAACGTTTCGGCTGTTGTATGCTCTGGCCTTCTTCAGGTGTTTGGAATGTCGAACTGAACCCTTTATTTCGCTCACTGGGGTAGACTTTTCTAGTTCTACGTGCCATGTTTAATGGATGTCAGTTATCAGTTATCTCCTGTTAATATCCCTCTGAAAGTTCTCCACTACCTTAACCGGGTATTGAACTCACAGTCTTTGGGTCCTGTCACTGGATCTAACTAATGCCTTTATCCACTGTGTCATGTGTCCTTGAAACGTTGTAATAAATATGGTGACAAAGATGAGGACAATAGTCCGAATAATGTAAATAATGTAATTACCTGTCTTATTGGCTACTGAGGCCCATCCAACTTTAGAAGGTTCAAGTTAGTCATTTGAATCGTACTGTAATAACTTCAGAATCATGTACTAGCATGTGCATTTTAGAATAACTTAAATATCAAACTATTTTTATCAAATTTTGAATATTACTCATGGGATGATATAGTTCAACATAAATTTTGTTTTATAGCTAATAACCCTCACTTTATTTGGACTCTCATTATGAGGCAAAAGGGGATCAAATACAGGATGTTTCACATCGTCTAAGTCGAACTAGATACAAAGTTTTCTTATTTAAAGTTGCCTGACCAATGTACGAATAATATACTCTAGGATATGAGTATGAAAGCTACCAAGAATGCTTACTGATCAGAGCATATATTAATGTATATGGCGCACACACTTAGAGGACAACGTGATTCACAATCTGTACATATTTGGTTGCGTATTTTTTTTTTACTCATAACGTTTTTTTTTAATCAATTCAATTCGAACAAGTGGATAATGTTTAGAATTTTATTTATTTTATTTTTTTTTTAAAAGCAGTACCACTTGAACACTTCCTTGCAAGAGTTATCATTTTGCATCATCAGGAGACAAAAAAAATTAATAATGTAATGAATTTTTTTAATATAGCGGTGAATGCTGGGCAACTTTCAGGACGTACGGCAATCGCAATATAGTTCTACATAAGGATGCTGAGAATGCCATTCTGCAACAAAAATATTTCAAGTAAAACGAGAAAGAAAAGGACTCTTATATGTAAAATCAAAAAGAGACAATTGAAATTTCTGGGCTACTGGGGGTGAAAGAGAACGAAAACCCTTTTAAAGGAACTGTAAAACGATTATAAATAAAACTCAAAGGATGGACCTTTATTCCTGTTCAAAAGACTGGGATGGGGTGAACTGAACGATAGGCGAATCTATCTACTCCTACTGAGGAAAAATAAATAGGTAAAGAATAAATAAAATTTCAGAGTTCACGTGGAGACGTTGGAAGTATATTGAAGTAGACATTAAAAGGAACCGGAAACCCAATCCTAAACAGGAAAAAGCGATACACCTCCACCCCTGTTCAAAAAACTGAGGATGAATGTGAGCCGAAAAATAGGCGAAAGTGTTTATTATTTCAGATTTAATGCGGAAACTTTAGAAGTATAAATTTAATTTGAAATTTACAAGTAAATTGAAACCCAACACTAAATAGGAAACAAGGGCTACACCCCTACTCCTGTTCAAGACACCGGGGAGAAGTGTGAATCGGAAGATAGGCGAAGCTATCTACTCCTATTAAGGAAAAATAAATAAATGAATAATAATAATAAAAAAATAAGCACTTCATAGTTTAGTCGAAGACGTTAGAAGTATAGTATGAAAGGAGATTTTAGAAGGAACCGGAAACATGATCCTAAACAGGAAACAAGGGATATACCTCTACTTCTATTCAAAAGACCGGAGAGAAGTGTGGACCGAACGGTAGGTGAACCTATTTACTCCTATCGCGGAAAAAAGTAGTAAATACAATTTCAGAGTTTAGACGGAGACGTTAGAAGTATAATTTTGAAGTAGACTTTAGAAGGAAATGGAAACCCACTCCTAAAAAGGAAACAATGGTCACACCTCTACTCCTGTTCAAAAGACTGGGCAGGAGTGTGGATCGGACGGTAGGCAAAGCTATCTACTCCTAATGAAGAAAAAATGTAAATACATAGTAAATAAAAGTTTAGAGTTTTAAGCGGGGAGGTTAGAATTATAGAGCTGGAATAGTCTTTAGAAGGGATCGGAAACTCAACCCTAAACAGGAAATAAGGGCAGACCCCTACACCTGTTCAAAAGACGGAGAAGGAGTGTGAATCGGAAGATAGGCGAACCTATCTACTCCTATTAAGAAAATAAATAATAAATAAAATTTCAGTGTTTAGGCGGAGACGTTAGAAGTATAGAGTTGAAATAGACTTTAGAAGGAACCGGAAACCCGCTACTAAACAGGAAACAAGGTTTATACTTCTACACCTGTTCAAAAGACCGGAGAGGTGTTTAGATTTGTCGATAAGCCAGCTTATCTACTATTAAGATAAAAAAAACAAAAAAAAAGTAAATAATTTCGGAATTCAGGCGGAGACTTTAGATGTTTCGAGTTGAAGTAGATTTTATGTTTCCGAATATCGAGGATATGTCCTTTGATCACATTAGTCATGATCCTCTTTGAGTAAGCCATATTGATGAATACATTTCCAGAGTTTAGGACAGGAAAAAAAAAACAAACAAAATAAAAAAAAAAACGAGGAAAGATAACGGGTCGGGAATTTGCATTAGCTAATTTTTCAAGGTAGGCATACCTCCCTTGAAAGAAGGAAGGTTATGGAATAACTCATTATTATGTAAGATAAATGCGTTCTTTTTAATTAGTGATGTATTTATGTAAAATTCGGGGCACCTCGAGGCGGTGTAATGGTTAGCAAGCTTGTCTCTCTAACAATTATCTCGTTTACCTCTCTCATGAGATCTGGGAAGTTTGAAAATTTGATGAGTTCAAATGTCAGCAATCCAGGACGTGTGTTTTAAGTGTCGTATTAGAGTTGAATCTCTCCTTCGATTAACCTCTAGTGATGAATAGTTTAAATAATATATAGAAAAATCTTCATCTCAGAACTTCAAAACATGCGACTATTTGATTTTGCCAGAGCGCATATGTACTCGGATTAAAAAATACAGTATCAGAAACTTGATATTTACATCTTCATCAATGTATCGTGTTCCTTCAAGATATGGCTCTCCACAACTTCTGATCTTTTGTACCTTTAAGTAATGTTAGTCTTCTTACTATCATTCCCAGTCCCTGTTCTGGCATTTATTTACAAAAGCTTTGTTAGGTAGGCCACTCACTGCTTTCCCCTCCTTCCTTCAATATGTCCTGTAAGTGACAAATTCTTGAAGCCTTCTTTCTTTATGCGCCGCAGACATTTCAACTATTGTTTTCTGATTTTACATACAAGAGTCCTTTTCTTTCTCGTTTTACATGAAATATTATTGTTGCTGAATGTTCCAATTATTGGCATTCTCAGCATCCTTATGTAGAGCTATAATGCTTTTGCCATAGGTCCATGGAAATTGCCCAGCATTCTCCGCTATATTGAAAGAAATTATTACCACATTATGAAATTGTTTTTGTCCCCTGATGATGCAAAATGATAACTATTGCAAGAAAATGTTCAAGTGGTACTGCTTTAAAAAAAAATAAAATGCTAAATTTTTAATGCACCCTTTATGGGTGCATTAAAAATTTAGCATTTTATTTTTTGATAAAGAAAGTATATTTTGAACAAAACTTCTAAGCAATCAGCATTTCTTTCTTCTTATTTTTTTAAAAAATGAATCTTCAATTTTCCATTTGTTCATTTCAACAGTCGCTACATTGAAAATCTGTTATCAAATTCTTGCTGTAAAGAATTAAAATTATACAAAGAGGATAAAATCCGAAGGTCGAATAAGCCAAGAGCAACTTTTATTGAAATTTGACTTCGAGTTGTTAATGATCCTAAAATTCACTATTGAAGAAAAGGAAACCACCGGAACAATGGCATCTTCTGATAATGAAATAGCAAATAGAAAGATTTAAAAAAATGAAACAAAACAAAGCAAAAGCAGATGGAACAGAGTATGTCCAAATAATCCGAAGAACTGCTGTACAAGGTTTTCATCATATGGTTTTAACATAGCAGGGTTATTATCAAAAAGAAATGTTTCAGCCAATGTTTAGTCAGCTTTTTTATTTGAACGAACTGCATCCCGATATTAAACAAGACAGATTTATTTCATAATGTTGAAACAAATTATATTTGGAGCCGTTTTTTCTTTCAAAGTGATATGTCCCGAAAAGGGATATATTTGATCGAAGTAGCTAAGTGGCTACTGTAAACAAGTAGTACACGGTAGCAGTAATCGACTGGTACTCGTCGGAGTCGCAGGTAATAGGTTTAGACCAATAAAATAGCCAATGGTATAGTCCAATGGGCGTCATCATAGACTTAAACTCTGTCGTACCTACACGTTCGTCTGTATTTATGACGGACACCAGCCAATCAGTGAGGGGCAACACAGGTGTATGCATATTCCATTTTATCACAAAGCTTTTTCGGTAAAAGATTATACAGAAAAGTATATATTCATTTTGATGAAGGGCCGTCATTAAAAGCTTAGATATTTATATAAAGACAGTCTTTTACTTCAAACAAAAAATAAAATAAAAAATTTAAAAAATATTAACATAAATAATGAAATATAAAAACACCAAAATCGAAAATAGTAAATCCGAAAATGCATTTCTCATGGTGAAGTCAGTACATTGACAAGAATCTTATCGAACGTTTTTCAGTCATTTTGCGTCGTGAAATAATGAAACTATCCAGAAAACTTACAAAAGAAAATTGTTTGTTGGTTGGATGTCGCTCAAGAGATGCTAGCAGATCGGAGAAGTTCAATATTTGACAGTGAGGAAAATTTAACAAAAGAAAATTTATTTTATGCTTTGAATGAGACAGGTTTGAAAATCCTGCAAAAGATTAAACAAATTTGATGATAAAAAGATAAAAACTTTTAAATCTGCCAAATTTTAATTCGCACATTATTCTGAAAAAAAAAAAAAAAATTAAAATCTTTTAAAAAGGCTCTTGTTTGAAAACAATGGAGTCGATTTATTCCTTTTGCATAATGCTCATCGTCTCAATTCTAAATTATTCTTCCAAGTATCACTGTTACAACATGAATAAATTTATCAAATATTTCAATATTACTAACGTTTTTGTTTATGCCTTTCTTTAGCTAGAAGGTTTTCATTAAAGAAAATTAGTTTTCGTCGCCATCTTTTCATCTCCTGTGTTCATCGCGGGCTTCTTCTTACGGAATATAATATACACAATGGGTGTAACCACGAACGCATTCTATTTTTGCTCATCAGTTCTAAATATTAAGAAAAATAGAATTGTAATATGAACGGATTTCAACTTAAATATCTTATCGTAAACAACTATTTTCCTTAAATGAGTCACCTTTTCTATTAGATAGCATCAAAATATTAAAAAAAGAAAAGAAAAGATGATGTAAAAGATGTCGATTGTTTTCTGTGACAATTTCATAGGACACATGACTAGGTTAAAACAGCATGAATACGCCAAGGAATTACCGGGGAAAGATCAAAGGCGGAATTTACTTATTATTTTCCGATGTTCAAAAGAGCAGACACAAAGAGAAATGAAAATCAATTGGAATCCAGTCATATGGGACCGAAGAGAAGTATTGACTCGGTTGTGACGAAAAGATAAGAAAAAAGCGGGTATATATATATATATATATATATATATATATATATATATATATATATATATATAATCTTATTTCTGACTTTGTTTGAGTTTTTCCCTTGTTTTCATATGGAGGAGAAGGAGAAGGGTTCCCTACGTAACTTAACTAACGAGGAGGGAGACTCTTTATACAGGGTGCGTGGGCAAGATAGCCTGACGTAGACCAAACCTCTTCAGGTGGTTTGAATTCAGAGTTTTTCTTCTCTTAGACCAGTTGCCAACCAACCCTATAGAACCCAGTCTGTCTTGCTATTTTACCCATAGCTGCTGGGAGAAGATGTGAATTGCCACCAATGTTAATGAACGTAAATGAATGATCTGGTTGAAATTCGAACTCGGGTCTCCGATTCCTCAAGTTGATCCGTTATCCATTACTGTACAGTGACTGCTGTCGGCATATCGCGTTAGCGTGAAGCTCGGTTTACGACTAGGGCCATTCTTATATATATATATATATATATATATATATATATATATATATATATATATATATATATAATATGATAAAATTAATTGGCAATCCGTATAGATAACTCCAAAGAGGATATAGATCCAGGGAGAGTTCAATGTAAGAACAGAGCAAATGATAAGAAGCGGTGACGTCAGAAAACCATGGTAATATTTTATTTCGCGAAATCGAGATGAGGACTAATATATATATATATATATATATATATATATATATATATATATTAAAGAAAAAACAGACCACTTTAAGGTTCCATTATAATAATTTATTTCACCAGAGCCCTTTTAAAGGACTCCGGATCATCAGATAGCACTTCCAAAAATGAAACGAAAAATGAAATGAAAATTGATGGGTAGTGTAAGTTTTTGTAATTTAACAGAGAGTGTAATATGGGCAGTTAGAGAGACATGGTAGAGTTTAGGGAGGGTTTAATTTAATATCTCTCAATCATACTTAGTATTGGGGGCGGAGGAGTGACCAGACCTTGACCTATTTAAACGGTTAGCTTAATGGAAGTGATATATTGAAATGGGAGGGGAGAAGAGAGAAAAGAAAAAGGAAAAAGAAAAAAGAAAGAAGAGGGAGAGGGAAGTAAAGAGAAAGAGGCTGTAATTGGGTTTTACATATTTAGGAGATGGTTGGTAAGTTTTAGCTATTTATGTAAAAAATAGATTTTAAAGTTTGATAGTAATTTAGATGTCAAACAAATAAATATATATAATACTATTGATAGTAATTTAGATGTCAAACAAATAAATACACACACACACACACAGATATATATATATATATATATATATATATATATATATATATATATATGTTTCTGTGTTTTGGGACTTGTTTAGTGTACCATTGATCATGTATTGATCTGACCTGACTCTTGTGAAGAGAGAGCTTCGTGTATTAAAATAAAGCTGGCAGAAATCGATCTCAAAAAGTCGGCGCAGGGGATGTGTATTCCTTAAGCAGGTATTAGGTTGGTGCAAAACTAATGTCGGTTTTTGACGTATTTCTTAACGTCAAAAACCGACATTATTTTTTGCACCAACCTAATAATTGAGATTTGTCTTATTATTCTTCTCGTGGCTCAATTGCACTCATCGCTTATTTAATACTCATTAAATTTTATGATCTGTCCTAAGTAGTTGTATTCCTGGATCTCTTCCCGGTCCGCATCCTTATGATCGTTTTCGAGACATTATGAACGAAAACTAGCTGTCTGGAATAGAAAAGAAATCCCCAAATTTAATGAGATACAGATTGAATGGTGGTTTGTGAGCATGAAAGCTGAAGACCAAATGGACCTACTTTCCATTTCTACTGTAAATATTACTTGAGCACCGGTTTCTGGTGAAAGAAATTTTTTTTTAGTTTTTTACAAGAATTTTACGAAGATAATCAAAACATGTAACTAAAACTTGTACGAATAGTATCATTAATTTCTAAAGAAGCAATTGTTTTTTTTTAATTTTTAATCCGATATTTTATTACTTCAAACGTAATTATTAGTAGATACTCATATTTGAAACAGACGCCCATTTTTATTTTAGAAACAGTATGTATTAAGTATTCGAGAAATCTTAATAAAGAAAATGTGCTCTCTAGCAGGGATCGAACTTGCCCTCTCTCCTTGTAGGAAGAAACCATTGTTTGACTTGGTATCTTTTACCGCTCAGCTATAAAGAATATAAAAGATCAGAAAGGTTCTATTTTCCCTTTAAAGGAAAGCAACTTTTCCCAGATATTTTTTTCTGGAAAAGTCGATATCTGCCCATTTTAAACGAAACGTAAACCATGCAATTTCTAAAGAATTAATGGATTTATTCCTAATTCGACAGTTTTATTACATTTAAATGGAAAATAGAGCCTTGCAGAACTGTGACACTCTCTGAAGCCAATTGGTGAAGCACTCCAGATCAAACATTGTGTCTTATAAAGGGGGATGTAGATTTGATACCCGTGTAAGAACACAGCTACTTTATGAAGATTTTTCTAATAGACGTAAAGCACACTTATTACAAAAAAGGGGCATCTATTTCAAATACGAATATCGACTATAATAATGTTTGAAGTAATAAAAATATTATTAATATTTATTTGATAGCTATTTACTCTTGCTATTCACGAACAAATATTTGTACGTAGAATAAATCAATTGTAAATATACAAAGAAACAGCCTATTAGTTTTTTTTCCGACCGGACAACGAAACCCCAGGTTGCATCTTTATTGTGCCCAAAAGCTGGATAACGCCCGCCGCATGCTCACAAGGTAACGAAAGGTGTAAATGTACTCCACGGTAAGAAATTCGAATGCCTTTTCCAATATATTTCCTTGTTTGTTTCAGAGATTCTCTTGCACCGTTTGGATATGCAGGTAGGTAAAACTAGGTAGTAAACTTCTACCACTTATGTCATCTCAGAGTAACTTTTCCCCACAACCAGAGAGAACTTTGATTTTCTCTTACTTCTCTGCCATTCTCTACGTTAAGGCGAATGGCTAGCAATAGGGATGCACCGATAAGCAAATTGGCCGATTAGCGATTAATCAGCCTTTGATAATCGTCCGATTAACAGGTTTTCTAATGCCGATTTATCAGCAAATTTTGTTGTCATAAATGGTACTAATATTAATTTAATTATATTGTAAACGAAGACAACTTCACTCCTTCTTTTGCTTGCCGGTGAAAATTCACCAAAGGGACATGCACCGTCTACACCGTATTTTCAAATAACAGGCATGGCGCGCTGCTAAAATGTAGCCTTTTGCAACTGGGCTGAATTTGAGGCAAATAGAGGTAAGCATATGGAAAATTTCTCTCCTTTCGCTTTCTATCGAATTAACATTATTAATTTGTACTTTAAATCACTGTCAAAGAAAATTATTACTCTATCTTTCAGTTTTCACGTTGAGGAATTGTACGGTAAATTGCAACCACGTGCGAACCGAAAATAAAGCATTTTTCATCAGTCATACTCTTGTTCCTCATTTTTGGAGCCGTGCTACCATTACATATATATTTTTATTTTTCTGGTTTAGATAATGCATATTTTATTGAGATAAATTATTAATTAGATATCAGACATAAGTAATTTAAATACGTAAAAAAATTAATTAAATATTGACAACAACCATCAACCATTATGGCAACCAGTTTCTGTTGGAATTATTTTGATGTCAATCCCAAGAATAAGAATACATCTGTCTGCAAGTTATGTCAAGCCATCATATCAAGGGGTGGCAAATCAGCAAAAACTTTTACAACGACTAATATGTTAAAACATCTTAGAAAAGTTCATCCAGAAGAAGCAAAAGTTGCAGATAAGAAAAGGAAACACAATGAATGTTCAGGGACAGAAATTCCAGGAACAAGTGGCAGCAACTACGAGCCTCCAGCGAAACACCAAACTACTATACAATCAATATTTGCCAAGAAGAAAATTTGGGATATTAATGACCACAGGTCACAAGAGATCCATTATCTGATAGGAGAAATGATTGCAGTTGATATTTAACCATATTCTGTAACATCTGACATTGGATTCAATAGGTTTATTGCAAAACTCTGTCCAAATTACAGTATTCCATCAAAAAAGTACTTCACTGAAAAAATAATTTCAGATATATTTACAAAAGTAAAAACAAAAATTCAATCGTCTCTTGATGAAATTAGCTGCATTTCTTTGACTACAGACATTTGAACAGCTAATACAAATAATGCTCCCTTTCTGAGTTTGACAGCTCATTGGCTTTCAAATGACTTTGAACAGTGCAGAGCTGTGCTTAGAGTTGTTCCATTCCCTGGTACACACACAGGTGCAAGAATAAGTGAAGAATTGTACAATGTTCTGGATGAATATAAAATCTTCAATAAAGTTTTCTTAGTCTTGCGGGATTCAGGAGCAAATATGGTTGCTGGTGTCAGGGAATGTGGTTTAGAGTCACTATCATGCTTCATACATATATTGCAACTCTCAATAAATTATTTTCCCAACAGGCTGTGAAGACAACCATTACAACTAACAGAAATATTGTCACTCACTTTAATCGCTCTCAATTAGCAAATTAACTGAAATACAGGATCAGCTTAATTTGGGAAAACATAAACTCATTCAAGATGTGACCACACGGTGGAATTCAACATATTATATGCTGAAAAGAAATTTAGAACAACGAAAAATTCTTGTAATGTATGCTGTTGATAATAAGATTCCAACCATAACAACTTACCAATGGGGACTTGTTCAAAAAATTGTCCAGTTACTGAGTCCATTTGAAGAAATTACCAAAGAAGCAAGTAACAGAACTTCAACCATATCAATGATAATACTACAATTTTAGCTCTGAGGTTATTTCCGTCAAAAGCTGTCCAATCCAATTCTGATATTTCTGACTTTAGTGGAATCCTTCTTACCAGTGTTGAACAATTCAGTGAATCAATGGAAACAACATGAAGCTGAATCAGGATAAACTTCTTCAAGCTCTGCTGAGGGTCAAGAAGATCAAAATGAAAGTAAAACTGTATCTCTTTCAAGCCTGTTTGATGAATTAGCTTCAAATAAGCCTACAGAAACAAATCCAAACTTAGAGCAGGTAGAGGCTGAGTTAAACCTGGAGACTGTAACTGAAAGTACAACAGAAATACAAGAAGCACAATTTAAACTCAAAAGGATTAAATCCCTTATTCATAAGGGCACAAAAGAACTTGATCATTATGTAGCTTTAACTCGCAAGAGGTGATGATCCATTTCAGTGGTGGAAAAAGACACAGGAGACCTTACCACTGCTGAGTAAACTGGCTTCAAAATATTTAAGCGCACCACCTTCATCCGTGGAGAGTGAGAGGCTCTTTAGTACAGGTGGTAATGTTTATGAACCTACGAGGAACAGGCTGTGTCGTGAGAATGGAGAAACTCTAATGTTTCTACATTACAACTTAAGAGTATTCAACTTTAAATACTGATGAGACTATGAGAGCAGAGGAGGCAGGAAGCAAGAATTAGAAGAGGAAGTAGAGCAGCAGCAGGTGCAGAGCAGAGGTAACCACCGCAGCATGTTCCAGTGGAAGCAGAACTTCAGCTTATAGTTATTCATTTAAGAATTGGAAATTGTACTTTGTATTTTGTAATTTCATTTAATAAAGCAAAAAAGGCAAAAAGCCATAATAGCAGGCAGACACTTAACAAATGTCAAGTTAAATTGGCAGTTACTGTGTTAATGTGTCAAAGCTATCTTATGAGTCACTTGGCATTGATTAAATGGTTTAAATTTAATAGGAAAGAGAAAAGTAATTGATCGGCTGATTAATTGGAAAATCGGACGATTACCGATTAATCGGCAAGTGGCCGATAAGGCCGATTGCCGGTTACTTGCCGATTAATCGGTGCATCCCTAGCTAGCAACTCTCTCTTGACCAATCTAGTGCAGCCCGGCTCCATTTCAATAAACTTACAACCAGATATCCGGTTTGTTATCACTTGTTCCCAAAAATCTTCATCGATGTATCTATTATTTTCTTCTGTTTAGATCAAGTGGGTGGCTACATTTGAAAAACTCTTTATCGCTAGTCATAAAGCATGAAATACTTATGGCTGAGGTAAAATCACACACGATCCTTTTGTATGGGAATGTTCCAATCATAGTGTCACACAATTTCCATAGCGTGGTAATAAAAATGCGTTTATTTAGACAACAGTTATTTATTTTTCAATATAATCTCCTTCCATACTAATTTCCTTAATTTACTTTGAATATTAAGCATATAGATTGAACATTATACACTGAAATTGTCAGATCAATATTCAGCTAATAACTGTGTCTAGTATTGTACATTCGTCCACCGTCATGAAATGTTATTCAAGTAGAATCTCTTCTAATTAGCCAGTCTTACAGTATAAACTATAAAACTACATAAGACACAATGTACGGTTGTCAGCAAGAGTAAAAGCCCAAGATACAAACTACAAATTGGAGATTATCAAAATCAAGCACGTGACGAAGTTTAAATATCTGAGGATGAAAAATACAACACTGATATCTGAAGATGCATTACAATCGCAAAATATGCCTCCCAAAAGCTAAACCAAGCACTAAGAAGCAGAGTGCTGAACTGCTATGTAGTATCAACTATGCTGTATGGCAGTTAATGCTGGACAATCTCCTCCGAGAATGAAAGAAAACTGGAGACAACAGAGATGTTGAGAATTCCATGGACGAAGCATTCAAGCAACGAAGAAGACTTAAATAAAATAGAAGCAGCGGTTGACATTCACAGGACGTATCGAAAATAAACAGGGCGGGGGGAACATCGGGTTACCTGCCTGATGAGATTGTGTGAGTGAAGGGTCTGACAGAAGGTGGTAGAGATGGTATAAATAAAAACGTTATTAATTTCTACAAGGGATCGCAAGTTGTTGGTTGATTCTTTTTCTAAGGCTTATCAACTCTTTTGCAGGTTATTTAAAGAAAATAGTTTTAGATATATTTTTAATCGGCATCACCCGAAGCAAGACGGTACAGCCACTAACAAGAAAGGGGTTACAGGGTGTGGAAGGATTAGGAATGGAAACCTGAGTAGAAAGGGAAAAGAGTAATCAGGAGGAAAGTAGATAGCGATTGATATTGGATTTAAACATTTTCAGTTTAAAGTTGGTTGGAAAGCATGAGGCCGGATGGAAGTTCCACAGACGAGATGTGGGAGAAAAGAAACTGCTAGCATAGAAATTACGTCTACATCTAGCTCAAATGTAAAGGGACGGGATCTAGACGCCTGTTTGGTATTGCGCTTAAATTTATATAGTCTAGGTACCATAGCGAACAGCTCATCCGAATAATTACTATGAAAGTATTTATAAAAAAGACACAGAGACGCTACATTACGGCGGTGGGCAATTGACAAAAGCCAAGCCACCAGATCAGGATCAATAATATTGTTGATTCTTCTTTGGATCGTATCAAGAAGCTCCAGAAAAACAGCAGGGGCACCGGAATATATATAGCAGCAATATTCTAAGCATGGGCGAATGGTAGACTTTAGATATGTAAGATAGATTCTGGAGAGAAAAATTGTCTCGCCCGGCACAGTGAACCGAATTTCTTAGCAGCTAACCTTGTAAGAATCTTTGATGACAGTGATACAAGTCTTACTAATTAATCCATAGCTGAGGGGAGAAGAGAAGGGGTGGGTTCATACCTTTCCAAGAGGTATTTGCTCTTGAATATTGAAGTGAATATAAGGAAACAAACGGGAATTGGAACTCTCTAATTAACAATTTCAGGTTATTATCTATTACACAATTCCCAAGCGATCACCTATCGGATGGATAGGAAGTTATGGAGGGTCATGATCGCCCACGTCCTGAAGGAATACGGTGTATAGGAAGAGAAAATAGTAGACCGGTAATTACTGTCGAGATCAAGGAATGGTTTTATGTTCTATTCTTAGTGCGATGGAGAAATATAGTCTTGAAAACCCATCCTCCGTACCGCAGTTAATTATAATTTACAAGACATTTAATCTCTAATTTATTAAACACCGAAAAAGAAGTTATTTTTGTGTAATTCATTTGTGAAGCCGTTGTAATCGTGTGGTGTTCGTTATTATGAAAAGATTCGGTAGTTTACGACGAGGTAAAGTTTATTCGCTAACAATCATACCCAAACGTACATTGAATACCGACTAACTTAGCGATCTTAATTTCCCAAGGCTTAAGAAACGAGAAAATAATATAATTGGAGCCTGAACATTGTCATGTAACAGCCTTTAAAATCTTAGGAGTCGATCGCATGTAACATAATACAGATATGCGCATACAAACGTATGTATATAAAGTTTGACGTTTTAGTTACTAACATGCAACCAATTACGATGGCAATGTTACATAGAGTATAATTCTTGTGATATTAAAATAATGTGAGCGTTGTAAACGTAATCACATACACTGGAGGGACTTCAAAGAGGAAATAGAGACGAGAGCACATAGATACGATTCTACAGATGGATGATGAGAATACCATGCATGAAAAAAATTAATCCCAATAAAGAGGTTTTAAGTAAAATACGACCTGCGAGGAAAAGCATACTTACACGTAGATTCAGAAATAGACAGTTGACATTTCTAGGAAACAAATTGAGGAAAGAATGTTTGGGGAATTTGACACTCACAGGACAAATTGAAGGCAAAGGGTAGCCGAGTAACCTACCTAAAGAGATTGTGTAAATGGATCACTGAACAGGGACTAGGAGGGATGGCAAGGATAAAAACGAAGTATAGCAAATTGTGGAGAGCCATGATCGGGAATGTCACTGTACATAAAAGATTAATAAATACATACATTTTTTTTTACCATAATATATGTGCACTGTACAATCAGTCTTACATATACTGATAAGTCTCGCATTTAGTTCGTTGTTAGGGGTTTTATAGACGAGACAATACTTAGACCGATGCTACGCGTGGGGAGATATCTGTTATTAAAGAAGCTGTCACATAATTCTAAGTCAGGGGTTTATTTTGACACAGTCTCTCTTTCTCAATCATAGAATTCCATGATTGGAATAATAAGATATAGAAAAAGAAGAAGATAGATTTACAAAAAAAAAAAAAAAGAAAAAAAAAAAAATGAAATAAAAAAAATGTTAAAGAAAGAAGAAGGCTTTCAGAAAAAATAGAAAAGAAAGAAATCAAATATGTTAAAATATAACCAAGTGTAATTCTCAATCATATTCCAGTGTGTCGGTTGCATTACTGAAGACATAATCGCAACGTCGATCGATATGACTGGCAATAAACGCCTCAGGATATGTTAATACTCACACAGAAAACAGAGAGTGTAATATATATATATATATATATATATATATATATATATATATATATGTGTAGAAAATGGAGGGAGAGAGAGAGGGGGAGAGGGAGAGAATGATGTGGGCAGTGGATGAAAAAGTGGGAAGGAAGTCTTGAATAGCACGTACAAGATACAAAATGGCGAACTGAGTAGGGTAGGGCTAGCACGCAAAACTCGCTTCCGGCTATCACAACATCGGTGGGACCCGTTCGGATACTAGGATTAAATCTAATCTATTAACCTTCTCAGTACTTACCTTCCCGATAGGAATCGAATCAGGTTTCCGAGTTTCTACTTTTTCCCAATCTTTCTATTGGATAAGCATTAGCATCCTCAGAAGGTTTCCAAGTCGATTCATAAACACTGAACGACACTGGGTCACACATCGCCGAGGCCCCAGCATTTTGCCTCCTTGAGCTGCAGGCAACAGTGATAAACTGGAATTTTGTTTTTAATTAATTGTAATAGAATGATACGAAGTGGGGCTGAAAATTTCCTGTTATGACCCACTTCAATAAATTTGTAGATATTTTAAATAAAGCTGAATATATATATATATATATATATATATATATATATATATATATATATATATATATATATATGTTTTTGTTTTGTTTTACGGCATATCAACCTCAATAGGCTATTTAAAGCCAACAAAATACTTTATTGCTTGTAATATTTTTTACAAAAATGTATTGCTAGTAATATTTATTTTCATAAAAAGTCTATTGCTGGTAATAGTTTTACTTTAAAAATTTATTATTAATATAATATATTATATAATATATATTAGCTAATATTTTTTTTATAAAATAAATAGTAAGACAGACTGGTTTCTATAACCTTGGATGACAACCGGTCCAGGAGAAGGAACACTTTGAATTCAAACCGCCTTGAGAGGTTTGGGTAACGTCAGGCTATTTTGCCCAAGGACTCCGTTTAAAGGGGCTCCCTTCTCGTTAGTTAGCCTATATATATATATATATATATATATATATATATATATATATATATATATATATATATATATATATATAATTAAGAAAGAGGAGAAATCAGAAAACCATGGTAATATTTTATTTCGCGAAATCGAGATTTCGATTTCGCTTCATCAGACCTGTTTTTGGAATCAATTTTGAAACACATTTTATGTTATTTTTCGCTTTTAGTTTTGGAAGAATTTTAAATCCATTTATTGTTGGACCCTTTTGGTCTGATGCAGCGAAATCGAAATCTCGATTTCACGAAATAAAATATTACCATGGTTTTTCCGCTTTCTTAATTATCATTTGCTCTGTTCTTACATTGAACCCTCCCTGGATCTATATCCTCTTTGGAAATATCCATACAGATTGCCAATTAATTTTATCATATTATATATATATATATATATATATATATATATATATATATAGATAATCGAATGACAAAATGAAAGAAAGAAAAAACAAAAAAACAAATGCCAATTCGAAAATGTTAATAACACTGAGAAGCATAGCTAAATTTGTGCATTTTTGACAGACGGCACATCTAGATGTATCACATTAGATTTCTATCGTTTTTGTTTTTAATTTTATCACAATTGCTTTTAAAACATCCCATATTCTATAAGCATTATTTTTGTGAGGAAACTATATATGTTTTATCATCCAAGTAAATTAAAAGTCTGATATATAAAGTTGTATTCAAATGTAGGCATCACGAATTCATTTAATCAAGTCTTGTGTAATTCACCCGAGAAAGTCTGTCTTTAACATTTTATTGTATTTTTCTAATTTTCGAAGAAGTAGATTCAAATCAAAATTGTAGTTGATTCGTCCAAACTGCAAAATTTTGTTATGTTTTAGTTCGAGTACTTTTGAATGTAAGATTTATTCTCAAGAAATTGTTGTCAGTATATTAGATGAGATTTTGCTTCTTCCATCATGGGAATGCTACATTTCAAGTTCAAATATACGTATGTTAGATCAGTTACGCCTTGTTCTCCAAACAGGATGATACGTGGAATTGAGTGGGATGCATTCTTGACCCTTCCAGCTCATGCGATATTGAAGGATGGTAGCCTCGATGTTGGAAAGAGATGTCTGAGAGAGGACCTTATTGTTGGTGATGGTCCTCCCAACTTATGCGAAGGATGCTTCGTCTGCTGGAACCGTTCTAGACGTTTGATGTCCCGAACATACAAAGTCCAGGTCTCGGAAGCGTATATATCATCCTGTTTGGAGAACAAGAGGCTACGCGGAGGCCCACAAAGACCCTTGAAAGGTCAGTTGAAAATATCCCTGACAGAGGCTAAAATCGGCACTGAGACCTGGGAAACTTTTGCTGCAAATCGGTCTTTCTGGCGTAGGACTTATCCGATAGGGGAGCGATACTTTCGAGTTGTGGATCTGTGACGTATTGTTAAGAGGGTCCGACTCGCCCAGCCACGTCCACTGCCCACATTCCTCTGTGACTCCTACTCACGGCTCTTCAGGAGTAGGTTGGTCCTTCACAGCCATCTCTGTCATCGCCACCAAAGGGGAGAAAGGGGATAAGAAAAGATGATGCGAACGAGTGCCGACGATGACGGCATGTGTAGAAGAGTTTCACCGCGCATGACAGTACCTGAATAATGAATGTATCAAGTATTTTATACTTTTATACGTATTATTACTATTATTACTACGATATTATACGCACATTAATTATTATATATACGCTTTCATACACGGTTTCACGTCACGTTGAAACACCGATTTCCGTACGATCACTGAAGTTAAGTAACTTAGAGCTAGATGGGTGACCGCTTGGGAATACGAGTTGCTGTAAGCTTGATTATTCGGGTGGTCTCTTTGATGTTTATACACAATCGTAATGGCCTGAAGATTGCGTATAAGCATGAAACAGACTGTCGCCACTGGGTGTTGACAATGTCTACTTAAATATATACTGGAGTCTCCCGTCGTAATCGACGTATGAGGGTCAAGCAACTCAGTTCCTAGGAACTGACAGTCAGACACCTACTCATATGATTTGATTATAGCGGTGAAGGCTTTGTGGACTCTTTCTGGAGATCCGAGTACAGAGACCTGGTGCACGACGCTCCAAAAGGTCTTCAAACGACCCACAACAGGTTTTGAATTCAGAGTTTTTGTCGTCCTATAGAACTTACTCTGTCCTGAGGGAGAAGAAGAGGATTCATACCTTTCCCAAAGGTATTAGCATGTAAGTGAATATAAGTGAATGTCATGGATTCGAGTGGAATTCGAACTCGGTTCTCCGAGTCCTCAATGTGAGTCGCTATCCACTATATGTATTTGACAATTGTCAAAAATTTTAAAACTTTGTCGGGATTCAGTCAATCAGTTATGTGACAGGCACGCTTAGGTGATCATGTATCTTTCGATACATAACTGACGAGATTTTTTCCACAGTAGGTTGCCATTTCTTTTTGCGGTAGACCAGTTATCATTCAAGAGAATAGAACCCTGGTCTGTCCTGCTATTTACCAATAGCTGAGGGAGAAGTAGATTCATACGTTTCCTATTAGCACATGAGTGAATGTAATGGCTTCGACTGGAATTCGAACTCGGCTCTCTGATTCCTCAATCCGAACCGCTAAAGCATACTGCTGACACAGAAAACGCATGAAAAAAAAGACAAATCTTTAACTTTTTACCGAGCTGAAATTAAAGGATGTTAACGACTTTTTTAAAAGTCACTCATTTTCTTTAATTTTCTTTAGTCACGAGTAATGTCAGCTTAGAGAAAAAGTACTAAGATTTCATTATTTAAACATACACACAAATACACATTCACGCATTCTATTTTTTATCGTTTTCGGATATGATGAAACCTTAAATGGCGAAATCCATTATTGGATATATTTCGAAACAAATCTACTTTCATGAACGTTTCCAATAGTTAAAAATTTAAAAAACTTTGTCGGGATTATATGTCCTGATTCTACAACATTTTTGCTCTTTAAAAACGGAAATTAGTATCTAGCGGCATAGAAAATGAAAATCTTGCTTAAACACATGCAGCAATTAAATTAACATTTATATTAACAAGAAAATGCTAGATAAAATGTAAATTAATTATACACGTGTATAGAGATTTTCCAAGCGTAGCTTAGATGTGGCACAAGGCCGAAAGTATGGGTCACCCATTTAGGATCGAACTCACTATTCAGTCGTAATTGTTCTAGCAAGAGAACCTTGCAAACCATTACACTATATATATATATATATATATATATATATATATATATATATATATATATATATATATATATATATATATATATATATATATATATATATATATATATATATATATATATATATATATATATATATATATATATATATATATATATATATATATATATATATATATATATATATATATATATATATCACAGCTTCTCTTACAAATCTGACTAATATCGAGCGCTAGAAATTTTTAGAAGGATTGTTGATCTACAGGGAAGTTTTCAGCACATGTCGTATCTATCTATCTCTGTAATCGCGTTTTTCTTTGCTGGGGTCTTGTTAAGTATGTGAAGCGCCATAAGCTATATCGACAAATAAGATTGTCTGAAATTTAAGCAGCAGTTAAAACTAACATGCTCTGTGTGTGCCTTTAACGTTCAGTAATAAGCTGGTTTGAAAATTCATCTTCGTTCCCACGACAGAAACAATTTACGACAAATTGTACCTAAACATAACAACGGACCTGTGTGTGGCATTTGCCTATTCGTTGCCAAAACAAAGGCAGGGCGAGGAAGCCATTTGAGATTTGGTGAAAGAGCCAAGCAACGGTTAATTTAAGAAAGTGGTCATGTTAGAAATTGACTATACAGCCATCATCTATCTTCTGTTCGTATCTATCTATCTATCTATCTATCTATCTATCTATCTATCTATCTTATTCTGTATCTATCTATCTTATTCTCTATCTATCTATCTATCTATCTATCTATCTATCTATCTATCTATCTATCTAATTATGTCCATATCTATCTATCTATCTATCTATCTATCTATCTATCTATCTATCTATCTATCTTATTCTGTCCATATCTATCTATCTATCTATCTATCTATCTATCTATCTATCTATCTATCTATCAGGAGAAAAGGAAAAAGAACATAGAATAGGCTACTCTAGAAGTAGTGTCGCCAAACAGTGTAAACTGCTTCAAAATCAAATCATTAACCTAAACACTGGAGTCATATTCTTAAATAACTTCCTTATATCCAGACATTCCTGTGGATGTTATGCATGACACCAAACTTCTTCGGAAATAACTAAAGTGTCAGCTATGTACAACCATTTTCTCAGGTCACTGGATAAAAATAGCTTTCAGCGAATGAATCCTGAAAATTTTAGCGGGAACTTCGTCGACTGGCGCAACAGAATCACAAACAAATAACTATGCCAGATAACAGAAACTACATCGCTCAAAGACTTTCAACTAGAGCAACACCTAAAATGGATATCACATGTAACCTGAAGAGAAAATAATGCCACAATCAAGATGTTGACATTCTCCAGTACTACAAACGAAAGTTAGGAAGGAAACTTCCATCACTACTTAAAAGTGGGATAATATTGAAATTGAGAAATCGGTTGCTCTGAAAAAAATGTTTTAATATGAAGATTTTATAAATTTCAATCGACAGTAGTACCGTCTGCTCGGTCAGGGAATGCCTAATGTTTCATTATAAGGAAATAGTATTACCCTTACCATCTAGTTATTTATATTTAGATTTATTGACACATACATTTGATATTTGTCTTCATTCATATCGTTAGATATTTTTGACGTAAATTCATCGTTTATGTTTGCATCTGGTCGTATATAAATGGTGTAGAAATTTGTATCATAATATAAACGCGCCAGTTTTTATCTATATAAGCATACACATATATGTAATTATTAATTTTTTTTTATTTTGATTGTACAGACTCAAATCCCTAACAGAAATATCATATTGTAATTTTGAGTGATTTTTTAAAAATTTTCTATCACTGAGGGTAGAGCCATAAGACTTCTATACTCATAATGACTGGCGATGCGACAGCGGACTTAAAAATTTGGTTTCATGCCTATTTAATAAAATAATACAAATGTCACAAACAGTAATCGAACTGAAGTCGAAAATTTAAGTTTGTGAAAAGCAACGCGTTGGGCCAACTTGTCCTTTTGTATGTGATAATGTGAATAGCAGAATCATTTAGAACAAGGATCAGTAACCTATGGCCCACGGGCATTTTGACCGGCCCGCGAAGGCATTTTGACCGGCCCGCGAAGGCATTTTGGCCGACCCGCGAGCCTGATTACCAATGACTATTTTTAACATGAGAGACGAGGTTTTCGAATTAGACTATCTGCCATTTATGAGACTTATTCTACCAAGTTGCGTTGCCTACGTTTAATGTCAAATAATGGATACATATTTGTTATGACCCTTGGCTACATTAAAAGATAACGAAAGCGAAAGTGAAAGAGGCCAGGGAGGGACTGACATGCGAGGTAGCAGAAATCTAAACACAGTTAAACATACGCGCATTATACATACATGCCTCATAAATGTGTGGATGATAGCGGATGTGTACGCACGTAAGTGTATATGTTTGCAACTATTTGTACTCGTATGTATGGGTATATGTGCTTCGTTTTTGTTTCATGTGTGTGTGTGTGTGTGGTTCGTTTGTGGAACAATTTTCAATAACAGTTTCAAACCTACACGTCATAATTTCATCCATTTCACTTCAGTTTATTTTCTTCACTTTCAAGTATTTTGGCGTTCCTTGAGGAAAACTAATTTTTGTTAGTTTTTTTTTAATTTTAGATTTTCTTTTGTTTTTCTGATTTCTCAATGTTTATTTTCATTATGGTTTTAAATATTTAGGTTGACAGCGGGTCTGCCAATGTAATTTTCCTTAATTTTCATTAATGGCCTTCGTCCGGCCCTCGACCCGTCATTATAACACGATCCGGCCCGTGGGGTCGAATGAGTTGCCGACCCCTGATTTAGAGTAAAAATGCATGAGATTTCTAATTTTATTCTGTTCGTAAAAACGTATCTTATGCTTAGTGACCGTTCAGAACGCGAGCAATCATAGCTCTCCACAACTTTCTGACCCCTGTAGTTCTCAGCAACATTTGACTTTTTGTCCTTTATGTGCCATCGATTCATCAAAAGAAAATAGGTCGGTTACTTGCTGCTTCCACTTTCCTGCTTTCTTTCTTCAATATGGTGATTTTAGGTGTGGCACAAGGCTTAAACTATGGGACACCCAGTAATCGAACTCACTACTCCTTCGTTGAGATGCCCTTCAATATGTCCTGTGAGTGTTAGCCTTCTTTTCTCATAATGCTTTTCAATGATTTTACTTATTTATTCCTAATTTAAAATACAAGTGTTCTTACAGTTTTCTTTAGAACTTCTTCTGTTACTCACGTCTTCTAGCCATGATATTTTCAGCACACGTCTGTAGAATCACATTCCCATCACGTCGAGCCTCTTATTCAATCTCAAGGAAATTGTCCAGTGTTCACAGTCATACACGAGGATAGATATAGCATAGTTCAGCACTAACGATATCCCCCCCCATGTCTTAATACTTTGCTTAGTTTCTAGAAAGCACCTTTCGTTATTCCGATGTGCATTCGAATCACTGTGTCATATATACCGTTGTCTGTTATCACTTTACCCAGATAATTATATTTCTTTGCCTGCTTGATTTTGAGCTCAAACTGTTAGACTGTCTGCCTTGCTGAGAACCATATAGTGATTTTCCAAGCGTAGCTTAGATGTGGCACAAGGCCGAATTTAGGGGGCACCCAGTGAGAATCGAACTCACTACTCAGTCGTAATTGTTCTAGCGAGCCAAGCTTGTTAACCATTACACAACCTCGAGGTGCCCAATGCTGAGAACCATGTATATGTGTTAATAGTTACACCTTTCTTCTTGCTTTCGTTTGATCGCTTGTGTATGAGTGTTTGCAGCTTTCTTTCTGATTTCACCATTAGCGCACTACCATTCGCGTATCTTGTGCTGTTACGTCTGCCGATATAAATTCTGGTAGGTTTTGTAGTTTCTTAAGAGAATCTCGCTATATAGGTTAAATTAATCTGGTGAGAAAACTCCTGTTTTTTTTTAACTGCATGCTGACTCTTGCCAGTACCGGTTGTAAAAAAAAAAAAAAAAAAAAAGATCCAGAAGATTGGATTAAAATCATATTAAACTTAACCCGAATTTTTATTGAAATTAGACCTTGATTCTACTTAATAATTACGAGACTTAATAAATATTCGTATAAATTAAATCAACGTTTTGGAATTATGACATTTACTGGAGACCAATGAATAAAAGATTAAATAACGTCTTTGGCTCAAGGCAGCAAAAGTTGCATAGCAGGTGAAAAGCAAAAGATTTAATCCAGCGTGCCGGCGTAGTTAGGATCATTATTTCGAATTTGGGGATTCCAGACATTTTATACGAACTATAGCATAAAGGAAAGCAGGGGTTTTAAAATGTAGAGTTTAATTCCGTATTTAGCATTTCATATTACGGTTTGCGTAGGGAAAATAAGAAAAGTGCTAATGAATAACATGAAAAAATCTTAATATCAGAATTAAAAAAAAAATCCTTAAAAGCATAGAAAGTTTCACTGTCTACATTTAAAAAAATATCTATATCCGTTCAGGGCGTAGAAGACCCTGGATTTCCTCTATTTCCTTTCCTTTACTATGTATGAATTGCCACAATATAGATAAAGCAGCGTAGTGGATTCCCGTCGCCTTCTCTGTTTTGAATTCAGAGTAATTCCTCCCTTAGACAAGTGATTCCATAACGTTTTTCTCTGGACTGTTTTTTCGGAATTAAAATTTGCTCGCGCCTCACCAAATTTTATGTGATAAAAAGTACATTTAATAATAAAAAAAAAAGCAGAGAGAGGGTTTAAAGGAGATAATCGAGGATTCAAATTCACAACATTATCTTTGATAACTCTCTCCTCCAATTTGTGGACCTTAGTTACTATATTCTTAATACTTGATATAATGCATAAATATCACAATAATAAAACCGATCAATAATTATTTGTAACTGTTTATACTGGGACTCATGTATACAGTTATAAGTAATCCATAATAATATTTTAAATTTTGAAATCATATTTATTTTTGGCATATGAATTTTTTGAGACTTTCTAAATCTTTGATTATCTTTAAATTATTCTGCTTCACCTGCTATCCTCTTCCGCCGTACCTATGATGCGCGCTGCGTCGTTATGGAATCACTTTCTTAGACTGACATCCACCCAAGGCTAGGGCGTCCAGTCTACCTTACTATTTAACCCATATCTGACGGCAAAGAAGAAGAAGCGGATTCATACTTTTCCTAAGGGTAATTGTGCAAGAGTGCACACACAGACCTAGACTCGAATTTGGATGTGGCATACCGACCCCACATTTCGTGACGATAACACATATCCTCCTGGCGTCAATTTAAACTGACTCCTCTATTTTCCCCCATTTTGCTTAAAGTTCATATTTTATTGCTTTCAAGTGAAAACTTGGAAATTTTCCAAGATTTTTCAGAGGAATTTTCATTTGCCACAATGACAGTTTATAGTTATAATTATTATTAGTGTCGTGGTGTAATGAATATCGACTCGAGTTCGTTATATTTACTTACGCGCAAATACCCTAGGGAAAGGTATGAATCCATCTTTTTTTTTTCTCTAGCTATGGGTTGAATAACAAGACAGACTGGGTCCTGTATGCTTGGTTGGCGACCAGTCTACCGCAGAAAGAAACGGCAAGCTACAGCGGGAAAATCTCCTGTGGAGTCAGTCATAAATCGGAAGAAACGTGACCGCTCAACAGTCTATCGCGTATCATACATAAACTGACTGTTTAGGTATCCCAAACAAAAAGGCATTAGATTAAACTTATACTAGGAGGATAGTATTAAAATATTTTTTCTATTAAAATCAAAATTAAAAAAAAAAAAAAAAATAAATAAATAAAATAAAACCCCCCCAAAAAAAAAATAAAGAAAAATAAAATAAAGAAAAAAAGAGTGCCCCGGAAACAGCAGATTTCAATCATAAATAATTCAGTAGTAAATATATTTGTCCCATGTCCCGTTGAAACACCGGTTCACGCCTGATCACATTAAACCTGATCAGTACCTACATGGAAGACCGCCTGTGAATACCAAATGCTGTAAGTTTGGATGTGAGTGTGATATGATGGATAACGGAATGAAAACTAGGGAAGCTGAGTTTCGTTAAATTCATTAACCTGCAAATACCTTTGGTATGGATCCATTTCTTCTCGTCAGAGCTGTAGGTTAAATAGCAGGAGAGACTGGGTCCTGTAGCCTTGGTTGGCAACCAGTCTAATCCACAAAGTAACGACAGCTTACTGCCAGAATTCTTCTGTTAATTCTCCCATAAATCGAATTGTCATTTGGTTTTGTTTAGTTTACGGCAAGATCATCCCATAGGGTCATTTAAGGCGGAAATTTAATGTTCTTTTCTAAATAAAACCTTTTCAAAAAATTTATTTTAAATATTAATAGTTTTGTTAGTTAGAGTTATATTTTTTAAGCAATATTTTTAAATCAGTTTAATTTCTCTTAGAAGCTGGAATATGTATATATGTATATTTGTTTAACGGCATATCAACACCTTTATAGGTCATTTAACGCCGAAATTTAATACTGGTGTGAGCTTTAAAGTAATAAAAATATATGATATTCTACTTTCATAATTCAATACATAGTAAATGATACTCAGCTTTGTGCATATACATGTTTATGGGACTTAATTGCTAGAAAGCTTTATAGGTGGGTTTTATGTTGGAGTTTTGATGAAGTTATATTTTGGAATATAGTTTGATTTCTTTAAGAAATTGTCGGATATTATATGGATTAATGTCATGAAAGAGTTATTTCATGCTTTTTGCTTGATTTTGTTTAGTAGCATATCAACCGCTCGGGGTTATTTAATGCCGAAATCTAAATATTTTTTAACAAAATATTATGGTTTCAGCTAAATATATTTCAGTTGTGTACATTCAACTACAGATAAAAATGTATTGCTAGTCATTCTATAAAATTGTGTTTTTTGTGCATTCATAGTGTTTTATTTTTGCTTTCACTATTTGCCGATAGTTAGAACCCTAACATGTGCTACCACCCCGAGTCAGTGAACCTGGGAACAACAGCAATTAAGAGGTGTTTCCACGCTCCTCAAAACCTACATTCTCTCGAGCAGAGGGCTTGCTGCCGGATTTAGTTTATCGTCATACCTATGACTGTAGCCGAGGTGAGAATCATGAATGGAAACAAAAGACGGTGTAGTAGGTAGTAGTCATGTCTATTATTTTTTATAAAACAAATAATTTGCATTCACTTTCATGCAAATGTGATTGCATCGGGCTAAGCATGATCTTGAACTTGGATTGCTAACTCCATTTTCTTTTTAAGTCACCCGCATATCCACGTCTGTTACTTAATGCAACTTAAACTCTTGAACACATATTACTGTTATTTCCGACTTCAGGAGAGTGACACATTGAGCTCCTCGGGTTAACATTTTTTACTGACTTAAGGTGGAAAGTTTATATTGAAACAATTGCTAGATCTACTGCTAGGAGAGACGGTTCACCGTGTTGCTCTAGTCATTTTTTTCATCTGAATCTATCTTACATATTTATACGTCGACCATTCTATGTTTTGGATGTTGCTGCCACATATGGTCTGGTGAGTCTGCCATGTACTTAGAGATTCTTGATAAAATCCAAAGAATCTACAGAACAATGGAGAGAATTGTAAATTCTCGACTGGTACTTGGAGAGAAACAATATCTTATCTAGTTACCAAAGTGGATTCCGAAAAAAACAAAAAAAAAAAACTAAACAAGGAATCAACGATCAACTTGTACAGTTAGAATCTTTTATTCGTAATGGCCTGGTTCGAGATCGCCATGTGGTGTCAATATTTTTCGATATTGAAAAAGCCTATGACATCTCATGGAAGTATGGCATATTAAAAGGCATGCACTAGATGGGAAGAAAAAGAAGAATGGCTATATTCATCCAAAACTTCCTGTCGAACCGAACATTTAGAGTACGAAATGGTAAGACAATATCAGACACAGGAGGCAGGAGTACCTCAAGGGAGTATTTTATCAGTCACATTATTTATTCTAAAAAGAAATAGTATTATTAAAACCATTAATACAGAAATTGAAAAAATGTCTATATGTAGGTGATTTCTCAATATCATACTAATCCCCAATCATGCCTTCCCTTGAAAGTTATTTACAAAAAATGTTTAAACAAGATAGAAAGATGGACACTTGAAAACGAATTCCGTTTTCCAAAACAAAAACTGTTTGTATGCCTTTCTGAAAAAAACAACAACAAAAAAAACAAGCCTATCACCTCGGTCCAGAATTAAGACTGAATGGACACATAATTCCCATAGTCCAACAAGTAAAATATCTAGGAACCATACTAGATAGCAAAACTCAACTTCAAAGCACACATTGACTACCTTAAGCAAAAAATCAAAAGGCTTTGAAGCTTCTAAAGGTAATATCAAAACTGGATTGGGGTCAGACCAAAAAGTAATGCTCAGAATATGTAGGTCATATATCAGATCAAAATTAGACTATGGATCCATTATTTGCAATACCACACATAAGTCCTACCTGAAAAGCTACAAACTATACAAAATCAAGCCCTGGGATTAAGTCTCGGAGCCTTACTGAATTCGCCCATGCAAAGTCTCTATATAGAAAGTAATGAACTACCGTTATCTCTGAAATGGGAAAATATCCCTCTAATATACACTAAAACTGCAATCTAACCCAAATATCACAGCATACAAAAAACAAAAACAAAAACAAAAACAAACCTATGAACTTCGATATACCCAGTTCTATAGAAATAAACCAACAGTCATTCCTCTATTTGGTCTTCGAATCAAAGAAGAAGTAGAACAAATAAACAAAGATCTTGATAATGTTACACCAATCACAGTAAAGAAGGTAGCTCTATCGAAAATCTCCAAACCTCACATAACCCTTACATTGAGACATAAAAAAGATACAATCAACAAAAGAATATACGGAGAATTAAGAGACAAATATCGTGACTGTAGACCATTCTACACAGATGAACCAAAATACTAGTTGGAATAGGTGCAGCAGTCACAGACAAATTCAAAAAAAAAATCAGGCTACCAAATAATGCATCCATTTATACTGTTGAAATACAAGCCACAAAATCTCATTTAAAATGATAGAATATTCCAAAGTCAGGAAATTTATAGTATTCTCACACTTCCTATCTAGCTTAACAGCAATTAAAGAAAATAACACAAATCATTCAAATCAAGAAATCCTAAGAGCTTGTCATGATTTAATAAAGCACAAAACAATAATATTGGCCGTGGATTGTCATATGGGCATTAAAGGAAATCATGAAGCCGACACTTGGCCAAAAGACGCAACGAAATTTGAAATAACCAACATCAAACTCCTATATATAGATTATAAAAAGAAAACTTTACATCAAGAGAAAATGGCAAGCATTTTGGGACATAGTCTCAAACAATAAACTATATGAACATCAGCCGACAATAAGAAAGGAGAATATAAAGCCATTAGCTGATCGCAGACAATGCTCAACAAAATAAGAATTAGACACACACACTTAACACACACATGACAGGCAGAAACTACACCCCAGTGTACAGACTGCAACCAATTTCTCACAGTCAAACATATCTGGATAGAATGAAAGAAGTATGAAAATACGTAGCAACTATTATCAAGCTCAAAATCTTAACATGCTCTTCAAAAATGTAACTATTGTCCAAATAATAGAATATCTGAAGAAAATAAAATACTTTCAAATTCTATAGAAAGTAGAGCAAGCATGTTGAGCCATACAACGTATGTTTTAAAATACCCTTGAACTATATAACTTGTGATATTTTGAAAACAATTTTAAAACCGCACGACCACTTGAAATGTTCTGAAATATTCCTGAATAAAAGTTGATATGCTGGTAAAACAAATCAACAATCCATGCAGCCATCATTCACTTTCCAACCGCCGTAATGTAGCTCCCTGTGACTTAAAAAATATTTTCATGGTAATTGTTCAAATAAACGTAGCGCTTTACTTTACGAATTTAAGCGCA
>OZ010583.1:100629389-100774389 GCA_963932145.1 Acanthosepion lycidas
TTACAAACAAGTTGAAAGCTTATACTTAACATCAGAAAGAGGCAGCTGAAGTTTCTGGGACACATAATGAGGAAAGATGACTTGGAGAATCTGATACTCACGGGTCAAATAGAGGGAAAGAGAGACAACGGAAAGCAGAGCGTGATATACCTGACAAGCTTGAGCAGGTGGATGACTGAACGTGGTCTGGGGAGGAAGCAGAGGGAAGGAGCTTGCTGAGAGCTGCAAGGGATATAGGGAGGTGGAGAGCCATGATCGACTACGTCCTGAAAAAACATGGTATATAAAAAAATATGGCTGAGATATATAAGTGAGACGTTTTGATGACTGGGAGAATATCTGCGCGAATGGATCAGAGTTTGGGATTAATTACGTTAATAGATAAACGCAGAAGACTCTTTCTCCATTTTAGGTCTCGCGTCTTTTTTTATCTGTCTATATTTCTGAGATGAGGTATTATGTACATTATTTACATTATTCGGACTATTGTTCTCATCTTTGTCGCCATATTTATCCGGCCTTCTTCAAAGGTTGAAATGTAGAACTGAACCCTTTATTTCGCTCACTGGGGTAGACTGTTCTAGTTCCACGTTTAATGGATATTAGTTATCTCCTGTTAATTTCCCTTTGAAAGTTCTCCACTGCCTTAACCGGGTATTGAACTCACACACTTTGGGTCCTGTTACTGGATCTAACTAACGCCTTTATCCACTGTGCCATGTGTCTTACAGAAATAAATATCTAATAAATAGTTGGCCATAATTATTGTATAGGTTACGTTTGTCGCTATCGAAGATTTTACTAGTACATATTCTGAGTGCTCTCTTGGGTAAAAAAAAGCAAAAGTAACAAAAACGAAAATAAAAAAAATGAGTCTTGCCAATAAGCTGCCAGTAAAGACTGTCTATTGTGTCATTTGGATATTTCTTTAGAGTTGGCTTAAGGCTTTGGTTTTTCATCTAGTATTTCCCCAGAAATAGATAAAAAAAATCGGCTGCAATATGAATGCCGTATCTCAACCATTGAGCCACTATGCGCTCCACTTTTCAGATTTAAGAACCTAGATTACTGTCTATAATTGTGTTCTGAACAAAGACGATTACCTGTGACTGTTGATTAGACAAAACAAGTCGAGGATGGATAGCGAAAGAATTGGGTCTGACGCTGACTCTAACCATCACAGAAGACTAATTACTTCTAGATAAAGATTGGTGAGACAAACCTTTCGATTTCTGGTTTTGGTTATTGGCAGACTTACGATGCAATGCTGATACCAATTCTTTCTTGTTGATCAAAATTGGACGACTTTGTTTCTCGTCTGTGATAGAATATCCGAAGCAGTTAAGAAAAGAAAAAAATAACTTGTTAATATTCAACAGTCCCCCCAACCCCACGAGTGATTTATATGGCACAAGGCTGAGTTTACCGTAGGTTCTCCGAGGCCATAGGCTCGGCCAAAAATATTCCCTTAGGACACGCATAAACGGGCCCGGGTTCCTCTTATTAGGTTTTGACAGTTGAACAGGCTGGAGCACTGAAATAATTTATGTTTATCAACTTTCTCGGAGTGAATGAAACATTTTAGAGGATGATTGTAATATGGCTGAATATTTTATGCATATGTTTTACATATCTTCTTCATTAGAAAAAAATAATTTTAAAGAATAATAAAAACTGTTAACATAAATAGGAATAAATCATTTAAATGTGCAGGAGACAATTTATTAAAATTGGGGTTTGTGTGAATATGATCTAAAATGAATAACTCTTATACTTTCTTTGTAGTCATTACTATTATTTGCTTAATCCAACAGGTACAACAATTTAAATATCTGGCTAGTGTTTTATCTGATGACGGAAAGTGCGACACTGAAATCCGAAGGCCCATTGGGATAGCAAAAGATGCCTTCCGATTTCGGCTTCAGTTATATTCCCACCACCGTAAAGTTGCATCTCTGTACCTTTTCTATAAATACTTTCATGGTAATTGTTCGGATGAGCTCTTCGCTAAAATTGTATTCATATTGTAAATACTCATTGGGTTATGTTTTAGAATTGTTATTTTATCCCCCCCCCCCACCGACAACGAATTGTAAATATGGGGACTAGTTAGTATTTTCATAGAGACAAAGAGGTATTATGGTGGTTGTAGTAAGAAAGGTACGTATAAATGTGTTGTTTTGGTGTAAGGAATATTTTTTTGTACGATTGGGTAAGTGTTTGCGGCTAGCTAAGTTATAGTTAAGATAGAAGAAGACCGTCCTTTCCCCAATCCCCTTTTCGGCCTTGTGCCACATTTCTGTAGATAACAGAATAAATATTGCTCTTCGCTAAAATTGTATATACACATTGGGGTTAGTAATGAATTGTACATATGGGGTCTAGTTAGGATTTTCATCGAGACAATAAGGTATTATGGTGGTTGTAATAAGAAAGGTAAGTAAGAAAGCGTTGTTTTGGTATAAGGAATATTGTGGTATGTTTGGGTCAATATTTGTGGCTAGCTGAGTTTAATATTAAGACAGAAGAAGACCAGCATTTTCCCATTCCTCCTTTTGGCCTTGTGCCACAGTTTTGTATTATTTACAAAATAAATATTGCTACGGTACCTAGACTTTTTGAATTTAAGCGTAGTACTAGATTGGTATCGATATCTCACAGATGAGTTGGCTAGATGTAGCCGTAAATTCTATGCAAACAGTTTCTTTTATCGTACTTCTCGTTTGTGGAACTCCCTACAGGCTCCATGCTTTTCAGCCAACTTTAATCTGCAAAAAATTAAATGCAATGTCAATCGATATCTACTCTCATCCTGATTAATCTTTACCCTTTATTAATATTTCTTTCAATAAGTTTTCCACCTTGTATACCGATTAAAAAAAAAGCAAAAAAATGGCTAAGAAAAGTATTAAGAAACAGGAAAATTTCGTTAGAAACTAAGAAAAAAAGCATTGAACTGTAACGCAATATTAGTCCTCCTATATGACAGTGAATGCTGGACAATCTCCCCACAGGTGATAAAGAAACTTGAAACAACAGAAATGTGGTTCTACAGGAAGCTACTGGGAATAACATGAACTTAACATGTGAGCAACGACGTAGTTTTAGAGAAAATGGAAACAAAAAAGGATACATACTTAACATCAGAAAAAAAACTGTTGAAATTTCAAGGCACACAATGTAGAAAGAAAATTTGATATTCACAGGATAGATCGAAGGAGAGAGAAAGAGAGAGAGGGAGGGAGAGAGAGAAAGAGATAGAAAGAGGGAGAGAGAGGGAGGGAGGGAAAGAGAGAAAGAGGGAGAGGGAGGGAGAAAGAGAGACAGAGAGAGGGAGGGAGAGAGAGGGAGGGAGGCAGAGAGAGAAAGAGAGAGAAAGAGGGAGGGAGAGAAAGAGAGAGAAAGAGAGAGAGAGAAAAAAAAGCGGGAAACAATACATAACCTAGCTAACGAGTTTGAGTAAATGGATGACGGGACAAGGTTAAAGATGGATGGCAAAAAGATAAGATTTATTAAGAGCTACAAAAGACAGGAAATTGTGGAGAGCCATGATCACCAACTTCCTGAAGAGGCATGACAGAAAAAAAGAAAGTCTGTTGATATCTACGTGGCAGAGATAAAAAAAAAATTGTCATAAGGATCTGTGAAATGTTATATCTTTTTATATGTGTCATGTCCCTTCAGGACGTTGGTGAAAAAAAAATCTGGTGGTGTTTTTTATTAGGAAAGTAAGCGAGGTAACTCCACAGATTGATGACTTCCCACGGGCATTTGTGCGATAGTGGATAGAACAGAATCGGTTGGTATTTGACCATAACTCTTCAATTTTGCTTTCGATTTTTCGGATTTTCGTTTTCTCGAGTTCTCTAGTCTCGCATCATTTAAAATACTATTTCTATTAAAAAAGAAGAATAATTTACTGCACCGATAACATCAGCTTTCATTCATTGATTTGTCTGTAGTAAACATCAGATAACAAGTTTTTAATAAATTATCAGCGTTGGACTCATTTGAACAAAAACATTACCAGTAGAACGCGACTAGGCTTATTTTTTTCTATCAAGAAAACTTGGAAATGAACGTGAAATTATTCAGCACAAAAAGCAACAGAAACACAAATACTTAAAATGAAAATAAGAAAAGGGTAATAAAAATATATTTGTATGCTGGTGACTTCCTCTGGGGATGTGTTGTTTGTAACCATAGACATGTTAATAAACTAGGTTATGTTAAATGGATGCGAATTCGCACAGATATCTTCTTTTCTTTAAGATGTAATTTAACGAAATTTTCTTTTTATTGCTTTGTAATATATATCTGGCTTAGAACTATATCCATTTTACTAGATTCTCATATTCAGAAAATTTGTAACCTCAAAATTAGGCAATTTTCGAACTAAAAACAAAATTCTTTAACTGTACACTGGTAAGCAAGTACGTGTCATGTAAACCAGTTATTGTGAGTTGATTCCTCATTCGGGGTCCTCCAATTTAATTTTTCTGTCAGAATTAATTTAATGTAGTAGTTCTAGTGTTATTCTACAGAACGATGCCAGGGTCGGCCACCTCTTGCGATCCCAAATTTCATCCTCGTCCTGGGTAAGAGGTTAAACTACATCCACGAAACTGGGTAAGACGATAAACTACATCCAGCAGCAAGGCCTCTGATCAGGCGGTTTTGAGGAGGGTGGAACCACCTCTTAATTGCTGGTGTTCCCAGCTCCACCCTGACCCAGGATGGTAGCATCTGGTATGGTTCCAGCTATGGGAAAATAGTTAACTATTACCAGCAATACTGTTTTGGAAAAAATTATTACCAGCAATACAATTTTGAATGAAAAATATTACCAGAAACAGATTTTTGACACAACAAAATATTATCAGCAATAAAAAATGTTGTCGGTATTAAATAACCCATTGAGATTGATATGCCGTAAAACAAAATAAACCAAACCAAACCAAACCCAAATTTCATCCATTCCTCCCCTAGTGTGAATTGTCATCGCGTAATTTTGTAATTATACGTACACCCATTTGAAGGAAATATGGCACAAGGCCGAGATTAACATGGGAGTCACTATGCATACATGGGACTACAGACAAAATTTGACAATCTCCTCCATTACTTCCCTATTGGATCAACTGTCGCTCGCTCGCTTACTTTTCATTAAAAATAGATGTTAGGTATGTGAACTAAGTAGGGAGGTACTCAATAACCTTTTTGTTTTTTTAGCAAGAGGAATAGCCCAGGTGTGAACTACGAATTAAGCAGGTAGGAAAGTTAAAATAGCTCGTGTTTTAACAGAAGGCGCGGAAGTTGACACGTAAATCCGAAAGCGTGTTAGAATAGCGAAAGTGACTTCCAAAAGTTAAGCAAAATATTAAGAAACAGGAAAATATCGTTAGAAACAAAGAAAAGAATGCTGAACTGTTATAGGAGTGATTGTTTGACAATCTCCTCATAGATGAAGAAGAGACTTGAGGCAACAGAATGCTGAGAATACAGTGGACTGAAGATGTCATCAACGGTGAAGATTTAAGGGAAATAGAAACAAAAAAAGACACTTCTAATTAGAATAAAAAAGAGCCAGTTGACATTTCTGTGACACCTATTGAGGAAAAAGGGCTTGGAGAATTTTGTGCCACATCTAAGGTGTGCTTAAAAAGTCAATAAAGGGCACTTCAACGTTGTGAAATGGTTAGCAAGCTTGTTTCGCTAGATCAATTTTGACTGAATAGAGAGTTCAATCCTTACTTGGTGTTTTCAGATTTTTTGGCCTTAGTCCACATCTAAGCCACATTTATATGCTTATAATTTCTCCCCAAGTTCCGGTCTTAGATTTGTAATTCCTTCTGTTGGGGCCGATACCCTTCTCATTTGAGAACCACTTCTTTAGTCCTACAACGATGAATGGGGATGAAAAGATTACAGTCCAAACCCATAAAAAAACTGACCTAATAAAAAAAAAGAAGATCTTGGTCGAGTCCAGAACTTTCCGCATTCACTTCGTGTCTGTTAGACTCATGATTCATCTGAGAGAGTCTACTGGTCTTGGGAAAGGATGGGTTGGTGTGAATGTATATTGGGTTGGTGTGAATGTATATTAGGTTGGTGCAAAAATAATGACGTAATAATGTCGTTTTTTGACGTTAAAAATACGTCAAAAAACGACACTATTACGTCATTATTTTTGCACCAACCTAATATTTTGTTTTTGTTCAAAGAAAAGTACTTTTGGTTAACTGCGAATAAAGACGTACTTTGTTATTGTTCAGCTTGAGTATCATTTGTATAATTACTCGTCTTGAGCATCAAAGGAAAATTCAGGTAGTCTTACTTGATGGTTGATTTTACTCTAGATAGTAAGTTGTTAAAACGCATGACAACACATTTAGCTTTGGAGTGAAAATAATTCATCACGATAAGATGCAAACGATAACTCAGGCATTTATAAAAATTTTCGGTATTGACTAAAATCATAAAATTGTTTGCCTGAATGAAATATATTAAATTTTGTGTCATCAATATTTCATGTCTTTTAAACAAGGTTTACTACCTTGGTTCAAATTACGTATGAATTGAGATTGAAGTCCGAAGTTGAATAATTTTCGTTCACATCTATCGATATTTATTTAGTTTAATCTGTTATTACCGAGCACCCAGTAAAATCAAACACTTAAGTTGGCTAAAGTTTTTAATTCTAATTAACAATCAACTGAGGAAAATTCTTAAATCTTTGGTAAACATCTATGCCATTAATACCATTGTTTGTCAACAGAATTCCAAATACCAAGATATTCAAAGACTTGCAGCTGATCTCTTTGACAGAGCTCTGCGAATCCAATCGAGGAAAAAAACTGGATCCTAACTGTCAATATCTAAAAAACAAGCTGATCACTCCCTGAGTTTTCTCCAAATGTAAGAAGTAAGTTTCACCCAGGTAATTTTTTTTTCACAAGAACAGTCACTTTGTAAAACAGACACCCACGTTGGTGCTTCCCTGAGCATTCCAAATTTAACCTTTTCAAGAATCAATCGTTATCATATATTTATACTCAAAATATTCAGTCCTGATAAACTGTTACATGTCTCAAACGACTCTTGAGTCTCAAGTTCACTCGAAACCTCAAAAGTGGAATTTCTGTATTCAATCCAAAGATGCTGGAAAAATGGTCACATTCTATTTACCTCATTTTGCTATACTTTATCAATACAAGACAACTTATTAGATAAAACAATGGAGTATCACGGGCATATCTGGGTTGGAACTGCTTACACCTCACTTTCCAGTTCAAAACCATTTACATTGTATTGTGGAGGAAGACTTATTTTCCATTTGGCAATCACTTTCCCACAGGCACAGCATTGCAAACTCTGTCATTATTTCCATGTAAAATGTTCAGATGAGCTTCATTCTTTTACAAGTAGGACACGTCATCCCATTTCCATAGAACCAAATCACTTGAATTTCTTCAGGTTTCCAAATGTAAAAAGGACATTTCACCTAGGCAGTTTTTTTTACAAGAACTGCCACCCTGTAAAACAGACTCAAACGTAGGTGCTTACCTGAGCATTACAAATTTAACCTCTTCAAGAGTCAATCGTTATCACATACTTATACTCAGAATATCTTTTTCATTCATATCACACAACTCGTTCATCATTATAATTTTAAACAGTAACTCTCTACCTTGAGTGGCTCTCGAGCCATATATTGGTGAATTTTAGTATAAAAAGGTGGCATTCAATCTTTGAGATTTTGAAAAAGTTTTTGGTTTACGGCATGAATTTGTCTATGTGTCGGTAGGGTAACAGTTATAGGCATAAAATGTGTAATCAGCGAGGTGAGTTCAAATTCCGGCTTAGTCAGCTGCCTTCACTCTCTTTTCTGAAAAGCATGAAATCAGCTCGTGTTCTATCAGGTATGAGTTAAATGGCAGGGTATATCGGCTCTTGAGCCTTGTGTAGCTGCCAGTCTAGGAGAAAACAACTTCGAATTCAAATCTGCAGCGAAAATTGCGACAATCTATTTTCCTAAGAAGTAATTTAGAGATAATAAATTATAATAAATTAAAAAATGATAACATAATAGCATGCAGTTATATAATAATCGTAATAAATTATTGTATAATAAATAGTAGTAAATATATATATATATATATATATATATGTAATATATGGTATTATATAATTGCATAATAATTATAATAAATTTTCTTTTTCTTTTTTAAGCTTTTCACACCAAGCAAGGCAGGAGTGCCACTTGCACGCAATGGGGTTACAGAAAGTGAGAGGAAGAGTGAAGAGGATTGTTTGAGGAAAGGATCTAGAGAAGGACAGGGTCAAGATCAAGGCATCAGAAGATGTCGATTGGCATTACATTCGAATATATAAGAGGAAAGGAGTTCCATGGCCGGGAAGCGCGAGAGAAGAAACTTTTGGAGTAGAAGAGGCGGTTACATTTAACTGTTTAGACAATGAAAGGGTGGGACTGAGATGCGAACCTAGTAGCACGCTTAAATTTATGCAGTTGGGACACCAGTGAAAATAGCTCGTCAGAGCACTTGCCATGAAATATTTGTAGAAAAGACAGAGGGAAGCCACGTCAAGTCTCTGAGAAAGTGACTGGAGCCGAGATTCCAGGTCAAGAACTAACACATTGCATATCCGTCTTCGAATTTTGTCGAGGGCCTCGAGATGAACAGCGGAGGCACCAGACCATATATGGCAACACTGTTCAAGGCAAGGACGAATGGTAGATTTGAAGGATGGACTCAAGCAAGAAAAAACCTTTTGGCGCGAGACAGATTTATAGTAAAATCACAGCGAATAAAGTAAAGGAATCTGTGGATAGCCATGATTTCTGTTTCTTGGAGAAGGAGCCATTTTTTAAAAACTCGAGAAAATATCACTAAACGAGGTTAAATTTTATTCGTGTAAAAAAATAATAAAACAAGAAATAAAGGTAATGTGTGCAGACTCCCAGGCACGTAATATATTAAATATAAGCCTTAAAGCGCTTACCAGATGCGATATATGCTTTATGAAGGCTGGAGGATATCCAGGCAAAAGCTTTGTGTCAGAAACAAGAAGAACCGAAAAATATCTAAGAAAAAGTCTTACTTCTTAGAATAAAGAATTGTACGAGTTTTACTAAATTTCTTTTGTCTTGTTTCGGATAATGTTCCTCTGACTTATCCGATCTATCAAAAGTTGTATTACTAGCAACAAAGATGAAGATAAGAGTTCTAATCATTCATAGAATAAATCTTTGCGTCATCAAACATTGATATGCCACCACGAGTTAAGCTAAACTGATTTTATCCAACACTGTAGACTAATTACTTCAAGATGGAGTCCAGCGGGACTTGGCTGTTTTTCTTTTGGTAATTGGGTTACTTTCCTGAGCCTGAAACGAGTGAAAGTTTGTGTATATCTTGGGTTGGGAAGGGTGGATAATAAGTAAACGAGAAAATGTAAGAAGAGAAAAAAAAAAAAAAGAAAAGAAAAAGGGGTCTTGAAGCAAAACTACGTTTGGTCTTTTTTTAGAGGAAAAATATACACAAACATAGACAATGAGGCACACGCGAATTCTCGTACACAAAGATTGATAGATACGCATGCACACACACACACACACATATATATGTATATACACGAAGTGAAAATGTGCATAGAACGAAATAGATATAAATATATAAACAGATGTGCATTTACCTATATATATCTACCTCTGTATGTATGCATGTATATATACATAGATTTAGATATAGATATATAATATATATATAATATATATATTTATATATATAATATATATATATATATAATATATATATATAATATATATATATATATATATATATATATAATATATATATATATAAATATATATAATGTATATATATGTGTATATATATATATATATATAATGTATATATATATATATATAATATATATATATATATATAATATATATATATATATATATATATATATATATATATATATATATATATATATATATATATAATGATACGTGTACATATTTACGGGTATAGCTTTATATCCTATAAATGCCAGTACACCTTGTGGTTCCCTCCAAAGAGGATAAAAAGCACACCAACATACTTATATGTAATGCGCATTTGGGAAGTAATTTTTCATTTATACATATATTATTGAATATGACAGACGAGGAATGCTTCGATAGTTTTTTTAATGTGTTTTCGCTTCTTTTCATAAAAGAGAAGAAATGGTTGATTCAAGACTATGAAGGAATTGTTTCTAAGAAATATGGACATTTCCTGCATAGACTTGAAACGTTCTTTATATTGTACGAAAAGAGTCATTCCTTCCTTTATCTACGAAGCAGAGAAAATATATAAAAATGATTAACAAAATATTTCTCGTCCCTAGGATTCAATAACACATGTATATCATTTTTTTTGTGATTCAGTGTGTATTTATAGTCACAGAAAGATAACAACCTAAATCAATCTATCTATCTATCTATCTATCTATCTATCTATCTATCTATCTATCTATCTATCTAAGTCAATTCATATCTATCTATCTATCTATCTATCTATCTATCTATCTATCTATCTAAGTCAATTTCTATCTATCTATCTATCTATCTAAGTCAATTTCTATCTATCTATCTATCTATCTATCTATCTATCTATCTATCTATCTATCTATCTATCTAAGTCAATTCATATCTATCTATCTATCTATCTATCTATCTAAGTCAATTCATATCTATCTATCTATCTATCTATCTAAGTCAATTCATATATATCTATCTTAGTTAATTCATATCTATCTATCTATCTATCTAAGTCAATTCATATCTATCTATCTATCTATTTATCTATCTAAGTCAATTCATATCTATCTATCTATCTATCTATCTATCTAAGTCAATTCATATCTATCTATCTATCTATCTATCTATCTATCTATCTATCTATCTATCTAGGTCAATTCATATCTATCTATCTATCTATCTATCTAAGTCAATTCATATCTATCTATCTATCTATCTATCTATCTATCTATCTATCTATCTATCTGTGTGTGTGCCTGAAAATAAACACATATATACATATGTGCATTAACGCGTTCATAAGAAATGTTTGAAACGAATGAACTAACTAAATAGACATGTATATACATGGATGCACACGCACGCATATAAACAATATGTTATTTATATGTATTTTATATCTATACATTCTACAAACGTCTATTCACATCTACCCATCTATACACACAGACACACACACAGACACACACACACAGACACACACACACACATATATATATATATATATATACATATACACACATATATATATATTTGTGTGTGTGTCTGTATAATTTAGATTCATATATAAATTTAGGCGGTTGGCAGCAGTTAAACACCGTAATAAGATCTGTGAAACATTCCGAGACAAATTATAAGAGGCAGACAGTGTTTGGGGTTCAGATCAAAGAAGAATTAATAATTTATAAAAATACAGGCATGGCGTCAATTTATGTAATGTAATAACTTAATTTCTGCTGAAAGTGCTTTTTGAATCGTTTACTTTTTGGGGTGTGTATCTTTAAAACATTATTGCATTTATTTAGGTATGCATCCGCGCACATACATGCACCCAACGCTGAAGTTAAATTTTCTTCTGTCGATATAAGTTCTTTATAACTATAGTTATAGTTGATGACCTTTTATATATTCCCGAATTTATCGATTTACGAACAGAAGACGAAGTACTTCATGTTTTAACAATAAGATACAAAAGATAAATATGTTATTTTCAAGAGTAGATTTTTCATTTGTATTTTGATATAAACATGTAAAAAGTTATATTTTTTATAGAAAATATTATATCAGCCGTTTGTATTTGCTTGAATCTTTCGTTTAATAATGTCACAACAATCGAAAAAGTAATATAGAATTTGCTTGAACTTGGGGCATATTTTTATCACGAGTCTCAACGCCGCCTTTAGTTAAATATTCTCGAGTACCAAATAAACGGGAAGCTTCGTAATAAGAGGAGTGAAAATAATCAGAAAATAAAACAAAAAAGGTGGGAAATTAATTAACGGCGGTGTGAGATGAAATCTAATAAAAAGGGTGGGGGTCAATAAACGAGTTGGTTGGAAAATGATTAAAAATAAGTCTTTTAAACTGTACTAAAATGTCGAAGAAAAAATATGTTGATTAATGTCTTATCGTAAGATACTAGAACAAAATCGAATATATTTATAACATAAATAAATATAAATAAATATTTACAATATAAATAAATATAAATAAATATAATTAAATAGGCAACAAATAAATCATCATCGAAAATAATATATTAAAATGCGTTAAGGAAATCGCAAATATTTCCATAATGTCCATTTGCCCATTTCTGTTAACTCGTAATCTTCGTTCTTATTTCTTCACCCGTTGAAGTCTTCATAAGCTCTGGGGGTGGGGATGAAAAAAATCTCCAAATTAACAACCGGGGGTTGAGGTGGCTTAGCGCTCGAGCCTAGGCAGGTGAGAATAAACTGGTTGTTAATAAAGGAACTTTCCAAAGAAAAACCATTGAATCGTGTGGGAGTGAAGAAAACGCTTTGCAAATGTAAAGGCGTTCGCGTACAAGATCTACATGGATGTTATGTATCTCCTTTTTCTTCTGTCTCCTTTTTCTTCAATATGCCCTGTGGGTGCCACATTTTCCAATCCCTCTTTCCACATTATGAGTCCTAGAAATTTCAACTGTCTCTTTATTATATTATGTACAAGTGTCCTTCATTGTTAATCACATGTTCAATTCATGGTATTCTCAGAATCCTTCGGAAGAATAACATTCCTGTTGTTTCATGTCTCTTGTTCATCTGTGAAGCGATTGCCTATCATTCACTGTCATTTCCGAGGACCTACATAACTTAACAGTTCGTACCTCTTTTCTTTGCGTCTAACGATATTTTCCTTTTTCTTAATACTTTGCTTAGCTTTTGGAAGGTAATTTTCGCTATCCCAATGCGCCTTTAAATTGTTGTAATTGCTTGATTTTGGTATCTGCAATTTGTAATTTGCACGTTGGGCCGTTCCTTTTACTGACAAACATAGACTTTCTATTCTTGCAATTTATGTTTAGAACTTTCATCATGCTTTGGTTGGCTACCATCTGTAGAAATTCTTGATGGTTAAAAATGGTTTTCAGTGAGTGAAGCCTGTGGATCTTGGCAAAGACTTTCTTCGAACAGTATTGTCTGGTGCTACAGAAGCAGACAGAAGACTTGTATTTTACTTATTATAAAACGCAGATTGTGTGTGTGTGTGTCTGTACGTTTATATATTGGATCGGATTTTCTACATTTTTCAACCGATTTCAACAAAACTTCACAGGACCGCGTAAGATTACCTTGCGGTGGTTCTGACGGCGCCCCAAATCGGAAAAACACAATTGTTTTTGCACGAAATCAATTTGAAAACACGATAAAACACGATTCTGTCGCCAGAATAAAAGGGGGACAACTCATATCGAGTTATACTTATTATAAAACCCAGGTTGTTTGTGTGTGTGTGTGTGTGTGTTCGTTTATATATGGGATCGGATTTCCTACATTTTACAACCGATTTCAACAAAACCTCACTTTTTTTTGGCAGGTACTGTTTCTTATTGTCTTGCACACTTTTTTCTTTATTTTTACATTCAGAATGCTTTAAAAATTCCATTTACAAGACAATTGTTTATAATAAAATTCTATTCAATCGATAGACTCATAACGATTGAAAACAATGTTTCTGTTTGAGCTTGGGTTTGACCAATTCCTAAAAAAAAAAAAAAAAAAAAAAAAAAAAAAATAATTAAGACATCAGCTTTAAACAATAATCATTGTTAATTTTATTTTTCACTCTTTTATGATGGTCGATACTTGATCTATCTCTTACTGTTACATCCCCGGTCAACGCCGGGCTCTCCTGCTAGTCAATTAATAAAAACACATCACTTGAGGATTTCAACATAAGCAACAATTAAAGTGGGTATCATATGTAACTTAAAGAGAAAATAAGGACATAATCAAGATGTTGATGTTCAAATAAAATGTTAGGAAGGATCACCATTTCATCGACAATGGAAAGAGCGAAACCAGCTACTGGGCTTAAGAAATCTGTTTTCCTGAAAAATTGTTTTAAGTGAAATATTTTATAAATTTTAAACGACAATTTATGCCGAATGTTTCCTTATAAGGAAACGTCTGATACTATAATTACCCTTACCATACAAACATGCTTTTTTTGCAAATCTAAACAACAAAGGCATCTGGGAGATTACTCTTTATTGCAGATCTACCGAGCCTCAATGTGAGTTTCGGTAGACGGTATCCTGATGATGCTACTAAGTATATTAAATGTATCATTTTTTAAGCATAGTTTATTTCTTTAATTTAGATATATGACAAATATGGTTGTTATTAATTTAATTGGTACTATTTCGTTAATCTATCGCCACCTAATTAATTTTTCAAATTTTGTTAATTAGATGCTGCAAATAAAAAAAATCAGCAGTAGGAAAGTTTTTTTTAATCACTGTGGACAGAGTAATAATTTGTCAGTTTCAGAGAAGAGCAACTGTTCAACAAAAAATATATGCAATAAAGAAAAAAAGTATAGATTTAATTTCAAGAAACATTTTTCTGTTAAAAATATAGCTAAGCAATGACGTTTACATATTCTAAATAAGTGGCCAATAAACTGTAAGATATATATATATATATATATATATATATATATATATATATATATATATATATATATATATATATATATATATATATATATATATATTAGTGAATGGTGGCAATTTATCCCAAGACTTAGCAATGAAAATCTGCAGTTGTTAGATATTCATGGTAGTGGAAGATTAACGGGAAAAAAGACTATTTAAGAAGCGAATGCAAGCGTGCATAAGTTGTCTTCTATCATGACTAAAAATATACTGAATCTTTATCGGCAAATTAAATCAACATATTCCAACCTTGGCCAATATGGTTAACCATTGCTTCAAGAAGAAATGTTTCCTAAGTCCATAGAAGGTGTCATCTGCCTTCTCTGTCTTCTAGAATGCAGGCAAATACACATACAAATATCGAACCATCAAACTCCTTAGTGTCATCAGCAAACCTTTTGAGTCTGTCAGGACTAAGAAGGTTATCAATCACCTCAACAAAAACCTCTTGAGGGAAAGGCAGTATGGATTTAACTCTTATGTTATCTGAAGGGCGGGAACACTAGAATCAAGCGGACGTGGAATTTTAGATACCTGGGAAGTGTCTTGACAGAGGACGGTAAGTGCGACACTGAGATCGGTAGACGTAATGGGATGGCCAAGGATACATTCCAAAAGCTGGGCAGAGTACTGCGAGACAGGAGGATATCTTTGGTAACAAAGAAAAAATACCGAACTGTTCCGTGACATCTGTCCTTCTTTACAGCAGCGAATGTTGGACGATTTCCTCAAGGATGTAGAAGAAACTCGAGATGTGGTTCTACAGGAGGATGATAAGGATATCATGGACCGAGCATCTGAGCAACGATGATCTCTTAAAGAGGGTGCTAAAAAGGAGGAGGCTTATACTTAATATCAGGAAGTGGCAGATGAAGTTTCTGGGACACATAATGAGGAAGGAGCGCCTGGAAAATCTGATACACACGGGTCGAATAGAGGGAAAGAGAGAAAAGGGAAAACAGCGCGTGACATTAGCGGGCTTAAGCAAGTGGATGGCAGAATGTGGTATGGGGGAAGAAGCAGAGGGGAGGAACTTGTTGAGAGCTGCAAGGGATAGAGGGAGGTGGAGAGCAAAGGACATGGCTCATAAAAAGAAAGAAGTCTCACTGCTGATGTCCTGACATTACACACAGAATCGGTGAGGGACTCGATTAGAAATTACTCGCGAGAGAGATCGCTTAGTTCTCCCGTTGGTCTTTGAGAACATATAACATAGAGGTTTGCTATTCAAACTCTTCAGCCATAGAATCGCTGGAACGGCCCCACAATAATCAAGTTTCTCCTATCAGGTTTTGTCCTTGAAGGTCGTCTTCGATGACAAAGCTTCTGAAGCCAACGCGATCAATGCAGATGTCCCCAAAGCTCACCCATCGGCCCGACTCACTTATACTAACGACCCACATAAGAACATATTAAACATCTACCTTAGAACGTATTTACGAATTAATTAGAATATATTAACCATCTGCGTAAGAACATATTAACGATCCAACTTGAAATATATTAACGATCTAAAAAAGAACATATCGATCAAACTTAGAATATATTAACGATCTACATTAAAAAACATTAACCATCTACATCAGAACGTAAAAACGAGAGAACTTAGAACATATTAACGATCTATCTTAGAAGATATTAACAATAGACGTAGATATTAACGACCTGCCTTAAATCATATTAGCGATCTACATTAGAACATATTAACGGTCTACCGCAGAAAATATTAACGATCTATCTTAGATCTTATTAACGATCTACTACATAGAACGTATTAACGATCGAACTTAGAACACATATTAACTTACTACGCTAGAAAATATTAACGATCTACCTTAGATCGTAATAACTATATATTTTAGAAGATATTAACGATCGAGCTTAGAACATATTAACGATATCGCTTAGAACATTTTAAAGATTTAAATTAGGCTATATTAACGATATATTGTAGAACGTGTTAACTATCTACCTTAGCACATTTTAACGATCTGCCTTAGAATATATTAATGATCTGCCTTAGAATATATTAATGATCTGCCTTAGAATATATTAATGATCCACCTTAGAATTTATTTCCCATTTACCTTAGAACGTATTAACGATCTATCTGAGAACATGTTAACGATGTACTTTAGAAAGTATTGACGACCTCCCTTGGAACATATTAACGCTCTACCTTAGAATATATTAATTTTCTTCTTCAGAACATACTCGGATCGTTAGTAAACATCTATGCATTTAAGGAATACAACCATAAAAATGTAGATGATCAGAGTTTTGTTGCTGATCTCTCCGCTTACCTATCATTAATATCTTTTTGTATATCTTAGGAAAGATATGACATGACTTTTTCCCATCTCACCTAATCCTTGTTGTGACAACCATTTATATAAGCTTCTGCTGCACCTTCTTCTTCTTCGTCGTCGTCGTCGTGTTGTGCCCACAATTCTCCACAATCTCCTCCCCTTTATAGTTCTTAGTAATGTTTTTGTTTGCTCTCTCTCCTGCTAACCATTTGCACAAGTTCATTTGTTGGGTTATACATTTTTCATCTGTCTCTCTTGCCTTCAGTGTGTTCTGTGAGTGTCAGTCTCTCTAAGCCCTCTTTCCTCATCATTTCAACTATTTTTCTGGTGCAATTTGATGCTAAACTGCCCATTTTGTTTCGATTTTCTCTAAATCTTCGTCGTTCTTGAATTCAGATGTCAGTCCTATTATAAGTAAAACAAGTAAAGTTAAAATATGCATATAAAATAAAACTTATACATTAAAAAAATAAACAAATATTTTATTGATATACATAGATATGTATTTTTTTGCGAGCATGCATGTGCATAGACTGATATCGATATTTGTTAGTATGTTTGTGCAAATATGGGTGCATGTGTATGTGTCACAATGTATCAGTTGTACGTCCTTGTAATTTTGTATCAAGTTAATTTTTGCGTATCATATCCATGGCTCAAACATATTTAGATAAAACATAGAATTAGCAAGTCAAATACAGATATCGACAGCTGCGTGAATGAGGCAAATAATGAGGTACATTTAAACTATTTTCTTCTCACGATTGATAGGCAGGATGATTAAAAGGACCGTCGTCTAAAAACACTATCATTTAGGATACGACAAGTTTTGACTAGGAAGAAAACGAGAATATAATTAATGTCTTTAATAGTTCTACTAAAAATTAAAGAAAGAAAATAATGGCTGTCTTACACGCATATAAATACAGTAATTGCAATAGCGCGTCAGTATTTTCTTGAAAAAGCTTAAACTTACAATATATTTTTTATATCCGTAAAATTCTACAATCTCCTGTTGATTAAAGTTTTATTGTGAAAAGATATCTTCAAATTAACATTGCCAGATTCTGACGCACGAGAAGAACAGAAATTAGATTTAAATTACAAGTTTTGAAGGACATTACCTCCCAGTGGATTAAAAAAAAAAACAAAAAAACAAACAATCTGTGATATCTTTAAAGTAAAGAAAATTTTCAATATATATATATATATATATATATATATATATATATGCACGGTGGAGTAGTGGATAGCGGCTCGAATTGATTCCAGTCGAATTCATTAAATTCACTTACGTGCTCATACCCTGGGGAAAGGTATGAATCCTCGTCTTCTCTCTCCAGCTATGGGTAAATAGCAGGACAAACTAGGTTCTATAGCCTTGGATTGCAACTGTTCTAGAAGAAGGACAACTCTGAATTCAAAACCTGCGGAGGGTCGTTTGGGGACCTTGTAGCACGTAGTGCACCAGATCTCTGTATTCGGCACTTCCGAAAGTGTGGACGGTTCTGCACAAAACCTTCACCACTATAATAAAATCTCATATGCTGTTTTCGGGCTGTCGATTCCTAGGAACTGATCTGCTTGACCCTCATATCGTCGAGTATATATCTATCTATCTATCTATCTATATATATATATTTGAAGAAATATAGTTTTAAGGTATGCTATATTTATGGAATAAAATGTTCAATATAAAAGATAGAGGGTATGTAAAATAAAATATACAAGTGGACATTGAAGTCAACATTCACTTACGTGCTAATACTAATTGGTGTCAACACTCAGAGACGACAAACTGTTTCATGCTAAACGCAATCGTTAGGGCACATGCGTTGTGTTTTTTCAACTATTTATATATATATATTGGTCATTGATGCATTGTGGGTAATCTATTATATATATATATATATATATATATATATATATATATGAAATCTTCCTTTATTGAACTGTATCTAATTTTCTACAATTATAGGGGAAACTAATGCATATTTGAAATTTTGTTAGGTATTTTTAAAATGATTTATGGCAGAGCACTACTGCTTATTCTAAAGGACATCTTCTTCCTACTAAAAATTAATAACATTTGAATAAAGTGGTCAGAGCAAAATTCCCCCCAAATTCCCAATTAATAATAATAATTAGTATTAATAATTAATATATATAATAATATTAATATATACATACATATATATATATATATATATATATATATATATATATATATATATATATATATATATATATATATATATATAGATAGATAACTAGACTCGTTTCGAAAAACCCTCGAATTTTTGATTTGCAAATAATCAAATCAATCTCGAGGGAAAAAAAGGTTTTAAAAAAAGAAAGAGCTACAAACATGAACTACTGTCGAACAAATCGCACAGATGCAGGTCTGAAGCCCAAAGAAAAAACCCCGATACGAGTAGACAACTAACTAACAAAAGAGCTCAATACAATCGTAGAGCAGACCTAGATACACCTAGTGAGCTAGACAAACCTACCTAGGTTTCACCTAAACGGATCGTCAGGGAAAGTATGGCCATACTTTCCCTGAGTAGATACTTATATTTATTAAATGGTATATTTATTTATTTTAATCTACGGGCTTGAATATTCGAAAAATTTTACTAAAGAAAAATATTGGCTCTCCGGAGTGTCTACTCAAATATGAGTGGCCACTAAAAATAACGTTTAAAGTTGTCATTATGCCGGATTCATAAAAAAAAATTAATTCTTTTGAAAATTACTTTTTTTTTTTACGTTAGAATACGAACCTCAACAGATTTGACAATTTTGCGTAATCTTTGACAAGAAGGATTTCGCTTAAATGTAGTGTTCAAACCCTGCTTCCTCGACAAATCTTCGTTGCCGAGTCGGTTAAGGATCTAGCAATGGTTTGCCTCTGCCCAGATGAACACAGGTTCAAAATTGCCGGGTATCGCATATGTTTACTTTAATAAGATTTCTCGAATGTTCAGGCCGTTAGACGAAAATAAATACATTGTTTAATAAATAAACGCAGCATCTTCTCAAGTTTAAGTATCCGGTAAAAATAACTTTTAAAGTGATAACAATCTGTTAGAGAAAATTTATATATATATATATATATATATATATATATATATATATATATATATATATATATATATATATATATATATATATATGTGTGTGCGTTTGTGTGTGTAACCCCGTGAAAAATTAAATAGATTTAAATAATATCACTAAGAATCACAATTAACTTATTTTTGTACAAAACATATAGACTCCAGATTTAAATTTCAACATTTGCTTTTATTAACCAATCAGCGACGTTTTAAAAAACGCGTGTAAGGCTTTGAAATTTAGACGACTATGTTTGTCGTCTCCTACGAAATTTGAGAAGTCACTCCAGAAAATGATCAACAATATTTTCCTCCCAAAAATAGGCATTTAAAAATTTTAAAAAATTAGGAAAAATATTTTAGTTTAGTAAATTTAACTCTTACCTTCCTGGAGCCTATGCGCTGATATAAATACTATCGCGTAAATTTACAAAGTAGAGTTTTCAGTTTTTCGTTAAATCTTTGACCAGGGTTGTTGTTTTGTTGCGTACAACTGTTTACTATCATCTTTCGTATAATTAATCACTCAACCTTTCACATATTTTATTGAGTAACGTTTTGCAATTCCAGTCGAATCCATTACATTCATTTATATGCTAATAACCTTGGGAAAGGTATGAATCCTCTTCTTCTCCCCAGATATGGGTAAATAGCAGGACAGACCAGGTTCTATAGCCTTGGATGGCAGCTGGTCTACCGCAGAAAGAAATGGCAACCTACAGCAGGGGGAAAAACTGCCTCATCAGTCATGTATCGAAAGATACATGATCGCCTAAGAGTGTATCACGCATGGCACATAACTGAGTTATTCAAATCTGAAATTAGTGAGAAATATAAATTTAAAAAATAACTGCAAAAAACAAAAACAAATAAAAAAATATTCCAAATATCCATTAAATTTTATTTAAACAAGAATATAACCTTTTTTTGTAGTGAATGACTCTCCAATTCACACAAGTTTTGTTTTTTCAGACAGCTAAACTGTTTTAAATCATTTCACTGCTAAGACGCAAGGTGCTACTGAATTTGAGATAATATAAGAAAATAAAACATTATTAAGGAGAGAAAACAATAAAAAGAACAGGAATTAAGAAGACTGAAGATAAACAATTGATATTGCATTTAGAATTTGTGAAGATCAAAGTTGACTAGAAAATAATGAGAGAGAGAGAGAGAGAGAGAGAGAGAGAGAGAGAGAGTTCCACAAGAGAGAAGTGCGAGAGAAGAAACTGTTAGCATAGAACCTACGGTTACATCTATCCATTTCAACTGTAAAATGGGGAGACCTTGCTGCCCTTAAATTCACAAAGTCTAGTTACGGAAGAAGAAAGCTCATAAAAGAAATTAACATGTAATTATTTATAGAAAAGGCATAGGGAAGCTACGTTAAGCCTTCTCCATTAGAGGGTTGGTGCTGCACAATCTTCTTGTGCTATTCTCTCCTATTTCGCTTTCTACTCTTTTAAGATATGATTAGTAAATATCTAAGTAAACAATTCGCAATAGGGCGTGATCCTAAGAACGAACAGTTATTAACCATTATAATCTTTAGAAAAGCATACTTTTGTTAAGTGCAATTATAGAGCTATTTTACTCGTTCAAAGTACCAAATTAAATAATAAATACGTAAATTATCGATAATTGAAGCGGTAGAGGAATGCGGAGTAATATAATTGTAAATTGAGCTATTGAAAAACAACATGCTTTGGATATCTTGGCTGAGTTAGTGCCTTGACCTGCCAATTTAAGTGCAATGAAAAGGTGCTCTTTGAGGCGGTTGATCCTTGTTGCCTAGATGAATCCCTTGGCAACTCTTCTTTAAGAATCAATGTCAACGAAGGACACTTCACTTACGCCCTGTCGACTGTTATTTTTACAAAAAAAAAAAAAAAAAAAAAAAAAATGATTAAGTATGATGATTTTGGTTCGCATGTAAATCCCAGCTTTGGTTCAGCCAGTGATCAGTGCTTCTTCTTAACGCTCACGTTGTCTAGTGAATTCAAGCTGAAAATACCGGTCACCGAAGTTAAGCTGCGTCGAGCCCAGGCAGTATTTAAATGGTGGACCGCTTTGAGAATACCGGTTAGTGTACGCAACCTCTTATAATCCAAAATATGTTTTGGCTTTAAATAACTGACAAAGGGTTGATAAGCCGTAAAAAAATCAACCAATCTCAGGCAAAGACATACATGCAGTAGACAATAGACATCTATTTTATAGTTGGCACTCGACTGATCCTATAAGAGTGAATTAGAACCTCTTTACCTCGGTATTGTAATCTTGTATCAGACGTGCGAAATTTCGTAAGTATCTACCGACAGAGGATATGTAACATTTCTTGTGATTTATAAAGCAATTTTAACTTTGTAAGTTTGATATATATATATATATTAAAAGTTGTTTTTAGTGTATATCCGTATTTGAGTAGACACTCGATTTATTTTAAACAGTATTTATTTCGTTTGCCATACTGCGAAAACTTAAAAAAGAAAATGTGCCTTGGGAAGGATTCGAACTTACGTCCACCTTTGCATGAGGAATAACAGATTGATCTGAGGGGCTTTTATCGCTCGATTAAGAAGAGCGCCACAATATAGCACATTTCTAGTTTTACCTTAAAGCACACTGACTTGTTCAGATTTTCCCGAAATACATATCGGCAGTGTTTAGTACCCGAAACGTAAACAAAGCAATTTCTAAAAGATTAATGGATTTTAATTTTTAATACGTTATATTTTAATACTTCAAATGTTATCTTTAGTAGATACCCGTGTTTGAGTAGACGCTCCGTTTATTTTAAACAGTATGTATTTTGTCTACCATTCCGCGTACACGAGAAAGCTTAATAATAAAAACCTGGAAGTTTTCTCGAGTTCGCATGCCGGGAAGTCGAAAATAAATACAGTTTAAAATAAATGAAGTGTCAATACAAACACGAGTATCGACAAAAAAACAAAAAACAAAAAACAAAAAACGCTTGAAGGATTAAAAATATATTGGACTAGAAAATAAAATCCATTGATTGAATTATTGAGATGTTTTCTTCATAAAATGATAAACATTGACTTGTATAATAAAAATCCGGCATCGTATACACCTATAAAAGGCGATAAGAAATATATTTCGTTTAACTCTTTCTGTACCATTTTCTTTTATTTTTAGAAACGTGTCCAATCACAGCAATTCTAGTTCCAGATGTGCACCGAAAAACTCCAGGGACATCGTTCATCTTTTCTTTTTTTGTGCAATTACATTAACAGTCGATAATCGGTCGATTAAGTCAAGCACAGCGGGCGATATTTCAGTTCATGTATGAAATGTTTCTTTTCTTTCCTAATCAATCAGAACATTGTAAAATTCGTGCCAGGCAAAGAAAGAGTTAGCTACTTACGCCGTCTTTATATTATTAAGCGATGCAGCTTTCATTAGTATCATGATTATCCTTGGGAAAATAACATTCTTTCATTCGCTAGCATGCTTTGATCTTTCAAAAAAATAGATGCAATAAAAATCATGGACAACAATGTTATTAAGTATGGGATTAATTCATTTAAAAACTTGTTTATACGTAAAATCCTTGATAATGAAATTACAGTGTGTGACACTCTAAAATTCATATTTGCGTTACAGTTCAATTCCACGTCGTTGGTTTTTTCCGCTGTCTCTGATTCGTATGACAAAATTGTGACAAAGAGGCTCACCTTAAGACACAGCTTTAAATATTCAGTCGAACAACTAAGCAACAGAGCTCCTCGTCACCGTTTCTCCTTGTGGCCCTACAGAATCTCTCTCACCATCACTGGCTGCAGTGATGCCTGACCCTTCTGTCCCTGCTTGAATCGCCTTCGAACCGCTGTTCGTCGCTGTACAGCCAACCTCCAGGAATGGTGATATACCACAAATGATGATCCCATCTAGCACTAACAAACTATTGAGTATCTTCTAGTTTGCCCCAATCTTGAAGATTTGTGCACAATTATCGACCTTGAAACTTTAACACCCCAGGCATAGCCCGGTGTGCAACACTGGATGCGTGTAGTGTAGCGACTCGATAAGAAGGATATGACCTAATTGTGATTTGGCGATCCTCACGTGTCATTTGAGTAGGGGTTTAATTGGAGCATTAGTGTGACTTTCGGTACAGTATACAGATAGACAAAGGAGAAGGCCCTTCAAAATAATGAGGTAAAACGGCATTGAAACAATAAAAACAATGTTTTTGAAGGACTAGTGTTGCAGAACTGAAATAATCATCGCTTTATGATTCCTCCTATTATTTGCCCTGCAAACAATATTTTTGCAGACACGTGCGAGGTCAATAACAAAGAAATAACAGGGAATTCAAACAAATAATAATTAATAAATGTCTAAAAAAAAAAAACTTCTAGAAAAGTAAGGAAAGAAATAAATGAACTTCATCGTTGAAGTTAACGATAGTTTAACGCCAGTTGATGTTTCCGAAGTAAATACATGCGGCGATTTTATGGGAGGAAGAAAAAGCACGTGTTGTCTCTCTCGAAGTCGAAGGGAAAGAGAGGGAGACTTAGAAAAAAAAAATCTATGCCAGGTGTAATTTTAGTCGGGGGCTGTAATTCAACACTGGATGACAAAAGCAACTGAGCATTTTACGATGGCGTTTAAATTCTAATTCATTATTCTTTTTTCTTTTTTTTTTTTTTTTTTTTGGTCAGATAGGTTATAGCGAGAGGTGGGCAGGATTGGCCAATACCAGTTGAAAATCTAAGTCAAGACAAAGATTCACTGAGTTCATATTACTTCCGGTCTCGGGCCAGCTGTTTAAACGCTTTCTCCAAATAAATTTAGATTGCTCTATATTTTCACTTTTGAAGATTTTATTGAGCATTCTCTTTGTTTAGGCGTTCCTTTTGATAAATATGAGTTTTGCCATAGATTGAATTTATAAAATATGTATATATATATATATATATATATATATATATATATATATATACAGTGTAACCCGGATATAAGAGAGTTGTCGGGACCGGAGAAGAAGTATCTTATATCCGGGTTTCTCTTATATCCGGGTTTGGTCTATTATATATACATTAACACGGGCTCTAATTTGGGACCAGATAAAATCTCTCTTATATCCGGGTTTCTCTTATATCAGGGTATCTTATATCCGGGTTACACTGTATTTGAAAAAAAAACATGAAACTGAAATAGAGAAACGTTCTTTTATAATGACTTACGAAAAACAGAATTACTTCGATCCAAAGCATAGAAAAAAAAAAACCTGCCCCGTTAAATTCAAGCCAAAATAATTGTATTTTTAATTTTTTTCATTGTATTTTTCTAATTTTTGACTAAATTGTTATAATATCAATTAAAATTGCATGGGATGAACTCGATTAAAAAAAAAATCGTCAAGCATTTAATACGGATTGCTTTCTTGACTGGGCCGATAATTTTTCAGTAATCCTTCATAAATATTTATTTTTTAAGTATTTTACAAGAAGTTATACAGAAATAATTGTTTTCTTTCTTTTACATTGGTCTGATTGCACAAATTCGACTTAGCATTTAGAATATGTTAAAAAATATCATTTTCATCTTCAGTTTTCTTTTATAAAAATAGATGGCCTGTAAATAGGTAAAGTACATATTAATTCACCACAGAGGAAAAAAGTGGGTAAGAGGTATTAAGGACCAGTAAAAGTCTTCAGTGACTGGGCTGTGAAAGCAGAACAGTAGGATCAATGCAAGAACCATGCACGCTTTATGGCAAAAGTCTCATATGATTTAAAATAATAATTTTGGATAATAGGCTTTAACGGTTTTGATCTGCGTTCACGCTTTCTTGATCGACTATGCACAAGAATGTCAACATTAATTGAGAGAGAGTGAGAGAAAGAGAGAGAGAGAGAGAGAGAGAGAGAGAGAGAGAGAGACGGAGACGGAGACGGAGAAGCACATCGCCATATCAAACGCTCCTTCGTTGTTTCTTCTACTTCTTTCAGGCTGCACGTTGTTTTCAATTGGAGAATTGTATTTTACCGTCAGGGTTAATTATTTATAAAACAGAATGCCAAGCAATTCCCCCAGTATAGTAATGCAAATGTCAAATCGTCGACTTATATCTCGGTCATCAATTCTGGCATTTTTGAAGCGACGAAAAAGCAGGAAGAAAAAAGAGAGAAAGAAAGAGAGGGGTCACGAAAGAGAGAGAGGGAGGGAGGGAGAGAGAGAGAGAGAGCGTATGAGAGAGAAAAAGTGTGGGGCGAGAGGGAGAAAAGTTGGTTAATATAGTAAAAGTCGTTTCCAATAAATTTGTAAACTGGCATTGATTTTTGATTTTTGTGGTGTTGGTGGGTGGAAACAAAAATGAATTAGTGGATATATCGAAATGATAATGTGGTATATATTACTGACATTACATTTCGCTTAATATCTAAAATCAATATATATATATATATATATATATATATATATATATTCCTTTATTATAATTTTATCATATAGACAAAACCATTTTACGCACTACAGGGATGCAACTTTGTTTCATTGCATTTCAACTGAACTTCGATGATTTTGTCTATGATAAAACTATAATAAAGGAATAATTATCGCTCTACTATCGGTACGAGTCTTCTTTTGGATTAATGCTAGGAACGTTGGAATTTATATATTACTTTCGTTCTCATCGCATCGGGTATATATATATATATATATATATATATATATATATATATAAAAGAAAAACAGACAAATTTAAGGTCCCATTATAATAATTTATTTCACCAGAGTCCTTTTAAAGGACGCCGGATCATCAGATAGCACTTCAAAAAATATATATATCATGCGTCCAGGATGAAACAGCCTGTCGCCTCTGAGTGTTGACTTCAATGTTCACTTTTATATTTAAATTTATATATATATACACGCATATATATATACATAAATTTAAATATATATATAAATAAATAAATCATATATATACATAAATTTAAATATATATATATATATATATATATATATATATATAAATTTAAATATAAAAGTGAACATTGAAGTCAACACTCAGTTTCATGCTGGACGCAATCGTCAGGCCGCCTAACGATTGCATCCAGCATGAAACAGCTTTCATATTTATATTTACAAACACTATCTCTGATATTGAGCACTTTATCCCATAAATATAGCTCACCTTAAAACTATATTTTTTCATATATATATATATATATATATATATATATATATATATATGCAAAGACTGTCTTTAAATTATCTTGCTATTTAATATTAGTTAAAAAATAGTCTATCTAGTCAAATTGCACCTTAGTCCTTTCAATGTACTTCTCGTCGGTTCTCACACATTTGTCCTTCATAATAGTTAGCAAATGTTTCATCGCGTTCTCTCTAATATAGCCCACAGTCTGCGATTTTCAAAGGCAATTCTAAGTTTGGAAAAAAAGTTAGAAGTTTCAGGAAACAAATCTAGTCTATGGGGGCGCTGATAAATACAGCCCAGCTGAAATTATTTTGTAAATCACATAAATTTAAATAGCTCAAAAAGTCCAGGACCACCATTTGTCAAATGAAACCAGGCCACCTTTTTAAAATCTCCAACTAAATGTTTAGTCCCTTTTATTTTGAAATATTTGGAATTTACGAAAATGGACTGACTGAAGTTATGATGCAGATTAATAAATTTTCGTTTAAGGATTCTAAAATCTAATGAAAACTTATTTTTTCATAATATATGTTGAAGCATGGCTAATGGAATGAATCTAGCAAATGCTGAAAAACGGAAATAAACAAAATTATTGAGGGAGGGAATGTTCACATTGGTGATATCAAAGGAAGTTCGTAGAGATCATCCGATTATAAAGAGAGCTGTTGAAAATATACATAAATTGAGAACTAGAAGCAAAGGAAAAGGCTTTAGGGTTTTGTCTTCTTTAGCGGAACGTAAACTAAAGCGAATTATAGCGAAGTTTATTGGCCAGTTCCCAGATCGTTGAACGGGGTGGAATTGATAGAATCAAGATGGACAAAATTGTAGAATACTTAGTAAATTAAGGTCTGTCAAGGAAACTTCTCTCAGTAAATCAAATATTTTAAGGCATCAAAATAAAGCCACTAAATGTATGAAAACTGACTTTTCTAACGTAATTTTCACGGAAGAATCTCGGGTTACACTCGATGGACCTAATCGATTTATCCGATGCAGATTTTTGTAGCTAAGTGAAGGCAGTAATGAAGCGGCAGTGTGATGATATGAGCTGGAATTGTCGTCCCAGCCATTATAGAACCATTCAAAGAGGATGAAAGAGTTAAACTGAACTACTGCGATTTCATATACATGACTTAATATGGAATGGCCTCAATCAAGTTCCGATCTGAATCCGATCGAAAATCTATGGTCAATTTTGAAAATGAAATTATATGAAGGTAGTAAACAATATAACAGTAAAGCAGACCTATGGGAAGCAATTTAAACCCCCGTGTCGGAAATTAAACCCGCCAAAGTAAACAAAATAACAAAATCAATGGATAATAGATTGCTAGCCATTATTGAGATGAAAAACTCTATATTAAGATATAAACACTTCAAAGAATTATATATGTTTATTATTTGTTTTGTTATAGATTTTGATTGTTGGCGATTTTATTACATATTTATTGTTATGGTCCAAGGTAACAACACGAAACACAACAGTAGAAATAACAAAAAATCTATTACACAAGAAATAATACAAGAAGTGAAAGGTGTTAGTAAGACTGTCCGACTGGTTTGGCGTGACTTCTATCAGCTTGACTCGATTCGATACCGTCCCAATACCGTTTTAATACCAAATCCGTTCGTATCGCTTGAGAGGCGCAGTATATATAGCATTCGGAAGAGTTCATTCTGTCGGTCTAGGTAGGCACTATGACAGTTATTAAGGAAAAATGTATTTTTTGGTGTTGCATAAAAACTTCAAACTGTAGTTTTTATAATAAATCCAATAACTTTTATAAAACAAGTTGAAGCTACCTAAAAATTTAACTCAAGCTTTATTTTGAAGCCTAAATTAATCGTTTAAAATCTGACAGACATTTTTTAAAGCGACCTCGTGTTATTGAGGTTTATGTGATTTGAATAATAACTTCATCGTATAAGTGACGCGATTTTTTGCCAAGAACTGTGTACGGGATGTCATTGTGAATGCGATGGCCGCACAATAAACACGCTCACCCAATGAGACCTGGCTACCAACTGAGTAACATCACATAGTGTCTACTTATGCGTGCGCAATAAGGTCCCTCTGTTATATTGCCAAGCTATATCAAGGCTGCCAGACAAGTTCTCAGAATGACTGCATCCTTTCCGGACAGACCTTGCATTAATGTTAAGTGCTTGTTAGTATGTTAATAAATTCATATTACTGTATTAAATTCTGTGAAGTGGATAAACGGTTGCGAGCATGAGAAACGGAATTGAATTTTTGATGGTTACTTCGTATGAATACCTTTGGGCTAGGCATGATTCTACACCTCCCTGTTTTCAGGTTTATTGCTTGATACTTTGATAAAATGTCTTGTCACTAGTATATTATGATGGCCGAGGGAGTAAGGAAATGGTTTGTGTACACTTTGACACATCACTCTCCCATAGGTAACTTGCCATAGCCGTAGCAGCAAAAAATATTTGACATCTATATTCAATCTTATCAGAAACCAATTAGAATTCATATATTGTTATATTTAGATTTGTTGTTGCCAATGCATGGTTGTCAGTAAGAGAAAAAACACATAATTCGAAATACGAATTGGAAATATCAAAATTAAACAAGTACAGCATTTGAAATAAGTGCGTAGAGCTTTAATAGATGACGGAGAATGTGGCACCGAAATCCGAAGACACATTGGCATAACAAAAACTGCCTCCCGAAAAATAACGGATAAGAGCTATAGAAGAAAGATTTATTTATTTATTCTTCCATTTGTACTTTCCCCATTATGGGCATTATCATATCCATGATATAATAACACTGTACTTCATGGATGGAATAGAATGGCTGAAAGGAAAAGGAATGGCAAATATATTTTGTTCCCAGTGATACTTTTATACCATTAAGGCATACACAAAACTATGTATACATATATCACACGTGGAGAATAATATACTACATATATCTATACAGTAAAGCAGAGTGTAAAGAGAAACAAAAAGGAAGGATCTTACATATAATATGGAGATAATACTGTGTCTGTAGAAAACCAAGTTCGGGTCTCCAGATAAAAATGTGACGAATTCATTTATGTCCCAGGTGAGGATATATTCCACGAACGGGAAATATCGGGTCTTGGGTTTGAGTTTCTGAAAAAGATATATTCGCAAAGGGAAACGGCACCATTGACTTGTAAGCTGTTGGAAATGCAGTCGCTGATGGTTGATTTGTTCGTTTATGTATATTTGGATGAATACAACCACCAGAATTAGAAGTAGGTGCGCTGTATTGAGTCTGCTTAGTTTAGCTCTTCGTCACCGAGGCCCGCTAGCCCAGTAGTATGATGCTTGTATATCGGTCCGGGTTCGATTCTCGGTAGTGGATGCGCACTGGTGATGAATCATCAAAAGGACGAAACGGCCGTCCAGTGCTTTCTGGATTCTGTTGAGGATTCTTGTTCTAGATTCAATGAATTATGTGAAATTATTCAAATCTCCAAAATTTCTATTTTATATATATATATATATATATATATATATATATATATATATATATATATATATATATATATAGTACAAGTAATAATACAGGCAATAGATCCGTTGGTATAAAATCCAGGTGGATCCTAATAATATCAAATATTAAAACTGATCCGCAAAGAGAGCTCAATGTATTTATTATAACAGAGCATATAAATTAAACAGCAAAAAAGAAAAAAAAAACTCATTTGAGTATAAATCTATTTCAGCCAACGCTAAGTACGTTCGTCTTCTTCAACCCTGGTGGATAGACTGTTTTCGTATCGGAATCAGAGGATTAGAATTTAGTCGAGAAATTGGTACCGACCCTACCCGAATCGACAAAATTCAGGAATCGGTGGTAAGGAGAGGACGGAAGATATCTGTCTAAGGGGGAAGAAGCTAAACTGATTCAACCCGGATATTAACCTTATAATTTAAATTGCGTTTGTATGAAGAATGAGGTATTGAATTAGAATTAAACAAGGGCCGAAAAGGGAGTTTATATATAAACAAAGTTTTTAATTATTTATAAAAAAAAAGTTGGTTCCCACTAGAAAATACTGAATTATGAGGTGTATTAACAAGATCAATAATAAATCGTATTTAGATAATTTATGCAAAGAAAGCATATATTTTTTTTTTTAAAAGCATATTATTAAGGAATACAAATTTTTTAAAGATAAACCAATTTAAAGATAAAATAAATTATCCATTGATAACTTTAAGGATAAGTTAAATTAGTAAGAAAAACAAACTATACCCGGAATTATTTAAAAAAAAACAACAAAACAAAACAAAAAAATTAATAAAAAAAACACATATATATAAAATTGTGTATTTGAGCAGCAATCCCTCTTTTATCCGTGTTAGTAGTTTTTAACGACTGAAAAAAGTACTTCGTTTAAGTTTTTTATTTAATTTTTCTTGTGTTCTTATATTTTTTTCTTTTCTGGATATAAATTATGTAGAAATATTCCGTACGTCAGGGCACTTTCAATTATTCTTTTAGCTATTATCAAAGACGATCTTATTTTTATTTTTAATTGAAGATATGGATTTTTTTTATGTATATAACTAGAGTTATGGGAATGCTTTATTTTCCAAAAACGGTCAGCTCATTGTGTCAGTGTTCATAGTTGATGTTAATGCGTGTTGTCTTTTTCTTATTTACTAATAATGCTTCCATTATTTTTAGCCCTTTTTTTTTTTACATGTGGATGAGTCTAGTATATTTGTTTTGTCAAGGAGTATGTTGCGGATGGAGTTTGGTAGGTTTCCGTGTTTATTTAAATGAGACCTAACTGAGCTATGGTCAGAGAGATATAACATGAGTCTTCTTGTTAGATATATTTTAGTATCTCCAATATAATTATTTATGCATTTAGTTCGATCACAGTTTCTTAAGTGATATGTAAATTCATAAATAATATTGGTTCTCTGTAATTTGGATCTTGGAGGTGAGTTATTGTTGTTGACGATGAGGTTAGCAGTTTTAAATTTTTTTAAAGTAGATTATTTAATTCTCTTGTTTTTCTTGTTTCAAGTAGTTGTATATTTCTTTATAATGTTTCTAAGGAAAGATTCATCCTGTTTGTAGTTACCGTGCATTTGATTTTTATAGAAAATGTTAATGTTATTGTTTTTATCTGTATGTTCAGTGTTATTATTGGTTACCTTAGAAAGAAAAAAAATTCTAATTTGGTGATCTATGAGGTAATTCTGAAAACCCTTATTAACTAGCGTTTGTTTCAGTGAAAACTGAATGCTTTAATATTTGGGTATTATTTATATCACAAAAATGAGAGAGAACATCCCTAATACTCAATAAGCATAAATACCATTAAATTCATAATTCCGTTGGCTATCATTTCTAAACTAAATCCCCACAAGGCTTACGGATTCTACGGTATCCTTTCAATTGTTCTAAAGAAATATATTCATTAACCGGCTCCTGTCCTCTGTAAATATTGTTTGTATTTCTTGCTTTCAAGAACTCTGGGGAACATTCTGACCCCATAAATTATCTTTTACCACTTTTTGGCAAATTATTAGATGCTCTAATTAACACCAGATTGGTTAAGCATCTTACTTCACACGGCCTCTTTTTGGATAAACAATATGGCTTCCGTTTTCCCAAACCTATCGACGTCGTGTTAACGGCTATCACTGATTTTTCATATGAATTTTTAGATAAGATCAGCGAAGCTCAGGCTGTGGATCTAGATATCTCAAAGGCGCACGACCGTGAGGCATATTAGCCTCGACAAGCTCAAGGGGTACAATATCTCTGGACGAATATTCGGCTTAATCGAATCGTTCCTAAGAAATTGTCTAATAAAGTTAGTATTTAAAGGAGACGTTTCTAGATTATTTTATATTAATGCAGCCGTTTCATATCATTGGAACTACGTTGTTTCTGATCTTCATTAACGACATTCCCGATATCATTAGTTCCTAATTAGGAATTTATAAATGCGATACAACTATTTACTCCTGTCTTAACAACAAGTCCTACAGATCCGATAATGTAAAACTGGCAATTGCTCTCGAAAAGGATCCCCGCAATCAGTTCTTAACTGGTGCAAGGAATGGCTTGTAAATTTTTACGCCTCCAAAATAAAACTGCTTTCATTTAGTCACCACGGGGAAAGTTTTCTGCTTGCCATCAGATGAGCAACATTTTGCGACTTCTCGGGCTTCCATTTTCTACTGACATAAGTGGAGAGGTTTATATTGAATCAATTGCTATGTCTAATGTTAGGAAAGTTGGCCCATTGTGTCGTATCAGACATCTTTCTCGTCAGAATCAATTTTGCAAATTTATAAATCTACCATTTTTCCGTACATTGAATATTACTGTCATATCCTTCTTGCTTTATTGTTCTTTACCTCAGTTCTTCTCACTAACGTTTTCTTATTATCTTTCACTTCCTGTACCCCCCAACCCCGCGTCATAGTATCATTATTGCCTTGCTTGGGGTGAAATGATTAAAAATACAGCAAAAAAAAAAAAAAAAAAAAATAAAAGAAATCAATGCATTGATGAATCCATCATCATGAAAAAACACGAATAAAAATTATAACGTTTCAAGGACCAAACACTGTCATGGAAAATATATAAAAATTCTATTGAATTAAAAAAAAATAATTTATTCGGTTCTTGAAAATTTCCAACAATTACAAGGGAAACATACTGAAGATGTTGGAATTTCTCATTACCTTAAAAATGAGGAAAGGAACTCTAATACATAATAAAAGTACGATAAGATGTAGTAGACTTCAGAAGGCTATTTTCCTGAAAAATGTTTTTAATGAAAGGTTTTATTTTCAACGGACAATAACGCTAACTGTTCGATGCCAATGTTTCCTTATAAGTACAAAGTTTATAGGAATATATATATATATATATATATATATATATATATATATATATATATATATATATATGTGTGTGTGTGTGAAAAGTGTGAAAAGTGTGTGTATATAAATATAAATAAATATATATATATAATTATTTATAAATTATAATCGCGGTACTTATTAGAAAGCGCTCAATATCAGAGATAGAGCTAACATATTTGGTTGGATTGATGTGAGTTTGTGACCCTGGGGTTCAGGCTGACGATCGCAAAAGCGTCAAACTCAGGGTCACAAACTCACATCAATCCAACCAAATATATATATATATATATATATATATATATATATATATATATATATATATATATACATATATACATATATATGTATGTTTGTGTGTGTTTTGTGTGTGTGTGTGTATTTACACGATGAGGAGAAATATACTGAAAATACTTTCAAGGCCCTCCAATACACCCACTATTTAATATTCAATGCGAAACAAAATGCTCATAAAATATTCCAAAATAGAAAACGCCCCCTCCTGACAAACCCAACGAATAAAAAATATATTGTTCTACCCACTAACTCTATCTCAACTACAATTGGAAAGAATTTATGTAAACTCGGCATAAAATTTGTCACAACGACATCTAAAGCAATCTAAAACAATAAAAGACTTAATCAATATAAAACAATACAACGAGCCAAAATTTGAAGGAGGAATTTTCTCTTTCAGCTGCAAGAATATATTGAATATACCTGAAGAAGTTTAATTAAAAGATTATATGAACACAAAAGAGACATTTTAAAAAACAACACATCAAACGCATTGGTTGCTCACCGTAACGAGATGAAATAAGTTACTCTAATTTAAAAAAAAAAAGAAATTCAGTAAGAAGAAAATATGTGAAAAAATGCTTAAACGCAAGTTCAACCACAGTAAATTTGCGTTAAGGTTCTTACAGCGTTTCATCATTTTTGGTTATCAAAATGAAGGATCTTAAATAGCAAAGATGGGGAAAACAGAAAGAAAAAGAAATGGAATCTAAATGAGATTGACTAGATAATAGATCCAGAACGCATGAAAAAATATTTCTAGATTTAAATTTCCCATCGTCTCTTGTTTGTGCGCATGTTTAGTTGCAGCCACGTCAATAAACCTAATTCGATTAACTACTAACGGACGAAACGCATCACATGAAAAATATTTCCACTTTTCCATTTTTCCTCCAAAACTGTTCTTGGTATATAAAAATCTATAGATTATTATCCCATATATGATGGACTCTCCCGTCAATTTCGACGTATGAGGATTCAACAACCCTGTTCAGATTTTATGTGGTACTTTAGACTAGTGACTGGCTTACAAGTCCACATATTGTGCAACAGTGAGGATCTCGGAACATAGCAGCAGAAACATTTGCTAATGCATTGCTCCATCGTCTTTCATCTCTTAACCGGTCAATACCTATATATATATATATATATATATATATATATATATATATATATATATATATATATATATATATATATATGATAATCATTTCACCTCAAGTAAAGCGATAATGCCATTGAGACGACAGGGGTTACTGAGAGTGAAATAGGCTTTAGTGAAGAGAAATAAAAGAACAAGGTTCAGGAGGATAGAAGATGAGGATTTAACATCGTAAGTGGCAGGAAAGCAAGAAACTATTAAAATATAACTTATGATTACATTCAGCTATTTCAGCAGTAAAACGACGAGGCCTAGTTGTCAATCAAGTAGTACTCTTAAGTTCATACTGTATATATATATATATATATATATATATATATATATATATATATATATATATAGAGAGAGAGAGAGAGAGAGAGAGTGAGAGGAAGATGTCGACTGAGATGGAGAAACATTTCGCTTGTATGACAAGAGTGTGCGTGCTGCTGAGCATTATTTTAAGATTTCCTTGTAGCAGTTTGTCTGACCAGACGGTGTTCACACACACACACACACACACACACACACACACACACACACACACACACGAAATGGCTATATTTTACACTATTAAACATGTCAAAACACGAGTGGGGCGCTCAGAGCGTTGTTCATGTTTGCTGTGATGTGACCTTTACGTTTCTGCAAAAGCAGTGCAGAAACGTGATAAGCGAGTATCTCTGGTGATTGTTGTTGTCGCTATTGGTGCAAGCGATCAGTCGGTATGTCGATCAGTCAGGCAAAACAAAAGGTCAAGAATGAGTCAACTGCTGCACGGAAGACCTTTTCTTACCGTTATTTTCGTTGTTTTGCGCATCAACCCAGAAATTTTAGGTTCTTCCCAGAATAGTTATATATATATATATATATATATATATATATATATATATATATATATATATATGATAGTAAAGAAAGCTAGTCCACCTATGCTTCTTATAATATGTACATATAATAGGCCGGTGAAAGAAATTCAACCGATTTTAAAAGCAACAATGACGATAAAATATATCCGTCAGCAAGTGCCTCTGATCGGAAGATTTTAAGGCAGGATGGAATCACCTCTTCATTCCTGTTGTTTCCAGGTTCATCTTAATCTGAGGTGGTAATACCTGTTAGGTATATATATATATATATATATATATATATATATATGTTTCATTGAATAATATAGGCTAATTATATTAGCTTCTGCCTAAATAGAAGTAGAAAGGATTATTAAAATAAATAGACATAGTATGTCTATATTATTCAGTGAAACATGCTTAAATGAAGATATACTCCCTAACTACACATATATATATATATATGTATGTATGTATGTAGAATCTACAATAACTCTACGATCTTGACTCTAGTTAATTTGATATATTCTTATACACAAATCTACATTGGTTGTTTATATTTGTTTCTGTAAGCATTTACTTAGTTCAGAGATAGGTAAATACTGGCATTTGTGTCTATGAATATTAAATTGGTTCAGAGAGAGATAAATATTGGTTATTTATATTTGAGCCTAAAAACAATTGATTTTGTGATATACATTGCCTTTATTCAAGAATAGGTAAATATTAGTTGTTATTTTCGTTGTTTTTCGCATCAACCCAGAAATTTTAGGTTCTCCCCAGAATATATATATATATATATATATATATATATATATATATATATATATATATATATTTGTGTGTGTGTGTATGTGATTTATTTATTAAACGAAAGTGGAGGACACTTTCGTATGGCGTAATGAAGTAAAATGAATTAAGGACAATTAAAGTTATATATATGGGAGCATATTTGAGCCCGTTCACACTCCCAATAGTCTTGGATACGACGATAAACTGCATCCGATAGAAAGGCCTTTGTGCGGGAAATTAAAAATTTTGTGGAACGTAGAACCACGTCTTAATTGCTGTTGTTCCCAGGTTCACTCTAATCCGGGGTGGTAGCACCTGTTTGGGGGTCCCAGCTTTGGGCATATAGTGAACTCTCAAATAAAAACAAACACTATGAAAGTATAAAAATACATTTTTATAGTAAAAATACCAGCAATACATTTTTATCGTAAAATGATGAACAATACACTTTATAGTAGAATTACAACAATACATTTTATAGCAAAATGACTAACAATACATTTTATAGTAGAATTGCCAACAATGCATTTTATAGCAAAATGACTAACAATACATTTTATAGTAGAATTGCCAACAATGCATTTTATAGCAAAATGACTAACAATACATTTTATAGTAGAATTGCCAACAATGCATTTTATAGCAAAATGACTAACAATACATTTTATAGTAGAATTGCCAACAATGCATTTTATAGCAAAATGACTAACAATACATTTTATAGTAGAATTGCCAACAATGCATTTTATAGCAAAATGACTAACAATACATTTTATAGTAGAATTGCCAACAATGCATTTTATAGCAAAATGACTAACAATACATTTTATAGTAGAATTGCCAACAATGCATTTTATAGCAAAATGACTAACAATACATTTTATAGTAGAATTGCCAACAATGCATTTTATAGCAAAATAACCAACAATACATTTTATTATAAAATGTATTGTTGGTAATTCTAGTATAAAATTTTTATAGTAGAATTACCAACAATACATTTCATAGCAAAATGACCAACAATACATTTTATCTGTAGATGAAGGCATACAATTGCGTTCAAAATATATTTAGTTGAAGCCATAAAATTGTGTTAAAAATATTTAGATTCTGGCATTATATAACCCATAGAGGTTGACATAACGCTAAACAAATTCAACCGACATACTCCCAAAATAAAATTAAATGAGATTTTCGCTACAATTGACAGTACTGAAATGTTTGAAATTTCAATTTAATATTGAAAGGGGACATAGGCTTCGAGCAGGTAAGAATGAGGTTTTGAAAGCCTACAAAGAAATGTATTATAGAAAATACATGAGGTCGAGCAGTCATATTTCAAGCCTTCCATACAGGTATAGAGAAAAAATTAATTTTTGAATAATATGGAACTCTGTATACTCGCTATGTCCAATCATTTACAGCTGGAAATTGACACCCTATTTAAAAAGATAAATATATATTTTATTTACGTGGCAAACTGACTGTAAAAATGCAATGAATTAGATGAAGACATTTAATTTATCAACGAATTAGTTTTTATTAATTTGAGCCTTTTCTTTCTGGCTCTAAATAACTCAAACTTTGGTAGCTTTGAGGACATCAAATTTGGTTATTTTTAAATATCTTTAAAATCCTATTTAAAGTATTTTATTTGTTTATATTTTACTCTGAAATATAGTTTGCAAAACAGTTAAATTCGGTAATGTTTGCACATAGCGCAGTAGTTACCGGTGTGAAAAGTGGGATCAACATGACGAGTTCAAATCACGGCCAAGGCTGTTGTGTTTTATATTTGAATCTATTTCTTCTCTCCTTTGAGTTAAGTAACACTGCAGAAAACGCTTTCTAAACTTGGTTGGCAACCAGTCTATAAGAAGGATAACTTGAAAGTCAAAACTTGCTGGGCGTTGGGACTGTCAATTCCAACCCCTAAATAAAACTATCGAAAAAAGAGTAGTAACATTAATGTGATGAAGATGTATCCCTCCACTTTATACGGAGTGAGAAGCAGTCATCCTTCACTTTTAGTTTAATAGGTGTTTAGAGCACGAATGTTTCGCTGACTGGATAAATCATAAAGGAAACACTGTCGGAGAGGAGCTCGTGGTTGGTAATTTCACGGATGGCAACATTCTAATGACACCACAATGAAACAACATTCATGATTTTATCACTGACTATATTTGAACCTGTTGTATGTAAACAAGTCTACTCAGAGTTCGCAAAGTCTTCCCGTCCGGTTCCACTGACTTTACCATTACTCCATTTTAGATGTTTGTAACAAGAAGTAAAATACTGAACACTAAATTTTGATTGAAAATGTATTTTAGCAAATTTTGGCCCTCAATTTGTGTGCCGTGTCTCCGATATCATTGACAAGAAATTAAAGCAAACCTTATGTTTACCGAATACAAGGCCTGAGAGCCATTCCAGATAGAGATTTACTGCGCAGAGTTGCGTAAGATAAGCGTAAGAAAGGACAAACTTTAGGAGTACACAGCTGAAGCAGAATTTAGAAGGAACCAGAAACCCGATCCTGAACAGGAAACAATGTATAAACCTCTACTCCCGTTCAAAAGACCGGGAGGAGTGTGAACCGGTCGATAGGGGAACCTGTCTACTCCTATTGGAGGAGGAGAGAAAAAACAAAAAGTAAAATAAAATAAATAGTCAGGTAATAAAGTTTCAGAGTTCAGACTCAGACGTAAGGAGCACAGAGCTGAAGCAGAGTTTAGAAGGAACTAGAAACTCAATCTCAAACAGGAAACAAGGGATAAACCACTACTCCTGTTCAAAAGACTGGCGTGAATGAGCATACACATTATATATAAGTATGCACGAAGTTCGGTTAGCTGAAAAGTAATTCCTACCCTTTAAAGTCAACAAGAGTCTGAGGAAATCTAGTCTCAATCTAGCCTTCTTTCTCAATCAAGGTATGAAATTTGGTAAAAAGTAATGGGTTTCCTTTAATTACAACAGATTAAATAGTAGACATTTGCCAAAATGAATCCAAAAGTCTCACGATTCCAAATGTAATCCTCAAAATTTTTTTGTCTTCTCAAACCTCAGAAAATTTTCCCCTGTTCTTCTAGATATGTTTTTTTTTTCTTTTTAATATTCCAAGTCATTTCAGGGCGTAGAAAAACATTACCCTCCACAACTTCCTAACTATTTCTGTTCCAACTAACATTTGACAATTAAGCATACAATTTTCCTGTTCTGCCATTTATTACACAAACTCATTAAATATGTTAATCGCTGTCTCTTTCTCTGCTTCTCCTGCCTACAATAACTCCTATAAGGGTTACATTCTCCAGATCCTCTTTATGTGTCCGATATATCATATATAGTGTATTTTGGTAGTAATCCCTCTTTAATACAAGTTTCATTAAAGATGGCTGATTAGGTACTGCGATTAAGTTTTTTATATAATTTTTCTTTTCTGGACATAAACGATGTAAAAATTGTCCAAATTTCCGAACGCTCTCGTCTATTCTTTTAGCCATTATCGTAGATGATTTTTATTATATTATTTTTAATTCTTAACTGAATGTATAGATTTTTTAAAAACGTATGTATCTCGAGTTATAGGAATGTTTTATTTTCCGAACAAGGTCATCACATTGTGACCGACAGTGCTCGGTGATGCAGAACGCTTGGACAATTTTTACAGTCTTTGCGTACAGAAAAAAACAAACAAACACATGAACACAAGAAAAATTAAATAAAAAGCTTAATCGCAATACATTGTTAGTCGTCTTTAAAGACACTTTAATATATATATATATATAGAGAGAGAGAGATAGAGAGAGTTAGATAGATAGATAGATAGATAGAACCGTGGTGGTAGCACCTGTTATAGTCTCAGCTATAGGCAAATAATGAACCCCCAACCAAACAAAAACAAAACACTATGAAAGTATAAAAATACATTTTTATAGTAAAAATATCAGCCATACATTTTTATATATAAAAAATTACCAACCATAAGCACATACTAACAAATTTTAGCGACTTCACCCAAATCATTTTAAAATGCTACCAAACAATCAACATGAAAGAACCTTCATAACTTTAATCTAACTATATATATATATATATATATATATATATATATATATATATATATATATATATATATATATAATATTATTATTATAATATAATAATATATAATATATAATCTATATAATATTATACAATTTCATAAATCAACTGAAATTCAAAATATAACTTCAACAAAACACACATCACCGCCTCTAGTAATTATGTCCACACAAACATCTATATTCACAAAAACTGAGTATCATATACCATGGATTCAATTGCGAAAGCAGAACAAAATATTTGTATTACTTCCAAAGTAAAAAAAAATGTAAATAAAATAAAATAATTAATTTCAGGATTAAATGACTTAAAGGAGTTGATATGCCAGTTGTTAAACAGACAAATCTATCAATCATTTGTTCAACTGACCATGTCTAGGGATATGGGATCTTGTTCATTTTAGTACTGGTCGACTTGTTTCCTCTGAGTTTAAGCCTGTGGACCCTTCATAGATTGAATAAAGGTTTCACTTCCAAATTTCCTGAAGTTTAAACGGATTGATGACCACCTACGGCTGATTGATGGAAAAGTTGCGATATTATCAACAAAGATGAGGATTTTTGTCCGAATGTGAAAAAATTAAATAAAGTTATAAGAATATGAAAATATTTGGCGTACGTATCTAATTACTTAAAGTCTTTAAGTTGGCGAATTAACAGCATAGAAAATGAACACAACTCAGTTAATAAAGAACAGCCCAAGATGTGAACTATGATTTGGATACATCAAAAATAACAAGGAAGTATTTTAAAAGACGACACAAAATGAAACATTCAAAGTCGAAAGAATAAAAGAGACAGGCGAATTTGTTAGAAACAAAGGAAAACTATGAAATATCAATTATAAGGCAGTGGACGCGGAATAATTTTAACCCTTAAACGGCTGGCATCTATCATCAGTTGAGGACATCATTTTCCACCATGATTAAAGCCTCATTCATTCATGATTCAAGTCTAATAAGAAATTAGCAACTTTAGGTTTCATGTTATTATTTATTAGAATTCATTCATTTCCTGGGGTATCTGCCTTCAAATAAAGCTAGGCTTGCGGCCATATCACGTTGAAACACCGGTTCCTGTACGATCACCGAAATTAAGCAACGTTGACTCTGTGAATACCAGTTTGTGCCGATAAACATTCGCACTTACCGGAGTCGAAGCGGCCAAGATGTTTTGCTTGTCGGGCTGCTGTTTTATGATGGATATAAACCCAAGCTAGACGGTTTTTCATTTCGTCAACTGCATCCTTTCCTCTCGCAAGTGTCGTCCGAGGAAAGTACATTCTCCGACATTTGTTGATTTTATGCAGCTTGGCACGATTTGTCTAGTGGCGGTATACATGCTGATTGGTCGAGCTGGGGACCCCGATTGAGAACGAGGCCAACGGCGATGATTGGTGCGTGGGCCGTGTTTTTGGTGAATAAAAACGGTCTGGGACATTGGCGCCTGGTATCGTGATGACGTGCACTGCTATAGGGGTTCGTATTAAGTTACGACTCTGTTTATTTTTTGTCTGGGAGCTGGACGCTAGCTTCAAACCGACCGCTAAAGTGAGCGGTGTAATTACCGATGTCTACCGAAACGTGGTAGGAACACACTGAACTGCAACACAGGTGCTTAATTTTTTATCGGTATCACCCCCAAGCAAGACAGTAAAGCCACTAGAACACAAGTGGTTACAGGGTGTGAAGGAATTAGGAGCAGAAACATTAATAATGAACGAAAATGATAATCAGGTGGACAGAAGATAGCGATTGACATTGCATTTAAATTTTGTTAAGATTAAAGTTTGCTAGAAAGCATGGAGCCATAAGGGAGTTCCACAAGCGAGAAGTTTGAGAAAAAACTGTTAGCATATAATTTGCATATAGCCGTTTTAAATTTTTACAGTTCCCCCTTCGGGAAAATGGTAGGAAAAATGTTCAGTAATGAACTGTTATGTAATATCGGTCCTCTTATATGGCAGTGAATGCTGGACAATCTCATCACAGATTGGGAAGAGATCTGAGGCAACAGAAATATGGTTCTGTAAAAAAAAAAAAATGTGAAGAATTCTATGGAAATAACATGGGAGTAAAGAGGAAGTTTTAGAGAAAATGGAAAGAAAAAGGAAGCACCCAATTAAAACAAGAAAGAGACATTTGAAATTTCTAGGACACATAATGAGGAAAGAGGACTTGGGGAAGTTGATACTCACAGGATATATTGAAAGCAAAATGAACAGAGGAAAGCAGGGCATAGCTTAACTAACAAGCTTGTGAAAATCGATGACAGAACAGAGATTCGGAGAGATACCAAAGAGACAATATTTACTTTAAGCTACAAAGGACAGGATATTGAAGAGAACAATTATTGCCCACGTCATGAAAGAATACTACACATAAAAGAAGATAGGTAATATCATAAGTGACTTGCACACACACACACATATATATATATATGTATATATATATATATATATATATATATATATATATATATATATATATATATATATATATATATATATTAGGTTGGTGCAAAAATAATGTCTGTTTCTGACGTATTTTTTAAAGTAAAAAACGACATTATTTTTGCACCAACCTTATATATATATATATATATATATATATATATATATATATATATATATATATATATATAATCATTTCACCCCAAGGAAGGCGGCATCAGTACGCAGAGGGTTACAGAGAGTGAAATTGAGAGAAAAGTCTGGCTATATGGGGATTGAAGAAAGGATAAAAGATGGACAAGTTTGAAGAAGAGAGAAGATGGCAATTGACATTGTATTTAAATTTTTAAAGAATGTAATTATCAGGGAAGCACGTAAACGCAAGGGATTTCCACTATCTGGATGTGCGAGAAAAAAAAGACTGTTGGTGTAGAAGTGGTGGTTACATTTCTGAGAAAACCATGGACGGGGAATATTAAAGGGCAATTGGAACAAAATGGCCGCTTACATTTAGAATCAGAAAGAGACAGTTGAAGTTTGTGGGACATAAAATGAAAAGAGGGTCTGGAGGACTTGACATTCACAGAACATATCGAAAGCAAAAGGGAGGGAGTAAAATATCAAGTAACCTACATAACCGGCTTGTGTAAATAGATAGCAGAACAGGAAGTGAGAGAGAGAGAGAGAGAGAGAGAGAGAGAGAGAGAGAGTAAAAAGACAAACATTCTTAATGTCGGCAAAGGATAGAAAGTTTTAGATAACCATAAGCCCTGGCTTAAAATTACATGGCTTTTAAAAGAAGAGGTATCTGTTCGGACTTTGGGAAAGTTTGTATCTATATTTTCCATTTGGTTAGATCTTGGATTATTTCCTATATCAGTCAGTTAAGTGCCATACGTGATACACGCTTGGGTGATCATGTCTCCTTCGATTAATGACTGACTACGCAAAATATTTCCCCGCAGTAGTTTGGCCTATCTTTCTTCGGTGGACAAGTTGTCAATCAAGGCTATAGGACCAAATCTGTCCTGTTATCCACCTCATAGCATCAGAGTAGAAAGGGTAAATGGATTCATGCCTTTGCCAAGGATATTTACACGTTAGTGAATGCAACGAACTCGACTCTGGTTTTGCCTTACGAACCGATATCCATTGCATCACAACGGGCATTTCTTGTATAGTCTTTTGATAAATACCATGAAGGCGCTGCATGGTAACTTGACGATCTGTTAGGTCAGTGGTTCAGAAAAAATCAACATGCAGACTCTATATTTCTCATATGTCTCCGTCATGTTCATTAATAGGGACTTCTGTGAATAGCGGGATGGATGAGGTCGATAAAGAAAGGAAGAGAAAAACTATATTCTGTCAAACGGGAGAATCGTGGAATTGTCTTTGCATGATTCTGTTTGCGTCCAGAGTAATACACCTGGTTGCCTGGTCCAGTGTCATGGTTATAACCATCAAAGAAAGGTGAGTAAGACGTATAAATGAACAGAAAAATATTTCAAAGAAGAGAAGAAAAATAATCGCTCAAGGGAGATGATAAAAAATTAGTGATTCATGTCAGCCAAGGTGACCAATCTTTAATGTGAATCCTGGAAGGTTAGGTGATGAATAATCATTAATCTGATTCATGCCAGTCAAGGAGATGATAAATTATTAAAGTGATTCATGTAAGTCACGGAGATGGCCAATCATTAATGTGATACATGTCAAGTTAGTTGATGGCCACCCATTAATGTGATTCATGTCAGTCAAGAAGATAACGTATCGTTAATGTGATTCATGACATTTGAGGTGGTGTACAATCATTTTTTATATATATATATATATATATATATATATATATATATATATATATATATATATATATGTGTGTGTGTGCGTGTGTGTGTGTGTGTGTCCAAGAGTATAGAGTCCAGGCAAAGCACAATGTCCAGGACAGCGCAAGAGTATAATATAAAAGGCTCAAACACTAATATTCCATGGTTATAATTTATTACATTGGAATTGTAATCACGATCCATTTCATCAGACCTACAAATTCAAAAAGGGAATTATATTTTCCGATTTCTTTTAGAATTCGTAGGTCTGATGAACTGTATCGTGATTATGATTCCAGTGTAATAAATTATAACCATGCAATATTAGTATTTGAGCCTTTTATATTATATTTTTGCTCTGTCATGGACATGGAGCTCAACCTGGATTGTATCCTCTTGGATATATATATATATATATATATATATATATATATATATATATATATATATATATATATATGGTTCAAACACTAATATTTCATGTTCAGATCTTCCTGAATGATTAATTTGAAATTGGTGTGGTAACTGTAAAAATAATCAAATTTAAGAAGATTTAGGAAGATCTGAACATGCACAAGATTCGTACTAAATTTGTTGTAACCTATGGAAGGTTACTGAATAGCATAATCAAACAAAGGTTGGTAATGAACGATAATACTTAGGACAAGAACAACACATATAAGATTCGCCAGTGGCATATAGAAGTAGTAGTCAACTGCTAGAAGTCAGTCAAATGAATTCCACAATAAATCTCCAGCTGCAGGTTATCTATCAACCGCCCCACGGGATCAGATGTGGCTCAAAGCCGAATTTAATGTGGGGTATCCGAGCCCGTAGGCTTGGCCAAAAACTCCCCGTAGTCAACTAGATTCTGAAAATTAGTCAGCTGTGACAAACAGTGTTTAGTAGGATGTGTTCAATGAGCTGTTACAGCCGTCTCCTTCAATATGGAATAAAAAATGTCGACATGTCAGCTTATGAGATGTATAGTAATGATATACTTAAATTACAATAATCTCTTATATTTGGCAGTGTTGAAAAATTTCTTTATGAAATTTACATCTATTGATTCATACACATGTACAAATATTGGACTGGAATTAAAGTTCGTGGCGCTTTTCAATAGGTGACATTTGAACATGATTTCGTGCCACACATAACTGGAATTTATGGCCTATATACATATCCTGAAAGGTGACATTTCAACGCGTTTTTCTATATGATTCGTCCTCGGATTATTAATTTTAAATGTTTTTAATCATTTCACAACAAGGAAAGCAATAAAAAACCACTAGTATTCAAGGGGTTACTGAGAATGAAAGAAACTGAGAGGACAATAAAAGAAGAGGTTTCAAATAGGGAGAAATTGACGATTGACATTCCATTTAAAATTTGGATGATCGTAATTGACACGAAAGCAGAGAGCTGGAAGAAGGTTCCCCAAGTGAATAGTGGGAGAGAAGAAACTGACAGCATAGAACTTACGGTTACAGCTAGCAATTTCAACAGTGATAGTATGGAACCTGTCTGCCAATCGAGTTCTGCGCTTAAATTCGTGAAGTCGGTGTACCAATGAAAAAATATCATCAGAACAATTACCCAAAAATATTTATAGACGGAGGTGACTGAAACTGAGATGCTGGGTCTTTTTCCTTTTTATCAGCGAAGAATAAATTTTAATCTTTTATTCGTATTACAATAAAGGTTATTTTAGTGGCTAGTTTAGTTTAGGATTTCTTACTCTTGAGCATGCAACATACAAATGGCCATGCGTAAATATTTCTTTTTGGAACCAAATTCCAACTTTTTGAAGCGTTTGTCCTTGTGATTCCTTTATAGTTCTCGCAAACGCAGGCCGAACTGGAATCTGGATTCTTGTATATATTAAAATAGGTACCTCTACGAAATCGCTAAAAAAGAGCATAGTCTGATGAAAAAGACGCCAAACTTTATGAAAACAAAATTTTATCGTCTAAATGCTTATGTTATTATGAAGAGGACAGACCAAAGTTTTTTTTTAAATTATTTTTTAAAATTTCTCCTTTTTAGAACATTCTAAATTTTGATTTAAAAAACCTTGTTTCTCTTTGTACCAACCGGAAATAGTAAAATAGACAATTTTTAGCACGTTTTTTTTGTATTACACATATTAATTCGGAAAATCTTGCAAAAATAAAAATAATTGTCGGATGTTAATGAAACTTTCAGAAACTATTCACAATTGATCGAAATTATTATAAATATGTTTTTTTTTTATTAAAGTCATGGGAGAAATATTTTTTTTATATTTATTAACACCCCCCCTAACTAATTTTATGAAAACGCTAGAAATTCGATCTCATCGGGTTCAGTGATTACAATAAAAGCACAAGGCTTTGAAGAATGCAAATCATTTTTTTTTAATTGGACCAATTGGACCTGAAAATCAGTCCTGAATTGTAACATACAAAACTCAATAAAACAAAGATATTATTTAATTTCAAATGCTTTTCTTTGTTTTTTATGAATATGGACAATATTTTCTGAAAGTAAAAAATTTTTTCAATGAAACTTGAATTTTTAATATAATTTTTTGTTATTTCTTTTATTATAATAGATTTTTACATTAAGTTGTTAAAATATTATAAAATTAGTTAAAAGCCGCATCGGATTTTCTAAGTGTCCTTATGAGATAGATCATTGTCTGGCGCTTTGTAAATTGTATCATTTTGACTAATCAGAAGATCCGCAGTAATTAAGAAATGTAATTTTGTGTTTATAATCGGGCGGTAATTATGAAGTACGGAAGACCAACCAGAATATAATTTAGTTGCGTTATTTGAGTTCAGCATTGTTCTCCGCTGTTAAGGTCTTTACTTTTGCGAAACACGTATGGAAAAGTTAATTTGATTTTTCAATTTCAACTGAGAAGGTTACCTACAAGTATCAGTATCATCTTATGAAATTTATATGATCTTATTTTTATATTAATCTCAATTATGACATTTTTCCATAAATGAAATAACAAAATTAATAATAAAATGAATGGAAATACAAATAACACAGTAAAATGTAATAAATGTAAATAAAATTATAGTATTTTATGTACACTTCCGATAAAATATCATAAGAAAAGTACCTATAAATTAATTAGATACCTTTCTTATGAAATTTAATCTCACTCTTAACAGTCTTATTTTTTAATTTCTTTATAATATATTTTCCATAAAGCATCGTAAACGTAAAGATGAAAGCTAAGTACAAAAAAAAAAAAAAATTAAAAAATTAGAGCGCTGGAAGTTTTCCTAAAAAATAACGAGGTAAATAATTTGTTCACTTGAATCTAAATAATTTCACTTCCTTCCATCCGTAGAAAGAATTATCCTCCCGTAAGTTATCTAAACGTCATGAAAATGTCTTTCGTCATCTGTCAAGTGACGCGAAAGGTTATGACCTGCTTTGTTTTATTTTCAAATTATATTTTTTCGGCGCAGAAGCTAAGTTAATCTTGGTTCAAAATATTTTAAATAAACATTATAATTTCTGATTTTCTTAAAATAAGTTTTGAAAAAATGATAATTGATTTCTAAAAAAATTTCAAAGTGAGATTTTCATCTTTTATATAAAATGGAAAAAAAAAATGATGGAAAATGATGGATTATCTGTCATTTTCTTTGACAAAAAAACAAACAAGATTTTTAACGAAAATTTCGGACCTGCTAGGAACGATTAAAAAAATGTAAAAAAATACCCCCAAAATACTTTGAACTTTCCCCTTTAATAATAATATGGACATTAGGCGATAAAATTTTGTTTTCGTCAAGCTTGGCGTCTTTTTCATCATGCTATGCTACTTTTGTTTACATTTTGTGGAGGTACCTATATTAAAACATAAAGAAAAATATGCAAAAACAATATTGAATGTTATTAAATAAATAGTTGTCATTTTGACCATTAAATTGTTTTTAAAATAGTGGCCGTATTTTGTATGTTAAATAATAAAACTTAATTTTTCCCCAAAAGTTAACGAAAATTAAAAACCAACAGTACATTGTATCCCTTTACCTGTTTGCACTTCTCCCCCAAATTTGGTTTAGATCAGTCACTGTATAGCTATTTTAGAGGGTGTGTCTGACGGACTAACGGAAGTCACAGAATTTTATATAGAGATTTTCTTTGAAAATCCCTTTAAAATTTCTAAGAACATTTGTTCCAACCCAATAGATAATTATTCATTCATAAGTAAATAAATATAGACACTCCGTATTCACTCCTCCTTAATAGAAGAAAGATGTAGATTATTTCCAGTTTGAAACGTCTGAGCGTTCGACTTTAAAACTCAACTGCTTCTTTTAATCCGTTTACCCCAAGCAAGGCGTTAATGCCATTAAGACGCAAATGATTATTGGGAATGAATAAACTTTAGAAGAAAGCGGAGACCCAATCTTGAACAGGAAACAAGTAGTAAGCCTATACTCCTGTTAAAAATAAAACATGGGAGGAGTGTGAACCGGGCGACAGGCAAACCTATCTACTCCCATTGAAGGAAAAAAATAAAACATAAATAGTAAATAAAATTTCAGACTTAGATCGAGACGTTAAAAGTATAGACATGAAGTAGACTTTAGAAGGAACCGGAAACCCAATCTTAAACACGAAATGGCTGCTTGTATAATACTTGAAGACTTTTGATTTGCTACCTGGCAATCGTTATAAATGTTTCGTTTCGTGTGTTTGCATATTCCTTGAAATGTCACTCGAGTTTGTATTGCTTCGGGTAAACTTCTTGAAATGTCATTACATTAAAATTCGATCAGTAATTTTATCTGAAATATAGGCGCCTACTCTAGTGCTAGGGCTAGCAAGCTGGATTTGTTGCTCTTATAGTGAATTTTGAATCTAAGAGGACGGATTTTACCTCTTCCGCTACTCACATCTCGGGATATCTCGTCTTACTCTTATTTAGTACCGCTCAGTTATTGTTCGTCCTGTTTCCACTGCACTACTCGGGCCAGCGATTGAACCTACAATTACTGTAACAAAATACACCAGCGCTTTCATCCACTCAACTATTGGCCAGTAGAATAATCTACCCACTTAGATTAAATAATGGGTCCAATTCGAAATAGCCTGAAGGTTACCTGAATCGACAATCACAAGAAGAAGGTCGGAGGACAAAAGGCTAAAATGAAACAAGAAAAGAAACAGCTCCGTAAGGCCGGTAACTACTTTGTGGATGGGAAAGTCTCCCCACTGTAGTACTCACTAAGAGACACGAAAAAACCTTCCCAAAGATTTGTTCGTGAAGCCAAGCGATATGATAATAATTCTCCTGCTTAGACATACACTTTTTCACTATCGTCCTGACGTATAAGTAACACGGCTTTAGTTAAGTAGCGACGGGTTGGAGTGCAGTGGGGAAATTGGATTCTTACTTTTCCAAAGGGCATTAATGATATTGGGCAATAAGCATTGTCAGCTAAAGCTGGAATTCGGTTAACAGGTTTCGTTTTCTGGGCTAATAATCTTTACGTTACCTCATAAATCAGTAAGCAGCAAATATCTAATAATGACTCGAGAAAGTTTCCCCTCTTCAGACAAATTGACACGGTAAGTATATAGTAAGCTGTACAAATCAAGACAGACATTCCACATCTGTTAAACACAATATCTATCTATCTATCTATCTTAATACTATGAACGTTATTTTAGTGGATACACGTTCTTAAGTAGACATGTTTTTTTTCAAATAGGGTAATTAATGACTATCGGCCTAGACATACAATTTCTTATTAAAGAAAATGTATAACTTGGTATTTTCTTTAATACGATTCTAGCCGTTAGATTTTACTGTTTGAAAAGACGTGGATATATATTCTAACACTTGGATTTTCCAAGCGTAGCTTAGATGTGGCAGAAGGCCGAAAATATGCGGTTCCCAATGAGGATCGAACTCACTACTCAGTCGTAATAGTTCTAGCGAGACAAGCTTGCTAACCATTACACCACCTCGATGTGCCCACTCTAATACATAGACATTAAAATAACCTTTATTGTAATACAAATAAAAGATTAAAATTCATTTCATATCTATCTATCTATCTATCTATCTATCTATCTATCTATCTATCTATTCCAGTCTGTTCACCTATTTGTTTCAAGACTTGTTCACCATTGTTTCATCCAACTATCTATCTATCTATCTATCTATCTATCTATTTTATTGCTATTAACCTGATTCTATTGGATGCATATTCTTGAATAGACATCCCCGTTTTTTTTTTCAAATAGGTGAATTAATGCTCATTGGTCTACGCATACCAGTCATCATTTTCTTTAATAAGGCTTTCTATTTATAGTCCGGTTGATATTCACTGTTTGAAAAACTGTGGTATCTACTCAAGCACTTGCATCCACTAAAATAAGGTTAACTGTAATAAAAAATAAGGTCGGTTCCAAGTCCATTAATTGGTATCTATCTATCTATCTATCTATCTATCTATCTATCTATCTATCTATCTATCTGAGGTGAGAACGAATTTCACATAGATACTGATCACTGTAGCATACATGAGTAACGAGGAAATTTTAGGCAAAAATGTAAACAAAAAGAACACCTATACTGAAATATCTGGGGTACAGAATGAGGAAAGAATGCATGGCGGATTTTACACATGAAAGCAAAAGAAACCGAGGTAAGCAACAACTAACCAGCTTGTTTTTGCAGAACAGGGATTCGGATTTACTATAAAGGACAGGAAGATGTGGGGAGACATAATCACCCACGTACTGAGATATACGGTACATAGAAGAGGAATATATGTTTAGTATTTGAATGTCACGGTGGTAAGATTTACCTGTCACCGTGTTAGGCTCGTACATATATCGATCCAAGATAAAAAAAATTGACCAGTGTCAGCGGCTACTATTGTAGACGTGAGTGTATTCCAACGACCCTTTTCTGCAATAGGGAAGGTGATTCTCCATTATTAGAATTTAGACATCGCTTTAACAGAACAGATACTACACTTTGATCTGTGATCGAGAACCGGAAAAAGACATTTTGAATCTGGGCAGTGTATAAATATACTATGATCCCAAGAATAAAGAGAGAGAGAGAGAGAGAGAGAGAGAGAGAGTGAGAGTGTGTGTTTTCCATGCGCCCATGTCGTTAGGTAATGTGATACAAGGTCGAGGTTTAAAGTGGGTTTAACGAAAAAAATGCACTCAGCACTTCCCCTTTTTGGGGATGCCTAAGGCGCTAGATAATAACCCAAGCCCTCTCTCGAAGGAGAGGTACTGCCTGGGGGAATGGCTCTCTAGGACTTGAGCCAATATTATTTTTAAACTACCCACCCGAACACGGGAAGACTGGCGTTCTATACATAAATTCTCGAGGAATTTTTATACTAATTCTTTTTGTTTATAACAAATCAGACAACCAGAAAAATGCATAAAGAGGAAAAAAGAACGAAAAAAAAAAAAAAAAAATACTAGCCATTACATTTAAAGAATGTATCATTATTTCATTTCAGATTTTTATATTGTTTATTTAATGTTGGTCAGCACCTGTCAGTTTGTCGCTGGGTTTTAGTTGCCACGTGATCAGTGATCAACACTTTTCGCCAGTTATTTGACGTCAGCAGATTACTTTCGTTTCCTAGAGCCCACTTCAAGGTTAACAGTGTAAATGACTCGGCCATTTGATCCAAGTGTTAACACTGATCACTGTTTCGCAACTAATATGTCATCACCGCATGGTCAGAGAAGCCTTTGAACATTTTCTCACTCACTTTCATTCTCTCACAATTCTACTGCTGTCGCGTTTTGTTCTGCGACATTTCATAGTTAAGCCCATCTTTTCGAGTACAATTCTATTTGTAAAATACGAATGTATTAATTATTAATTAGCAACAAATAAATAATTATTTAAAAGTTAAAAAAATACTATAAAATATATATAAAATAAACGCATTTCTAAACAATGGCTATGAGAATAATTCAAAATATCTGTTCCCGCCTTTCCAAAACCCGTTATGATAACACAACAAACCGGAATTAATTGGCCTTGCTAAGCATAATGTTTCGAAGATTAGTATATATAAAAATAGTCAACATTGTCAGAAGATTGCGTTTAAGCATTAAAACAACTGTCACCACTCTGTGTTCACTCGTATATATATATATATATATATATATATATATATATATATATATATATATATTCTTATAAGGGCATTCCTGTGACGGAATATATATATATATATATATATATATATATATATATATATATATATATATATATATATATATATATATATATATTAGGTCGGTGCAAAAATAATGTAGTTTTTGACTTATTTTTAACGTCAAAAAACGACATTATTTTTGCACCAACCTAATATATATATATATGATGAGATAAAGAACAAATAGGAAACGTATATCAATTTAACATGTTTAACTTTTGTTAAAGCTTCGTCAGATATTGTGAGAAAACAGAAAAAAAAAGGTAGAACTTTTGGCATTTTTTGTTAAATTCTCATCGGTCAGTCACGAAAGACGTGCATTAAAACCGTAGATAATTCTATGTATATGCAAGTTAGTAAAGATTCTTGTACGTCTAAGCGAGCATCGGATGGTAATGTGTATTCGTAATTGTGTATTTTTGCCTGTCTAGTAGGATTATTTCTAATGTCTTCACATTTGTGCAGTAGGTAATATGGCAATTGGAGCAAAGTGCCATGCAGATTTAAATTTTTCCCACTTGTGACGAATGCAGCTATCGATTTTTTTTTGCATGCTAGCATGCTAGTTAACATTCGTGTCAGTCAGCTGTTGTCTCTCACGCTGGCCAGTAGAATCTTCCTGCCTATTCGTGGCAGCCAGCTATAGGCTCTCACTCTGGCCAGTAGAAAATGGCCGCAAACTACATGAAAACTGCCGTAGAAGCATGAAAAAATCGATTATTTCCACTATCGATGGAAGTTGGGAAATGCAAGTTGGGAAATGCAGTCTTGGCATTCCCACTAACTTGGAGCATGTGCAGGTAAATTTTGGTGCAAATCCGTTGAAAATAGCGGTCGTACATTCGTTACAAACACACGCACACACAAACACACATCCTGCCTTTTATAGATGGAGATATATATTTATATGTGCAGATATGTAGAAAAAATAGGAAAGAACACGTTAGGTAAATAATCCGGAGTTCTTTAGTATTTTGTTTTTATTTTTAAAAAACAGTCTTCCATACAGAAGTAGAGCTTAAATTATAATTATTTTTTAAAAATATGATTCCTTCGCTACATAAGAGTTCTCATGTTTCAAAAACGAGTCCCGAAACCCTCAATATAATTTAAATTAATTAATTTTGTTAATTATGCGAATGAACATGCTTATAAAGATGCGTAAATTTCAAGATTGGTTATTCCTAAATTTTCGCTTGAGGATGAAACAGAGCTTGATACTTTAATTCAATTTAATTTTAATAATTATATTGAGGTTTCGGCTCTCGTTTTTAGAACATGAGAACTCTTATGTAGCAAAGGAATCATACTTTTTAAAAAATAATTATATAAATTAATAATAATAATAACAAGAATTTTAGGAAAATCTATATGAGTAAAATTTTTTTTTTTTTTGTCCTTTAGGAATTCGTTGGCCGAAAGTGATGTTTTTTTACTTTTTTTTTTTTTTTTTTAACTTTAGTCCCATGTAGTCCTAAAAGACAAAACGCGTCACAGGAAAAAACATGTACACTTAGTCATAGATTTTCCTAAAATAGGAAAGTATATATATGAAAGTTTCTATGTATAATGATGCATCGTGACTGTCTGCTGCTTGGCCTAGGTAAATGCGTTAAGGACTTTATTCAAAGAAGCGTAGGAATCACCAATAAAACAGGTCTTTATGCAGAGTTTTCTTTCTTTCTTCCACACCAACCTCTGTCCCTAAATCAAGCCAAGTTTAGTGAGACTACCTCGCTTCTTATTTTGCAAATATGAGATTAATATTTGCGAAGATTGGAGGAAGCTATTCAGGAGAAACGCAAATATTTCTAGTTCTATCATCTTGAATGTTTCCGTTAAGCTATACGCAATTCGATATGAGGTTCTTGGAGTCAACGATCCGATATCTTAAAATTGAGAAGCAATTCCTTCTTCATTATGACTCATAAGCAGCCATTGTTGTCTCCACTGTTTTGACCGAGGATTTAGATATCGTCTGCGCGTTCGTTCATTATCTGCATGCAATCAACTCGATTACTTTGGTGAGGCCGAAACGGACATTTAGAATATTTTGATTAGAAGAGATGCACAAATCAATCACGGAAGAGATTTGAATAATGACAAACTCTATAGAGAGCAATGGTGGTTTTGATAGTGTAGGACTGGTCACAATCGTATATAACAGATGAGAAAAATTCTTCTTCACATAAAATGCTATCATTACAAAGATATATCTATGGACATAATGCTTTTATCGATGGCATGTCTGTACCGCAGTCTGTCTTTGGTTTTGTATTAGTGTGCGCATGCGTGAATGTAAATCTGTAGCTACGTCGTGAAGAGTACAAATGACTCAATACATGCCAACAATCCCCACCCCAGCATAACCAGGACAGGATTTAAAAATATGTTTGGAAATTTGGTAATATTTATACAAATACATAACTGGTGTAATAGCAGAATTGTAAAAAATCGTGTAACAGCATAATTATCCCCCCCACCAAAAAAAATTGTTTAATAACTAAAAAAAAAAAAAAAACTAAACTAATTTATTTTCTTTTTTCCATGTTTTTAAATTAGACACTTAGCCATCTTGACACCATTTTTTTTGTAAGAATCACTGAAAAACCCCTTGAATTATGCAGCTAAAAAGGGAGCAGGTTAAAATTGTTTTCTGTCAGAAACTCTCTTCCCAAATGAGCAATGGTGAGAGGGAAAGGATCATTCAGACCTTCAGTATCAGCATTCATACTCTGTTTTCCATTTTCAGGAGAACGATGAATAAGTTTAAAAAAGAGGGAACAGTAAAGAGAAAAACTGGATCGGGAGATCCCAACAGCTAGAGGGATCATCATTTCAACTTAGAGGTAAAGAGATCAATTAGAAAAGATCCAACTCCATTCATAAGACGTTTGGCACATGGGAGAGGAATTTCACCTAAGACAGTCTAAAGATCAGTGAAAAAGGACATGAAAATGAAATCGTGCGTGAAATCTGTGAGGCATCTTAGAAGGTTAGAGAGGGCGTGATCATCTTGAATAAGATGGAAAATGATGTTGAAATAATATATATATATATTAGGTTGGTGCAAAAATAATGTCGTTTTCTCACACAGTAACATATGTGAGAAAACGAGAGAGAAGGGGAGAGAGAGGTGGATAGAGGAGGAGGGAGAGAGGTGGATAGAGGAGGAGAGAGAGAGGTGGATAGAGGAGGAGGGAGAGAGAGGGGGGGAATTATCTCAATTCTGTAAAATAAGAAGTGGAGCAGAATTGGTTTAGGGAGCGAAGCTTAATGTGGAAGAAATATTTTTTTCTACATAAAAGCCGCTTATATCGCTGAATTTTACAGTTATATATATATATATATATATATATATATATATATATATATATAGAGAGAGAGAGAGAGAGAGAGAGAGATAGAGAGAGGGAGGGAGAGACAGAAAGAGAGATAGAAAGAAGAGTTCGGAAAAAAAGAAAGAAAAAGGAATCAGGATTAGGAAAAGAGAAAGATAGATGAAGGGGGGGGAGAAAGGTCTGAGAGAGTTGTGCATCACATAATTTAAATTCTACTAATATATATATATATATATATATATATATATAGAGAGAGAGAGAGAGAGAGATAGAGAGAGGGAGGGAGAGACAGAAAGAGAGATAGAAAGAAGAGTTCGGAAAAAAGAAAGAAAAAGGAATCAGGATTAGGAAAAGAGAAAGATAGATGAAGGGGGGGGGAGAAAGGTCTGAGAGAGTTGTGCATCACATAATTTAATTTCTACTAATATATATATATATATATATATATATATATATATAGAGAGAGAGAGAGAGATAGAGAGAGAGGGAGGGAGAGACAGAAAGAGAGATAGAAAGAAGAGTTCGGAAAAAAGAAAGAAAAAGGAATCAGGATTAGGAAAAGAGAAAGATAGATGAAGGGGGGGGAGAAATGTCTGAGAGAGTTGTGCATCACATAATTTAATTTCTACTAATATATATATATATATATATATATATATATATATATATAGAGAGAGAGAGAGAGAGAGAGAGGGAGGGAGAGACAGAAAGAGAGATAGAAAGAAGAGTTCGGAAAAAAAGAAAGAAAAAGGAATCAGGATTAGGAAAAGAGAAAGATAGATGAAGGGGGGGGGAGAAATGTCTGAGAGAGTTGTGCATCACATAATTTAATTTCTACTAATATATATATATATATATATATATATATAGAGAGAGAGAGAGAGAGAGAGATAGAGAGAGGGAGGGAGAGACAGAAAGAGAGATAGAAAGAAGAGTTCGGAAAAAAAGAAAGAAAAAGGAATCAGGATTAGGAAAAGAGAAAGATAGATGAAGAGGGGGAGAAAGGTCTGAGAGAGTTGTGCATCACATAATTTAATTTCTACTAATATATATATATATATATATATATATATAGAGAGAGAGAGAGAGAGAGAGAGATAGAGAGAGGGAGGGAGAGACAGAAAGAGAGATAGAAAGAAGAGTTCGGAAAAAAAGAAAGAAAAAGGAATCAGGATTAGGAAAAGAGAAAGATAGATGAAGGGGGGGGAGAAATGTCTGAGAGAGTTGTGCATCACATAATTTAATTTCTACTAATATATATATATATATATATATATATAGAGAGAGAGAGAGAGTGAGAGAGAGATAGAGAGAGGGAGGGAGAGACAGAAAGAGAGATAGAAAGAAGAGTTCGGATAAAAGAAAGAAAAAGGAATCAGGATTAGGAAAAGAGAAAGATAGATGAAGGGGGGGGAGAAAGGTCTGAGAGAGTTGTGCATCACATAATTTAATTTCTACTAATATATATATATATATATATATATATATATATATATATACAGTGGGGGCAAATAAATATTCGTACACTTGAAAAATTGTATTTTTATAAATGTAAAAGCCTTAAATAAAACAAATTTTGATACATTTTATGTGTAAAGATACATTTTATTAAAAAATAGTAATAAGTTTAATTAATTCTTATTCTAAGAGAAATTAATGCATTTTTAAAATTCTAAATGGTGAAAAAAGTATTCGTACAAATCACTTATTAGAATAAAATAATCAATTAATTATGAAAAAAAGTATATTCTAGAATGTTCCAGTAATGTTATAAGTAATTATAGTTAACGCTATTAGCCATTATCAGAGCATTCTGCAATTTCTAGTCTTACGAGAAGGTTCTAATAATGCCTAAAGGTAAAGAATTGACTATTTCACAGAAACAACACATTTTGTCTCTTTGGAAAGATGGGAACAGTTACAGAACGATTTCTAACAACCTGAATATTCCTTTTACTACAAGTGCTTCGTTCATTGCAAGGTTTAAAACTCGTAACAGCGTCGAAAACCAAAGACGAACAGGTGCTCCGAGGAAGATTTCTCTTAGATCAGCAAGGATATTAGGACGCCAGATCCAACAAAATCCACAGGTTACCCGAGAAGAGCTGCAGGAACATCTGCGTGCATTAGGGATTAAAGTAACCAAGCGTATAATAAGTAATGACCTACACAAAAACACAGTCTGAAATCACGAATCCCAAGGAAGACTCTACTCTTGAAACGACACAGAGATGCTAGGCTAAAAATCGTTTGAGAGCGTAAGGATAAAGAATATTCGTTTTGGTAAAAAGTACTAGGGACAGATGAAACTAAAATAGAGTAGTTTGGTCATAATTATCGAAATCATGTGTGGAGGAAGGACGGTGAAGCATACTTACCAAAGAACACGTTGCCAACTGTAAAGTTTGGTGGTAGCAGTATCATGATCTGGGTCTGTTTTTCTGAAAAAGGCGTTGTCGGAATATCGACAATAGATGTCAAGATGAATGCCGAAAGATACCAGAAAATCCTGCAAGACAATTTAATGCGTTTTGTTGAGAGACTTTGGCTACTCCTGTTTGGGTTTTCCAACCAGATAATGATCCTAAGCATACCGCTAGATCTACAAGGAAATGGTTAGCTGAAAGTAACGTTGATATCTTGCAATGGCCAAGTCAGTCCCCAGACTTGAACCCAATCGAGAATTTATGGCGATATTTGAAAATTCAAATTGGGAAAAGAGCACCGACAAATATCAAGAATTTGAAGACAATATGCCAAGAAGAATGGGACAAAATATCACTCAATGTGTGCAAATCATTAGCTGAGACGTACAGGAATAGACTGGTAGCTGCTGAACTCAATAAAGGATATTCCACAAAGTATTAAATTAAGTTAAATTGCTTTTTTGTTTTGTACGAATACTTTTTTCATCAGTTAAAATGAAAAAAATGCATTAATTTCTGTTAGAATAAGAATTAATTAAGCTTATTACTATTTTTTAATAAAATGTATCTTTACACATAAAATGTATCAAAATTTGTTTTAGTTAAGGCTTTTACATTTATAAAAATACAATTTTTCATGTGTACGAATATTTATTTGCCCCACTGTATATATATATATATATATATATATATATATATATATGCACACTGAAGTCAACCCCCGGCGATGACAGCATATTACATGTTTATATACAATCGTCAGGTCATTGCGTATACGCATGAATCAGTCTGGTACCGTTGGCTGTTGACATCAAAGTTCAATTTTATATTTACCTCTACTTTAACCCTGATATTGAGCACTTTAACTCATAAATATACCATACATTAAAACCATATTTTATCATATTATATATATATATATATATATATATATATATATATATATATATATATATATATATATATATAATTTTATAATTAGTAAAAATTATTATTTATTATTATTATTTATTATTTAAACACATAGCTATGGTAAGTATCCACCATTTAATATGCAAACTTCCCTTTCACCTATGTGCTGCGTCACTCTTGCATTCGGTTCTGATCGTTGTTCTTCGTAATTTCCCGTCCGTTGCAGCTCCTTATAATGTTTGTCTTTTCGAACTCTCTCTCCTAATTCCTGTTCTGCCAACCATTTACACAAGTTCGTTATTCGCTACTTTCCTCTTTTCCTTTTGCTTCCATATCCTGTGTCTGTTAAATTTTCAAAGTACTCTATACTCGTTACATGCTCTAGAAATTTCATATGACACCATTTTGGTTCTATAGAATTAGTATCCTTTTATGTTTCCATTTTCCATAAAATTTCGTCTTTGCACTATATATTCTGTTCATGTCTTCATCTGCAAGGAGTCAATCCACCATTCACCGTCACATAGGAGGAGCTGTTCTCATAAAACACGCAAACGAACACAAATGGATAATGTTTTATTCAATGGAAGATATATGTAGATTTTCTATTGAATAGAACAAAATATATCTATTGAACCTTTTAGTAAATTTCTGTTGTTGTCTAATTAAATACTTTAATTTAATTACTCGTTTAATTCGACAGTTAAAAGGTTCAACAGACATTTTTTGTTCAATTCATTAGAAAATGTTTAAATGAAAGATGGCTGTTTTACTATACTTTCATGAATATATATATATATATATATATATATATATATATATATATGCATGTTTCATTAAATAATATAGACAAGTTTTGTCTATTTATTTTATGTAAATTCCTTTCATATCGTCTGATAAGCATAATAACATTATCATTGAAAAACGAAAGAAAATCACCATACTGATACATAATTTTTAATCTATCTATATTATTTAATGAAACATGTACCAGTGAAAAAATGCTGCCTAAATACACACACACACACACACACACACACACACACACATATATATATATATATATATATATATATATATATATAAGAAAATATATAAATATAAGGATAGATAGATAGATAGATAGATAGATAGATTAGGTGTGTGCAAAGTTTTGCAAAGGCCAATTTTGAGAAAATTAGATACTGAATTCTTAAAATGCTAAGTACCCACAGGAGGTAGGCGATCCTGACTCTCCACGGTCTCTTTTATTTAGTATAAGTTATTTGCCATGAATTCTTGGGACTTTTAGTAGTTTCACATTTTCTTTTCCATGGTTTTATATTCAGTTTTCTGTTTGTTAGACTAGCTACTGCCCAGGGCTTCTACCCTTCTATTTAACCCATATCCGAGCGAAAAATAGATTCAAGAGCATTAGTTCGAAAGAATGTTGAACTGTGACTCTTTGTACGCTTAATCCAATTTTCTCGCCATTAACTGTGACACTGGTCGCGATTTCCAGAGATGTAGAATATGTACGTATGTGTAAATATACATTCAGTGTTTCCGAGCATATTACTTCTTCGATGAGCATCTACAACTGTATGTGTAAAGTTATGTACCCACATAGTTGTCTGTTTTTTGCATGTAGACTCTTTATTTATGAGATATGCGGCTCAACATACAGGTAAACACGAACACATTCTTGCGCATAAGCCGGGGGAGAGGGGTGGGGAAGCATCTATCCGGCCAAAGCCTGTAAACACAAAATTATAGCCTCCTCACTAAAAAAAAATATATATATATCTCGCCGATATATAGTGGTCGGACTGTGTACACCTGAAAGATGATTCCCCCCCACTCTCTCTCTCCCTCTCTCTCATATATATATATATATATATATATATATATATATATATATATATATATATATGTGTGTGTGTGTGTGTGTGTGTGTGTGTGTTTAGGCATATCTGATTGAATAAATTACAGAAATTATGTCTGCTAATTTTTAATAAAATCTGTTCATACTCACGAATAACCTTCTGTATATTGATGTTAAATGATAAGAGAAACGTGCTATAACTGTTTAAATTTCTTTTATTTTAATTTTCCAAGTACTTTCGATCTTCTTCCAATATCATCTTCAGGGGTGCAAGTAGTACAAAACTATATATTGTTCATTAGTATAAGTATTTATACAAAGTTGTGCGTTGTTATCCATTGCCGTAGTTTCTCATTATGCTTTTAAATGCAAAACGCTTGACAATGTGCTGAGCGTTCATTAGAACTTGAAAAAAATATTCATTATGGAATTTTTGCCTCTATGTTTTAATGTCATGGTCAGCATATCTTGTCCTTCACCAATAATACTTATAGAAATAATAAATCGCTTTCTAAATATTTTTAGAGTTTAAAAGATGATAATAAAACTCCTAAGGTGAAATATAAAATTCAAAAAATAGTAAGGACATGTAGATCCTTATATGAACCTTGTTTTCTGTGTTTACCTGAAAAACTGGAAATTATCAGGTTCTCTTATTAAAGCAAAGATCCGAATTAACGGGAAATTGTAAACACAGTCTACCTCTTACTTTACAATATTTTTCCTAGATTTTAGTTGAACTGTGTTGCACCGTATATGGCTTATCTTTTTTTTGGTTGATTCATTTGGGTTTAATTTAGATCTGTATGGATCTCCTAGTAGCATTATTAACATCTTATATGGATGTATTGGTATTTAGTATTTTTGACATTTTACATTGATTGGTTGATATTATTATCATCTTATATGGATGATATTTATTTAATGGTTGCATATTATTTACCAAATAATTCTATATGTTTAGATTATTTACTAGTTTCTGAAAGAGGCCACTTATTTATAAACTACAAAAAATTATGTATGAAATTCACAAAGTATATAATGGTTGGGCATTCGATTAAATTACATCTCTACCACAGTGCATTTCTTTCTTATGATAGTTGACTGTCTGGCGTGTGTACATTTTATGTAACCATCTGTAACAGTTTTCAAGTTAATATTTGACTGCTGTTAGATGCTAACTCCTGGTCATAACACATTTCTAAGATAATAATTTCCATGTTTTCTTTTACGCTCAGTTTGAATTTAACGTAGGTCATATTCGATTGGTTGATCTGAGTAAAGCTCTCAAGCCTTATATATTTTTTAAAGAGATTGTATTTTGCTTTTGAAAACCAAATTAATATTTCACTCGTAAGTAATTTACAACCGCCTGAGGAGACGCATTGTTATACGTTGAAATACGACTGCAATTGTGTAGCGATTCTTACATGTTTTTGCTGTAATATCCTAAAATAAATAAAAGAATATATATATATATATATATATATATATATATATATATATATATATATATGTGTGTGTGTGTGTGTGTGTGTGTTATCTGTATTAAGGGTGATATATACTTCAATACAACGTACATACTCGAATGAAGTACACTCACACGGAAATACATGAAGCTTGTACGTATATGATCAACCACACATACACCCTCACCCAGATACGTGCACATATATTCTTAAAAATAAGATCTTTATCGTGTACATATTGGTTGCTAGCTGTTAGACTGACTGAAATCCCAATGCACCAAGCAGACAGCGAACTAAAACACAAATATATGAAACGAGGCGAAAGGTAGATGGTATATTCATGTAATTGATTACCACTAACGAATAAAATCGATATCTGATCAACTTTCTGTTATGGAGGCCTCGTGAGATGGCGTAGAGTCAAAACCGTTGGGGTGAAGACTGAGTGGTCAGAATCTTTCACTCCGAACAAACATCCACACCCGCCCATTCATGAACACGGTCATTAAAATATGAACGCACCCACCCAAACATAGACATTTGCCAAAATATGAACACTTATCGAAATAGCTCAGCACTTACCCAACCATTAGTGCACGCACCCAGACATGAACACTTAACCAAATATGATTATATCTATCCAAATTTTAACAAACTCACCCAAATACGAACCGCCTACCCAAATATATACACACCCACCCAAACACGGATGCCTACCTAAATATGAACACCCCCATCCAAGTATGAACACTTGGCAAAATATGTAACCATCCTCATAATTATAACTCCACTCGCACATCCAAATTTGAACACATCAACACAAATATGAAAACACTCACGAACGTAAACACATTCATCTAAACATGAACACCCCTACTCAACTATTAATGTGCCAACTGAAAGAAAAATACGTATCCAAATGTGAACACTTTCCTAAACATGAAAAAAAAAAAACTAAACACTCACGGACGTAAATACATTCATCTAAACACGAACACGCCTACTCAAATATGAATGTGCCAAAAGAAAGAAAAACACGTATCCAAATATGAACACTTTCCTAAATATGAAAAAAAAAGAAGAAAAAAAAAAACTAAACATGAACACGCCCACTCTAGTATGAACATACCCGTCACTTAAAATGACGTTATATTTTTGTGGATACACAGGTTTGAGTAGACGCCATTGTTTTTAAAACAGTATGAAAAACAGGGCGTCTACTTAAACAACGAGAATTGAATGTTTAAAGTAGTAAAAGATAACTTCGGATTAAAAATAAAATCCATTAATTTCCTAAGATATTCATAATTAATTGATTTTCTACGGTTTATCAACAGCTTGAAGATTATTTAAAACTAGAAAATATTTTTTACAATGTAAAACTTTTTTCAAAGATAATAATGGTTTAGGTAAACAAATTTTACTGATTAACTCATAGTTAGGTGGAAGAGATGGGCGCATACGTTTCCCAAGAGTATTTACGCGTAAGTGGACATAACGAACCCAACGTAACTGACTGTGAGTCATTATCCATTACACCACAAGCATATTCAAACTTACAGCACCTGGTATTCCCAAGCTGCCACACGTCCTGGGTATGACGATAAACAACATCCGCATCCTGGGTAAGACGATAAACTACATCCGCATCCTGGGTATGACGATAAACTACATCCGCATCCTGGGTAAGACGATAAACTACGTTCAACAGCAAGGCCTCTGATCAGGAGGTTTTGAGGTGCGTGGAACCACTTCTTAATTGTTGGTGTTCCCAGGTTCACTCTGAACCGGGGTGGTAGCACCTGTTTGGGTCCCAGCTATGGATAAATAGTTAACCCCCAAACTGAGATCAAAACACTATGAAAGTGTAAAAATAGTTTTTAATAGCAGAAATACTTTGTAAAAAATTATTACCAGCAATAAATTTTTGAAGAAAAATTATTGGCAGCAATAAATTTTTGAAAAAAAATATTACCAGCATTAAATAACCCACTGAAGTTGATATGCTGTAAAATAAACCAAACGAAAAACAGTCAGCCATCTAAGTAGTGAGCAGGATCGACTTTGGTTAACTTCGGTGATTTTACGAGAACTGGTGCTTAAACGTCATGGGGCCGTAAACCTTACTCATGTATGAAAATCCAAAATTGGAAACTCCTCAAATAAACATGGACACACCCACACACCCACCCACACAGACACACACACATCCAAACAAGGCGACAGACATCTACCTGCACAAATGAAAATCAAAATTCCCGATCTAAATATTGACAGTGAGAGCAGATTGACATGAACAGCTAAAAGTGCAAAATGGACTCCTTTCAAAGATCCGAAATTAGATTTGTTTTTTGTTTTGTTTCTAAACACATCATTTAGGCCGGTCTCTACTATGACATTCTTCAGATGTACAATCAGTATTGAAACAGAATGACTCATTTTTTTTTTAATACAAGATACTTCTTTTTCTATGTGCTGTGTCTCTTAGGGACGTTGGCGATCATGGCTCTCCACAATTTCTTGTCCATTGTAGCTCTTAATAACTTTTGTCGCTTTTGCCATCTCTCCTAAAACCTGCTCCGCCATCCATCTACTCAAGCTCACCAGGTAGTTTGTGTGTTGTTTTCCTTTGTCTTAGCTTCAATGTGTCCTGTGAATATCAAAATTTGAAGCCCTCCTTCCCAGAAACACCAATTGTGTCTTCCTTATGTTAAGTATAAGTGGCCTTTCTGTTACCATTGTCTCTAGAATTTCGTCGTTACTTACATGTTCGGTCAGCATCTTTCTATAGAGCCACATATCTTTTGATTCAAGACTCTTCTTGTTATATACCGTACCTATGAACACTAAGTGGTATGTTCCAATCCTCATGAATACGTTGGACACTATTGCAAATGAGGAATAATATGGTGTCTAAGTAGTCCACCACAAGCAGTGGTTTACCTACTTCACGCCGCTGGCGAGTATTTTATTTTGTCGATGTTATAAAGATTACTATTTCATTTCCAACCTCCGTTTTCGTTATTCCTCAATCAGTAACCGTTTCTAGGTTACAACACTTCTTAATCTGTGAGAAGATTGTTCACCATTCACTTGAAGACTGATACTACCAAACAGATCAGTTCTCTTTTCTTTGTTTCTAATTATTTTTCTGTTTATTTGCTTAGCTTTTTGAAGGCATCTTTCGCTATCTCGTTGCACCTTAAGATTTCCATGTCTAGAGAAATAATTGACTTTTTAAAAAATATTTATAGTAAAGTGATAAAAATATGTCGGATTAATAAAAAGATTACTTACTTGATCGACGTCACTCTCAACTTAGTATCTGTTATATACCGTACTTATGGACACTAAGTTAATTACTAACCCCAACAATCCGTGAATGAATTTGAGAGCAAACCAACTTATGTACATTTACTAGTCTGCCAATTGTTTGCATATACAACCGTTATCCCTCACAAACTAGGATCATGGTGTAGTCTGAACTGGAATATGTGACACATTCTGACCGAGAAACATACATGATAATATTCAGCAAGAAAGTATTGTGAAAATTAAGCGTCTTGAGTAGTGATTCTCAAGCACCGTGCCGCGATCCTCAAGTGTACCGCGAAATATTGTCATGGCATATATATATATATATATATATATATATATATCTGTGTGTATGTGTGTGTCTGTGTTTGTGTGTGTATGTGTGTGTGTGTGTGTAAGAAGTAATGCTACAGCGTTAGTATTTGAATAAATGAATAAGAACTTTTTTTTTTCAAATAATTCTTTTCCCTATTCTTCGATTATGTTATTTTAAATACTCTGTTTTAATTTTCATTTTTTGAAAAGTATATTTATTTTTTAAATTTGACTTTTAAAAATTTTCCTTATTATTTTCGAATAATGGTATTTTCATATAGATGCATTCAACATTCTTTGTTTAATTAAAATCTTTTACAGAAGTTATATTGAATTATGAATTAATATTGTCGAAGTTTCTGATATGCAGCATTGAAATTTTGATTTAATAATTTTTCCAATTTTTTTTTAAAAAGTATATTACTCTGAAATTACGGTCAAATGAAGAAGAAATGTGCCTTTGCTTATCGCTCATTTGACCAAACACGGAAGAAATCGCGAAAAAATACCAAACACAATTTTCACCCAAAATAAGCTTCACAAATAGCCGAATAGAAACATTGAAAAAAAAAGAAAGATCATATTTCTGTGTGTATTTAAAAAAAAATAATCTATAGTTTTATTTCATAGCATTTAAATGTATATCCCTTCAAAATGTTACTAAGTGTATCGTGATATTTCCATTTTTTTCCTAGGTGTGACGTTGTTTAAAAAGGTTGAGAAACACGCGCTAGATGAAAAAAGGGAGTAGGAGGTAAAAAAAAACAACAACAACAACAACAAAAAAACCTACAGAAATAGGAGTAAAGTACGGAGACAAAATACTTATTGGCAGCTGGATATTAAGAGACAGTGAGAGAGGGGTTGAAATGCGGGTAGATGTGAAAGCTCAAAAATGGACAGATAGAGCAAAAGAAAGATAAAAGAGAGGATACTGTAGAAACTGTACTTTTCTTATTCCATTTTCTCATATGAAATTGATCTATGTTTGTATAAAAAAGCGGACAGGCAACGAAGATTAGAAGGAATAAGGAAGATCACAAGAAGATACAGAAAAAGGGTCAAATAAGAAGCAAGCGCCAAGCTCCTAAAATATCTTTCTTACGTCACACCATGAGTGGGTCCTCCATATAGAAGAGAAAAGCGTGAGATTTTATCCTGGTCTGAAGTGCTTCGCGTTCTGTGCCCAGCGATGAATCTATGAGATATTTTTTCAAACCAATTGACCGAAAGGGCGTATTCAGTTCTGGTTCACATTTGCAGGGACAGATTGTCCTCCGAGTATTTCCGATGCCGCCTGTTGGTATTGCCAGCTACGTGTCGTTATGCAGAGAGTTGATAGAAACAAGAGCCAAAGGGAAGAATTGATCTGTTAGTCTGACATAACAGAAATTGACCAAACTGTTACCTACCTACCGACCCCATGACCGAGAATAAACACCTAAATCAAATAATTTTTTTTATATCATCGCAAAAGAGCTATTTCTATTCCTCCATCAATTACTGGTACTACCTTCACTTTCTTATTCCATATTTTTTCTCGGTTCTCTAATATGTGTGTTTTTTATTGAAAAAAAAAGAAAATGAAAAAAGATTGAACAAAGTGACTATATGCAGATGTGGAGCTTCCATTGATGAGTTTGGTTTGCATCCTGTCTCCAGTCGTCGTAGTACCGGCCGCTTTCCACGACATGCAGTAATAAACGATATCATCAAAAGAGGTTTGGATGCAGCTGGGTTCCCTTCCCAAATCGAACCCGTAGGCCTCGACCGTGGTGATTGAAAGCGGTCGGATGGCATTACCATTTACCCTTTTAAAATGGGGAAGTCATTGATTTGGGATGCGACCTGTGCGGATACATTTTCGGCCGGTAATTTGATCAGGTACGCGGTTGAGCCGGGGTCCGTCGCTAGTTAAATATTTTTCTCTTGCTGATAGACTTTTTTTTTTTACTCCTGTGGCAGTGGAGACTTCTGGGGTTATTGGCCCTCGTTCGATGTCGTTCCTTCGGAGGTATTGCGCGATTGCGTCTCGATTAAGGAATGGGGTGGCTCTTGCAGCGTGTCTCACTGGCGATGGTTCGAGGTAATGCTTTCTCCATCATTGTGGTTGGCAGAGGATAGCAAAAATACAAAAAACAAAACAAAACAAAAACAAAACAACAAAAACAACAACAAAACAACAAAAACAACAACAAAAAAATACATCTAAATATATTGGATATAAGTTTCAAGTTCTCATATCTCGCCATGACTTTTGATTTGCACTTTAGTTTCCTATGACCCTCCGACGGGCCCTTCCTGGATGTTTGGTGCATACCAATGTGAACGAGGACATGGGGTTGCCATTGGAGAGTTGCTGGATGGGAATCCCTTTCCATGCTTACACTTACATGGTTTGTTGTGAGGTCTGCAGTAATCGTGAGCGCATTTTCTTCCTTTTGACTACAATTTTTTTAGTTTTACAATTTTGATACATGGAAAACAAAAGGAGTCTTTTTACAAATTTCACACCCGTTACAAGTGAAATAAATACGAAACGTCTCAAAATTACGGAATGTGATTTCCAGTTACATTTGAAAGCAATTTAATACATAAATATCCTGAATAAATATCTTAAAAGGTGCCACGGAAATATTTTTACAACGAGGTCTACAGTAGTGAAATAATAATCATGAGTTTCGTGTTTTTCATTGAAAAAAATATTGTCAGTGTGCGCAAAATTAGAATGACAAAATCAGAAGATCACCACACATCGTGAGACAAAGGACACATTTGAACTAGATAATTAAGAATGCATGTATCAAAGTCTGTTCCTATCTATCTATCTATCTATCTATCTATCTATCTATCTATCTATCTATCTATCTATCTATCATAGCGTTTCTCTCCCTTTGTTTTTCTATCACAATTTCTTTGTTTCTTTTTTCTTTGTTTGTTTGTTGCCATCTTTCTTTCTTTCTTTCTTTCTTTCTACCATAGTATTCCTATCATCTTTCTCTCCATTCTACAATAGTATTCCTATCCGCTCTCGCTCTCTATTTATCTATCTTAGTTTTTCTCTCCTAATCTCATTCCGTTGTTTTAACAATTTCTTTCTTTCTTTCTTTCTTTCTTTCTTTCTTTCTTTCTTTCTTAGTCCCCCCCTCTCTCTATCTCTTTCTCACTCTAGTGAATACTAGATTCCTGGGAAAAAATAAAATTTCATCTGTCTGCACGTCTTTCCTTCGCAGCATGGAATTTGATATTTTTTGTCGACTTTCTTTGGTAGAACTTCTATATTGATAATTGTAATTCAAGGAAATACTTTTTTTCAGTCGTTCTTCCACAACCGCTCTTTGTTAGAGTTGCAAAATATTCTATTTCACCGTATTCCTGATCAAATAAGTTATCGAGTCTGGACTTCCAGAAGGCTGAACTACGTCTAATCCATGTCAAATTGTGCCGTTAAAAAAACGCTGACGCCACGAGCTTGCTTCTTTATAATTATAGAAATAATACATTTCTGAAGAATGCTTAAGTAAAGATCGTGACTGACAACTTAGGTTTAAAAATATTATGGAATAATCATGTCATTTACTGGAAAAAATAAGAATAATAAAGAAAATATGAAATATTGACTGGGGTAATTGTGTCCATTGTCTATCTGGTGACTAGATAATCTTGATCTTTGGTCATTCGAAGTCAAAGACCTGCATTCTCACTGTCTAGTTCTAAGGATCAATTCTTCCAGGCAGCACCACCATGTTGCATGAACTTTGCGTAGAATAAGCGTTAGTGCCTACGCTAGGCCAAAATGCAAGTGACGAAAGATTTGTATATTTTTACGTAAATCCCAACTTCTGAGTCCTAATCACGCTCTCTTTCTCTCTATCTATCACGTCTTCTTCCTATCTATCTATCTATCTATCTATCTATCTATCTATCATATTCTGTTCCTATCTATCTATCTATCTATCTGTCATATTCTGTTCCTATCTATCTATCTATCTATCTATCTATCTATCTATCATATTCTGTTCCTATCTCTCTATCTATCTATCTATCTGTCATATTCTGTTCCTATCTATCTATCTATCTATCTATCTATCTATCTATCTATCTGTCATATTCTGTTCCTATCTATCTATCTATCTATCTATCTATCTATCTATCTATCTATCTATCTATCTCAGTAGTTGACTTATACTCAGACTCGTCGCCCGAGTCTTTGATGTGGAGAAGTCAGAGGGGGTGCACGTGTTCAACCACACGCCCAACGCTCGATCAGAATATGGCATAAGGCGAATCTTCATCCCTAGGGGGATTAAAGTTGAAAATACTTCGGTCCTCTTGCCGTTTCTTTTGGAGACGCCGCAGGCACCAGCTAATGACCCTCTCAAGGGAGAAGTATTACCTTGGAAGACGAAACGTCTGGAGTGTATGTACGTCTTTAAAGTCAAGATGGCAAAGCATATGTGTGTATTTTAAAACTCAGTTTAAATTAAAATTATTTCACATCATTTTCGTAGCAGGGAGGAGGCAACTTATTTTCTAAACAGGGACCCGGTAGCCTTGTCTACGATCCTGCTAACACATATAAGATCAATGTCTTACTTCTAATACGATAGTCTTAAATTCATAAGTGAATGTGTCATAGAACAATGATTACTGAATTAATTTCAAGGACAAAAACGTGTTCATGCTTTATTGGTTTTCTTTAATATTGTTTTGTGGTACATTTAATTAAGTAATTTTTTTTAATCTTATCTATATTATGCTTCATGCTATTGATATTTTAACTCATAGTCAAGCATGTATGTAACTGCAGTTATAATTATCTGCACGTATTGGGTTGTTGCACAAGTATATAATTTTACCAAATTTTATCTATACTATGCTTCTATCTATTGATATTTTAACTCATATTCAAACACATATGCAACTACTGTAATAATTCCCAGCAATTATTGGGTTGTTGCCCAGGAATAAACTAATTAGTTGTCAGATACATAATGTGAAGCATTAAAAAGTACACGCAGCTTTTAGAATAGAGTTAAATAATCCAGTGGTGTGGTTCTCAGCATCTGGGGAAAAATATATTTTCTTGCCCCGGCCTAAGCTGCCCTAAAATATTTTACAATAATATTTTGCGACTTATTACAATCTGAATGACAATAACAAAGAATCAATTACCACTTTGTATAGCTGGACACTCTTATTCGAGGATACCCGTCTACTAGGGCAGTTAGCCAATCCCTATTGAAGACGCTTGCTCAGGCGCATTTGTCTTTATTCAACACACAACTGGAATTATGCTGAGCACACCTTAGTTACAGTTTCTGGGAAAGAGCATGTTATCTAGCGTGATCAACAATTTGAACAAAGCCAGCACACTCGAGCCGACGGTCACGATGACTTGTGACTTCGTGCTAGCACAGCTATCGACGCCACCAAAGCGTTTCTTCTACCCAATTTCACTCACAAGGCTTTGGTCAACCCGTGGTATGGTTTTCAGGCACTTTCCAAAGGTGCCGCACGCAGGGATCTACCACTCCAGTCTAATAACATCAGGAGGCGCCCTTCCTGACAAATCGACCCTGGTGGTATTCGTGTTGCAGTTTTTTTGTGCATATTATTTACTAGTGAGCTAGCCCAAATGACTTGACTCACTTTATAGTCCACCAATAGAAGGTTAACCAATCAGAAGACGTAGAATATTCAATCCGTTGTGTATAAAGGCGGCCATTTTGTTTACTTTACCCGAATGTCCAGTACCAGTTTGTCAGGCGAAGAGCAACAGAAGGAAGAACTACGCTTTGCTACTTTACTGGGATATCCACTGCTAACACGAACTACGCTTCCCTACTGTCTTCGAAATATTCACTGCTAACCTCTGGATTCTATACTCAAAGACGACCGTCATCATGAACAACATTGGTTATGAGCCCAGACTACGACTATATTTTGACGGGAATGAATTGAGATATGAATTGTAGGAAACGAAATTCTTAGGTTACCTTAGAATAAAAAAAAACTCCATGACATCATCCTTTGCGAAGAGGAACAGAGGGAAGAACTACGCTTTGCTACTTTACCGGGATATCCACTGCTAACCTAAACTACACTTCCCTACTGTCTTCGAAACATTCACTGCTAACCTCTGGATTCTATATTCAAAGACGACCTTCATCATGAACAACAATTCGAACACGAGTCTCATGGTTAGAATGCGAATGTTCTAACCACATATTACCCAGACCAAAAATAAAGTACCAATAACGAAAATTGTAAAACTGGAACTAACTTAATTAGTTATGTATAGTAACTTTAATTAGCTAATTTGCGACCCGTTTTGAAACTTATTTCATCAGATAGCTTTATTAAGCTATACTAAACCAATGCAATATTTCTAGTTCAGAATTGTGGAACTCGCTTGCAAAACATTTCTTTTATGTTAGTTTCTGACTTTTATGAAACAGAAAAATACGAGATCTTATAGATTTACTATAGTTTTTAATGTAAAAAAAATGTTACAAAACTGGTATTCATGTCTACATTGAACTATAAATGAACTTTTCTCGCTAGACGAAAATGGGCGCCTCTTAACATCTGCGCCCAGTGGTCATTGCATCTCATGGGCGCCTCTTAACATCTGCGCCCAGTGGTCATTGCATCTCCTTTCATCCGCTTCACCAGGACTTTGAAAGAATCTCTTTAAAAGCATAACTTCTGAAAAATTGGTTACCAAACTTATCTAATGTCTCTCATGAGGACCCATGCTCTTATCATTAAATACTGCACAACGTAAAATTAGTAAAGTATAATAAAAGAAAGGAGGCACGGTGGAGTAATAGATAGCGGATTGAGGAATCGGAGAGCCGAGTTCGAATTTCAGTCGAATCCATTACATTCACTTACGTGTTAATACCGTCGGGAAAGGTATGAATCTTCTTATTCTCCCTCAGCTATGGGTAAATAGCTTGACAGATGGATGACAACTGGTCTATCGCAGAAAGAAATGGCAACCTGCTGCGGGAAAAAAAATCTGCCTCGTCAGTCAAGTATCGCAAGATACATGATCGCCTAAGCGTGTATAACGCATGGCACATAACTGACTGATTCCTTGTATATATGCTGAGTTAGAATTCCAGTCGAATCCATGACATCCACTTACGTGCTAATACCCTTGGGAAAGGTATGAATCCTGTTCTTCTCCCTACAGCTATGGGTAAATAGCGGGACAGATAGATGACAACTGATTTACCGCAGAAAGAAATGGCAACCTACTGCAGGAAAAAAAATCTGCCTCGTCAGTCATGTGTCAAAAGATACACGATCGCCTAAGCGTGTATCACGCATGGCACATAACTGATTGAATAATAGAAATATGCAATATTTACACATCGTTTTCACAGTGTAGTTCTTATCATTTTTTCAATGGTGACCCAAAATCTTATCTAAAGTCTATCATGAAGACCCATGTTCTCATCATGAAAAATTATTTTAAGTATAATTAAAACATATTAGTTACAGTATAACCCGGATATAAGAGAGTTGTCGGGACCGGAGAAGAAGTCTCTTATATCCGTTTTCTCTTATATCTGGGTTTGGTCTATTATATATACATTAACACAGGCTCTAATTTGGGACCAGAGAAAATCTCTCTTATATCTGGGTTTCTCTTATATATGGGTCTCTTATATCCGGGTTACACTGTATTATAAAAACAAAAGCTCAGCTTTTCAAATAAAGATAAAATTAGTTCATACGTTAAAAAGTTTTATTTGAATTATTTTCCAATCTGCACTCATCAATCTAATTAATCTGCAGGTGACCTGCTCAGCACTCATCTTCAAATTATGTCCAACGCAAAATACTGATAACATTCAGTCGAAATCTTGTTCGATCTTTCACCTATCGAACGTCGTCATTCGTGTTTCTTCTCAACCATCTGGACAAAGGCAAAAAAGATATTAGCAACAATATAAAAAGAATGTAAAAAAAACTAAGAGCTGTATTCAGTAATTTTACCTTCGGATTCTAAGGTACTAATTACATTCTGACGCATCCAGCTGTGAAGAAAATTTTGGAAGATGATTGAAAAGGAAAAAAAAAATGAGAGAGAAAAAAAGCTAAGAAGTAAAACTAGTAAAAGTTTTGGTTAATCAGAAAAATAAATTTAATTTCGATTCTTCTGAAAAAAATGAGTTAGAAAAGAAAAGACAAAGTAACTGGAATAAATCGAGGATGACAAAAGAAAAATGAATAAAAGAGAAATCTAAAATTATGAATGAGATAAGAAATAAAGAAAGGATGAAAAAATCGTCAGGAAAATGAGAGAAACCTAAAAGAAATTATGAAATAAATAAATAGATAGATAGATAGATCGAAAACAAAGAAGAAAGAAAGAAAGAAAGAAAAATAAGGAAAGAAAATGTAAACAAATGAAAGAAAGAAAAGAAAAAGGAAAGAAAATGATAGAAAAAAAAAAGCACGACCGAATGAACGAAAGAAAGAAAGAATCACTGAATAAAAGAAAGAAAGAAGACGTTGCGTGTAAATAAAAATAAAGAGAAATGAAAGAAGCAAAAATAGCTAAAAATAGAAAGAAAGAAAGAAAGAAAGAATTGAGACGATCGGGGAAAATATGAGGAAATAGAAAGAAAGAAAGAAAGAATGGAAACGGTCGGGTTAAAATGAGGAAATAGAAAGAAAGAAAGAAAGAAAGAAAGAAAGAAGGAAAGAAAATGATCGAAAGAAAGAGAAAGAAAAAAGAACGAAGAATGGACGAAAATAAGAAAGAACGACTGAATGAAAGAAAGAAAGAATGAACGAAAGTAAAAGAAAGAAAGAAATACAGTTGAATATCATGGAAATTAGAATAAATAAAAAATATAAAAAGAAAAATGAGAAAATCGGAGAAATTTGCATAAATAAATAAAGAAATAAAGAAAGAAATTGTGAGAAAAAAAAAACGGTAGAAATCACTGCTAAAAGGAAGAAAGAACGAAATTTAAAAGAGAAAGAAGAAACAAAATAAAAGATGTCCACCCACATCACTCAGGAAAACTGATAGTCAAGAAAGTTCGAAAAAAATTAGGATAGAGAGTAAGTGATAAAAAGAGTTAAAGATTGCGCGGGTTGGAGGAAGTGAAAATAGAGGTGAAGATAGAAAAAGGAAAACAATGAAACTATGAAGAAAAAATAAAACAAGGAGTAGAGAAGACGGATAATAGAGAAATTAAGACAGTTGGAAAGAGAAATAAAGTAATGATAAACAGTTACATATTGAGAAAGCAATATAAATATTGAAAGAGTTCAAAGACAGAACCATCACACAAACACACACATGTACATACATATACGCATTGGCAACGTCTGAATAGTGAATAGATAGGAAGGGTTTAGTGAAATGGAAGAAGCAAATAAAGAATGTCGAAATAACAAAAAGAGCGAGGCACTAAAAGACTTGATAATTTGACTGGATGAACAATACTATGCAATTCTATTGTTTATTTTATTTTATTTTTATTTAGAATTCTTAATTCAGTTCAAGTTTATATGTTTTTATTCTTATTCTTCGGTAAAAGTGGGCGGGAAAAACTTAACAGAATATGGAATATTAAAAAAAGGTAAAAAAAAAAAAAATAACTAAACGTATAAAAAGAATATATATATATATATATATATATATATATATATATATATATATATATATATATATATATATATTAAAAAATACGGGAAATAATATTTGTCAAAAAAGAAGTAGAAAAAGAAGCGGGAGAAGAAATTATTGCGAAAAAGAGGGAAAGGGAGAAGAGAAAAAAAAAGATGAAAACGTGACGTCAGAGAAGGCGGAAAGGGCGCTTTGCGGAATAATGACTGATAAACTAGCGTTGTAATCCATTATTTCTAAAGTGAATTCGATCCTCACTGGGTGTCTGAAACTTGTTGCACTGCGCAGTACGAAGCTCAGTTTTGTAAATATCACAAGAGAAGAAGCAAAGAAATGACATACGTAAGTGTTGGATGGAAACATATCAGCAACAAAAGTAGCCACCATTGTTGAAATAATAGCAGTAGTAGATTTATAGATTTTGGATGCAGAGAGGAGGGACAAGAAAAAAAAAAAGAGCGTAGTAATATTAATAGTCGTTGTCGACGTCGTAGTAGTTATAGTAAAGCAGATGAAAAGACAGAAGAAAAATATTATTATTAATTGTGATAGTAAATAATATGAAGATTTCAAAGAATAGTAAGTTGTTACAAAGAAGATAAAGTTAGAGTAATAATGATGATAAGTGTATTGAATACAGTGAAAAGAAGAAGAAAAAAAAGGACATTAGCGGATAGACGTTAAAAGAAAAGCGGAAGAAGTTATAGAAATAAATAAGAAACTAAAAACACGGAGGGCAAGTAAAACAAAAGAATAGTTCATTGATTAAAAAAGACAAGTAAGTTTGATGAAAACGATTATATTAGGTTGGTGCAAAAATAATGACGTAATAATGTCGTTTTTTTTACGTATTTTTAACGTCAAAAAACGACATTATTACGTCATTATTTTTGCACCAACCTAATAAAAGAAAGAAAGGCGAGGAATTGAAGAGCTATGAAATATTATTTCCAAGAAAAGATATTTCGGAAAAATCATAACTGATAATGAATGAAAGAAAATAATGACTTTCGAAAAACGGGTGACCTCTATTTGACGATAGTTGAAATCTTAAGAAAGATAAAGTAACAAGAAAATATTTGTTCTTTTAAATAGTTGGGTTTGAAAATAAGTGAAACTAAAACTGCAGCAGTAATAAGAAACGTAGAAACAAAAAAATATTACAAGGAAAAATTTGAAAGCTTGAGAGAAAAAAAAATACCGATGCGTAGATTATTCACAAAACAGTCAGACATTATCAGAGCCCCAAAAGTGATGACACAGGATGTTCAAAAGAGCAACATAATGACTTAAAATACCAGTGCTGCGTTAGTATAATATGAAAGCAACAGCAGACATTCAAAAATTGGCATTTCTTTGCCAGCTTGGGTATAAAATGGTGTAAACTAATCAAAAATGACCTAAAAGATTTTTAAATTTGACCATAGAAAAATATCACATACAGTAGCGAAGAAAAGAAATGTGTCATCTATACATAAACTCAATGTGCTGAAATTTGATAAGAAACTGCGAGAATTTGACAATAGACTTTAACAAGTTGTGTCTGTGGTCATTCAGGATTATAATTCAAGTCGTATTCACGTGAAAACATTAGGAAAGGAGAATTCTTTTCTTTTTATGTGCCATGTCCTTTCAGGACGTAGGGGATCATGGATCTCTACTCCCCCCATATCCCGTGTAGCTCTCAATAACTTTCTTCCCTCTGCCACCTCTATTTGCCAGGTATGTCATGCGTTGCTTTCCCTTCTCTCTTTTTCCCTCTATTCGACCTGTGAGTATCAGATTCTCCAGGCCCTCCTTTCTCATATTTGTCCTAGAAACTTCAGTTGCCTCTTCCTGATGTTAAGTATAAGCCTCCTCGTTGTTTGCATCCTCTCCAAGATCTCATCGTTGCTCACACTCCCGGTCCATGATATCCTTAGCATCCTTCTGGAGAAATGAAGGGAGATACAGATCTGAATTCATTGTGATAGGTAAACTATGATGCAGAAGTTATGATCGATTTGACACCACCCAAGGTTAGCATCATCCCAGAATCTTATGTTAAATTATCAAAATTAGTTTGCAGAAAGCCTGGAGTCTTCAATTTCTCTTTTTAGTCACTGATTTAGGTTTTAAAATGGGGAGATAAGGTTTGGAGAAGGGGATGAAACTTATCGAAATGTTAAATCGCTGAGGAGCTTAGGATATCAAAGTATGCTGTTCAAGATTTTGAATGTCGTCTTTAAAATCGGTAGTGTTATATCCCAAGTTGTTGGGATGAGCAAAAACGAATGAAAAATAAAAGACAAGTGTATTTTAACACATAATAAAATAACATTTATTCATATAATGCCTGAGAACAGCAAAAAATTTTGGAATTTAAACCATGAGTTCCACGTGCGTCTCAGCTTATCAACATGTTGAATTCAGAAGAGCCGCAGTCCAACTGGCGGGCAAGGGACGTAACTCTACTGTATTTTGAGTTACCGTCCTTTCTAGGGAGAAGTGAGTAAGCACCACCTAACAGGTACAATGTTTCCATTCAGATAAATGGAGGAACATAATCTTCCTTCTCTCATTTTCTTTCTTATTTCACCAGACTGGAGGTGCAACTAGGGTAACGGTTATCGGCTAGAAACGTTAAAGGTGCCGAGTTTAGTTCCAGATCGATACCGTTTCACTCCGATGCCCTTGAAAAAGACTTCTTCATCCAAGCCTGGGTTAATTAGTAGGGCAAACTGGGCTCACTTGCCTTGAGGGATAGGCTCCGTCAGGCTATCTTGCCCAAATCACACCACTACTGCTATGGCTGCAGTACATAAAGCGCCCCTACAACTTTAATGGATTACGTGTCTCGTGACGTGACGTGATAATAGTTAACTTTAGTAAATATCATAACAAAGATGGCGCTCTCAAAAATCGTGACAACAAGCTAATATTTAATATCTTAAAGAGAAGTTCGAGTATTTTCTCCGTACAAGAAGGCAGGATAATTGTTGAAAGATTGTGAAAAAATTGAGAAATTGTAAACGTGATTCTAACGAATGAAGTCATGTGTCTTCTCTCATGAAGGAGAGTAAAAAAAAAAAAAATGTCTGAAGGGGAGCGAAAAGATCAGGTGTCCACTCAGTCGCTTGAGAAATCGTAGAATATTGGTATAAAACACGCGTCCACATAAATTTCCCTCAAGGAAAGACGGGAAGCCGAAACTAAAGGAAATAATAAAAAAAATGTCGGGCGTAGCAGAGATAATAAAAACCTCAAAAAGGTTGAAAACTGAAGAGATCACTTATAATTTGGCTTCCTACGGTGCAGAAACTACTGATACATTAATATCAGCAAAATGATGGACTATGGAAAAGAAAGCAAATACGTTGAAAAATGTGTTGTAATATTCGCGTACCAAAAACAAAATTGGAGTTTCTACATCGCTTGTCAGTCGTGATTTTTTTTTTTTACAAAAAGCTAAGAAGCAATCAATAATATAGGAGCTAAATCCTCTTCCCCGGGAGACAAAATCCTCAAAGGATGAAGGATTTTTTTCTTGTCTGCAATCAAAGCAATAATAAATTGACAAAGTTATTTTTTTTTTATTTCGACACCTGCAGTAAAGAAATATAGACATGCAATTTTTTCTCCATCTATTGTTGTTTAGGTCCAGAAGTCTTTGATCGGACTTTCTTCAAAGAGCATAATCCTGTTGTTCACACGTTTGAATAACTTACTTGTGAATCATGTCAAAACAAAGGAACCAATGAAGTAGTTTGGTAACACATGATTATCTATCTATCTATCTATCTATCTATCTATCTATCTATCTATCTATCTCAATTTTTTCAGATCTCCAAAATCTAATACTATTACATTCTGTCTATAAGTGTTGCAATCTATTATATATCTTCTACTACTCTCATTAAATATATGCCTTCGTAACCTAATTTTTTAATATTTCTCTATCTAAACTTTTGTTAGTCTTAGTTTTATATATATATATATATATATATATATATATATATATATATATATATATATATATATATATATATATGTAATTTTATTTATTCAAAAATTATAACATAAACATTATGTTATAATTTTTGAATAAATATTTCCTCTACTGTGTATTGAGCATTCTTTTAAGAATAGTGTTTTTAGTTATTGCAATATTATTCCGTCTACAGTAATCCTATACTTGGGCATATATATGCATATATATATATATATATATATATATATATATATATATATATATATATATATATATATATATATATATATATATATATAGGTTAGGTTGTCACACACGAAATGACGCACTTTATAGGAAATGAATAAAACGCTCCTGAAATGTTAAATAACAAAATTATTTAGTTGAAATAGGCACCATGTTGATGAATGACATTTCTCTTACGTTTCTCTAAATTATTGACCCCATCTTTAAAAAAAACATTCTCATCCTTCATAATGATAAACAGTTCAAATGCTCCGATTGCCTCTTCCTTATTGGAGAAAGTTTTATTGCGTATGAAAAGCTTAAAACGCTTAAATCAGTAGGAGAGATAGGTGAATATGGCGGATGAGGAAAAATTTCATAATTCAGATTATGCAGCTTTTGGACAGATGATTGTGAAGCGTGCGGTCGTGTGTTCTCGTACGGCAAATTGGGCCAAACCTATTTTCAATCCAGGGTGTTTATTTTTCATTTTTTCGTGCATACATTCATTTAATCAACAATACGAGATTGCTATTATTGTTTTCCCTTTAGGTAAGAATGAATAATGAATAACCCATTCGAAAGACCACCATACAGTAACCATTAACTCTTATTGCTGCAGTCGAGGTTTTGGATATTGTTTTGGCGATTCCCTTGCATCAAGCCACTGGCCTACTCTTTTAATGTTGTCAATGAGTATCCGTTTCTCATTGCATGTAATGATTCGATGCAAAAATAATTCTTTTTCACAGGTTGTACTCATACAGTAAGATTACTCAACATTGTTTCATTATAATCACTTTCATTGGGCTTATGAGTAACTATATACTGAAAAAAATATCTGAAAAGAAAAAGAATCAGAAATATGACACACACACACACACACACACACACACACACATATATATATATATATATATATATATATATATATATATATATATATATATATACTATAATATATTATATATTATATTATATACTAAGGAGGTTACTTCGTTAGACGATCGGATCAACAACCAACCAAAATTGCGTCATTTCATGTCTGACAAACCTACCATATATATATATATATATGTATATAAAGAGAAAAAACAGGCCGATTAAGAATCCACGAGAATGTGTAAATACTTACATAACTCATGTCCCTTGAAAAGCTGCATATTATAAAATTTCCTAAAAGTAAAGTTCTCCTAAATTAGTGAAATGAATTCACTGTAATTTGTAGGCATTGTATAATGTTTACTTTAAAATATAGTTAATATAATTTTTCATAAAAAATCTACGCATTATAATTACATATCCATTATTTTATTAATATATAATGGTGCACATAATATTTATTTAATTCCTTGATTTTTCAATTTTAATATTGTCTTGGCTTATTGCCTCTTCAATATATTAAATATCGTTTTTTAGGTTTCATATATATAACATTGTTTATTTAAACTAGTGGCTCCTTTAAGAAGGTACTGAAGTATAATTTTTTTTTAAATCTTGAATTTCCTTAAAAATAACTATAGTAACTTCTACTCCACCATATTTAAAATTTATATTTGCAACAGTATGTCTGCTGTCGACGTGTCTAAAGTGTTAATTTATCTAGACATGAATTAATAACGCACCTACCTTTACCCGCTGATCTTATTTTTCATTTTTGGATTTTAGCTTTGGTCTGACTTTTAATTGGTTAATCAAGACATGCCCACAAGTACTTTTTTAATTTTGAAATTAGGTTTTCCCCTGTCCTTTTTAACTTTCAAATGTGGTAACGGCTTGTTTTCTAGTTTCCAAAATAAATCATTTTCATTATAAGTTATCTACTATCGCCAAATTTAAAATTCCGAAACATGAAAGTTTTTGTGTATCGATGTAAAATATATATAATATATATATATATATATATATATATATATATATATATATATATATATATATATATATATGTGTGTGTGTGTGTGTGTGTACTGGTTTGTATTTGAATGTGTGTATTTGTATGAGCATACATTTTAATAAATAGGATGGTTAGAATTTTATAATAATGATGCAAATAAATTCCAGCCTTTCACAAAAGATCTTGTAAAATCAGTAGCGTGGAGGAAAAGTGCTTGGCCATATGTGGAATGAAAAAACCATATAAATTATGATGACATTGTGAGGAATTATTCTGACACAGATAAGACGCTGTAATGGAGTCGTAGTCAGTCATAATAAAGGAAATGCATTATAGCGGAAACCTGTTTCGTATTCAGTAAGACGGTTTAAACTCTGTCAAATACGCCAACGGCGTTAAGAGATCTTAGATGCTACTATCTGGAAATATCAGATAATTATGGAAGGTGTCTTTCCCCAAATGCTCACTAAATAACTTTCTTTTCTATAAATAATCGACATGTTACCAAGCGAAATGAAATAGAAAGAACGATATGAGGCATTAGTTCATGCCTTTCCAAAAGCAAGTAGTACGACGTTAAAGTATGTGTGGCTTCTGTCGGTCTCGTGAAATCTTGGATCTGCGCCGAAAGAGTTATGCCTCAACTGCTGATAGCGGTGCAGCATTTGTCATGGTTGTACGCAGGAGTGGCAGTCTCAATTGGAATGAACGCATTTGAACACGCTCTCTCCCGATGTCGTCTTGTTGCTTTGTTTCCGTCGAGCTTCACGGCGCCAAGCCTTCGCTTCTCTTCTCGTTACAACCCTTGGCATTAAATCGCGTCCCCAGCGTGAGCGATCATTGGCGACGTCTTCACACCTCACGATGTCTATGTCTATCGCCCTCATTTACAGACGTCCTTGAAGCGAGGATGAGGTCGCCTTCGTACCCTCTTGCCGGTGGCCAGTTCCCCGTACAGAATGACCTCCGGAATCCTTCCATCCGGTATATATGGTGTACATGTTCAAACCAGCGTATCCAGCGATGTTGGAGGGTGTATAGGCTGGGTGACTGGGTGAGAACTACGGCATTGATAACCCGGTCGTACCAACTGATACCCATCAGCGAAAGAAATCGAGTTGGATAAAAAAAAAACAAATCTTTCATTTATTTTCTACCCATTCTGAAGGATTCTATCTCTCGACTCGGACACTTAAAGCAAAGAACATAAAATGTTAAGGACATTTTTTAAAAGTCAGTCATTTTCTTTCTCTTTTTTAGTCAAGAGCAAGGCCAGCTTGTTAAAAAAATTAATAAGTTTTCATTATTTTAAACATACACACGCAACCAACTTTTTCGCCTTCGATCTGATGAAGCGTAATTGGCGAAACGCATAGTTGGTTGTTTTTTCGGATTATACTTTCATGAACGTTTTTCAAATTATCAATATATATAAGTATATATTATTTTATTAACACTAGCACTCAATGTGCGATATCTCATACATATATATATATATATATATATATATATATATATATATATATATATATATATATACTATGTATACGGAAAGGTTTCGAGCATTCTTCTTCTTCTTGTTCTTAAAACTGCTTTCTTCTATGTATCCAGTAATATCTAATTTAAAAAGAGAAAGAAAGTTACTATGCTGAGTAATATAATAAATCTAACATATATCTATACCTATATATGTATATATGTATCACTTTGTGTGTCTGCGTGTGTTTTGATATAAGAAATTATAAATTTGGAGGGTGTTTTTGTGGCATTGAGGTGAGTGTCAATCGCTTGTGAGATGTCGATTTTATTTATGCTAATTTGTTTCGGTATAAGATTTATTTTTCAAAGAGACATATCAACTGCGTGGAAAGAAATAATCCATTTTACAAACTTCCTGTCTGGATATTACAAGAATATCAGTCTGATTTACTTAGACAAAGCAAGTTCGATGCCATGCCACATTTCTGCTGTGGTCCCGTTGACAATTTAGATCTCAATTAATTGCGACACCGGGAGATATTTCTGTGACTGAGGTCTTGGGATTTTTTAGTCAAGACGTTTTACGTCATTTCTTTGTTGTTTTTTTTTTCGTTGTTTCTTTTTATCTGTCTATATATCTAAACTATTTTAAGTATTTACACCTAGCGTATTCGTAACGTGATAATCCATCTTTGTTGCATTGCTGTTTTTGCTTTTCATCTAAATTATCCGTGCCATTTCCCGCGTAAACGCTGACGGCGGCGGTAAACGGTTATAATTGCTTAATAATCAATGACCTTTCCCCATATCGGTTGATCCGTGTAAAGGTCCCTGCACTTCACGAGCCACATACACACACACACACACGCGTGCGCGCGCACACACACACCCTCATACACGCACACACACAAGCACTTTTCTGTTTTCTCGTTTGTATATTTGTTTATTTTGATGATTGCGTTTTCACTGTTTTCTTTCTATATTTTCTCTTTCTTTCTTTCTTTCTTTCTTTCTTTCTTTCTTACTTTGAATCAATTGATCTTTTCTTTTTTTTTAATTACTTTTTTGTTAGCAATACCAAAACTTCTTCTATTTGCCGTGTCCCTTCAGGACGTGGGTAATCATGGCTCTCCACAAATCCAAATGCTTACCTTCATTTCCCATTCTCAATCTTTCTTGGTTTCCTTATAATGCTTCTTTATTTATCTTTTCAGGGTAATTTTTTTTCTTTGTCATTAGCGTTTATTTGTTTTTTAAACTCAATTTGCAGATATACACGAAAGTAGAATGATTGGTACTTATATACACAGAAACTTCCGAATTATTGGAATTGCAAAAATCGTAATGATTTTTGTATTTTTTTAAGCGTTTCACCCCAAACAAGAGTGGAAGCCACTAGAACGCGAGGGGTTACAGAAAATTTGAAGCAAGATCAGATAGGAGTGATAGAGGAAGGGATGAGGAGAAGGAGAGTGGATAGATCAAGGCATCTAGAGACGTCGATTGAGATTACATTTAAATAGTTGCAGATTATAGCTATCAGGGAAACAAGAAATGGGGAGGGAGTTCCACAGGCGAGAAGTGCGAGTCATGAAGCTATTGGAGTAGAAGAGACGACTGCATTTAACAGATTCGATAGTGAAAGGGTGAGAGCGAGATGCCAGCCTAGTTGAACGCTTAAATTCTTGAAGTCTGGGAACCAGAGAAAGCAGCTCATCGGAGCAGTTACCATGAAAGTATTTGTAAAAAAAGACAGAGGGAGGCGACGGCATATCTGTGAGAGAGTGACTGCAGACGAGATTTCTGATCAGGGATACTTTACGTATGGCATTTTGTTCTTTATCTCTGTTTATTCGTTCAGTATCGTCGATTTCTATCATTTATCATTCAAACATTTTTAATAACTTTTTCCGATAATTTTATGTTTTTATCCTTTTCTAATTTATTGATTGCGTTTTTTAATTTTTTGGATGATGACCTATTTTCGAAACCAATGATTTATATGCGGAAAAGGATTGAAAATTTTGTCGACCACTAGTAACTCCTTCTCGCCACTGTGAAACGAAGAAAAATGGCGTGGTTTGGACACATTACAAGTCACGACAGCCTGTACAAAACAATCATGCAAGGCACCGTTGAAGTTGGACGTAGTAGAGGATGCCAACAACAAAAACTGGTTGGACATTGTCAAACATCGGAGAAGTATGACTATACAAGAATTGCTGATGGCTGCCGTTGATAGACTGTTGTGGAGAAGAGTTAGTGTGGCTTCTGTATTCGAATCCACACTACAATTACAAAAGTCAAAGAGATGATGATGATGGATTTTCGAATTTTCAGGAAAAGCGTTTCAAATCGTCACCTTATTTTCTTTTGTTTACTTTTTCTCATTTTTTTAAACTATTAGTTTAGCAGTGAATTTATTTTATTATTTATCTTTCAAATGTTTTAACAACAACAACAACAACAATAAAAAAATGTTCGCATATATTTAATGATTATTTTATACTTTTTCTTACTGATTCATTTCTATTATTGCTATTAAAGTAATAAGTCAATGTGATACATTAGGTAACTAATTGTTCATTCCGACATCAAGTGTAAAATATATATAGTCGTTCCTTGTCATGGTAGAAGTCTTGTGGGTCCCATGGATTCCAACAGTAAAGCCCCTCTACAATACACCAAATACCCTTTAATAATATGCATATACTATACAAAATCAACTGTAAAAAGGAATATGCTTTCATATTCTTGAAGACCTTATCATAAAACAAGCAAACAAATAAATAAGTTTTGGTACTGAGTTTCTTAACCTGTGTTAGAAAGTAGCTTTATCATAGAGTAATAGTAGGTAAACTGGATATTGGAATTAGTAGTAATCTAAATTATCACTTACTGGCCCAAATCAAGTGGCTTTTTGTTAAAACTAAGTTACAATTGGTAAGTAACGTCTTAAAGGACTGATAGATACCCTTGAGTCAAGTGTTGCGTTCTGTGTTGTTTCGAGATCTCCAGACTACTACATAAAACTGTATCAACGAAAAGGGTCATTTACTTTTTGTAATCGTTTTATTAAAAGTAGAAGCTTGGATTCTGTAAGGCAGTAGGAGGAATGACGTCACATGAACGCATGTCGCGCGTTGGCTCAGCGTCCCTCCGCGGGTGATATTAGCTGGACGCAAATCTGGGTGTGAGAAGCATGTCGACGCTTCAGAATTATTGGGACCCTCTGTTGAATTCCCGCCGTTTTGGACTTATATTCAGAACCTAGACAAAAGCAATCCATCACTGTCAGTATACCCCGCCCACGAGGCACTCAAGATAATCGTTGACTATTCTAGCTCTAACCTTCGCATTCTGTGATATTAGTGAAGTATTTTACCTCTCTGTACCTTCATGCAAAGTATAATCATAGCATATACCCTGAACAGATTCTTCATCTTTGATACACCGTGTCTATTAAGGATGTGTTCTATTACGGTTCTCCACAACTTCCTATCTTTTAATAACGTTAACCAATATCTTTTCCCTTATTACATCTCCGAGGCTAATACTGCTATCCATTGGCATCAGCTCGTTATGTAGGTTACTCTTTGCCACTCTCTGACTCTCTTCCTTTCAGTATTTCCTGCGAGTGTTGAATTCTTCAAACTTTCTTCCCACATTATATGCCTCATAAGTCTGAACTGACTGTTTCTGATTCAAAAAAAAAAAAAAAAATACTTCTTTTCTATTTTTTTTAAAACTTTCTTGTTTCTCACATGTCCCATCCATGGTATTCTCTGAATTATATATATATAGATCCACATATCCATTGCCTCATGTCTGTTCTTCATTAATATTGATTGATATCACGTAGTAGTTCAGCACTCTTTTCATTGTTTCCAACGAAACTTACCTTTTTTTTTAAAATACTTTCCTTAGCGTTTGGAAGAGACCTTCAGATTTTGATGTCCCTGCCTCTCGACCATATGTTCAAACTTCTAATAATTAGAGGTTTGTCCTTTCTTCTCGCTTTTCTTTATTACCTTTTCTAGACGTACCGATATTTTTATAATCGTTTCTCTACAAGCAAAACAACAAAGCCACTAAGACGCAAGGGGGTTACTGACTGTGAGGAGACATGAGAAAAATAAAACTTTATTAAGGAGCGAGAACAATAACAAAAACAGGAATTAAGAAGATAGAAGAGGGATTATTGAGTGTTAGAGAATATGAGAAAACTACTATTAAGGAGAGAGAACAAGAATTAAGGAAACAGAAGGTAACGAACGGCATTGCATTTACACTTTTGAAGATCAGAGTTGACTGGAAACCTAGAAGTCTGAATAGAGTTCCACAAACAAGAAGTGATAGAGAAGAAACTGTTAGGATAGAACTTATAGTTACATCTAGCCATTTCAACTGTAAAATGACGAGACCTTACCGCCAATCTAGTAGTGCATTTAAACTCGTGCAGTCTAGGTACCAAAGAGAAAAGCCCGCCAGAACAATTACCAATGAAAAGATGTGTCTATATATGACATAAATACGTCGAGTAGGTATATTTATCTATCCAGCTTTCCATATCATTGCACTTAGTTCAATGATGAATATTAATAACATATTTCTAACATTATACAGTGATTATTACAGATCAAAATTAAGCTAATAACTACGTATTAGGCTGTGTATTTATTGATCTGTTCTGTATGTGACATTAAATGAAATGCATTACTTTAATACAGTATTTGTTACTAAATATAAATATTGTACATTTTATGAACTATTTTCTCTAAGTGTTAAATGATGTTTCATTTTGTTTAATGAATTTCTAGTATATGTTAACCATAAGGGCAATGAACGGGTGATATGAGGATACGAGATTGTATATTTCTTCTTTTGGGGTGAGATCGATTTAAATCATTAATAACGACAAGCAAGACAGTAGTACCACTAAAAGGTAAGGGGGTTACTGACTGGGAGGAGACATGAGAAAAAGAAAACATTGTTAAAAAGAGAGAAAAATAAAAGAACAGGAATTAAGACGACCGAAGAAGGATTACTGAATGTTAGAGAATATTAGAAAAACTACTATTAAGGAGAGAGAACAAGAAGAGAACAAGAGTTAAGGAAACAGAAGGTAACGATTGACATTGTATTTAGACTTTTAAAGATCAGAGTTGTCTGGGGAAAAAAGAAGCCTGAATAGCGTTCCACAAATGAAAAGAGCGATATAAAAAAACTGTTAGCATAGAACTTGCGATTGCATCTAGATTGATACGTTATCAACTGTACAAAGGCGAGACCTTGCCGCCAATCTAGTACTGCGCTTAAATTTATAAAGTCGATGTACAATAAACGAAACTTCGTCAGAACAAATAAGCATGGAGGTGTTTACAGAAAAAAAAACATGGAAGCTACATGACGACGGTGGGAAAGTGACTGAAGGCGCGATACTATGTCAGGACCAATAACATTGCAGATTCTTCTTTAGATTTTATTAAGAATCTCTAAATATATCGCAGTAGCATTAGACCAGATGTGGCAGCAATATTCAAAGCAAAGAGAAATGGTAGACTTATAAATATGTAAGATAGATTTTGTCGAGGAAAACTGTCTAACATATCACAGGGAACCAAAATTCGTAGCAGCAGATGATTGAATGTAATCTTCCCACTTCATGTTAACGGAACGGAAAACGTTATTCCCAGAAGGGGCAATGTGTCATTCTCCCGGAGGTTAACATGACTGATGGAAGGTAAAAATGCTTCTTTCAGACGATTAAAAGAGAAGCGTTTCATATTGGAGGCGTTCTTACCGAATTTAGTTGAGAAATTAAAAAATAAAGTTTTATTTTTTTTATTCTTAAATTTTAAGGTTCCTGTTCTTAATAATGACCAAGTGTACTCAAGTTTGGCCGCTACCTACTTATACTAACATAAGATCCACGTTATCTTGAAATGTAAATTAATATGTTAAAAACAATCCCTGTATAAAGTCTTTAGAAAACTATATATTAGATAGATATGGATAGTATTAGGTTCTAAAAATATTGCTTGAAAAGCTGGTGAGTTCGCATAAAATTTTTTGCGAGACCAGTATGACAAGTACGGCTTTACAACATGCATCTCTGATCTATCTATCTATCTATCTATCTATCTATCTATCTATCTATCTATCTATCTATCTATCTATCTATCTGTTCACATCACCTGCTACTACTGGTTGTCGTCGCCCTCCTCCTCCTCTTACTAATACTATTATTATCCTATATCTAGGCTTAGCCCACTGACGAAATTTCCAGTCATATGAATTTTTATGAAAACCTCAATATCCCCCGTGTCTGTTTTTCTGTCTTTCTCTCATTCTAAGCCTGTTCATTATCTATCTATCTATCTATCTATCTATCTATCTATCTATCTATCTATGTTTCTGGATGCGTATGTGTATGTAAGTGTGTGTGTGTGTGTGTGTGTGTGTGTATGTATGTGTGAAACACACATTATTTCTTTTCCTTTCACACGATTTTATCAATAACCACGAACGTAAGACTGTTTAGGTCAAAACATCAACTGTTTTCTTACGAGAACAATGTCAGCTCAGTTCTGCTAATGATACGGTGGAATCAATATCCGGTACATTTTACGCCGGCAGGAAGCTTATGGCCACCTCAGCAATGGCGAAAGAGCATTTCGACACTTGGTATTTGTAAGGCTCAAGACGCCGGCAGCTGGCGACTGTCCTAACCTTCAGTAGGCGAATCAAGCCGCTGACCTTTTATTTAAAATGAAAAAAAAAAAAAAGAAAAAAGAAATAAGAAAAAAAACAGTGGGAGGAGGATTGTAAGAGGCTGAGCTGTTTCTTCTCACCTGATCTGCTATTTATTGAGCGGGACTTGATACAGTGTCGTTTCATGCATCAATGGAAATCAGATTGAATGTAAAAGCAAGAGGACGAGTAATCATTCGCATTTAGCACGGTGACCGGGAAAACAAGATTCATGCGAAACACACTTGACCTTTTGTTTTCATGGTTGTGAAAAGTCGAAATATGCTAAAGGGGAAAATGAGGGTTATGAAACGAACTGTCTTGTTCTTTTTAATAATAATAATAATAATAATAATAATAATAATACAGTAGAATCCCTCATATCCGGAATCCCGTATATCCGGAATCCCGCATATCCGGACATGATTTTGATGTGTATATTTTAACTATTTGGATATGTAACTGATTTGAAATTTCTGTTTTTCATGAAATTTTCTTTGGATAATTGTTTATGCTTATTTCATCCTAATGGCTTGAATTGGGGCAAAAGGTGATGGGAATAAGAGGAAAATAACAATTTTGGATTTATCGCAAAAAGTGGAAATTTTAAACAGATTAGACGCTGGTGGAAGTTCATTGTAACTAATGGTTGAGTTCAACATAGGAAAGTCAACACTGTATTATATAAAATCTTCCAAAGAAACTATTCTCCAGCGTTCACACTTTCACAATGAACAAGGAAATAAAAACAATGATTGTTATAAAACCGGGACTGAAAATGAAAAAGCTATTGAAAAATTTGTAAGTTTTATGGGAAGAAAGCCAGCATTCAGCTCATACGCAGAGTTAAAAAGCGTCTTTCGTTTAAAAAATTTCAAGAATAAAAGCAAAACGAAATGCAGAAAAAATTTAAGAAAGACATTAGAAGAGAAAGAATCATCATGCAACAGCGATTAAAAAATCCACGTTACATAATTTGTTTTGCATACGTGGCATACTTAATGTGATGAATTTTCATTAACATTACATAATTTATTTCTTTTTTCTTAACATCACTTCTGTTATATTTCACTCACCATTAGCTTATTTTGTTTACAATAAAACATTGAAAATAAATATTAAACCTGATTTCAGTTCTTTTATTTTAATCTAAATATAACAATTCATATCCGGACTTTGTAACTAACTCCTCATAATAGTTTTTTTTCTCGTACTCCTCGCCGGCTTCTTGCTTACCTGTCACCCATGATATTAAAAATTTTAAATTCAACATTAATCCCTATCTTCTGTCTTCCTGAAACCTGTTCTTTTATTGTCCTTTCTCCCCACTTACGCTTTCTTGTGATTTTGACTCTCATTAAGTCTTTGCGTCAATATAACCTTGGAATGGTTAATAAAAAAAATGCTTTTGGGAAGAGGAGTATCTTCTTCACAGCTGGTTGTTGTGGTAAACCCTCCTACATTATAATGAACTTCCTTCTCTCATAAATACAAACTGCGTGAGTCGGATGAGAAGAGGGTGAAGTGGAGTGGAGTAGTAGTAGTGGAGTAGTAGACGCAGTGCTAATCTACTAATTACTATTAGGTTGGTGCAGAAGTAATGACGTAATAATGTCTTTTTTTGACGTTAAAAATACGTCAAAAACGACATTATTACGTCATTATTTTTGCACCAACCTAATAACACTATCGTTTTGTATATATCTTCAATATACTTTTTTCAACCGACCTTCGTCTTCCGTGTCTTTCTTTCTGGCCCCTAAACAGGCCACAGCACTGGTTAATAAAAACATTTTTGGGGGAAGAGGAATATCTTCTTCACAACTGGTTTACAAAGACATTTTCAAAGCGATGGTCTTTTAGATAAGTTTTCATGATTTAATTTGATATAGTTCTTTGTTGATCTTTTTAGCATTGTCTTAGCGATTTTTAGTTTTTTTCTGATGATGGCTATCATGCCTCGAAACATTGTTAATCTGGTCTCACAACTATCGATAAGGCGGTAGGGAAAAATGAGTAAAATAATCAAATTTTTTATTTGAGCATTCGAACCAGGCATACATCGGCAATATTTGAACTTTTCATATCGTTGTCTACTCGCTTTATATTGTAGTGTGCTCCCTCTAATAAGGCTATTGTGGACTCTTCCACTTACTATAAAATTAGTAGGAAAAATAGGCCTCAGGAGAACGGTGATATAGACTGAACGTTGGTCAACTGACACACACTCCTAAGTTGTGTAACACACTTCTGTTGTATTTACTGTTCAATACACTATTTATCTGCAATCTCTTGTTTTCTTATTCCTTAATCAATTACTTGGTCACAACACTTTACGACGGCTCCACAGAGTTCCTACTCAGTTGTTCCAGTTGTTTCTGCTTTGAAGATAAACGAAATGTTCTATTGTTTGCAATTTTATTCATCTAAAATTGATTATAACAATTCACAACGCTTAATCAGTGCGTTGTGCCCATGAAAAATCAATATAACTTTTGTCAGTGGACAGCAAATTAATTTAAACTAATCTAGACGACATAAAAGAATAAAGAAGAATACGTAGGATATTTTTATTCTATTTTACTAGTGTCCAACCAGTACAAGGCTCAAGAGTTATTCAAGGTAGAGGTTTAATGAACGAAGTGTTTCATATGAATTTAAGAGCATGAATTAGGAAGTGAGCATTATGACGATAGGTAACGGGAGATCTTGAAAAGATTAAAGAGCTCATAGCCAAGTCACGTTGAAACATTGGTTCCGGTACGATCACTGAAGTTAAGCAACGTCGAACCTGGTCAGTACCTAGATGGGTGAGCGCTTGGAAATATCAGGCGTTGTAAATTTGGATGTGCGGATGGTTTAATTGACAATGGCTTGGAATTTTTAATCGGAGTGGTGAGTTACAATTCCAGTTGGGTCCATTATATTCACTTACATGTCCTTAGGAAAGATATAAATCCACCTCTTTTCCCCCTAGCTATGGGTTAATTAGTAAGACTTGTATTACTAAATAATTACTATCTAAAAAGAAATGTGCTGTAATCTTGGGTGTGCAGGTGGTGTAATGGATAATGGCTTGGAATTGTTAATCGGCGAACCGAGTTCCAGTTGGATTCGTTATATTTAATTATGCGCAAATACTCTTGGGGGAGGTATGAATCGTTTCTGAACTTCTTTTCCCCTTCCTATGGGTTAATTAGTAGGACTTGTGTCACTAAACCATTATTATCTCCACCCCCCGCCCAAAAAATCTAAAAGTATCTTCTAGTTTTAAATAAATACAAAGGGTTGATAAACCGTAAAAAACGAATCAATCAATGAAAACATTAAGATTGTAGTTTTTCGGGAATCATTTCTACGAGAGTCTGTTACGTAAAGTATTGGTTCTTGCATATTGTACACATCATCATTGGCTAGTTTGGAATAATTTTAAAGATCCTTGTAAAAATATAAAAAAATTGTAGAGGAATTGAAAAAAAAATCTGATGATAGCTTTATTAAACTTAATGCGGTGAATGATGAGAATGTTGGAATATTGAAGAGACGTGATCTCACTTGATTTCACGCGAGAGTCCAGAGATAATACGAATGAGAAAAAGATTAAAAACAATAATTATAATATGAAATTCAAATAAAATACTCTATCCAAGCCAAAGGACCAGATTGTGTCATCGATTGAGTCATGTTATTCTGCAACATTGTAGGAAAATAGCCGTTCAAAAAACTACAGATATGAAAATTGTGAAAATCTCAAGACCTGGTGAGCGAAATAAAAATCTTATGGAATTTGAGGGTGGTGGTAATACCTATAGGAGACACGGTGGAGTAATGGATAGCGGCTGAGATTGAGGAATCGAACCGAGTTCGAATTCCAGTCGAATACATTGCATTCACTTACATGTTAATACCCTTGGGAAAGGTATGAATCTTTTTCTTTTCCCCCTCCCCAGCTATGGGTAATTAGCAGGAATGAATGGCAAAGAAATGGCAACCTACTGTGGGAAAAAATCTGCCTCGTCAGTCATGTATCATGTATCACGCATGGCACATAACTGACTGGTAATACCCATAATCCTTATTGCATTTGGAATGATTTTGAAGACCATAGCAAAAAAAAAAAAATAAATAAATAAATAAAAAATGAACTGGCCGAGAAAATCTGAGGAGAAAAATGAAACTATTAGGATACAGCGCTTCATTCCAAAGGTTATTACAGGAATAAACCTAAAGAGTAAGAGGTAAATATATTATTGTATTGTTGTATCATCTTGCCATCGAGTAATTTCTATGAGTAAAAAGAGCACCGTTGGGGAGTTCTGTATACACATTTGGGATGTTTTGTTTAGATGGAGAGGGTTTGTGGATGATATGCGCAGTTCAACAGAAAATAATCATTTGTATCACTGAGATGCTGATATGACCAGGAGTTTTACTCAATATGATTTTCGGTAATCTTGTTTATCCTACCTAATGCCCCTATCGCAACAAGATTTATCACAGTTTTAAATTTTCCACATTTTTTTTTTACTTCGATTTGCTGTTGCCTATAATTTGACGTTTTTTAAATTTCTTTTTTTTAGAAACATTGAAATCCTTTGGGCAAGTCATATCAAGTAGCAGGTTTCTTTTTTGAAATATTTTATGACTATATCTGACCTATTCGCATTAAATGTCCTGACTGTAAGCAAATTTTACAGTATAGTCACTCCACTCTTTGTCACATTCTGGTAGAGTCTATTATTATTATTATTATTATTATTGAGTACGAGAAAATCACGCGAAGAAAGTGACGCTGGACTCCAAATATATGAAGCCCATCATTACAGCTTGTTTAATCACAGGCATATCTTTTTTTTTTTTTTTATAAAATTAGCCTTTACCATTGCAGGTGGGGCACAGATAGAAATACTTTCAGGTCAGATAACTGTTCGATCAGATGATCGCCGATTGAAACCAGGCGGAGAGGATTCCCATACCAGGCTATGTTGAAGGGCAGATTCTCGTCTCGGGAAACGGCTACCCGACCCCGTTTTATACGGGGTCTACGGGGAATTCCCCGCAGACCCCGTATAAAACGGGGTCGGATAGCTGTTTGGCCGAGCCTATGGACTCGGTAACTCCACTGTAAATTTGGCCTTGTGCCACATCTGACGATGTAGGGCGTTTGGTAGATGTCCTGCAGTTGGTGAGTCATTGTGGAATTCAATTCACTCACTTCTAACATTTGACTAATTCTACGCGCCGTTGGCAAATCTTATATGTGTTAATAATAATAATAATAATAATAATAATAATAATAATAATAATAATAATAATAATAATAATAATTATCATTTTATTATTATTTTCTACCATTTCTGTTGTATACACGTTTCCTTCCGGGTCCTAACCACAGATCTAATGTCAGAAATGACTTCATCACATTTTCCACTGATCATTTTTGTAAAGAAATATGCGTGAGCTGTACTTATGAGTACTATTTTTTGTATTACTTTAAGGATTGGGCTACCAAAGATCCCTTCAAATAGTGTATCCAATCAATCTGAAGGTTCCAGCTACAACTGGAATTATGGATGTCCTCATTTGCTACATTTTAGATATTTCCAGTTCAAGCTCCGTGTATTTTGAAGATCTTCAAAGATACATTACAATCTGCAGCTATTTCTTCGATAAGAAAGTATATTCTGTTCTTGTGGTATTTGGTCAGGATGCCTGGACGATTATTATTATTATTATTATTATTATTATTATTATTATTATTATTATTATTATTATTATTATTATTAATCAGCCGTACTTTTGTTTTGAATGTAATTTTGAGATATTATTTTAAACTGTTCCTCAAAGTCACTGAAAGTGGACTCAGAATTTGGGAAGTGAAATCTGACTGTATTACTCAAAACTGATTTAGGCAATTTAAGGGTAGTGAATGTCTTTTGGAAAAAAGCCCAGAAGTAGGGCGCCATCAATTGTCAGTTATAATAATTTAAGACATAAAGTAGAGAAAACTCAAGAACCGGAACTTGAAAATTTTCACTAAATCTTGGGTCATCAACCGATACCATATGCTGAACATCAGAAAATGCAGTTGACATAGTCCTATATTTAGAAAAAGCCATTGGTGAAATCTGCAAAAATACTGAAATATCGAGCGCTAAATATTTAGAGAACCCTTCATGTCACGCTGGCAAAATCATCCATTATGAAGATTTAGTAAGCATAGCTTACTTGTGGCACAAGACATGGGTCATCTAGTGAGGATCGAACTCACTGAGCCGTAATTAATCTAGCCAGAAAAAAAAACTTGCTAACCATTACACCACTAAAATTCACCTAGCAACAATGATGATGACGATGATAGTATTTTTTATGCATATATCTAGATTTTATCAACTTTTTAAAAGTCGATATCACCCCATGCAAGAAAAAAAAAATCAACTAAAACACAAGGGGTCACAGGATGTTGAAAATTAGAAACAGAAATATTAATAATGCACGGAAAGAGAAAAGTGTATTCAGGGGGATTTAAATTTTTGCAGTTGACTGGAAAACATGGAGCCAGAAGAGAGTTCCACAAGCGAGAAGTGCGAGAAAAGAAACTGTTGGTATTTATTTTATAACTGCTGTAATCAACTAGTGCCACCCATTCACCACATGGTTGGTTACAAAGCTGACAGCTCCACCATCTGGCTCGCTTGAGACAGGCTAACATTTCGGTCAGGTGTATATTTCTATTTCGTTATGATACCCACCAGAGATTTTAAGGGGTCTGTAATCAGCTCCTGTTACTGAAAAACTTATGGAAAAAAATATTGTATTAATCGCAGAAGTATGTATTTGATATAGAACGAAAGAAGTTAGATTATTACTGCGTATCAGCATAAGTTAGTAAAATATAGAAATAGATTCTTATAGTCAATTCTTCAGTTTGTTTTAATGGAGACGGACTGATATGTCTACGCCAATAGCTTTCTTATTATTTCAAGTATTTTAAAGCTTATTTTCATTGTTCGGATACTCGATAAACATTTGGTTACTCCTGCTTTTCAATCTCGAAACGTTCTGTCAGTATCTATTTGATCCAATTCAGGTGCCAATCCTCCTATATAGAAGGGAATGCTGGACAACCCATGATGAGGGAAGATAGCATGGAAAATTTAATGTAGAACATATTGAAGGCAAAAGGGACAAAGGCAGAAGCATTGAGTAAGTTATTGAACGACACTGTATAAATGAATTCCCAACCTTTTTGTCGTCATCGCCCACTTTTACATGGAAAAAGTTTCCAATTCTCACCTGTATAGTAAATATTCAAAAGCATACCATTTATTTGGTAAAAGTTTCTTACTGGTTCATAAACTGACTTTATAATGTATTAACAAATATCAAATGGACTTATGTGGCTGTGACGGCTGCTACTGCTACTACTGTATTAAAGAACAAACGTAAGCAAACTTGACCATTTGAAAACTATATATATAATTTTGTTTTACGGTCAAGGTTGGTTTTATGGTTAGGGTTAGCGTTGAAAATGTTGACAAAACCTCAAAGATTTTTGTTCATAATTATAAGATTAAAAAGAATATACACGACTATCAACTAATAAAAAACACCGAACATTTTTTGTTGTTCCTGCTCTTTCCTTATCTGATTTATTTTCCCCAAAACTGTTATTTCATCTGAAGAACTATTTGAATGTTAATGACCCTTCTGAAAACTCTATAGAAAATAGCAAAATATTCGTTGCTTGTGGGGATATTTATATCTTATATAGGACTGTGATCAGCTCCCAAATGAGTCAGGCAATTCACTGCCAGACTCGCGGCTGACTTGTTGAACTCATACCTTCGAGCAGAGAGGAACAGAAACGTGGCTATGCTAACGGGTAGAGTCGTGTCTGGGAAAGTAGACAAACCCGGTCCCGTGTATGCGGGGTCTACGGGGAATTCTTGCCCGAGCCTACGGGCTCGGAATCACGTCACATAAAATTGGCTTTGTGCCACATTCTGCCTTGTGGGAAGGGTGGTAAATAACATCTAGGACTATGACCCAGTTGCCATTTAACCTCCTCCTTTCTTTTCAATGTAGGGTCTTTGCATATTGCCTTTTAATATTTTTCCGTGCAAAAAATATGTTGAAATACCTCTTTAATACTCAAAAACCTATATCGCCCACCAAAATTTCCACTCGCCCACGATTTTCTGTTCCGGTACTCATTGCCCACCCAACAGTTGAATTCTCCCACCAGTGGTTGATATCGCCAAGTTTGGGAAAACCTGGTTTAAATGGATAGCAGGAAAGGGGATGAGATGGATAGTAAGGGGACAGACATTGCTAAGACGTACAAAGGATAGGAAGTTGTGGAGAACCATGATAATCTACGTTCTGAAGGGACAAGGTGTTGACCATGTTCGCAAAGTCTACGAATATAGAATACAGCGCTGTACCTAATCTGTTCAATAAAACAACGTTAAAGATTAATACTCTCGAGTCAGACACTCTACTGGATCTGACTATGTCGCCAATACCACCAGCAGCTGTTCCGTAATTCTTCAGTCTTCGATATCAGAGGTTGGCAGTGAATATTCGGAAAAAAAAACATGGCGCATTGAATATTTTGAGCCTTCTGATTGGTTAACCCTTCTATTGGTGAACTATAAACTGAGTTAGCTCATTTTGGCTGGCACCAACGTACCCCAGAATTCTAACACTAAGTACCAACTGGCACCTGCGTACCCAAAAATTCTAACACAAGGTACATAGCGGAAGAAAATCTATTTAATATAAATGTTAATGTTTGTCAACAGATATTATTATTATTATTATTATTATTATTATTATTATTATTATTGTGGTTATCAATATTAATGACATAAAGATTATATAAATTTAATTCAAATAAAAGTTAAATTAATCCCTAACCAACCAAATACCATGAAGAGCATTTCAGGAGCTACGAATTTACGTGATGATGTACATCTTCTTTCTTAAGTAACATGCGACAAGTTATACTAGCTTACATGGTAAGAACAGTAGAAATAGTAATCACTTACTTGACTAAATTAGACAAGACGATGCTTTTCTTATCCCCAGTTGGAATTAAACTTAACAAACTGTTAACCGTTGAACCAACATAACAACTTCATAAGTTTCATCATTACTATAATTATTCTTGAACATTCTTTCATCTTTCTCTGTAGGCGGGACCTAGATTAAGAATTCGGCATTCCATGCAGTGGGTTAAAGGATCTTTCAGGTGGAAACAAGTATGAATCCGACCAATGTTTGGCTACAGGCTTAAAATAAAAACCAATCACCTTTTGCCTATTGACTCAAGTATAAAACCTTCAATATTTGTCTGTAGATTCAAGTACGAATCTGACCATTGTTTACTTAGAGGCCATAGTATAAAAGCAAACAGTGATTACCTATTGACTCAAGTATAAAAACTCCAATATTTGCCTATAGATTCAAGTATAAATCTGATCATTGTTTAGCTATAGATTATAGTATAAGGCCTAAGAATGCTTGCCTATTGACTCAAGTATAAAACATCCAATATTTGCCTATAGCTTTAAGTATGAATCTGACCATTACTTTATTTACAGGCTATAGTATAAAGCCAAACAATAGGTTCAAATATTTTAGATAGAGTTAAAATAAATTTCATTTACAGTTAGTATTGTGGGTCATTTATTGATGTTTTTTTTTTAATTTTTTAGAAAATATATAATTATTCTTATTTTTGAAGAACTTCTTGGAAACCAATATTCTATGTAAAAGACATTCTTCTCACTCGCCATTCTTTCCTGTTCTAATCAATTTCTAAGACTTTTCCACATTTCCATTTTCCCACGAGGCTTTCTGCAGACATTAGGTTGTACCTTTGATCTTGGTTCTTGGTGAGTTGAGGAAATGCTGTCTGGAGGAAAGGGTCGCAGGTGATCAGACTTCAGTTACTTATGAACTTTGAACCAAGAGGAGCCGGAATTCAGGTCCGCCGAAGCGATGAATCTTGACATGTCACTTCGGCATGAAATATATTCATTTTCCATCTATTATATATAATTTTAAGTGATTTAGCACACATACGTAGATATATAAAACTCGAATAATATATAGATATCAAGTGACACTATAAAATCTATTGTAATTTTAGTAACTGAATTTTACACTAATCTCTATATAAAATTTTTTGACTTCCGATAGTCCGTCGATTACTCTCTCTAAAATAGCCATACATTGACCGATCGAAACCACATTTTTCAGGGAAAGTGCAAACAGGTAAGGGGGTACAAAGTACAGTGGGTTTTACTAAAGGGCGTAGTTTAGTATTAGTAATACAATACATTTTCATAAATTTTCTTGAAAAATTAAAAGTTTTATTATTTAACATGCAAAATACTCCCACTATTTTTAAAAACAATTTAATGATTAAAATAGCAAATACTTATTCAATAAAAATGCCATCTCCTGTCTCCCTGCATCATTTTTTATTGTCTTTTAACCTCAATAAAATTTTCTCATGAAGTTTCACTATCCGTATCTCCTTGCATCTTAGTGGCATCGTCGTCTTGCTTGGGATGAAATGATTATATATTATGAATAAATATTATATATATTATAGCAGAAATATCAAATACAAATCTTAATATAGTGACAGAAATATGTATTAATGCCATATTGATATCTCATATTGATTTAGTATATAAATATTATATAAATGCTGTATAAATGTTATAAATGGCTGTTTTAACATAATATAAGCATATCAAATATATAAATCTTAATGAATGTTGCATTAACAATTTTTGAAGATGACAATGATTTTTCCAGCTACAAGCCGTACTATTTGACACATAACTGAGAGGAGAGAGGTGTTTATATCTTTCCCAGGCCCATATATCATATAGAGGTACTATATATATATATATATATATATATTCTTTCTGTGACGATTTTCTAAGTCACCACACGTGTTCAGTACATAAAGATGGGCGAAATTAAAGTTTCTAGAACGTAGATGTGTCATGGCATGTTAAACTTGATTGATAAACCCCAATTCAGTCGCTAATAGTATATTATTTTGCTAGTTAGCGGGAGCAAAATATGTTTCACCTGAGAAACCAAGATCTATCTATCTATCTATCTATCTATCTATCTATCTATCTATCTATCTATCAGCTAACGGTCACATTGAAACACAAGTTCAATCCACGATCAACGAAGTTCATCAGTGTCGAGCATGGTCAGTGTCTCCCATGATACTCTTTCATTAGCAGGAGCAGGTCTAAATCTGAGACACAGTTGTTGCACTGCTATAACAATTACTACGTCAAAAGATGACCGAGGAGTTGTAGAGATTTTATCAAAATAACTTCTTTTTTAAAAAAGAGAAATGGAAGTGCAATAACGAAATCAAAAGGCACGTTGGGATAACGAAAGATGCCTTCCAAAAGATAAGCAAGGTATTAAGAAACTGAAATATTTCGTTAGAACCAAAGAAAAGAACGCTGAAATGGAATGCAATATCAGTCCTCGTATATGGCACTGAATGCTATACAACCTCCTTACTGATGCAGAAGAGAATTGAGATAACAGAAATGTAATTCTACAGTATGATGTCCTGGACTGAACATGTGTGCAACGACGAAGATTTTGAGAAAATGGAAGTAAAAAGGACATTTATAATTAACATAAAGAAACAATTGAAATTTTTACGTCACATAATAAGGAAAGAGGACTTGGAAAAATTGACACACACAGGATAGAGTGAAGGCCAGAGACACAGAGGAAAACAGCGCATAACTTATTTAATGAGCTTGTGTAAATGGTTGGCTGAACAGGGATTAGGTAAGATGACAAAAAAGACAAAATTTACTAAGCATTTCAAAGGACAGGATATAGTGGAGAGCCATGGTCGCCAACGCATTTAATTGTCACGGTACATAGAAAAAGAAGTTTTACAGGCAGCTCATAGGACTAAAGCTTACATGCAGAAAGAGAGGGAGTGCGGGTGTAACTGAAGAAGTCTTTTTAAAATGAGAAATTGCATTGAAAGCCCTTTAGAAATTGAAATTGAATGAAAAATAAATGAACGGAAACGAAAGGAAAAAAATATAGACAAGATGAAATAAGCAGGTATGGATAAAGAAAAGCTGACGAAAACAGAAATAGAGCGTGAGAGAGATGAGACGATGGATTATTGTTAAAAAGAAGAAAGTAAAACAAAATAAGGAGAGAGAGAGAGAGAAAGAGAAAGAGAGAGAGAGAGAGAGCAAAAAAAAAAAAAGAAAAAAAAAGAAAAAGGTAAGAAACAAGGAGAAAAATATGCAAATATAGAAGAAAAAAACAGTGAACAGTCCTTTTTTTTTTTTACTTTATAAACGATTCCATTTCTATAACTACTGTTTTTCGTATTCATCCAAATTTGCGATTTCAGCTGAAATCATTACACCTAAATCCCACGTGAGTTTCTGGATTTATTTAGTCGTCGTCTCGACGTTTCTTCCCCGTTTTTCTCAATTTACGTTCATTTTCTTTGATTATTTAAATTCTTTGTTCCTCTCATCGTTCGTTGTCTCGGTTAACGCTCGAACAGAAAATCTGTACTGGCGGCATATCAGTTGGCACGCATGCGCAATAGGGATTAGATTAGAACCACGGGCTATCTTCATTAAGCCCAAATCAATCATTGCGATCGTTGCTCGATTTAGGATATTAAATGATCCCCACCCATCTCTCTCTCTCACACACACACATGCACACACACATACTAGAAATCCACATACAAATACTCACATACACAGACGAAAATACGCATACATAAGCACGTTCTTATGGCAATATGAAAACTCACATACCGATACTTATATTATCATCTCTCCAATAAAATGTATGTGTATATAAAAATGTGCATACTTAATTGAAACTATCTGTTTATATACATCTGGGACGAATTTTGAGGAGAGAAGGCTTGAAGAATTTGACACTTACAGGATATATTGTATGTAAGAAGGTCGGAGGAAACATCAAGTATCTTACTCGAGAAATAAATGAATAGCAGACATTTTTTTTACAATGATGTACAAGGCCTGATGGCTATTCGAGACACAACTTTTGTGGATATGTACAGAAGATAACGGTTAACCTTAGACTTGAACAGATTAAGATTGTAGTAATCGGGAAAGCAACCTCTTAGTAGTCGGTTCCACAAAGTGGTTGTTCCAACGAAGAAGCTGCTCAAGTGGAACTTATATCTCACCAAAGGAATATGGAGGAAATGTGGGTGGTTCGCTAAAATGTCCGTGGTATGGCAGGTCCTATATATCTATATATGTATATACATTTAGTGCATTGGGGCAGCAGATCATTATTCAAACATATATTGCTAAATAAACAGACAACAAACGTCTATTATGAGCTTTGTATAGTGGCTTTAGTTTCGGGAGAAAATAAAGAAAAAACTGTCCTAAATTTGGATATTTTTTTTATTATGCTATTCCTCGATCTAAGATTTTGGCTCATATGAGCCATCATCAGAGTGGTTATATGGACATTACAACAGAGATGTTCACCATCAAAGATGACATCCTGTTATGTTTACATAGAAGTTTGCTATGCGACGATAACGGTCGCGGAATACGAAGCTTAGAACGGCTCATGATCAAACATAATAGACATTCGCTGTCGGTTATATTTAACAATATATTTTTAAATAATGATCTGCTGCCCCAATACACTAAAAGTATATACATATATACACACACACGCGCACACACACACACATGTATATATTATAATTATTTTTTCAAAAATATTTAGTCATCGTGACACAGAAATTACAATGTTCAAAATCAAAACCTAAATCTTAAATTAAACTTAAAATTTGAAGTTCTGTTCCATTTTCAAGCGATGTAGATTAACTTTCGAAAAAAATTGATTTGCTCTATTTATAAGCCAAATAGTATAATATATTTTAAGTTGGTGGAGGAATGCGAATTCAAAATTTTTTTTATTAAAGGAGTGTTGGCTTTTTTTTTGATGAATCAAGATACAAGTATATTTTTATGTGACAAAGTGAAAATCGGTTAAGATTAAGTGGCGGTTTGAAATTTCTGTCTGTTGATACTGACTTCCTTTTATGCGAACGTGTCATCAAAGTCTGATTTTTTATTATTTTTGGGGGGGTTAAACTACAATACAATTGGCATTTTTATTTATTTTCTTATTTTTTACACTACATCGAGATTTTCTGAAATACGTTTTCATATATGATTATATATATATTATATATATTATTATTATTTATATTATTATTTATATTATTATTTATATTTGTATTTACATTTTTATTTATAAAGATCTAAAATAATATATTTATTTTATTTACTAATAAACTATATATGGTATTGTAAAATTAAAATATTAGAATTTAATTACGCATTTATAAACTATTTTATTTATGATCAACCAATAGATATATAATTATGCAAATTATTTTTATCATTAATTATTTTTAAGGAAACTATGAGAGAATGTTAACAAAACTGCCATTTCTTTTCTTTGATTTAATAATTTTATATTTTTCAGAAACTTAATAATATACAACTGAAGGACATGGGTTATTTAAAGATCTACATGTTCTCGTTTTTTAATTAGTTTCCATTTTACTGTGGGTGTTTTATTTGTTTCCTTTAAATGCCAAAATATTTGGATAGGGATGTTTGGTTACGATACTTACTATTATTAAAGGAAGTCAGATGTTGGCTCCATCTTAATTTAAATTCATTTTTAGTAAATCCAATATAAAATTTCACAATATTAGTGTTATAGTTGATATTATATTATTATATTCTATAGTTAATAGACTCTACCACCTATAATAAGTAGGAGTAGTAAGAGTAACGAGGGGTCGCTCAGTGAGACGGTCAGTCCGTCGATGTCGGACGACAGTTAGTCGAATACTAAACTATCAGCGACCACAACTAGATTACTCTGCGTTATACCTATTATATGAAATTCCTAACGTTTTGTACGTCGAACCTATTTTAGGACCGACAGTACAAATACAAGCCTCCACTGTGAAATCACACCATAACAAATTTGGCGACGAGGGATTCGAATTCATACGGTGGAAGAAAAAAGTTCACTCTACAACAATTAGGATTCTCAATAGATGAGATAGGGCATTGGTAAACTACAGATTCTGTGAGACATTTATTATTCAAAGGACAATTTTCATGATTCCTACAGTTACATAATTTTTCTTTACTATTGTTAATTCTTATTTCTGGATCACTATTTCATGATTCTGGCTTAAGTATTTATTAGGTTGCTGCAAAAATAATGACGTAATAATGTCGTTTTTTGACGTATTTCTTAACGTCAAAAAACGACATTATTACGTCATTATTTTTGCACCAACCTAATATTTAAAATTTTATTATCATGTTTTTTATAATTTTTTTCTAAATTTTCAGTACAAATATAACTTAATTTTAGGGTATTTTAATTAATAATTATGCTAAGTGTATTATTCTCGGAAAAAGTTTATCAATTAAAGCAAGTCATTTATGTCCTAACTTACTACTAACCATTTAGTTGAATAGGGGAGGGTAGCAAATGATTTTTCTATTTCTTCTCTGGTTTTTATTATCATTTTTTTATATAATTAATATCAGAGCATTTATAGCCATTATTCTTCAAAGCTTTATTATAAAAATTACTATGTTCATAGAATATTTTTTCATTAGCAGAATTTATACCTATTCTTATTCAATAGATGAAAGTATATGCTTTATTATAGATGTGGGATGATTTGACTTTGAGTGTATATATAAAAGATTAGTATTAGGTTTTTATAAGGTTGCTATATATCATACATTAAGTCTAATGTTATAACGAGGAAGTTTACTTCTTAATTTTGTATAGGGTTATTCAAAAAGAAAGAGTAGATATCGCAAACAAATGCTAAGTAACAGAAATAAATTCAACACATTACCGAAAAGAAAAAGGTTCAAAGATTTTAGAGTAAATTAAAATTTTTGTCAACCTTGTTTAAATGCTTCTTTTTGTCACTTCTTTTTCAGATTTTGTATAAATTTAAATTGTTATAATTTGTATCAACCTTTAAAATTGACACACCACAAGAAAAGTTGTTTTTGTATACTACAATTTGCAGAGTTTAACCTTAAAATAATAAACTTTAAACCTTTTCCTATCCAGTCATGTATTGAATGTGTTTCTGTCTCTTAGCATTTGTTTTTATTAAATTTTCGAAATCTACTCATTCTTTTTTAATAACCCTATATATATATATATATATATATATATATATATATATATATATATATATATATATATATATATATATATATATATTTTCGATACTAAATATTTCTCAAAATATTAAATGAACAAACATCAGGACCCATTGGTAATGTCTACAGAGAAATATTTAACTGTAGGACTGCCGCAGACACAACACAAACACATAGACAAGAAAATGAAGACCCACAGACATGCACGCAGGTGCAGTCACAGACGCAAACATACACACACACACATATATATATAGGTGGGTAAATCAAATAACTAGATATTAGCAACCGTATATGCACGTAAGTCGCACTCTAAATGTAGGTATATATATATATATATATATATATATATATATATATATATATTATAATAATATAATATGATATAATATATATTATAATAATATAATATGATATAATATATATATATATATATTATAATAATACAATATGATATATATATATATATATATATATATATATATATATATATATATATATATATATATATATATTAGGTTGGTGCAAAAATAATGACGTAGTAATGTCGTTTTCTGACGTATTTTTAACGTCAAAAAACGACATTGTTACGTCCTTATTTTTGCACCAACCTAATATATTATAATAATATAATATGATATATATATATATATATATATATATATATATATATATATATATATATATATATATATATATATATATCCAAGTATAGGATTGGTGTATACGGAATAAATTCCAATAACAAAAAAATACTATTCTTAAAAGAGTGCTCAATACAGAGTAGATGAAATATAATCATTTATTCGAAAATTATAACCTAAATATTATAAAATCACTACAAAAATAGGCATTTTGTTTCAACAGTTCTGGTGTCTTATCAAGTAATGTAGAATGTAGATTCTACATTTAACACCTTACTTGATAAGACACCAGAAGTGATGGAATATATATATATATATATATATATAGAGAGAGAGAGAGAGAGAGAGAAAGAGAAAGACAGAGGGAAAGAGAAATGAGGGAAATATTTAATTAAAAATATTTAATTATAATGAGAATGAAGTAAATATTTAATTATAGAAAATACATATATACCAGGAATATTTGTATATGTGGATCATGGAGGAGTTTGCACGTCTCCAGGAATCTGAATGCAATTCAATTTCGTCGGGAGTTCCCTGATGGTATGGACGCAGGGAAGGCACCAGACTTCGCAAGATCCGATGCCCGGCGGTTAGGCGGTCAAGGCGACGTTCTACATACGAGAACAAGTCGGCAGCCCGATGCAAGCTATCATCACGAATTTGACTGCTCGTCAAGGTCAGGTTTACCGCAGTGGATGGTATCAGCTGAAGTGTATGTGACATGACTTGGCGACCCATAGACCAGTTCAAAAAAATCGCAGCCAAGTCTTTTCCCGCTCAAAGTCTTTTTAATGTCGATGAGCACACCATTACTTGGAAACGAGTTCCTCCAACGACGATGTGTAAGTAAACGCTGACATTTAAATGTTCATGGATATTATTAGGTTGGGGCAAAAATAATGTCGTTTTTTGTTTCAAAGTTCAACTTCAAAAGAAAAACGACATTATTTTTGCACCAACCTAATAATACGCGTTAGTCATTTCGCATTTTCAGCAGTGTGTTACTATCTATCTATCTATCTATCTATCTATCTATCTATCTATCTATCTATTCATTCATATCTATGTCAGTCAATTCATATCTATCTGTCTATCTTTTTAAGTTCATTCATATCTACATCAGTCATTTCACATCTATCTATCTATCTATCTATCTATCTATCTATCTATCTATCTATCTATCTATGTCAATTCATATCTATCTATCTATCTATCTATCTATCTATCTATGTCAATTCATATCTATCTATCTATCTATCTATCTAGCCATGTCAATTCATATCTATCTATCTATCTATCTATCTATCTAGCTATGTCAATTCATATCTATCTATCTATCTATCTATCTATCTATCTATCTATCTATCTATCTATCTATGTCAATTCATATCTATCTATCTATCTATCTATCTATCTATCTATCTATCTATCTATCTATCTATCTATCTATCTATGTCAATTCATATCTATCTATCTATCTATCTATCTATCTATCTATCTATCTATCTATCTATCTATCTATCTATCTATCTATCCAGAAATGTATACACACATTATTTCTGAACTGCAGCTAAGGTTATGACATGACAAGTAATCCATCACATAATAAAGAATACATCTCAATAAAGAAAATAGTTTATTTATAATTATCTATTTTGAATATTCAAAATGTCTTCCTTTTGAAGCAAGTCATAGCTGACATTGTCAGGATACTGAAGGGTGAACATCACTTAACACATCAGTTGTAATTGAACGACAATTACTCTTGATTGTAGCCGGTAATTGTACAAATCTATTGAATCTCTTGACTCAAATTTAGTCTTAAGAAATTAAGAAGTGTTAAATCTGGTCAACGTCGTCGACAAACTCCATTGCTTCTTAGTTCAACTCATTCTCATATTTTATTAGAATAAAAGCTGGTGTTACAATGATAGTCCTGTGTATGAGGATAGACTGCATCCGGCAGCAAGGCGTCTGATCGGGAGTTTGGAGCTTTTGAGGGGCGTAGAACGACTTATTAATTAATGTTGTTTTCGGGTCCACCCTGACCCAGAGTGATAGCATATGTTAGGGTCACAGTTATAGACAAATAGCGAAGCCACAAACAAAAATCAAAACACTAGGAAAGTATAAAATACAATTTTATAATAAAATATCAGCAATACATTTTTATAGTAAAATGACTAAATACACATTTTTTGTAGTAAAATGACCACCAATACAATTTTATAGTAAAATGACCAGCAATACAAAACATTATATACAAAATGACCAACATAACATTTATATTGTAAAATGATGAACAATACATTTTTATATGCAAAATGACCAACAATACATTTTTATAGTAAAATGACCAATAATATAATTTTAAAGCGAAATGACTAACAATACATTTTATAGTAAAATGATCAACAATACATTTTTATACCAAAAGGTCCAAGAACAGATTTTTATAGTAAAGTGACTAACAATACACTTTTACAGGAAATGACCAGCAATATATTGTTATACCAGAATGACTAACATTTTTATAGTAAAATGACTAACAATAGATTTTTATAGCAAAATGATTACAATATATTTTTAGCGAAATTATCAGCAATACATTTTTATACCAAAATGACCAACAATAGATTTTTATTGTAAAATGTCTAACAATGCATTTTTACAGAAATGACCAATTTTTATAGTAAAATGACCAATTTTTATAATAAAATGACCAATAATACATTTTTATAGTGTGATGACCAACAATACATTTTATATCAAAATGATCGACAATAGATTTTTATAATAAAATGAATAACAGTACATTTTTATAGAAAAATTCCCGACAATACATTTTATAGTAAAATGACCAACAATACATTTTATAGTAAAATGAACAGCAAAACATTTTTATAGCAAAATGACCAACAATGCATTTTATAATAAAATTGGTGACATGGTATACATTGTCAAAAAATAAATAAATAAAAAAAAATAAAAAAAAAACTCTCTATGATTTATTGTATTTTTTGTAAGAAGAAACACGTTTTCACTTCTCGTTCGATTTTTTAAGATTATTACGTAAAAGAAATGCAGCCAAGTAATTATCATTTAATCATGAAATAATGTCATTCTCTTGAATTAATTATATGTTTGAATTTTTATATTTAGATTTCGACATTTAATAACCCATTAGGATTGATATGCCACTAAACAAAACCAGCGAACCAAATGACGTCACAATGAGATTGGAGAGATACTTCATCTGTTGTAAATATGACCAGCTCTGTTAAATAACATATCATTAGATTTGCAGGTAGTTAAACAGCTTGAAAAGTGACACAAGCGAGCAGTGCTCAAATTCTGTCCTGGTCTGCTATGCTCACTTCGTATCTTGCCCTTGGGAAAAGTAAGTAGCCATTTTTTCCTCATGAGGCTGGACAATTGTTGATTCCTTGTACTACTCGACAAAGTGACACCCCATGCCATACTCTACCTTTACAAGAGTCAGATCTGACCAGGAATATTACCATAATTGGGTTGGAGCTGCTCAGCACTCACCTTCCAGCTTTGATAGAGTTCAAATACGTCTATACTGCCTTGTGGTTGATAAATTATTTCCCCCACTTTAACCCCTTCTCCAAAAACGACACGTCGCAAGCCGCTATCGATATTTCCATGGTAAATGTTCTGATGAGCGACATTCATCTGTTCCACTAGGAAAGACTCGCTATTCCACATCCACTTGAACGTATCAGCTTCATTCCCATCGTATTCTGTTGGTAAGAAGAAAGTTCCATACAAACAGTTTCTTCCCAAAGACGGATACTTTTTGGACAGACTCCCGAGAGGATGCTTTCCTCATCACTACGATCTTTATGTTTTCAAGTATCGAGTAAACAGTTATCTACTTTCAGTAACTTATGGCTCTTCTGCTTTGCATTGAGTAAACAAAAACAAAAAAAAAAAAAGGAAGAAAATCACGAATGGGCAAAGCTCCTAAGTACGTTAGCCACACACAAATCAAATATATATTCGAGACAACTCTGTTAACTCGTATACAGAATTATCTACATTATTCGGACTATTTTCCTCATCTTTGTCGCCTTCTTCAGGTGGGGGAATGTCGAACTGAACCCTTTATTTCGCTCACTGGGGTAGACTGTTTTAGTTCCACGTGTCATGTTTGATGGGTGTCAGCTATCTCCTGTTAATTTTCCCTCTGAAAGTTCTCCACTGCCTTAACCAGGTATTGAACTTACACTCTTTGGGTCTTGTCACTGGATCTAACCAACGCCTTTATCCACTGTGCCATGTGTCCTTAAGGACAATAGTCCGAATAATGTAAATAATGTACATGATACCTCATCTCAGAAATATAGACACTCTCGTATACAGAAATATCTTTGTGTATACTGGTGATTGTGAGATTTCATGCGCTGTGCCTATATGTATCTAGAATGGAAGCATATGTCTATAAGCATGCATATTACATCATTATAGACACACAAAAACTCACTAAGTATCATATGTACCATATATAGCTGTCTTACTGAACGTGCGCGCAGCCCCATCAGTATTTGTTAGTTCGCGCGCATGACGTCAGCTCACGTGATTTTCGCAGTCATGCATGAAGACGTATTCAAAGGTGAATAAAACTAATCCAATTGTTTACCATCCCTCTTTCCTGGCTGTAAGTTACTTAAGAAGGAAAGATGATGATGACGTGATGAAGGAGAACATGCGAGATGAGGATGGGCATAAGTTTTGGTAAGAAGTAGGAGATAGATGCTGGAATACACGGATGATGGGTTTTTATTTTAAAACGCAAAATTTGCTCGTGCAGCAGAAATAAGAAAAAATTCCTCAGGTTTTTAAAGGATCAAATTTTCACGAGTTTCGATTTGATCCGCCTGGCCTGACAAACAGAGGGTGACCACAGAAACTCGTTTAAATAGGGTATTCATTTATGAGCTTTTAAAGAGAGTTCCTTTCAGACTCGTATCAACTGTGGAAGCCCGGGGATTTCCGGCCTACATGCTTAGGAAAAGAGAGAGAAAACTTATTATACATATCTAAATAAAACAATTTCAAAAAACAAAATTAAGTTCCGTAATTCCCCATGTATAATACGCATTTTTCTAAAAATTAATAAGAAAAATTAGGAGTGCACAGCTACAAAAAAAAATAAAAATCTTTAAAAAGTTGCCGCTTCATAGGTCGATTTCAGTTGAGAAATGACTACCCACCACAAACATACAACAATTTGACACTAACATTTGGCGATCGCGACCCCATAAGGACAACAAATACAATTATATGTACCTAACAATACTTATAAATGTAAAATAAGAAAAAGAATTAGCATAAAACTAAATTGGAATAACATTATTTTATGTTTAAAACTATTTTTTATAAAAAACATATGGCTATGCGATGAACTACGGGAGCCGCCATGTTGCTTCTGCATGATACGCTCTGATTGGTCGAGACTACCGGAATAAGAAAGTTTATTTTGGTGGAGACGGATATAAGTAAAACGTGTGTGCATAATCTAAACGACTAGCAGTTCACAACATTCTCTCGAGAAGAACAGACCTTATTCTACTCTTATTTTTGCTCTACAACACCTCTGGTTAAAAATGAATTCAAGAACAAGTTACCCCAGTGAATTCAATAGAAATGTTATTGCTTTAGAAAAACAAGTGGAAATCGTGCAGCAGGAAGAAAGTACGATATAAATGAAGCAAATATAAGATTATGAAGAAAATACAAGGAAAAAATTGTGGTTGCAAAACCTTCTTCAAGAGTTCCCGGTAGAAGAAAAGAGGCCAAGTATCTTCAAATGGAAAAAGACTTGGTGGGGGAAATTACAGAAAGGCTGGCTGCTGGATATGCCATCAACACTAAAGAAATAAGGTTGTTAGCCCTGAAAAAGATGAAAAAATACCCTGAGGAAACTTTCAAAGACTCTCCAAATTGATGCTACATGTTCATGAAGAGGAACAACCTGTCCATCCGGAGAAGAACCTCAACTGCATAGAAAATCCCTCATGGTCAAGACCAGTAAATTTCATTGAATTGATTTCTTTGTTTCTTTATTCATTTTATTCTTTGTTAAATATTTCTCAGACGATCTCTTATTCTGTCTACGTTTTAAGCAAAACTCGGGTTATGTATATCTAACTCGAACTATTAAATAAACTTGAACTATTATTTATAACTTGAACTGCATACATTGCACATTTTATCGAACAAAAACAGGTTAGTGTGTCTGCGCAGTAGGCACAATATAGGTATTTCCGTTTCCTTTTAGAATCGTGATCGGACATTTTGATAAATATCTTCAATTACCGTTTGAATAAGAATAGGAAACTCTGGCCGTAATGAAATTGGAGAGGTACAATTTATAGGGCTTGATTACCAAACAATGGGCGTGTGTTATGCGTGAGTAGAAGCATTTTCCACACTTTCAGAACAGTTTTATGGGTGCGTATTATGGATGAAGGCGTATTATACATGGGGAATTACTGTAATCATAAATTAACCTTAACACTTTCACTTCTGCATTGTTATAGCGTTATTACTTGGCTGTTCTAACTCGTTTTGAGAAAAATAGGAAATTATCATTCTTGGAAATGAAGGACGCCAACGACGATTCCTAATGGGTGCCGCCATTTTGATTTCAATCGGATACTGCAGTACAGACTAAAGTAAATGACCCTTCCAATACACAATATGACAAAAATACTTCACAAACCAGGTCATTTTGTCTGCTGCTATATATCTTCGTTGTTTTGGAAATAGCACTAAGATTAGTTAGTATATATAACACAATATATTTCACAGTGTCTTCAAAGCATATACATATTGGATCGACGGCAGGTTATGCAAATTCCATAAGGTTGTATAATTACGTCCACAGCATCGAAACACGGTTTTTGATTTGGTCTTCAAAAGTTTACAGGAAAAAAACAGTTTTCAACAATGAATTCAGTGTATGTTTTCTTAAAGTAACAAATTACGCATTACTTGTTTCGATTAAACGCACTCCTTAGAATGGTTACGTCATTACTTATGTAAATGTATGAACAGTTTTAGTTGGCAATAATAAAAAGTGAGAGGTGGTTATAAAAAGCTTCAAAACTACAAAGCAATCGACAAACCTCTCTTTTGGTGCAATGTTGACGTGCAATCCCGGTGTTGGAATATTCAGTGCCAGCGGTGAATCGCTATTTTGCTTCATGTCTTTTCCGAATATCGGACAGATATTAATGACCATTTATAATCGACCTTTGCAAAAGACATTATCCGATGGGCTCTCCAAAAATGATGCCTACTATTTCTTTCCGCAGTAAACTACAACCATTAGAGCACAGTAAGACCATTCGTTTCAATTCCTTTTCCTCGTCTTCCATCTCATCATCAGTACCATAATCAGGTGTGACCGGTTTCCTCTCCATATCAGGGTAGAAAGCTGGAGAGGTATTCATTTATGTATCGCGTGTATTAGTGTAACTAGTCCTGGTGAGGTCCATCCCACTCCAGATCAAAACAGCCGATGCCGTACAACTTGATGGCTCGCATTGGTCACCAACACGTAGTCGTTGATTGGGGGGTCGTCCGCCCTGTTGATTTAATTATAGGGAACCAGCGATAGTGTCATCACCTCAATGGCTACATACTTAGATATGGAGCCCAAATTACCCGATTGTGACAGATGGGCATTGGCCCTACAATAAACTTTCATCTGTCCTTTGATTGATCTTGTTTTTAATCCTGCTGGGTATCTAGCTACATTCGTTACCAGGAAAGCGTGGTAGGGGAACAGGTTCAGTCGCCAACGACCTGACCATGCGGCAGGTAACTGGATAGAGCAATTTTTTCACATTGCCACTGTTTTTTCGAACGACTATCAACATGAGCTTTTCATTAGATATAGTGACAGATGGACATGAATGCGCGAAACGTGGCTGATCACACCCATCACCTGTGTTCACGTCCACTGTTTCTTTACTGTAAACGTTCAGCAAGCGTTGATGTATTTCAATGGATCCAAATTTTCCTGCACGGAGGAACTGAGTGACAAACGTCTGCTTGATAAGCATTTTCATGTCAGACTCCATTTCACCAATCTACCGATCAGCTACTATCTGTAACAAGGCAAAAATTACGGGTTAGTGGTAGAAAGGTTCAACTTACATTGCCTTATGCATAATAACCCCGTCTAACATCGTGGAACTACAAAATAAATTAGAGGTCATTACTTTCTAAGGATTCCTCATATTTTCGGAGAAGCATGGACATTGGCTAATGATTACGGTGGCTAGTCTGCTTGAACATTACTAGTAAATAATAAGTTCGATCCTCACTTGGGGCCACACACAAAATTCGATATTAAATAACCCAGCAAGTGCTGACATGTCACAAAATAATTTATTGATTACGGCTTATCAACACTTTGTAGGATAAATTGCACTATTTGCATTGTTCGGACTGTTGTCCTCAGCTCTATTGTCATATTCACGACGTTTCAGTCGTCGTACACCCCGGCCTTCTTCAGGTGATATACGTTGGAATTTTGAACCGAACCCTTTATTTCGTCCACCGGGGTAGATTATTCTAGTTCCACGTGCCATGCTTTTTCTGGATATCTCACTTTCAGTTATCTCCCTTTAGTAACTCAACTCTAAAGTTTTTATTCACCTCTGCTGTGGCCAGGTATTGAACTCACAACACTTTGAGCCCAATCACTGGATTATTTCAACCAACGCTTTTATCTGCAGAGCCATGTGCCCTTGGGTGAAAATAGTTACAATACTTCATCTCAGAAATATATACAGACATTGTGGGATATTTAAAGCGGAACTCATTTTGGTTTGAAAAAACAATTCCCTTTTTATGCGAATGAATATTGCATTAACGACTTTTTTTAGAGGCAACAATGAAGATTCCTGATACAGTCATACTATTTAACCAATAGCTGGGGGGAGAAGAGATCAATTCATACCTTTCCCTGAATGAAAGTAACAAACTTGACTGGAATTCGAATTCGGCCTTCAGATTTCTCATTCCTTGGTTCTATCCTAGGTACCTCTAATATGTTATACGTAAAAAAAATGAATTTTTAAAAAAGAAAACCTTTCTTGAAGCCTTCATTTTAACCTTAATTTAAAGCTAAAGAATTTCAAAGTTATTTTTCCTAGTAATCAAAATACTCTGTGGTGTATTTCAAACAGAAATTATATTGATCTGTATCTTTTTTTCAGTAAAATCAGTAAAAACGGCCATTTTTGACACATTTGCAAACAAAAGTAATTTCTCGGTTTTAGTAATCGTGCAAAAATAAAATATATATTTCTGGAACTTTATTTGAGGAAAATTAGCAAATGTAAAGTTAAATTAATCTGATTTTAAACAAATATTGCTTATAGCATTAAATGTTGTATACAAACATTTCTTAACTACAGGGTCTGGTTTTTCTGACAATGGATTGACAGTCGAGCGTATTCCTAGTTAAGTAAGGTGAAGCAGACGATAAACTTTACAAGGGGGGGCAATTTTTAAACACGTGACCTTTTAATGATAGGTTTATGGGTTTGTACATCCATACTTCAGAAATTCTGCACGTAATCATACATACAAAACCAAATCGAAATTCTTTTAGAAATATTCGGCGTTTACTGTTGAAATAGTTAAATGTAACCGCCACTTCTAATCCAACAGTTTTTTTTGTCGACCGACCGCTCGCCTATGAAACACCCTTCCATTTACTGCTTCCCTGATAACTACAATCTTTAAACATTTAAAGGCAACGTCAATCGCCATCTTCTGCTATCTTTAATCACGTTCATCTTTTATTCTTTCCTCAATCCCCCTATATGCAGTTTTTTCTCTCACTTTCACTCTCTGTAACCCCCTGCGTACTAGTGACACTCTCATCTTGCTTGGGGTGAAATGTTTAAAAAAAAAAACCCAAAAAACTAGTCACTAAAAATTATCACGTTGAATTTCTCAAGTTTTCATAAAATTAAGTAAAGGGCTGAAACACAGGCAAAAATCATTTTTACCAAGATTTTCTAATAAAAAAATAAAAATAAAAAAAATAGTTTCATTCATTTGTGAATAAGACATGAAAATTTAATTGAAATCCGACAAATATTTGATTTTTGCTAGAATTTTCAAATTATTACGTCTATCACTACAAAAATGAAGCCAAAATTTGCTATGCTAAAAGTTAGTACCACCGATGACGCAAGAAGAACAAGTTTTTAATCAAAATTTCGAATGTTCTAAAAAGGTGTAAAAAAATTAATTAAATAATCAGAAATATTTCGATCTTTCCTCTTAATAGCATAAAGATTTTGACGATAAAAATATGTTTTCATTACGTTTGGAGCAGGTTTTCATCGTGGTATGTTGATTTTTTAAGAGTTTTAGTGGAGGTATCTACATGACACCAACGTATCAGCAGAAAAAGAACTAGCCAAATTATTTCTAGTTTCAATATATATTTCTTAAGATTTGATTTTTCAAGAAAATTTCTCGCCCTATTTGATTGCAAGGAATCAGGTTCAACTTCATATTTTTTCGGATTATTGAAAGCATTTTTGTTTATCCCAGCGGACACAAAAGATTAACAGCAGTTTTCATAAAATATAAATAAAAAATAAAAAATAAACAGAGCAAAAATATCAACAGAATATTAAAAATGTCTTTGTTTTTACTAAATTTATTTTCGGTTCTCCAAATTAGCTGATAAGAATTTACGTTACATGCGCTTATTTTTTTTATTGTTTTATATATATATATATATAAAGCAAGTGGTAATTTATTTGCGCTTATATAAAGATTCCAACTGCACGAAGGTGGATTGAAACCTGCCAAAGTGAACTCAGTCTTTCATCGAACAAAGATCGATAAGAATTGGAGCAATGATTTGATGCTGAAAAAATGTAGTTGTCTATAGCATGAAAGAGGGGGAGTGTTTGAAGAAATGACAAAGAAAGAAGTGTCTTTGGATTGTTCTTACCTTACAGGCACTTGCTCTCACTTACCTTTTTTTTTTTTGGCTGTAAAGCGTGGCATAAAAGAAGAAAAAGTGTCAAAGTGTTCAAAAGACTGTCTTTTAGGAATGAGTCTGTGCAGAGAATGTCTTTCATTTTTATAGCGTATTAGTTATGTGACTTGAAATGTACCGATGGGCAGGAAATACTGTGTTTGATCTTTGCTTCAAGTTAACCCGCGCAGTATAGTTTTATTTTGTCTGATTAACTTTCAAGTGAACAGAAAAAGTGAAACTATTGTAGTAAAGTGTCGTTTCATGGCACCAAAGGTGTGACGTCATAGAGTTAGTCTGGAACAGTTCCTGACAGCGTGTGGGTGTGTGTGCGTGTGATAAAGATAGATACATAAATAGATAGATAGATAGAAAGAAAGAAAGAGATAGAGAATGCCAGCTTACTTTCAAAAACGACATTATCCATTAAGTTCTAATGCTAATGTTGAGTTGCTGACAATGGAACGAGAACGAAATGAGATTACGGTAACAAAAAGATATTTTATCTTTCATTTTTTTAAATTTTTTTTTTATAAATTATTCGAGATCTCAACGATCACAACCTTTTTTTCTGGTATTTATAGACATGTCTTTTTAACTGACAATGGGGTATTATTTTCGATATGAGAATTATAAGTTTCTTATTCAACCCCCATACATTTTAAAGATGTTTATATAGTCACTGGTACTATGATCTATCTATCTATCTATCTATCTATCTATCTATCTATCTATCTATCTATCTATCTATCTATCTATCTATCTATCTATCTCGTTCTGTTCCTATCTATCTATCTATCTATCTATCTATCTATCTATCTATCTATCTACAACATAAACTCTTCCTAATACTATTTCCTATATTTATATGTTTTTAATATAATATTTTCATCTATCTATCTATCTATCTATCTATCTATCTATCTATCTATCTATCTATCTATCTATCTACAACATAAACTCTTCCTAATACTATTTCCTATATTTATATGTTTTTAATATAATATTTTCATCTATCTATCTATCTATCTATCTATCTATCTATCTATCTATCTATCTAAGAACAAGTGTGATGATAAAAATAGCAAACATGAAAAAGCTCTGAATGATTTGTTGAATATTATATAGTAGATTATATGTTTAAAATGAAAGCATGGTGGAGTAATGTATAGCGCCTTGGATTCAGGAATTGTAGAGACGAGTTCGAATTCCAGTTGAATGCATTACATTTTTCTCTTACGTGCTTGGGAAAGGTATGAATCCTCTTCTTCTCCCTCACCTATGCGTAGATAGGAGGACAGGCTGGGTTGCCTTGGATGGCATCTGGTCTAGGAGAAGGACAACTCTAAATTCAAAACCTGCGGAGGGTCGTTTAGGGACCTTGTGGCACACGGTGCACCAGATCTCTGTATTCAGCACTTCAGTAAGTGTAGTTGGTTCTGCACGAAGCCTTCACCATTATAATCAATCATATGTGCAGGTTGTCTGGCTGTCGATTCCTACAAACTGAGTTGCTTGACCCTCATACAATTCAGTCTCTTTCTCTCTCTCTCTATATATATATATGCATGTATACTGTCGCCTCTGTGTGTCCATTTCTATATTTGCATACGCTCTAGCCCGATATTGAGTACTTTAATTTTAATACTATATTCCATTATATCTTAAGGTGTGCTATATTTATATATCAGAGACAGAGCGTGTGTAAATATAAAAGTGAACATTGATGTCAACACTTAGAGGCGACAGGTTGTTTCATGCTAAACGAAATCGTCAGGCCTGACGATTGCGTTTAACATGAAACTGTCTGTCGCCTCTAAGTGTTAACTTCAATGTTCACTTATATATATATATATATATATATATATATATATATATATATATATATATATATATAGAGAGAGAGAGAGAGAGAGAGATGAATAGATAGATAACTCAATACATCCGTAGCATTATAATGAAAAGGTTTGATTTTACACAAAAATAATTATTTTCAACATTCAATATTTATTTGCCATTGGCCTTTTTTACTCTCTGATTCAGTTGTGAATATTAAACACGTGGATCGAACAATGATTTACTAAATGTAGCTTAGATGAGACACAGGGCCGAATGTATGTAGCATTTTGTGAGGATCGAACTCACAACACATTCATAAAAACAAAACTAGTGAGACGAGCTTGCTAACAATCTCTGCACATCAAAGTGCCCAGCGGATTGAATATTATACAGAGAAACTCTATTTCGAGTGGATCTTGTAATTTGTACAGGTTTGACATTGTTGTAATAAAAAAAAAATAGCTACCTTTTGTCGGAGTTTCTGTATTTCCTTTTCTGTGTCCTGCTATCAACACTGTGCTACCCGCTGATATAATTTTAAGATCGTGGCGATCAATAATGAATCCTGGTTGGTCCATAGTCGATATCTCATTCTGCTTTTCTACCTATCTTTTTATCTATATATTTTCTGAGCACAACACCTCTCTCACTCTCGCCTTATCTATCTATCTATCTATCTATCTATCTATCTATCTATCTATCTATCTATCTATTAGGTTGGTGCAAAAATAATGACGTAATAATGTCGTTTATTGACGTTAAAAATACGTCAAAAAACGACATTATTACGTCATTATTTTTGCACCAACCTAATATCTATCTTTCTATTATAAATGGAAGAAAAAAAAATTATGTTTTTGTTGCTTCGATGACAAGTAATTGGAGAGAGTAGAGATCCAGCGACAATAAGGCGTACCGTAAAAAATGACGATAGCTCCACAGTGAGATATAAAACCAAACAATTTTATTTTATTTATTTATTTTTTTTAAGCGTTTCACCCCAAGCAAGGCGGGAAGCCACTAGGGCGCAAGGGGTTACAGAAAATTTAGAGCAAGATCAGATAGGAGTGATAGAAGAAAGGATGAGGAGAAGGGTAGTGGATAGATCAAAGCAACTGGAGACGTCGATTGACATTACACTTGAATAGCTGGAGATTATAGCTTTCAGGGAAACTGGAATAGGGAAGGGAGTTCCACAGGCGAGAGGTGCGAGACATGAAGCTATTGGAGTAGAAGAGACGGCTACATCTAGGAGTTTCGACAGTGAAGGGGTGAGAGCGGGATGACAGCCTCGTAGGGCGCTTGAACTCATGAAGTCTGGGAACCAGCGAATGCAGCTCCTCGGAGCAATTGCCATGAAAGTATTTGTAGAACAGACAGGGAGAGGCGACGGTGCGTCTGTGAGAAAGTGACTGTAGACGAGATGCCAGACCAGGGCCAATTATATTGTATATCCGCCTCTGGAGCCTAAAATATATTTTTATTAAATATTATGGGATGCACACATTTGGTGGTTTGTGCACCCGAAAAAAAAAGAAGGATAATACATTTTTGGAGAAGTAATTTATTTTTTTCTGAAATAAGCTTCAATAATAGCTGTGGGAAAACGATCATGTTTACAATCAAAATCAATCAAATAACATAAAATATCACAAGAAAAAAGCTAGCTTATACAAAACAATGCTAATTACATAGAAGAAGTTACAGTAAAAGAGTTTCAGTGAGGTCGAGCGCAGTTAAAAGAGTATATTTACCTTAAAGTTATAAAATTTAAATGAACTTAATACTTTTTGTAATTTGATGTGAGTTGTCGAAGTCCGTGATAGAATCCATTCTTTTCTTCAGACTCTTCACCGTAAAGCATTGTTTTGAGAACAGTATTTGTTCTCAGTCGTGGAGATGACTATTTTGCTACAATAGTCGAGGGGAAAATAAAACTTAATTCTGTTGGGAAAATGGCAATTTTGTTGCCAAGGTTACGCTGAGGAAAAGGTTTTTGCGGTCGCTTCTTTGAGTTGAAGCTCGGTCAGATTTTCACATGTTTTGGAAGGCTTAGTTTTTCTCAATTTCGGCTTTGCTTCTCCCACTCCCAACTTCACCCGCCCCCTTCTTCTCCCGTTGATGGTCGTATTGCAGGGATTTTTATAGCCGAAGGTCGGCACCGATTTACCCGAAACATGTTGGTGGTCAACACAAGCATTTCAGATTTCAATCCCCTCGAGTAGCCATTGGCTAAAATATCATTTTATTGTAGTCGAAAAACACTTTCAATTGAGACATCCTCCACTTCTATGTCAATAAGCTTTGCTCAAGATAGCAAGTACCAGGTTTTAGTAATTATTTTATTACCTTCATCCTTTACTCAGAGTGAAACAAAATTTTTAACATTATCTATCTATCTATCTATCTATCTATCTACTTGCAAATTTTCCGTCGTATCTGTCTATCTATAGAATTTACTAGGACGCCGTCTCTCTCTCTCTCTCTCTCTCTCTCTCTCATTCCACCTCTCTTAATTTATTTATCTATAAATTTTCAGAAGATACAATTTCTCTCTCATTTTCTATCTGTAATTTTTTCTAACGACGCCTTCTCACTTTCTCATTTATCAGTTCATTGATTTTCTGAGGACGCAATCTCACTCTCTATATGGATTTTGTGTGAACACTATCTATCTATCTATCTATCTATCTATCTATCTATCTATCTATCTATCTATCTCGTTCTGTTCCTATCTATCTATCTATCTATCTATCTATCTATCTAACGACAAGCGTGATGATAAAAATAGCAAACATGAAAAAGCTCTGAAGGATTTGTTGAATATTATATAGTAGTTTATATGTTTAAAATGATATTTATAGCAGAGTAGAATGTTGCACATAAATGCAAATATACAGCTATATTCTAAATAAAAGAGAATAAAATACACGGTTTGATCGAGAAGTTAACTGAAAATAATGACCCCGTGTGACGAGTTTATTCTTTTTACAGAAGAGAAACGAGTGATGTAATATCTACATGCATAACGGCTTGCCTATCTCTCTCCCTCGTCCCCTCTATTTCTTTTCTCATTCACTTCCAAAGCGAAAGCTTCATAGCAAAAATCTCTGCATTTTAAAATTATGAAAATATACCATAGTCCTGGCTAAGTCAGATATTTACGTTAGCGTATATTTTCGTTACAGGGCCAGCTCGAAAGTAACACCTTCCGTCCATTTCTACGAAAACCACATAAAATACCGAGAGTATAAAGACACTGTTGGATAAAGCAGCATTTGCCTGTTATGAAAACACTACTCCTCCATATATTCACTACCATTATGGTGTGATCTCCCTTCTCCTCCATATGTGGTCAACCCTCTGTGGGATCATGTTGAGATCATAGACAAGGAACACCATTGGAAAATTCGTAAACTTAAGGAATCAGCACATATGCTAAGCCACAAAAATCTCCTGAGCCAACCAAGCATAGAAATGAATACAATATGGGAACCAGTAATAAGGCGTGCCAGAGAAAAGCAATGATAACAACAAAGTTGCAATATGAGTTCTGGTAAAAAACATGTAATGATAACAGCAAAATTTCAATATGAGCACTGGCAAAAATGGTTGCTGAAGACATTAGGTTTATAATACCCAGAAATTCATACCCAGATGTCCTCAAGGACACAGTGAATAAGGGCGTTGGTTAGATCTAGTGAATAAGGGCGTTGGTTAGATCTAGTGACAAGAGTGTGAGTTCAATACCCGGTTAAGGCAGTGGAGAACTTTCAGAGGGAAATTAACAGGAGATAACTGATAACTGACATCCATTAAACATGGCACGTGGAACTAAAACAGTCTACCCCAGTGAGCGAAATAAAGGGTTCAGTTCGACATTCCAACCATCTGAAGAAGGCCGGAGCGTACAACGGCCGAAACGTTGTGATAAATATGGCGACAAAGATGAGGACAATAGTCCAAAAATGTAAATAATGTACATAATACCTCATCTCAGAAATATCGATAGACCCAAAAGCTTATATGTGTTCATAAAGGTGGCTTCGCTATCGCCATGTGTAACAACCCCACTGAAAGAAAGAAACAAAAGATTCTTTTTAAGGTTTTCCCAGATCATGTTGCAATAATTTTCTCTTACTGAAGTGTCTTTCTGCAATATCCGCATTATTAGAGGATAAAAGATATTTGCAGGAAATCTTAAATTACTCTTTGCGAAATGATTGTTTTTGTTAAGAATGTAACCGTTGGACAGAATATACGTATAACTTTTAAAATGTATATGGCAATTCAATTGTTTTTTAATACTTGAAAAATACGAGAGTCGCTGCGGAAATCATGCTTCCTATTTTAATTATGTGGTCCCACAGAGTCAGAAATAAATTTTTCTAGTTTGGTAGTAGAGGTTGAATCTTCCCGTTGATAACCATTAATAATTTTCCCCTTTTTACAGATAGAAGACCGACAGTATGGCAAAATAGTCTTTGACATGAAAATAAATATAAGGCAAAAGTGTTTCATTGAATTCATGTACGCGGAAAAAATAAAATTTATATTAAAAAACGCTTGATAAATTTTTACGAAGGCCAAATAGTGGATGGGTACAGAATAAGGTAAAGAAATCATTAAACAGGCAGACATTTTCAGTCAATGTTTAATGTAAGTGTTTTGAATATATATATATATATATATATATATATATATATATATATATATATATATATATATATGTAAGATGAGAACGTATAAACTACAATTCCAACGTTCTTGACATTTAATTTAAGAGAGGGCTCAATACAAAGTAGAGCAATATTCTTTATTGAATTTATATTTATATTACATCGAAACATGTCAAAATCGCTACACAATTACAGTCGTGTTTCGATGCGACATACCACGCATCTCATGAAGCAATTTTAAATTACAAGTAATTTACAGTAAATTACAAGTAATTTAGAGTAATTTGCAATCATATTTAATCATAATTTAGAGTAATTTACAAACGCCTGATGAGCTGCGGTGTATGCGCATCGAAAGGCGACATATATATAATATATAAAATATATAAAAGTATATATATATATATATATATATATATATATATATATATATAATATTAGTGTTTAAGCCTTTTTATTATATCCTTACTCTGTCCTGGACATTGAGTTCTACCTGGATTCTATCCTCTTGGAATTATTTTCTATACAAATATATATGTATGTGTATGTATGTATATATATTTATATATTTTGATATATGGTTGCATATGTATGTGTATATTAATCACTTATACTATCTATCTATCTATCTATCTATCTATCTATCTATATATATATATATATATATATATATATATATATATATATATATATGTGTGTGTGTGTGTGTGTGTGTGCGCGTCTGTGTGTGTGAGGTTATCGGACTGTGTAAGGGAGCGAAGAACGCGGAATCATCTTTATCAACTGAAAACCCTGACACAATGATTTTTTTTATCATTTCCTCCAAAGCAAGGCAATGACGCCTCTAAGACGCAAGGGAGTTACTGTGTGTTAAGAGAGTATGAGAAAAAACAATATTTAGGAGAGAGAACAATAAAAGAACAAGAATTAAGAAGACAGAAGATAAAGATTGATATTGCATTTAAATTTTTGAAGATTAAATTTGACTAGGAAGCAAGAAGCCGGAAGTGAGTTCCACAAGCGATAAGTGGGAGAGAAGAATCTGCTAGCATTGAACTTACGGTTCTATGTTAGATCTCCTATCTCTGGATTAGTTAGTAAGACTTCTATCAGTAGATCATTATTATATCTAAAAAAGTTCTCACAATCTAAAAATCTTTTCTGGTTTTAAATAACCTGCAAAAATTTGTAAGCCGTAAAAAACAACTCGATCAATCAATCAAACCAGTTCAAGTGATGTTTTAGCAATTAGAAAGAACTATAATATTAATATCGATGTGAATTTTCTTCCAAAAATATTTGTTTTTGGCAGCATAACAAGTCAACAGCTTCTTTATATCATTATTTTTCCTAATCACAGACGTTACCCATTTTTGTTGCTGCAGTTGAACATGTTGGAACTATAATTTTTTCTGTTTCATAAAGATCTTCGTTTATGAATTTGTAGCGCATGCCTATATGATCTGCCGAAGGATCGCCTTCCTCACGATCTTTCGATCAATTTGTTTGAAGCCATTTTTAAACCATTGATTTTGGGGAAGTGAATTTAGTTGTTAAGTGTTTATCATCCCACGTTCAAGTACGTATCTGCAGGTTTTCAACCATCGTCTGTATATACAATGTCTTGTTAATGCAAATATCCAATGTCCGCAGTTCCTGGTAGTCCAGAGAGATTTCTACCCAAGAGAGCCAATCGGTTCTACTATTGGTTCATATTTTCGTTTTATTGCCTGCAGCCGACTTAAAATATTCAAGTGGGCGGTGGATTTAGAACTTAGTAAATTTGCATTCGTTTTTAAACGGATACAGGCACAATTTCAACCAATCAAATATCGCCTTCAGTCTTCAATACAGTATTAGAATCAATAGAATTTTATGAATAACGCAGGAATTACTGACAGAGGACGTAGAAATAGATGTTTTATTACCATATTCCTCTTGTGACACTTTTGGAACATAAATGAATTTTCAATGCATTTACATTTTGTTCTTTATATATTGATGCAATTATTTAGTGCTAAGTGACAAGTGACTAAACATTATTACCATATTTTCTGATATATAATACGAGAAATTTTCAACGAAAATTAAAGGCAAACTCGTAGAGCCGTATTATACACAAGTAAATGTTTTCAGAAATTTTACTCAGGCCTAAAAAAATTTTTTATTTGAAACAGGAAGACTGCAAATACATTGAGCTCAACACATTAAAAACCAAAGTGGCAAGTAGTGATAACATTTGCTTAGAAAACTATTTGTTTCAGTAATTATTCTTAATATAGGTAGTATTTGTTCCTTTATTCGCTCTTTATACGACAGTATTTATTTCTTTAAAGTTTATTAATATGGGCAGCATGTGTTTCATTATTCGTTCTTAATATCGGTAGTATTTATTTCTTTATTCAATCTTAATATCGACAGTATTTGTTTCATTTTTATTCTTAATATCGTCAGTATTTGTTTCTTTATTCATTCTTAATATCGGCAGTATTTCATTCTTTATTCATTCTTAATATCGGCAGTATTGGTTCTTTCTTCATTCTTAATATCGGCAGTATTTGTTTCTCCCTTATTTCTTAATATGGTCAGTATTTGTTTCTTTATTCATTCTTAATCTTGGCAGTATTTACATTGACGAGGCAGATTTTTTTTCTTGCGGTAGGTTGCCATTTCTTTCTGCAGTGGACCAGTTGCCATCCAAGACTATAGAACCCGGTATTTCCTGCTATTTACCCATAGCTGGAGGGTGTAGAAGAAGAGGATACATACTTTTCCCAAAGTAATTGAATGTAATGGTTTCGACTGGAATTTGAACTCGACTCTCCGATTCCTCAACCCGAGCCGCTATCCTGAGTGTAAAAAGTTGCCAACTCAAAGTATTTATTTCAATCGGCAGTATTTATTTTTTTATTCATTCTTAATATCGGCAGTATTTAATTCTTTTTTATTCTTAATATCGTCAGGATTGCTTTCATTCTTAATATTGGTAGTGTATCATTCTTTATTCATTCTTAATATCGGCAGTATTTGTTTCTTCATTAATTCTTAATATAGGCAGTATTTGTTTCTTCATTAATTCTTAATATAGGCAGTATTTCATTCTTTTTTTTTCTTAATCTTGGCAGTATTTATTTCTTTATTCATTATTAATATCAGCAGAATGTATTTCTTTATTCATTCTTAATATCGGAAGTATTTAATTCTTTATTCGTTCTTAATATCGGCAGTATTTATTCCTTTATTCATTATTAATATCAGCAGTACTTATTTCTTTATTCATTCGTAATATCGGTAGTATTTAATTCTTTTTTATTCTTAATATGGTCAGTATTTATTTCTGTATTCATTCTTAATCTCGGCAGTATTTATTTCTTTATTCGCTCTTAATATGACAGAATTTATTTCTTTATTATTTCTTAATATGGGCAGTATGTGTTTCCTTATTCATTCTTAATATCGACAGTATTTAATTCTTCATTAATTCCTAATATCCGTACTTTTTGTTTCTCTCTTCATTTTTACTGAAAGACAATCGTAGATTATTAATATACAGAAATGTAATAAATTCATATGAAATAGAAAATTATGAAAGATTAATTAACACCTTAAAATATATTGCGCCGGATTTGTGCTGTTAGCACCTTTCCCCGAAAACCTGAAAATAGGTTTTCAAACGGAAATTACGAGAAGAAACAAGCAATGGTTAAACATCCGGTTTGCTTCTATTCTTTAATATCGTGAAAAATGAAATATTTTAATTAAATGTTTGTACGAGATTATTTCTTTATTCTTTCCTGATATCGGCAATATTTATTTCTTTCTTAATATCGGCAGTATTTAATTCTTCATTATTGAGATTTTAATGGGTAATATGATATAATTTTTCAAAAAAATAAATAGGGATTGCAACACTAAGGGGGCGTATGATACAAAAGGATGTAATTTATTCCAGTTTTAGCTTCAAAAACATGGCGTCGTATTATACTCAAGTCGTATTATACAAGAGAAAATACTGCTGACATAAATTAAAAAACATGAATGTTAAGATACACAAGATACAATGAAAGAGAAAATTATTATATAGGCTACGGAAAGAGTAGGGTAACGTGAGGCTTAATTAATTAATTAATTAATCATGTTTTAAAAGTTTAATTTGTTTTGATATACTTTTATTTTGCTGAGACAATTTTGGCGAAGTAAGATGGCTGAAAAACTAACAAAGGATAAACGAGGCATCTTGGTGTTCATATTTGGGAAAGCGGGAAACTCCCCGACGTGTTAATGTTAATGTGTGTGTGTGTGTGTATGTCTATATATATATATATGTATATATGCATGTATATATATATATATATATATATAGTTGGAAGAAATCGTGAAAGAGTGAGAAAATATATATGTACTATCTATCTATCTATCTATCTATCTATACATATATAGTATATATATATGTAGTTTTTATATATATTAGTTTGGTGCAAAAATAATGTCGTTTTCTAACATATGTTACAATGTGAGAAGACGACATTATTTTTACACCAACCTAATACGTTATATTATATGTATATATAGTTTATATATATATATATATATATATATATATATATATATATATATATATATAATAAAAACGATGAACTTTACATAGTCATCGTGAATTTTCCCGCAACTGTGAGTCTCATTGTGCTACACACAACCCTCATGCGCTACATAGGAACAAAGTATATTTTCTAAATTTAGAAGTTTCAGGAAATATACTCTGTTACTATTTGCCGTCCGAGGATTGTGCGTTCATGGGAAACTAACAGTTACGGGAAAATTCCTTATGAATACTTTATGTTTCAGGACGGCAGAAGATGGCGAGTGACATTCTTGAAATTGTAGGTGGCAAGAAAGCAAAATATCGCATGTGAGTTCCATGGTCAAGAAGTGTGAAAAATAGAAACTATTAGAATAGAAGTTCCGGTTGTATCCAACTATTTCAAAACGATGGAACCTAACGGCCAATCAAGTATTACGCTTAAATCCATGTTGTCGATGAACCAAGGAGGAAATATCATTAGAACAATTGCCGTTAAAATAGTTATACAAATGATTGAGGGAAGCCACATAACGGCTGTAGGTAGGTGACTGAAGTCGAGATGCCAGGTAAGGATCGATAACGTTACAGATGTCGTCGAGAATCTCGAATGTATATAGCAGGAAAACTAAATCAAATATGGAAGCGCTATTTAATGCAATAGCGAATCGTACATTTATAAATGTAGACGATGAATTTATTTAAACATGCTTCGTTGAATATGAAAGACAAGGAAAATTTGATGATTTTTTTTCTTTTTAAATCGAATTTAGCCCATGTAAGGCAGTAATGCCACTAAGGCACAAGGGGCTTACTGGGTGTGAGAGAATTAGAAAAACAGAACAATTATTGAGGAGCTGGCAAACAAGAAACCGGAAGAGAGTTCCACAACTGAGAAGTGCGAGAAAAGAATCTATTAACCTAGAACTTTTATTAATCCGACATGTGTAAAAAGAAATGTCTAATAAGATTCTCGAATGTTCTGGCTGGTAGATAAAATAAAATAATGTTTAACAAATAAACGGAGTTTCTACTCAGATATGAGTATTCACTCTAAATAACGTTTAACACAATAAAAATAGATTTCCTAATGCACATAAAAAATACGTTTCACAATTTCTTACATATTATCATGTACACAGCTACATTCATCTAAAAATGCAAATACACACATATCCATACACATCTATTCATAAAATAGAAGTAAAAATAATTATATATATATATATATATATATATATATATATATATATATATATATATATATATATATGAAGAAATAAAGTTTTAAGGTGTGCTATATTTATGGGATAAAGTATTCAATATCAGAGATAGAGCGTATGTAAATATAAATATAAAAGTGAACATTGAAGTCAACACACAGAGGCGACAGGCTGTTTCATGCTGGACGCATTCGCGGCCTGACGATTGCGTCCAGCAGGAAACAGCTTGTCGTCTCTGAGTGTTAACTTCAATGTTCACTTTTATATATATACATACATACATACATACATATATATATATATATATATATATATATATATATATATATATATATATATATATATATTATGTATGATTTTAATACTTATAGTCGGGCGGTGTGGAAAAAAACCCAGATAATACAATTTCTAAATAAAAATATATTTGAACAAACCGATTTTCAGTAAAAAAAGAAAAAGAAAAAGAAGATTAATGACATCAATCCCCACTGCAATGCCTGGTGAAAAGGAAAAAAACAAAAAACAAACCAAAACCAAAAAAAAAAAAATCACTGACACGAAAAAAATAAACAATATATCAATTACCCCAAATGTAACTGCATCAACAAAGCTATTTGTCTGTAGAGGGCAAATTACAACATGAATGTGTAGTATATAAAATAGAGGTATATTGCAATAAACCTAAAAATAGTCGTAACGATAAAAAAAACGTTTACGTTGGTTCAACGCTGGGACAGTTTAAAAAATATATTATAACTACAAAATTACTTTCACACATGAGATATATAGACATAGAACTAGTTTATGTAATCATGTGTGGAAAATTAAAAAAAGAGGAAGGCTTGGACCCCATACTAATATGGGAGATAATACAAAAATATAATGCCGGTGATAAAGCCTCCTACGTATGGAAGAAAAATTAGCCATAGCCATTTATAATAACCCTAATATGTTACTTAACCAGAGATCGGAAATTCCTAATGGGTATAGACACAAAAAGCCTGGTTACTTGAACAAAAGGATAGTGAGTATGAATTTTTTTGCTTTTTTTTTTCGGGTGGCCGTCTTTCCAATAAAATATCTTTGGCTTACCGTTTTGTTTACCTCGTCTTGTTCTTTTTATGCTTATTTTATGATTTTAATGGTGGCTGTTTTTACCAATAAAATGTCGTTTGGACCTACCCTCTTTAGCCAGTAGTACCCTGAATATCCGTTAGAAGAAACCTTAGTAGGTAGGTAGGTTCTGGCTCACTGGTTATGGTTATATATATATATATATATATATATATATATCAGTAAAGATAAAATAAATATATATATACGTGATGATGGGCACATGTACTGTTCATCTTCAACAGTACTTATCGGTTAGTAAGTAATATTTTGTATTATATGATTACTGTGTTTTTCGACATCGTAATGACGTTAAACAGAACCATTTCGATAGAAACAAAAAAAGAGTACTTAACTTTTATGCAATATCAGTCCTCCATCATGGCATTGAATGTTAGACAATCCCCTCACATATGAAGAAGAAAGGAGATCTGGTTCTATAGAATGAGGTACTAAATAAGAGAAAACCCATCACTTGAGGAATACCAACGACGGCAACAACTAAAATGGTTAGCACATGTAACTCGAAGAGAAAATAATGACATAATCAAGGTGTTGACATTCCACATTACTCCAAATGAAACATTAGGAAGGAAACCCCCATCAATACTGGAAGGATTGATAACAGTTACTTGAACCTATTTTCTTGAAAACATTGTTGTCAGAGAAAGATTTAATAAATTTCAATCGAAAGCATCCCTGTCTGATCGGTCAATTTATGCCAAATGTTTCCTTATAGGGAAACGGCTAATATTACTATTACCGTTAGCCATGAATTATCTCCAATCTTGGAAAATTCGTTTAACTGCTACCTGAAAGAGAAATGTTTAAAAAATCTGTGGAAGTTTAGCTATTTGCTGAAAGTTTGGTTTTCGCTCCGCTGCTGATGTTTTAAACTAACGTCATCTATAGAACCAGTAAAGTACACGATGCCAGCTTTATCACAATAACCATTACCTTAGATTTATCAGGGCCTTTTGACAAGACGTGTTTATTCAGCTATGGTATGTCTGGAAGACTTCACAATAGTAGAGTCTTATCTCTCAGTAACAGCATCAGGTATGCACCCTTGTGCAAATTAATTGAAACAACCGCTTTAGTTCCCTTTCTTTCACCATACGGTCAGTCTTAGACCCACAGGAGTGACTGGGTCTAATCGATTTCTATTTTTTATTTCAGATTAGGTCATATGCTGTGGTGCGCAGTTATATGAACCTATATATGATGAAATTTGTTTGGCATTGTTTTGGCATTGCATCAGGTTTTTCATCAGACCCAGACACTATTGTCTCAACTGTCCATTAGTTGTCCTGCGGCCATTGTTTGCGATAGACGTTACTCCAAGGAAACATACGAAAATTGTAACACTGCACAAACACACTGGCAAGGCTTACCAGTGAGCAAATTATTTCCCAGAATTATGATGGTCGAGAGTTTTAATCGAAATACAATCTTTCTACCCTTCTCTCTCACACACACAGACATACACTCACATACGTACGTCACGTAATGATTGGCAAGCTTGTTTTGCTAGATCAATTACGATTGAGTAGTGAGTTCAATTCTCACTGGGTACTCCATACTTTCCGCCTCGTGCCACGTCTAAGCTACGGACAGTAAATTCGCTACATAGTGTGTGAGTGGATCTAAAAATCAACACGGCATGGTGACTGTCACGCCTCTCACATTCATCGGATCCTAGCGTGACAGTCACCATATTGGTTTCTCTGCCTACATATATATCTGATATTTGCCACAGTTCTCTCCCCAAAATATAACAAATTTTAAACGATATCTATCTATCTATATATATATATATATATATATATATATATATATATATATATATATTGTCATCCAAATACAGACTGTCTCGCTGTATCACAGCTCATCAGTGTGATTAGACGTCCAGTTGCTTCTAGCTTGGATCGAAACCCGACTGAATTGGCATGAGTCGGGGATTCTACCACTAGAACGGCAAGGATGAAGGTGAATTTAAGCGTATTTATTTTTAGATAAACACACAGTGACTAAGAGAACTCAACTCGATTTACCGAAGAATCTTGCATTATTGGCAGCATGGTTTCATTGAGACATGTTTGATTGAATAATTTTGACAAGTTTTGTCTACTTCTTTTCAATTGGATCCTTTTATATTCACAGACAAACTTTTTGTTGTCATTATTAAAGAAGCTTGTCCGTGAATATGAAATTTTCCAATTGAAAATAAGTAGACCAATCTTGTCTAAAGTACTCAATGAAACATGCCACTATCTATCTATCTATCTATCTATCTATCTATCTATCTATCTATCTATCTATCTATCTATCTATCTATGCATGTTCTTGAAAGAGTATCGTTTGTCAGCATTGAGGCCCTAAAACATTGAGACATGTTTGATTGAATAAGTTTTTAACTTTTATGCAATATCAGTCCTCCATCATGGCATTGAATGTTATACAATCCCCTCACAGATGAAGAAGAGACTTGAAACAAAGGAGATCTGGTTCTACAGAATGAGGTACTAAATAAAAGAAAACCCATCACTTGAGGAATACCAACATATAACTACAAAATTACTTGAAACAACCGCTTTAGTTTCCTTTCTTTCACTGCCTACATATAATATGTCTGATATTTGCCAAGAGTTCTCTCCTAAAAATATAACAAATTTTAAACTGAAACAAACTTGTCATCCAAATACAGACTGTCTCGCTGTATCACAGCTCATCAGTGTAATTAGACGTCTAGTTGCTTCTAGCTTGGACTGAAACCCGACTGAATTGGCATCAGTCGGGAATTCTACCACTAGAACGGCAGGGATGAAGGTGAATTTAATTATTAAAGAAGCTTGTCTATCTATCTATCTATCTATCTATCTATCTATCTATATTGTCATCCAAATACAGACTGTCTCGCTGTATCACAGCTCATAAATACAAAAATTGCCCGCAGCCTACGCAACCAGATTCGATGGATTATCATGTCATTCGTTTAGATGATTCTTGAATTCTCAAGCAAATGCTTTACGGCGAGCTAGCTCAAAGAATGAAACCTATCAAAAGATTCGAGGACTTTCTGAGTGCTTGTCACACTGATGGCAGCTGGGACAGAACTATTTGTGATAGGGATAACTGGAGGAGGACTGTTTATAGTGGTTGTGATCGTGTCCCGAGACATCAGTGGAATGGGCACAGATAAAAGGAGTAGCGGGAAAGGCGGAATTAGTTGATCCTGAGCTTAATCCATACCTGTGGTCAATGCCGACGTGACTATTTATCTATGGTGAGTCTAGTTAGTCATAGCACGTGTTACCTCGATCGAGCACTTACCAAATATGGTGAATTCATTCAGCTCGCCAACTTAAATTGTGCTGTGGTGCTGTGTGTCAGAAGGTATGCCAACGTCGTTCAGGGTTGACCCGACACATCAAAGCGTGGCATCAACATCAAGAACAGTAACAGCAGATTCCCCGGCAGCAACTCCAACACTTACAAACAGTTCAAACTGCTTACAATTGCCGTTTCTGTCACAATCATTGCAAGTCCCTCGCTGGCTTTAAAAGCCATTGGCGCTCACATAACACCTAAGAGACGATAATTTAAAATCAAAATAACACCAGAATTAGGACATAAATGAATGAAGAAAGGAGGTGGTCAGCGTTGGTCATGCTCGTATGACGAGTTCGACAGCCATCATGTATATATGTGTGTATATGCATGTTTAAATTACCTGTATTTATGAGGGAAAGGTGTTCAGTATCAGAGACAAAGTGTTTATTCAGATAGACAATGTGGGTATAGAAATCAACACTACATTGTAACTACTTGTTTCATGCCTTAAGCGATCTTCAACAGCATTAAATTAATCTCTCTCCTTTCCCTCTCTCTTTTTTTTGCTACACACACACACACGCGCGTGCGCGCACATATATATATATATGTACAGTGGGGGAAGTGGGTGAAATAAATATTCGTACATATACAAATTGTCAATTCTTTACCTCTTATGATGATAATCTTCTTGCACGAATATAAACTACAGAATGTTGTGTTTTTTTAGGCTAAAAATAACTACTGATAGCATTCTTGGAAGATTCTAGAATATTCCACTTGATTAATCTAGAGTATTAAAGCAATTTAAAAGTTTTAAAATCTGAAATTTGCATTGTACGAATACTTTTTTCCCCTATTAAAATAGATAAATGCGATTTATTTCTATTAAATCAAAAGTTTTTTTCTGTTTTCTATGCATATTTAGTTATTATGCATTTGTGTACAGTTAATTATAAGAAAAGTATGGTTATCCATTAGTTGGAAATGCAATAAATAAAAAATTTGTATGTGTACGAATATTTGTTTCCCTCACTGTTTTATATATATATATATATATATATATATAATAGCTGGACACTCGTATTCGAGGATACTCGTCTACTATTGCAAACTCTCGCTAAGGCACATTTGTGTTTGATCAACACCCACAGAGCAAATCTGTAGTCTATACTGCGTCTATGCTGAGTTACAGTTTCTGGGAGAGAGCGTGTTATCTAAAATGATCAACAATTTCAACAACACCTCGGTCACGATAGCTAGCACAGCTATCGATGGCACCAAAGGGTTCCTTCTACCTATTTTCACTCACAAGACTTGGGTCAATCCCTGGTATGGTTTTTCAGGCATTTTCCAAAGGGGCTGCACGCTGGGATAACATTAGGAAGTCTCCTCCCTGATAAATCGACCCTGGTGAGATTCGAGTCTCATGGCCAGAAAGCGAACGTTCTAAGCACTCGCCCACAAAATTTATTTACTCTGTCTCCCCACTAAGAAGAGTTGTGATGAAAAGCCTTTTTTAAGATGGAGGCCCGGCCAGGAACAAAAATTGCCCGCAGCCTACGCAACCATTGGTTGCGCTGGACTCATTGCGAGCACCGATCCTCTCTCTGCTGCAATGTGAGGGCGCGTCCCCGGACAGCTGTTCCCCAAGGTTGGGCACCCCTCGGTATAATTTTCCTCAGTTGTGACTCTGTCCTTTGAGAGAGTACCCCCAGATTTCACTCTGTCAGACATAGACGCAACTGAAAGATGATAAATGGATTTGTTACAAACCACTCAAGAGAGTGATTTACACTCTGGTGATTTTCTAAGTGTAGCTTAGATGTGGCACAAGGCCGAAAGTATAGGGCACCTAGATCTGCTTTGACACTAAAGGTATTATTCAACCTTCTTACCAATGTAGAATTTATACTCTTCGTAATTATACCTACATTATCGCGTGATTCCAACTCGTGCAGCAGTAAATCGGGAAAATAATGTGTACAAAGTCTTTCTTTATTTGCTAAAAGAAAAAAAAAAACGTAGTAAGCATTAGTGGAATTAAAGGAAGCGTTTATTGAATAAGCAGTAAATATAAAAAAAAAATAAAAGTATGTTATCGTTTTCGAAGGAAAAGCAGTAAAAATGCCCATATTATAATAAAATAAGCAATTTCATGTTCGAACGAGGATTTCTATTACAAATCTTGAGTAAGCATTTCAAGCACATATTTTCATAACATAGCTCTCTGGACTATTTTTTTTTCTATTTTTCTAGATTTTCCATTTTGTGCAGATTCCAATTTATTTTCATCTCTCTATTAAGGGATTTTGGGACCATTTTCAGTGCCGTAATAATTATATTTCTGTACTCTAAACATTCAAAGGAAGGTGCAGTTGATTGCAAACCGACAGCAAATTTCCTTCGAGTATGAAGATTTTTCATAGACCTAATTAACAATTACCATTATTTGTATATTTTCATTCTAAGAATTTGTGTTTGATCGAATTTCTCTTTCAGAGATTATAAAACTGTCTATTGGTTCCAAAAACTCTCTGATTTTATTATTTTATTTTAATCTGATTCCAACGATTTCAGACAAAGTTATAGCAAAGAATAAGTGACAGTTCGTATTTATGCTTTCAGGCAGATTACTATTATACAATGACATTCCAACATATCGACTTACCTGGTCTGATTCTGGTGAAGGTTTACGGCCATATCACGTAGAAATACCGGTCCTCGTACGATCACCGAAGTTGAGCAATGTCATTCCTGGTCAGTACTTAATTGAGTAACAGCTTGGAAACACTAGGTGCTGTAAGTTTGGCTCTGCGATAATGTAATGGATAGTAGCACGGAATTGTTAATCGAAGGGTCGAATCAAATTCCATTTGCATTCATTATATTGACTTACAAATACCGTTTGGGAAGGTATGAACCCACCTCTTCTATCTCCAGTTCTGGGTTATTTAATAAGACTTGTATCACAAAATCATTATTATCTCCCCTACCTCGCCTAAAAAATTCTTACAATCTAAAAATATTCTCTGTCTTTTAATAACCTGCAATAGGTAGATAAACTATAGAAAACGAATCAATCAATTAATCAATAGATCTCCTTCCCTTGTTTGACTGGGTGTGTTATATATAAATACGCTTTACGACAACTCCAATGAGAATTGATTTTGTTTCTGGAGCCCGAATTTCATGAACGTCTGCATAATCGATTCGACCACGGGTGCTGTAATAATTATGTGAAGCAAATTCTGTGGTTAGTATATTGTCCTCTCCCCAACGATGCTCTAGATCAGAGTTTTTCCAACTTTTTTCTTATTGCAACTCACAGCAAGAACCACATTTTGCATTGCGATCCATTATATCTCCGCGTAATAAATCAAAGACAAATTCTGTTCACTAAGTTCATTTATTTAGCATCGACAATTTATATGTATGTTTCTTAGGATCCACACATATTGGAATTGCATGTATCTATTCGTATTATCTATTTGTATGAATACAAATTATTACTATTAGAAGGCAATTCCGTCATTCAGTCCGCAGCGAGTTTGACGAACAAGATACTTAAACTCAACGAGAACAGACTATATATATATATATATATATATATATATATATATATATATATATATATAAAATGATACGAGCTTACCTCGGTGAAAAACTAGCGATAATTTATGAGTGCTGTGCAACATTTAGAATTGTTTCTTTTCTGCACTTTGCACTCACTTGTGTATTTTATTTTATTTTTTGTTGCGACCCATTATATTTATCTCACGACCCACTGAAGGGTCGGGACCCACAGTTTGGAATGTTCTGCTTCAGGCTAATTATTTTTTTTGAATATTTAGAAGCGTAGACAAATAACTCTCTTGTGTAGAGTTAGAATAAGAAATATGGTGTGGAGAATTGGAGCGGAAGTGCTTAAAGATTTTGTTCTATGGTATTTTGAAACCGAAATACTTCAGTCGACAACGATGAAAGACATATACCCGATATGCTGGATAGGATATGTTTCATTTCTGATTTCCCTCTGTTTAACCTCGTAGTCAAAATTCAAAGTCTAAATTAATGTTTAACAACATTTCAACTCATTCTGGGTCATTCAGTGTTGAAGTCACTTATTTTTCTTTTTTCGTCGTTTTTTTTATTCTATCGTTTCTCTTAATCTAGAACTGAATATTTGTTTTACAGGGAAAAACATAATGAATAAAAAGTTTAATGACGAAAATATTGATTTACATAATTTACATTCTTTTTCATCATTTAAAATGTCATGTATATACATACATACATACATCCATACATACACCACGTGAAAACACATGTAGCAGAAATATGAAGAATAAAATATAATATATATACTAAAACAAATCCACATTTTAACCAAAATAAAGTTTCTCTCTTTTTTTTAAATATATATTTTTCTCTTGTTGGAACAACAATATACTTTTCCCCTTTATACATATATATATATATATATATATATATATATATATATATATATATATATATATATATAAATTCTCAATAGTAAGGTCAAAAATCTCAATCCAATAATGCTGGATAAAAATCAATTAATAAAATGAACATATGTATGTATATATATATATATATATGTTGAATCAACATATATATATATATATATATATATATATATATATATATATATATATATATATATATGTGTGTGTGTGTGTGTGTGTATATATGTTGATTTTATTAATTGATTTTTATCCAGCATTATTGGATTGAGATTTTTGACCTTACTATTGAGAGTTGTGCCTCAAAGTTTTCTTCGTGAGTCAAAGCCGGTATCAGTGCTTTTGTTCCCTCTCGATAATACCAGGAGAAACCACAATCTTCTTCGTTCACACCAACCTTTTCTGCCGCTATAGCCCAAAGGAATTACTTCTTTCCGGTGTTTCAGCGTGTTATCTTCGATCATAACAGAAGTCTACTCTTCTCGTAGCAATTGTATTCGTGACCTTAAAGAGGCTGGGCCTTTGTCTGCAGATGGAACAAAACACCTCATAGCTTCTAACATGTTTGGCTCTCGTGACTACAAGCGGTTCTGTAATAATGTCTTGAATAAGAGCAAATCTTCTATTCCTCCTATCTTAACTCAATTTGAAGTGTTAAATATTTTTCTATTGATAAAGCAGAATGTTTTGCTCGTAAATTCTCAATTTTACTCTTGACACATCTGGAGTATCTTTACCTGACTTTCCACTTGGAACTGAGTCTCTAATAAGTGATATGCCTATGACTTCATCCATATTTTCTGTTATCATTTTCAGATCCCCTCAAAGCATGTGAACTTCATGGCATCCCTGCAGTAGTCCTTAAGTAATGTGCTCTCGAAATGGCTCCTGTTTTCTCTAAACTGTACAATAAATGCCTTGATCTTTAATGATTTCCTTCTAACATTTTATTTTTAATTTTTGGCAAAGTGATACCCGGTTAAGTCAGTGGAGAACTTGAAGAGTGGAATTAACCGGAGATAACTGACAACTTACATCCATTAAAACATGGCACGTGGAACTAGAACAGTCTACACCAGTGAGCGAAATAAAGGGTTCAGTTCGACATTCCAACCATTTGAAGAAGGCCGGAGCGTACAACGGGCGAAAAGTTGTAATAAATATGGGGACAAAGATGAGGACAATAGTCCGAATAATGTAAATAGTGTAACATTTTATTCTTTCGCACTTCTCGTTTGAGAAAACTCTCTTCCTGCTTCTCCGTTTAATTTGATCTTCAAAAATTTAATTGCAATGTTAATCTGTATGTACTGCCTTAATAATTCTTGTTCTTTTATTGTCCTCTCTCCTTAATAGTGTTTTTTCGTGTTCCTATTTTCTAACACTCAGTAATATCATACGTCTTAGTACCTTTATTGCTTTCCTTTAGGTCAAATGATTAAAAAAAGCACACACACACACATATATATATATATATATAGTAGGTACCCATATTTGAATTGCTATCTCATTTAAGCTGGAATACTTAAACTACTCGGCTACAAAGAGCGTCTCATCCCAGTAAGGTTCAACTACCCTACAAAGAGGAACGCAGGTTCGAACCCTGCCTGTGATAACATTTTCTTTATTAAGCTTGTAGGCCAGTAGACGTAATTTACACTATTTAAAATAAATTTTAAAACAGGGCATCTACTTAAACATGTGTATCCACAAAAATAACGTTTGGATGAATAAGAAATAATGTCGAATTAAAAACAAAATCAATTAATTCTCTAGACATTTTCATGTAAAGCATAACCTTGCACCGATGAGCGGGCATCAAGGTATTCAGCAATGTTTTTACAGATCTTGCCAAAAGTAGTTGAAAATTGAACGAGAGCTAAATATCTAAGAATTTTGTTCCATATCAGAGATTTTACTCCGAAATCTTCACTCAGTTACCGGTGTTACCTGAATGCGTTCCTGAAATGAGACCGTACAATCAACCGGCCAAATTAAATCACAAGTTATTCAAGTAGAAAAATAAATCTTGCTTAATAGGTCGAGAAGAGTTATGGCGGGAAGCTGTTGGCTCGTTCAGCAGTGATCCAATTGTTATCGATATCAGTTTTGATGGCGCAAGCCAAAACGCTTTGCGCCATTTCAGATTGGCACGCAGCTGCCTCAATATTTCAACATTGTGATTATTGGGCGGCTGGGTGGAAACCTCCCGCTCCAAGCGAGAGTCTCTAATTGAGGGAGACGTTAGGAAAAATAGAAGAATGGACGTTTCTACAACTATCACATCACCTGTCTACAAATATATGCCCACACCCAAACACATATCTATCTATCTATCTATCTATCTATCTATCTATCTATCTATCTATCTATCTATCTATCTATCTACGCCTGTTCATTATCTATCTATCTATCTATCTATCTATCTATCTATCTATCTATCTATCTATCTATGTTTGTTCATTATCTTTATAGGCCTGTTCAATATCTATCTATCTATCTATCTATCTATCTATCTATCTATCTATCTATCTATCTATCTATCTATCTATCTTAGTCTGCTCATTACCTGTACATGTCTGTTCATTATCTATCTATCTATCTATCTATCTATCTATCTATCTATCTATCTATCTATCTATCTTAGTCTGTTAATATCTATCTATCTATCTATCTATCTATCTATCTATCTATCTATCTATCTATCTATCTATCTTAGTCTGTTAATATCTGTCTATCTTTGTTTATCAGTTTGAATCTAAGATCTAAAAATAGTTACAAATTACATTCATGAATTAGATTCAAACTGATATAGATGTTACCTTAACGGTCATGAACAATATTAAAAGATTACTATCAGTAAACTTTTATATTTAAAAAAAAATCCTTTTAATGTGTTCTCTATAAATGTGTTAATAAATACAGTATTTAAGTTATATTAAATCCCTGTTATTTATAAAAGAGTTAAATATTTAATTTGCTAGCAAGCGTCAAATTAATTTCTTCGTGTTTTTTTGAACATTTAAATTACTATCAAACATTAAAATCTATTTTTTTACATAAATTGTTAAAAATATACCACCGCACTTCTTCCTACGTAAAACCTAATTACAGCTTATTTCTGTTTACTTCCCCCTTCTTCCTTTTTTCTTTTTCTTTTTCTTTTTCTCTCTTCTCCCCTCCCATTTCAATATATCACTTCCGTTAAGTTAACTGTTTAAATTAGTCAAGGTCTGGTCCCTCCTCCCCCAATATTATGTATGATTGAAAGAAATATTAAAATAAACCCTCTCTAAACTCAACCATGTCTCTCCCACCACTCCTCATTACCTTCTCCGTTAAATTACATAAACTTGATACTACCCGTCAAAAGTATGAATTTTCATTTTATCTTTCATTTCATTTTTGGAAGAGTTATCTGATGATCCAGCGTCCCTTAAAAGGGCTCTGGTGAAATAAATTATTATAATGGAACCTTAAAGTGGTCTGTTTTTCTTTAAATTATTAGCTCTGGGCTTACATTGAGCTCTCAGGATTTCATCCACCTTGGGACTACCCATACGGATTACCAATTTTTTCATAACTTATATATATATATATATATATATATATATATATATATATATATATATATATATATATATATATATATGCAAGGGGCGATAGATAAATTGTTGCCTAAATTACGCAAAAATGAAAATAGCACTGACATCTCATTTTAACAGATATTTTTTACCAAAATTAAACAAAAATATCTTGCTAATGAGTAAATTTATTCAATAAAATCGTCATTGGCTTCAACCACAGCCTCCAGACCTCTTTGAAATCTCCTGCAAATCTTTTCGACGATTTAAGTTGATGAATGTTGCCATACTCCTTGCCTTCAGAGATTTTTTGGTCTCTTACTCAACTACACCCCACACGTCAGGGGAGTTTCAGTGGAGTTAGGTGGCAAGATGTAACAGGTGAAGCAGTTGCAATAATTGTCTGACAACCATGACTGGGTTCGCTTGCCTGTTAGACATGGTGCAGAATCCTGTTTCCAGACATAGTTTCTTCCAGCAGCCACCCTCTTAAACCAGGGTAGCAC